>LR999977.1:7500000-8125000 GCA_905220455.2 Deilephila porcellus | reverse complement strand
ATTTAAATGGCAGGTTTAGTTTGTGGCAAACAGAGATTGTAATGAGCCGTCTTGTTCCAGAAATCAGCATTTTTCCAACCGCACCAACCTTTGTTAAGAACTGTGGTTAAATCTTCAGCACCAGTGTAGTGGGGATCTAAGATTAGGTATCGAGTTTCGTTTGTTACTGTATTGTACTCGATGCCCAGTATAGTGTGTGCCAAAACTCCGCCACCTGAACAAGAGATTTACGAATAAAACAGATATACATTTTAAAACAAAAATACCTCCTTGCAATATTTATTTATATTAGTTATCATGGTAGCGATCGCAAAAACTACATTCGCAAATACAAAATATAGTATATTTGTCATGTAAATATTGAGGTACGCGCGAGGCTTAAATCTGCTGCAACATTGCACAGTCAATTTTTAACCGCTAAGTATTAAGTACAAGTCGGCAGGCGTCGCACTATAAAATTGTGACGTATAACCACGTAACTCAAATGGTTCCAAAAACATAAACATGTATATCCACACTGACGAAAAAACCTTCATAACTCACCAATCATAATAGGACTGCCATGTGTTTGGAAGTGGTGAACTAGTTCAGGTGCATAACTTTGTAATTCTTTTCCGGTGTTCGCAAATATAATCCTGGATTGTACACCGAGGAGAGTTTCCAAACAAAACATAACCTCTGTAGAACCTATCCATTGTTTTGAACCTAAAAATGAGGACTGTTTGTCTCCAATCTTAACAAGGCACTGTTGAATATCTCTGTGGGACGGCACTTCGACTGAGGTGTATCCCTGATACCTGAAATCATAATTATTTATAACCCTGGTTTCATAGAAAAATAAATTAAATAATTAAATAATTGGTTTTAATAAAGAACGAGCCTATTATTATGGGAGACAGTTACTTGCGTCTAGCTTTACTCATTGAATGAATCGTAAAAGGAAACGAATCCGCGATACCGTAATGCTTGGCTTAGCTTATGAAAGATCAATAAGCGGTATATTGTTAATAGTTATACGGACAGTAGAGCGTGGTGGCCTGTTGGTAACGGACCAGACGCGACTGCCAACATGTTCACGGTGGTCGCGGGTTCAAATCCCAGGGTACACCCCTGACTTTTCGGAGTTATGTGTGTATTGATAGTCAATCACCACGCACTATTACGGTGAAGGAAAACATCGTGAGGAAACCTGCATATTGTGGCGATTAGGTTTGTAAAGTCCGCCAACACACACAAGGCCAGTGTGGTGGACTATATGGCCTAACCCCTCTGAATCGTACTCATAAATTTTAACACGCATTATATTGTATTATAGTTATCAATAAAAACAGACATACATACCTAAACCACGAGAATATAGTCTGCATGGATCTATACGCGCAGCCCCATCCGTCATCATTAAAGTTATCTTGCATGTAGTGATAATACGCGTATCTTCCTCGGACTAAACTTACGATCACATCGGGTTTTGGAGGAGGCGCAGGAATAGCCTCGTGAGGGTTTATCAAACGACCATCGTTCACGCCCAGATACGCATTACCTCTACGGAACACTGGCCTATTTAAAGACAACCCTAATTGCTCGTGAAGTATACGCCTTTCTTTTTCTGAAAAACATTGTTAATATTGGAACCACATTTTTTACTTCAATAAAATGCATTTAGTAGCAGGGAGGCAATCAGACAAACATACCCATGCTTTCATCAGGTATCCCTTTTGGTACGACTGTAGTTATAAAATGACCAATTTCTTGTGGTAAATAGTGATAGGTTTCTGGCAAACGTAGGCCTGCCCCATCGCCAATACCTTCCTGACCTACGAAATATAGCATAATCAAGGCTAGCAGTAACACGAGATATAAGACTGACACTCATAATACAAAATTAGAAAACACAAAAACATTTTGGATTTTGACCATTTTCGAAAATCTATTAAGTATCTTTTTAATTTAAATTGCACCACATTTAAGTTCGTCGTTTAAAGTGGGTGTGTTTAGAAAAGTTCAATATAAAAAAAAAGTATGGACAACAAGTAATGGTTTAGGCTTCTGCCTCTCATGAAATAAGAAACACATTTCATATAAACCAATTTCTGTCAAAAACAAATTGAAAATAATTATAAAATCAACATATTTTAACAAAAAGTTAGTCACAAACCCAGTTGTTCTATTAAAACACTTTCTAACAGTCGAAGTGACCTGCACGCTGCTTCCACCATTACTGTATAAAGTTCCAACAGTTTAGTACTCCTGTGTATAATCGCCAATGTGTCTATTCGTAGTGGCATACTGATGTAATATGCAGCTAAAAGTATACAAAAATACATTTTTAAAAGTGCTACACTAATATTATGGTCGGGTATAATATGATTTTTTTTGCTGCAAAGAATTTTATTTTGAATGAAACATTATGATATTCAACCAAACTATTGACTGCCTTATGTTATTATTTTATGTAACATTGCAGTGCAACCTCAATATAATGAAGCTGACCGGACTTAGAAAATATTCGTTATACCAAGTAATTTGTTGAAATTAGGTTTTGTTATACAGGGTGTATCCACCGACTGCGACCAAAAACCAAGCCAGGTGGTAGTTTTAGTAATTACAGACATAATTCAGAGATAAAATATACTTTATCTATATTCTGCAATGATAAAAAATTCGTTATAAAGAGGATTTCGAAATATATATTCGTAATGTAAAGGTATATTTTGCATTAGCTCTTATGGGAAGTTCTAGGGGATTTTGAAAAATTCGTTAAATCAAGGAATTTGTTATATTTTGGTAGGACTGTATAATGGATTTCTGAAATAAATTAAATTGTTGGTCAAACTTACGTTTTCTTTGTGTTGTCATCATTTTTACTGCGGTTTTGACAAGTTTATCAGAGAGCATATCTCTTGTAGTTTTCAACACTAAATTTATGGGTACTATTTCCTGTAAGAAACCAAAAGTAAATTCATGCCACACTTGTATGCATAGTACTGACCCCGCAAGATGCAAGTCTTATGTCGCGAGTATCAGAAACTACGAGAGATATTTTGTTCATACAAACCATCAGATTTGAATCATACACTAGCACAACAATTGTGTCTTGGAGTGGGGATTGTACCAATGGCTTTTAGTTACAGGAAGGATATCTCTTAAAAATAACTTGTATATATTTCAAGGTTTCCCTCACTCTTTTTGAGATAGATAGAGTACTTAATCTACATTTTATCCATCAAGTTGCTTCAGAACAGATTCATAACAAAAATATATTCAATAAACTATGGTGGATTGCCTTGTAAACTTAAATTATTTTAAGTCATGGTCATGTAGTTAAAATTCACATGTATTTCTTTCCAGAATTGGACAAGACTGTAATAAGTTCACAATTAAAATACCAACAACATAGAATGCTAGATCTTGGCTATATCTAATTGGGACAACAGATGAGAAATCACCCATAAAAATATGAGTTTGTGCATTTGTTCCGTCCACTATAACTAATATTCTATGACCAATACATATTTGATTTGGTATGGATTAAAAGTCCAAAAGGCTTCTTTCTATGAAACTTTACTTTTTGTTGTGAAGCTAACCATATCAACTTGAAAAGTAACTTACAGTATTTACAGACAGCTTCTTTTTCTTAGAAGGTTGTTCTGGACTCATAGAATCCACAAGTTCCCCTATGGTTGCTTCTGTGCTAGTACCAGATAAACCCACATCCGATGCTACACCAAATAAATATACTTGAGTGCCATCAATATTAAATGACACCTGGCCTGATGCTATCTGAAATAAAATATATATTCATTTAATTGTTAAATCTTTTTGTTAACAAATACTTTTGAAGTTGTCTTACGTATTCTTTAATTATTCAAAAAAAATGATACTACACATATTATATAGTGTTACCTTCTTCCTTTTATTCTGTAAAATGTTTTTGACACCAGAGATTGTGGCTTCACAACTTAAAGGTAAAACAGTGTTCAAGCGAACATGCAGAAACTGCTTCCATAGTTCATCCGAACTGAGCACTTCATATTTTGTTTCCTCAAACTTGTCGTGGACTAAGAAATGTGTTTTCATATCTTTCTTCTCATTGACTATCATAACCAATGGATTGTCGGTAATATCCACATCCTAAAACAGTTTAATATTGTTAGACATTGGTGGGGTCTGGAAAGTACTTTTTATTGTTTACACTGACAGATCATAAAATTTCTTACATGCTTTCTTTCTTTCTTACAGATTTGGTATTTTATTGGCGGATCATAATATGTGACATTTGGATATTTTCATTTTTAAACTGTATTCTATACCTTTTTATAAGTGTTGGATATAACAGATGTTAAATACAAAATTAATTATACAATTTCAATCAGGCTGTGAAATTACCAAAGGCAAACTATTATTTAAGATAAATTGGGAAGAATTAGTCATAAAGAAATGTTTATAACACTACCTGCAATATTTCCTTCATCGACCCCTCCATTGACAAAGACTCGCTGAACTTTACGACGCCACATAATTCTATCTCGGTGGGCAAATTGAGCAAAAGTTGACTGTATGTGTTCTTTTCATTTTCAAACAGTTCTATACTTAGTCCAACCACAAGCAGCGTCCCATCGTACATAAGGCCGTAGAGACATCCTGTACTCACATTTGTGTCTATCTTTGATAACCTCTAAAACCGAATAAATTATCAATATTTTGTTATTTTTACATTGCTACATTATGGTGATCTAACTTGATGACGTACAAGGCTTAATAATAATTAAAGTACTATGAATTAATGGACCAAAATAACGCTACAATAAAGGGCTTCAGTATCGATCTTTTCAAGACCTAAATTAAGTAAATAAAATGTAAAATACATATTATAAATAAAAAGTTTACCTCGATAACATAACTTGATATTTTGAGACGTGGTGACATTTTAGCTAATGTTGCCCTATAATAAAAATATTACAGACCAATAAACAAGAAAAAATATATTGATACTTGCACCTAGTGTTGTGTAATTTTCGGAAAAAAATCTGGAATTTTTTCGGAAAAATTTCAAATGGAATAATAATGGAAAAATTCAATTATTTAACTTTATAGTAATTTTTGAGTCGTAAAATCGATTTTATTCTTCTATATTCGTAATAAACTTGCTAATAAAGTAAAAATTCATAAATTTGTAATACTGTAAAGGCCAAATTCACGGTAAGGATGAAATGTAATGGCTGTTCTACTTCTATCCATGATATGACGGAGTTTTGGTATTACGTGGGGCGACCCGCCGTCTGACCCCCACAACCCACAAAATTGGGAACCAAAGTTTCGCCATTGCCTCGTTGGTAAGGTCAGCAGAGTGTACCGCGAGCAGGTGAGGTTGGCTTTGATCCTTAGTTGTTGGTGGACCACATACACTCCTTTATTAAAAACAATCATATACCATTATTTATATATAAAACATAATCAATTTGGTTCATACACTACTCACAAAAATTAAAGGATATTTTTTTTGATCCATTTTTTTTGGTGTTTTTTGAGAGTCTGTATCTTGGAGAAAATTGATTGTTAAGAAATTCAGAAACTAAAACTTTGAAGTTTGAAATGTCTATTTTGCAGATCTGTGCTCTATTTCTTGATGGCTCGCTTAGTTGATAAGCAATCGTAAGAAAACCAACGAGAAAAAAATAATCCAATTTTTTTCTGGATTTCGAAACCCTGCATTTACATGGGTAGTGTTTTTTTTGTGACATCATTATAAAATTCCCGTAGATAATTTAATTGCCTTTAATTTGATATACCAGTAACCTCCGTGACATGATTTGCAGCTGACTTATGGTAAATCAAAGTAAAAATGGCCTATCACACTTTGACATTGGATTACTCCATGAATATCAATCATGGGGAAAACAAAATCAGAATTTTAGTAACTTCAAAACATGCTTTATAAGTTTGTATTAAAGTCTTATGATAATAAATAGTATTTCTAAGTAAAATTGTTGACTGAAAAAAAGGCAAAAATACGGTTATTTATGGATATTCGGAAAACACTGCATATCTTTGGATAAAAGAAACGAACGAAGGATATCGTCGGTAACTTTTCAACCTTAAAGTATTCTAAAGACCCTCTGAAAATTTCGAACTGCTCCTATTTGATTATCTTAGTGTTTGGATGGTTTAAACTTACTGTATTCAGCAAAAATCGTCGTAATGAGCATTTTTCGCATGCTAATGATTTTGTAAATTGAGAATATTTTTTTTGTGATTATCCATATTCTTTTAATCAAATCCTTTTTTCAAACGTTTTCACTATTATCCGCAATTGTAAAAAAAATACTGGCACTGTTTTACCGCCGGCATTAGCGTTCCCCAAAGCGTACTACGGGGAGGTTGCGTCGTCGGATTTATAGTAAAACAGTGCCAGTATTTTTTTTACAATTGCGGATAATAGCGAAAACGTTAGAAAAAATTATTTGATTAAAAGAATATGGATAATCACCAAAAAAAGCATTCTGAAGTGACAAAAATCGATCACATACGAAAAATGCTTATTACGACAATTTTGACGAATACAGTAAGTTCAAACCTTCCGAACACTAAGATAATCAAATCGGAGCAGTTTGAAATTTTCAGAGGGTCTTTAGAATACTTTAAGGTTGAAAAGTTACCGACGATATCCTTCGTTCGTTTCTTTTATCCAAAGATATGCAGTGTTTTCCGAATATCCATAAATAACCGTATTTTTGCCTTTTTTTCAGTCAACAATTTTACTTAGAAATACTATTTATTATCATAAGACTTTAATACCATCTTATAGAGCATGTTTTGAAGTTACTAAAATTCTGATTTTGTTTTCCCCATGATTGATATTCATGGAGTAATCCAATGTCAAAGTGTGATAGGCCATTTTTACTTTGATTTACCATAAGTCAGCTCCAAATCATGTCACGGAGGTTACTGGTATATCAAATTAAAGGCAATTAAATTATCTACGGGAATTTTATAATGATGTCACAAAAAAAACACTACCCATGTAAATGCAGGGTTTCGAAATCCAGAAAAAAATTGGATTATTTTTTTCTCGTTGGTTTTCTTACGATTGCTTATCAACAAAGCGAGCCATCAAGAAATAGAGCACAGATCTGCAAAATAGACATTTCAAGCTTCAAAGTTTTAGTTTCTGAATTTCTTAACAATCAATTTTCTCCAAGATACAGACTCTCAAAAAACACCAAAAAAAATGGATCAAAAAAAATATCCTTTAATTGTTGTGCGTAGTATATAACACAATTTAACAAACTCGTTCAATTTGTTTCTATTTCCCCCCTGAGTTTCAATTCACCCCATTTTTCAGCATGTTACTTTTGGTACGAAATTTAAAAATGGAAAAATATCGGAAATATATTTTGAAATTTTTCATATTTTTCCCAAAAATATATGTAAAATTTTCGGAGATTTTTCATTACGCAACAGTACTTGCACCAAAAAAAAAACCTATAGTCTACTACAGCTGCAGCCATTTTAGAGAAAATAATTTAAAAATGGCTCTGTGGCGTACCTTGGGAGAGGCCTATGTCCAGCAGTGGACTTTTACTCCTTAGTCTGTGAGTGGACTGCAACGGGCTGATGATGATGATGATGATGAATTTAAAAATATGAAATCCCTCTGCATCGTAAATACTCGGGCATGTTTCCTTACATTTCATGTTTAAAATTTCAAAGATCAGTACTACGGTACAACTACAAAGCTGAGGTGTCGGGTTCGAATCCCGGGTCGAGCAAAGGGATATTGGGTTTTTCTATTCGTTATCAGGGCGGAGTCAGGAATTTGTGCCCGATATGGCGATAGGCTCACCCCCATCACATCATGGGACGGAACATACAAGGCGAAATGTGGGTGTCCTGGTGGCGCAGTTACCTATATATTTATGGTGATTGACTATCAATACACACATAACGTGCCAAGTCCCCAATACCGCGTACTCTCACCATACTCAATGCTCTCCTGGACAGTGCACCACACTTTATTTACAGATTAATGGAGGGTGATCTTGTCGGAATGTCTGTGTTTCTGTGAGTTGAATGCGTGATGTATGTATGCCTGTTTATTTTTATGATTGTCAATTGTAATTATTCTTTTGTAATATTATGTCGTTGATATTATAATTTATAGCCTTATATTTTGTATGTTAGTTGTAAGTCAAATATTTTAGTCTTATTCTTTTTATTTAATCTTTATATAGACGTAATAAGTTGTTAATTAGTGTTATTGGTATAACCGTATTAATAAATAATCAAATAAATAAATAACTCCGAAAAGTCATAGGTGTGCCCTGGGATTTGAACCCGCGACCACCGTGAATATGTTGGCAGTCGCGTCTGGTCCGTTGACCAACAGGCCACCAAACCACACTCATATTATCTATAGCTAAATACATAGATGTAGTATAAAACAACTCCATCTATAGCTATATGTGAGTCGATCATCTGTCGAGACAACTTGCCAACGATATGAGACCGGTTTTTGGTTAGTCAGATGTTGCGGAATCGCAAGGCGTCAAGCGTGCACCTAAAAAAAAGCCTTCAAGAAGTTGCCAGAATTCATTTTGCGCATATATTTTCAAGATTATAAAGTACGTCAATAAAGCAGACTACATCAAATAATTAAATTCAATTTGATTGAAATGGACCTTCGAACGAAAATTTCCTTAGGTGCCAGTTTCTTTTTGTAAAACAGTGTAGGAAGAGCTTGTTTAGTTCTTTGTAATTTTATTGTACCTTTTCTTTTTGTATAAATACTGATATTGTGGGGAGTCAGACAGGAATAAATATTAAAGTTTATTGGAACTGAAGAAGATTTTTTATCCCAAGAGTCTTCCAAATAAAGGATTTACACACAGTATAAAGGGATATGCTAACATGAAACATCTGATTATGTCTTCTTATTAGTCTGTGCTTATATTTTATGTATTATCATGGCATGTATTTCTGCAGGTTGAAATTGAAAATATTATAATAAAAAAATATTTATTATTATTATGGAATATTTTTCTTTTCATGATCTTTAATACAAACATCAATAACATTTTCTACCACATTCGATTTTTTTCTAGCAATTTTTAAAGTTTCGTCTTGACAATCAGGTGATAAATGACTACCACCAAACTTTTGAGTACCACACAGAAAGCCTTTATTATAACATACAATTAAATTGGCCCCACTGCCACCACACATTTCTTCTTCATACGCAGAGGGGTCTGCTAATATTAAATCGCTGAAAATGAAATATATTGAATTTAAGTACACAAATTAAATATTTTTCCTAGAGATAATATTGTATTGCTGAAGAGTGCTCTTAGTACCTTTGGTTGTGTTTGTACACCGCAAAACTTGTAGCCACTGGTGTACCTGACACATTTAGTTTTTTTCGTACAATAGGATCCACTTTGATGTCTTCAGTTTCAGCATTATAGGTTACTGTGGGCAGGGACACTGTAATCCAAAATTAAAATAATATAATTTTTACACTTGATTTGTTCGTACAAAAAAAAATGTGTTCAAAATTCTTACATGTTTTTAAACTTGCCAATAGTGTCATTATGCAAGCATCAACCAGGCTTCCATCATTATCAATGCAGACCATGTCACAATACAAAACCCAGGCAAGTTTATCAGGAACTATGCACAGGTCCTTTAAATCAATGCATTTTGAATTGATTAAAATGTCTGATACCAAATTGCTTGTCACTTGTGCATGGTCTGAAGGTGGGCCTGGTTTGAATTTTGAAGAGCACAATGGTGGCAGTTCTACATTAGTCACTAAAAATCCTATATCCGGTTGTTCGGCTTTTGGAGTAGCCAGTTCCTGAAAACAATACGATTTTTTCTAACATTTTATGTAAGTACACATTTTATCTCTCATTTTTGTAGGATACAGTAAAAAATATGTATTTTTTAACTGACTGCCATAAGAAGTTATTTTTTTATAAAGACGGAATAATTAATTAAATGGAACATCTATGAGGTAAGACAATAGTTTCGACTGTTACCAATATGGAAAATAGTTACCAATTGAATGCCGCAAACAACCGTAGTGTTTCCACATTTTACAATAGCTGAAGCTTCTGCTGTTTTAATTGAATTTACATTAAGTTTGATATTGCGGTGTTCTGTAAATGCACGGCCATCAGGGCGAATGTTCAGTGATATATAATCATTAAAATGTTTTACAGGATGAATCAATCTGAAAAATAATGTTCAATTAGCATAAATACTTTTAGACAAATTTGACTTGTACACACCGTACTTACTTATACACCTCAGCCATTCTTATTATCCAGAATACAATTATATTTTGTAATTCTTAGTTTATAAAATATATTTTCCGTGTTGTTATGTATATTGTAACACAGACTAATAATCAAGACAGACAGCCAATTCCATACAATTGTTTTTACACGTTAAGAAAACTCACACAACCAAAACACTAACATGTACTTTATATCTATATTATGTTATACATTTCATTCATAAATCATTCGGTCACTCTTTCTATCCCGTGCAAATTTCCCTAGAATGGATTTGTCTCTTTCGCACGGACGTTAGACATATAAATATAAACAGTGCTGGAAATCGGTATGTTTCCGAAAATACCGATTTTTAGGGATGGCCTCAATGTCCGGTTTTCATCTATCCCTCAAATTTACCGGTTTTTCTGCCGATTTATTTAGTAGCACTTTGCATGAGATTTTATTATGTATAGTAAAAAACGTTTTCAGAGAAAGTAAATTTTATTATATACATTGAAAATTAAATATAATTGGTATTACATAAGTACAAAAAAACAAATAAATTATACATTGGTTTTCGTTCATTTTACATATGGTTTTAACCATATAAAGCCCATACTTTTTAAAATTGTAATATTTCGGAAAATTGCCTTTTTTGTTCCATATACATAGGTACCGATATTAAAAAGCTAACGAGTTTTTGTTTGTATAATAGGGCTAATCTTTGAAACTACCAGTAGAATAAGAAAAAAAGCTGCGTTTGATAGCAATTCCCGAGGAATAATTTAGCATATTTCACCCCTTAGGGAGTTATTATAATAAGAAATGAAACATTGCATGGAAGTCAGTTAATTACAATGTAAGAATCATGAAGTTAAATTAATCAGGAGTTGGGAAAAAAATTATTATCCACTTCCCTCCGTAATAAAACGGGTGACAAAACAATGAACTAGAGGTAAATAACCTCGCATAAAGACTTTTACAGCCAGAGAAGCCAACTGTAAAGCACCACGGATTAGTCAATATTACATTAATTAAATGGGACATATTATGTGAGCTGTTACACTTGATACCAATAATAGTTATGGCAAAAACGCCGGAAAGCACGGAAATTCTTCCTAATCTCAACAAGGTCCATGTAGTATACAACTTTAGATGATATTTGCAATACTATCCAGCATGATTCACACTAATTGTGGCAAAGACCACACTCCCAAACTATATGAAGCGCGGAAGGACGGACCTTGTATCAATCTAGGCAAGAACTCGTACACAATCATGCGACATGCTTACATACTTCTGCTACTAACTTAACATATTTAAAATATCTAAATTAAAACAAGCTTCTAGTAAATTAATGAAACGTTTTCAATTTGTTTTACTTTAGGTACATCAAAGCAAATAGTGCTAAAAACGACTACTAACTTTATATTGCTTTTCCAGTACATAGCATATCAATAAAAATATGATGTATATCATATGAAAAATATATGAAAGATGCGTGAATCTTATAAACAGTTTAAAACAACATATTATGCTTTACACTTGAGAAATGGAGAATCATATTGAAGATTACTTTGTTTTTAAAATTCCCAATAAAGTATTGCTATGTACTAAGTATAATTACAATGAAGTGTAATTGCGTACAATGCTTGCTTACATAATATCTCCTATTCTTAGAAATTAAAAACAAATAATTAAGAAATTGAATACATCATTGATGACTTTCATTCTAATTTAAATAATAAAGACATGTTCAATATGTCAATATTAAAAACAATGAAACAATACCCTTAAATAAAATATACATAAAATTGTAATATACATTTACAAAATATTGCAACATGTGAGGCATTCCATGCATAATAACTGGTAATATCATATAAAGGCACATTTACAAGCAAAATGAATATCAAAATATTGGATGCAATATGATAAAGACATAAACACAAGAAACAAACAAATATCTATTTCAGGATACTACAAATCAATAATATAAAATATTTGGCATACAATTTAAAGGAGAAATTTTGCTTACTTGACAACCATCAGGTAGGTTCATTTTATTGTGTGAAGAATACTTAGCAACGCAAGTTTATTTTACAGAATACCTTGATTAAGACGTCGGAGACTTAAAAACTTTACACCATCAATAGAGCGCAAATCTGACCACAAATGTCTTATTGAGTTAATATTATGCACAAAATGCTTCAGTGATAGAGGTTTTGCTTCCCTATGATTGGGAGAGTCAAAACGCATTGACAATATTTTTTTTACAGCTACATTCCAGAATTCAATATGTTCAGAATTACAAGACAAAGCATGTGACAACTTATTACCGTAGCATCCAAAACCATTTAAACTATCAAACAAATCATTTATAAACAAAATTATTTCTGCGGTAAAAAAACTATTATCAACATTTACATCAATCTTTGCATAATTATGTTCACTTTGGAGATGTAGGATGACATCCGTATAAACCTGTAGTGATGTAGCCACTTGCCGGCTAAAAACTTGGGCTGCAAGTTTGACCTGAAATGTATGTACATTCTAATTATTATTATGTAACAATAAACAATATCAAATCTATAGATATTGACATATGATATTTTTTTAACCCACATTTTTCTGATCACTCCAGGTGATATTCTCTGAGCGGTACAATCTCGTACCTATAGGGGTATGTCAAAGTCTTGAAAACTAAAATCGCGATTTGCGATAAAACTACTAGGTAGTTTTTTTCAAACTTTGTACTATGTTACCTGGGGTGGTTACAAACATGTGGTTTAAATTAAGTATCATATTGAGTCAATATCACTCAATATAAGTTTTTACATGTTGAACATTTTTATGAATAGTGTCCACTTAAAAACTTAATTTTCATAGAAATAGTATATATTAATGATTAATTTACCTTCATTTTGTCATAAGAACTTGGATTTATGTGTTTCTCAGTGAGTTTAGTGCTTCTTGCTCGGCCACTAAAGCCATCCATTTTGTAGAGGTTTTCAATACATTCCCACTTTGCCCTTCGATGGCCAATGAGAAGATTCTTTTTCTGAAAATGATTACGAAAATATTTTAATAAATGAGGTACATCATATGTATGATATAATTGGTTGGACCCAATTTTATAACAGATATCATTAGGGCTATTGTTACTACATAAGAGATTGGCATTGGAATCTGATATTAATGAATTAATAGCAGCAACATTAGCAGAGCCTTGATCACTAATTGTAGCTCTAACTATAAAACCGGATTTAAAAACTGCTAACACTGTATGGTCTGGAATTATATCTGTCTGAACACTAGTAAAGCATTTCTGGTCTATAGTTGGTTGATGTACTCTATTAGACGGGGCAACTACTTTAAATATATAAGGTTCTGTAAAGCTACTAGTGGGCGTTATTTCTAAATGTTTCTCAAAATTTAAATTTAAGTATAAGCATGGAATTGCGCTAGGCTTTAATCTAAGTTTTTCATTTATATCATCCGGAAGAAAATGTTTATGACAAATACGAATATTGTCGCGTTTAATGAACGGAATCTTTTGTAAATAAGGACATACCCCACACCACTTTTCCCACCTTGCTCGGTTTGTGAAAGGAACAGAAAAATATTTATGTTTCGGTCCTCGAGTGCTGCACCCAGGAACAATGCACTTATTTACCATAATGATTACACTATTATACCAAAAATATTAAGTATTTTAACACAAATTAAATAAACTACTACACGTTCTAGCTGGTAAACACTAAGGTCACATATGGCTATTTTATCTTTTACGAAAACAGTAGCAAGTAAAAAAAGGAAAAAACCGCCTTTAAATGCGAACTGTAGCACCAAAATTTGTGATTGGAATGATAGTTAATCCTAAAATGATAAATTCGTTGTGTTATGGCTTGATCACGGCACAATACAAAATTGCAGTAATTATTATTTATGTACGCAATGACATATGAAGTTTTATCTTGGATAAAACGTTTGACGATTTCAAAATTCAAAAGTGACATATTTTACTACGTCACGCACACTAATATAAAGACGGAGTGTAGACGGAAAAAATACCATGCCGTCCCTATAAAAAAGTGAGATAGCTAGCATAGCTTAACGTGCAACTTTTTTTGTTCTGAGTTGGACGGGCCTGTATTGTAAAAGTTAGGTTAGGATTTGTGACATTGTAAAGTGTAAACACTGGTAAACACAGATTGTAAGTAACGCAATAGAGTGGAGCCGAATACTTATGGAATGACCGGTAATTTGTTATTAGTCGATTACAAGTTTAGCATTTCTTTTATAATGTATTTCTTTATAGCTAGTATTTTTGTGCATATTTGTTTCTGTTATAATATTATTTTAATAATTTTACGGCTTTACATGTTATGAAAGATCAATATTACTAGTAAATTTTATATTTTGAAGTAAATGAATCAAAAATGAATAATCGACTAATTATGAAAAACCGTAAACGTTGCATCTTACAACCACCCGCAGGTGTTGTCAACTTCCTGACATCTTAGTTTGACAGTTGACTTTGACAGTTCTTTCTAAAACCGATTTTGGTACACGAAACTCCAAGGTGTGTGTATTTATAAAATAATCTCAAAAAATCCAGCGTAAACAATGTTTAAATTCAATCTATTGAGTGAAATTCAAGTGTTTATACGACCACGTAAATACCGGCGCGCGTATTTTTATATATTTTGCTATATTATTTCAGATCGCAATGGCTAAACCCAAAGGCGAGCGAAAAGGCAAATCTGCCATAAATGAAGTTGTTACTCGTGAGTACACAGTAAATTTACACAAGCGTCTCCATGGAGTGGGATTCAAGAAGCGTGCTCCTCGCGCTATTAAGGAAATCAGAAAGTTCGCTGAAAAACAAATGGGCACCCCTGATGTAAGGGTAGACACTCGCCTGAACAAATACCTCTGGTCCAAGGGAGTCAGGTAATTAATAAACATCCCTTTATACAGTCGTTCAATCAAAAAACATGAGTTTTCATTGTTTTAGTCGTACCCAAAATAAGTTGAGAGGTTATAAAAACAACACATTTGTTGTGGTGTTCATGTTCATTCAGTTACATGGAGCAGTGATGTGAGTTGAGTGAATTGTTTGGTGTATAAGTTAATATAGTAATTATTCTGAAGTTTTATTTTGTGTTGTGATGATACTGAAGTTTTTATTAAAGGTGAAATGCATATTTGATACTTCAATTTAATTAATGTTTTATAAATTGTGTAGTATTTATTCTGTACATCAGATATGACAGTAGTCAAAGAACTTTAAAAGAGTACAAGATTGCTGTAAGTAATGTTAAACGACAATGCTGTACCTATCTGTTGTAAATACTTACATAGCATAAAAAATCAAATTTTGGAAGATTTTCACATAATAGTCCAACCAAATTACAATCAGATTATGCTTTGTGGTCAGAACTATATTAAGCTAAATGTACTGGACTCTTTGTTTATTACACAGATTTTAAATGATAAATAGTTTAACACTTTCTAAATATCTTACACTAAAAGGAATTAAAATTATATATGTAATTCCGATAGCTAAATTATCAAAATAGGAACAAGAAAATATTAACTTCTTGTGTTAGTTTCAAATATTTAGTTTAAATCAGTTTTTAATACTTGTTAACACTTGGGGAGTTAACACATTAATTGTGGCCATCTCATGTATGGAATCTTATTTCTATGCAAAATGTGGTTAAGCCAGATATAGTGTGGTACATACATGCCTATTTTCATTATTAATTTATTAATCAGGTAAGCAGTTGGGACAACTAATTGCCTATATGCCAATAGTCTTATAGGTGAATTGCTCACATCAGACTAGTAATTTACTACCTCTCTATCAATCTAAATATGCATGAACCTGATATTGTGTAGTTCACTATTTTGGCCCTGCAATTAAAAAGTTTTATTTCTTTTTTTTCTTTATATTTTCCTTTTTTATTATTATCATTATACATTCTCAATAAGTTACATCAATTTATTATTTTAATTTTTAAGTTACATTAAGTTCTATTAATGTTATGTTACAAACAAAAATAAACCTTTTTACTAAGAATGACATTATGTGAAAGTATTTAAATCAAGTCTAGATTTTAAAATGATTGTTTTTTCTTTTCAGGAATGTACCTTTCCGTGTCCGTGTAAGGTTATCCCGCAGACGCAATGATGATGAAGACTCAGCCCACAAGCTGTTCACACTCGTTACATATGTGCCTGTAGCATCCATCAAGGGCCTGCAAACGGAAAATGTTGACGCTAGCCAAGAATAAACATTTATTTTAAGCATATTTTTGTATTTTAATTTCAGTAATAGTAATTACATTATTCTATACATGCAATCTGGTTAAGAATTTGTGTCAAATTCTATGCCTTGGTGCTTGACATTATGAACTTAACCTCAAAACTGATTGTACATAGCAAGCACATACCATTTTTAGGATTGTATTTGGCTGGTATACTTTAGGATTGTGTAGAATTTTTATATTAGGAACTCCTGAAGTATTATAGCATTTAATGATTTAAGATTTTCAATAGTGCCTGACATGCCATACAGATGTCATAACATAACATTTCAAAAGTATAACAAAACCTTTAAATTACTCTTGTTTCATGAGAATGGGTGATTATTCATTTTGAAAATGTTCCGAAACTACTAAATGAAATATTACCCAATGAAAAACGAGAAGAAAGCAGTTGCATCGTCAGTTTTCTGTATAATATGATATAAATCGGAGAATAAACACTTCTCTTTTATCTTTTATGCTTCTCAAATCGTTTCCAACCTTTGCAATTAAATCGATTCATATTTTTCAAACTGACAATTTCACATTGTTTCTCTTAACATGGAATTGAACACAGGACCTCATGGTTCACATTCCGTTGGTGCTACCACTAGACCAGCGAGGTAATATTTCAAATAATACATCATAGTAATATGAGGATTGTGCAAAATTATGCACCATTACTGGTTTTCTTGGTTTTATATGGAAACTGCATCTTTGTAAAAACCACTTGACATGTTTAGATGATAGCCACAGGCCGAAATAAGCAAGTCGTTTGCATCAACCACTTACACATGGAGGTATAAATTATATTAAGAGGCTGGGCTAACCGCCAGCAATACCGGGGACTACAATAAATCCCAATTTAGTATTTAGGAGGCTGTTCCAATTGGGGAAAAATGCATTTTTATGCTGCTGTAAATATGTCTGTAGTTTATATTGATATTCATGTCAACACATTTTCGTGAACAGTACATTAGGGAGGACATAGTAGGTGCTTACCTGAGTACGTAGCTACATATCGATATTATTTACCATCACATCGTGTGAATCGGCTGTGCAACGTGAGACCGCGGATTCAATGCCCGCACTGAGCCAAATATTTGTGTGATCCACTGGTATCTGCTTCGGGTCGGGGTGTTTGTGAGACCTAAAAGTCTCTCGTACTTCGTAGTTTCCGATAACCACGACACGAGTCACGATCATAATGTGGGATTAGGACTACGTACGTATGTGACTGTTAAAAGAAATTAGAAACGTACGCGAACTTGGTCTCGAATATTGATTGCAATTTGGTTATTGAAGTATTCGTTAAGCTGTGTCAACAAAACATGGGAACTGAAAATTCGAATACTAGCATGGCGTTAAGGTACCTACAGTAAGGGTGGCTGACCACTCAGAGCGCCAGAAATACATAAAAGGGCTTCGTTGTAAAATTTTATTAACTTTTGGATTTGGCATGATATTGGATAGTATTCAGAGAAGGCTAACGTAGCAACTTCACCATCGATGTCATTGGTATTAAAATCGACACTGGTTGCAGTAGTAGGTACCTACTACAGACATTAATTGTGGACAGTAGATATTAAGTTATTAATTGGCTTGGCTATAATAAATAGTTTTAATGACCAACGCATTAAAAGGGATGTTATGCAAGTTTTGTTTATAAGATTATAATTCCAAGAGACCGGCAGTTGTGCCTCTTAGGTCTCTAAATAGATTAATCGATATTTACGCCTCCGTGGCAGAGTTGCCACTGAGTTGCCAAGTCGCGGGTTTGAATCCCGTAACAAGACATTCTGTAGCTCGAAAGTATTTGTCTCGGGCCTGGTTTTTTGCGAGACCGAAAAGTCTCGTAGTGCCTGATACTCACAACAGAAGATGTGTCACAACGGTCATTGCTGTTGTTACCTATGTATAATTAGATATTATTAGAAGTAAAAACGATGTTTACCTACTATTTTGCAGATATTTTCTTATTACAGCTAATTTTGAAATATAGTTGAAGAAGCGGTATGTAATGGCTTAAATGTTGTTACGATTGTCTTGGGTTTCGAAGAAACTTCCAAATCAAAACAATTTCTACAAAAAATAATTTAAATTACAGTACAGCTATCTAAATGACTGCATTTATAGTGTATAATCAAAATGCCAGCGCGTTTACTTACGATGTTTCGTATGGTAGGATGTGGCGGGGCTGAAGACGCGCGTACCTACACTAGTCAGCCGCAACGCTAAGCCTGCGGTTCACTTCCATTAGTACGGCTAAACCCATTACGGAGACATCTCCCGTCTTGCCGTGCGCTACGCATCTAACCAAATTTTGAGCATTTCTCATGTTCGTACACATACATATTGGCATTCTGCTGTAATTTGATTGTAGCTACACATTCCCGACGAACTTAATGAAACACCTCAATCTAAGAATATGTTATTTGATATTTCACATGAAAAACACATTTAAAGAAAGGCAAAATACAGAGTCCTCGAAACCGACGAGCGTGTATGACGAGATTGATGACTGTTGATGAAACGAAGGAGTAATGTATGGACGAGGTAGAGTTATGTAGCATTTGGCGCTCTAAAGTCTCTGCCTATCCCAATGGCACATAGGCGTGAGTTTATATATGCATACTTTACATGGTAGTTTGTAAAATATTTAGCACCTAAAATATTCTTTGTTACTCGGAAAATAAAGCGGAAACATGAGGGTGCAACTCAAGAACCATTAAATTAAAATTTAAATGAGATGCATTGCTAGCTAGAATAGGAAAATAGTTGCAAAGCGGCATTAAACGAAACGGGACTTTGGTTTAAAAGTTTGATTGATATAATATAAGGAGATTAGTTTTATTACGTAACAGAATGTTGTTTAACTAAGTAAAGTGGATGAAACAAAGACATGTATTATGTTACGATTAAAATTAAAAAAGTATGCAGAAGTGGTTTGGGCATGAGCAGAGGATGAATAAAATGTATTTATGGAGCAAAAATAGATCGACAGAGAACGTATGTCGACCAAATAAATGATCTCCGAAAATGTCAACTTACCTTTAATCAGCGAACATGTTTGAATGTAAAGGTGTACTATAGGATCGCGTCAGTCGTAAGCTTCAGCCGTTTTTTGTCCAAGAGGAAAAGCTTTTAAGCTTTCTTTTAGGTACCCTGGTGAAGGCCGAAAGCGGTATGTGAGTGTCTTTGGCCTTCCAGACCGGCACGCTGCGGATTGTGACCGGGCTGTACCACCATTAGATGAAGGCGTGAGTCTGTATGTGTGGAACATAGACAATGCGGACATAGTTGGACAACTAGATAGTTAACAACAACAACTAAATAATTATTCAACAAATGAACATAAGTAATGAAGATGGGGAACTAAATAATAAATAGAAAACAAACTGATAATGTTAAATGTAATGATTGTTATTATTGGGACTGTTTGAATAAACATAGTGGATCACATACTAATCACTAGGAACAAGATTTGACTGAATGAGTGAACTTTCAAGAAACTTGTAATTTCCTACTTATGAACTGTGCAAAATCAGTGTTGCCAAAACTTCATGAGATGAATACTCTAGAAACGTGCTTCTACATAGTTAGGGTGAACTAGTACGTGTACATAGAAGATACAGTTTCATGGCAATAAGCAGGTTGAGCGTTTTACGTGACAGAAGAAAGTACAGTCCTCAAAGCCGTAGTTTGCATTTTTTTCCCCTGGAAGGTTTCATCTGCTATTCCTATAATGTGACATTAACCTGTAATGTTCGATAAATAAAATCTAGCTCGCACACACTGTTACCTATATTCGAATTTTAGCTTTTCGGGAAACCAAAGGATATGTATGTAGGTACACCATATTAAATAAAGAAGCTGTAATGTTTTCATTTCTCTTACTCATTTTACATGTAATAGTGACTATATGCGAAAAATGCGATGATCTCCACAGGTTTTAATACCAAATGGCATTGATGTTTACTTTAAAAAGTATAATGGTTAAATGAAGCGCCAACTATTGCTATGTCGGTTATTACGAGGAAGGCCAACGCGAAGCATATCTCTCGCGCTTGACCGGGTTTCGATCACTGGCTCGATGAGCTCCGAAGCCTTGTTAAGGCCTAATGAAACGGGTACAACCAAAATCACCATTTATATCTTTCAACGTAACGACCACTCTTCAGAGTTAGTCAGGTGACAACCACGTCGCTTTTATGTTAGATTTTTTAGCCCTTTTTAGTAATTATGTTTGTGTGTTTCATACTATAAATGTAATTGAATTACTTAACCTTATTTTATTTTACCTGTTTGGTACTGGTAAACGGGCTATTGTTTTTGCTTATGTGTTAGAGCGAAGCGTATAGATATGTAATACCTCTCAGACTTTACGTCTTGGATTACATAATTTTAAAATATTATTTTACATATTATTATGGCCATTGACAATGCGCCAAAAGAGAACATCCCTCTTATACAGCCTAGGGACCGAGAAGTTACTGCTTTTTGGGCTATTAGCAGGTTTAAAATATAACAAAACTATAACCAAGTGCATAGGCTCAGTAATACTAAACTAAGTATTCTGTGGTTTAATCTAAACTTATAACTTTCAAGACGAGTAAACTATTTTTATATTGTTTGCTCATATATGGCTTTCGTGATAAAACGTGAACGTTTTAAATTCCGAGTGAGCTATCAAATGCAGATATCGCCTACCTCGCAATAGATCTAATAAATGTCCCGTGTGTGCGCGAGCGGAGGCGTTACTTCACCTAAATTATGGACTATTTTATATTTTTGTTTCACAACACACACAGTTTAACCGGTTTATGGCAGGTTACATCGGTTACTTTTATAGAGGTATACCCGTATCTTTTTCGTTTAAGGGAATATATTGCGCGTCAATATTGTTTGTTGATTTTGCCAGTAAACAATTTTGTTTTTTTATTTTGTGAATTAAATACCTACTTCACAGTATCCTACTACTTTTTGTCCTCTTTAGAATTATTATCCACTGATTAATAACGATAGAGGTAGGCTAAATAAGTTTCCAGCTTATGCCAACAATTCGAGGTTTCTAGTTAGCAAAGGACACTTATGAATCAGTGTTATGCCAAGTTCTGAGATTCAAGGAACTCCAAAATAAAGTAGAGCTAGTCACATATCAGGCTCCATCAATTTTATGGTTAGAATGTCAATTTTATGGTTAGAATGTCAATTTTAATAATAAATAAATAAATACACCCAACAGTCACATACATAGTCCTGACCCCACACTAAGATCGAGTCTTGTGTCGTGGGTATCAAGAACTACGAGAGACTTTTCGGTCTCACAAACACCCACACCCGAAACAAATACTTGTGGTTCCCACAAACATTTGTCTCGGTGCGGGGATCGAACCCACGGCCTCTCGTTTCGCAGCCGGCGTCTAACCCACTGCGCCACGGAGGCTGTCAATTAGACTTGTACATTTAACATTAAAATCGTTCCAACACAAGATAATTATTTAGTATTACAATTGTTTACAGAGCAAGCTTTGTAAATATAAAATGAAATCGGTCGGAGATGAGGCCTGAGCTATTCAATTTATACAAAGTGTCGGTGACATATTCACTTTTTTTGGGACCATATATAGGGTATCGCAATAGTAGTGCGTACACCAAATATTATTAATTTATCATCAACCGCTTAGCCACGGGATAGTTTTTTATTTTTACACATTTAACCACCTGCTGTAGCGATTTGTCTAGGTCATTGACACAAACGGGTAATAAACGGCAAGTACGAAAAAAATACAACTCGGGTGTTATTATTACAAAAATTATACCAATAATTGAATTTAGACCTAATATCTATGACATTAAAACTCATATTATGATTTATGAAATAAATGTCTTTCGAAGCGCAGTGCGACGTTGCCAATTCAACATCAGAATGAGGCTAGGGTGGCAGCATACAATATCGATATTATCGATATAATTCAAACTTTATTATTGAAATTTCACATCCAAATCCCAAATTTATCCACAATATTAATAAAAATTGTTTTGGATACATAACAGGAGATACACAAAGCTGGCATCTACATTCCAAACCTACTTAAAATTGCAAATCTGTCATGTAGCAACATTCGCAAATTCTTTCAGTATGAGGAATATTGAGACACATTCTTTAACCTGCTGCTTAGAAAAAAAAATTAAAATGACTATTCCTGTATCTTTCTTTTGGTGTATTGATTTGTACCGAGGTCTTTTTAGCACGCATAATGTTTTGATAACTGTGTTAATTAATATGATTTACACATTTACTGCCCTAAAAGTATTTAAATATTAATAGTTTCAGATTATCATATTTCAATTTATCGATATTTATTGACGATATTTTTATGTTACATCCCTAAACGTGTATCCATCCCCGCCATGCCGGCTCGGGGATTCCCCCGCGACGTTTGGGCGGTGTTGCAAGGTAATTACATTTCGTTCCCTAAATACACTAAAACTGTATTTGTACTACATTTACTCCAATATGTATCAAACAATAGTATGCAGTTAGTATCGAACATACTGCAATATGACTAAGGAGACAAATAATAAAGCTATTTTTAACACTTACCACCCGTTTATTGCTTCAAAATAATTTTATAGGGTTATTATTCACCGAGCCATCCGTAGTTTTTAACCATACCATGGAACGATATTTGCAGTACTTGGTGACCGATAATAATTTAATAAAAGTGACACACACAGCGATTAACTATCATTTTACGAAATATTTGTGGTTATTTAAAAAAGGATGTTTATTTTCTTTTACTATGAAAAAAGCCCAGTAAACGGTATAATGTACTGTATTTTACATCCGTCTACTGTATTTTTACGAAACTTCCACTGTAGTTTTGAAAATCTAACCTAGCAACACTGCGCTCGGCGATCGACGGTCAAGGTTCGGGGGTCGGGGGTCAACGATCGGGCGTGAGGGGCAGGGGCGGGGGTGGCGAGTCGGGTTTCGGCGCGCGCGCCACTCGTCTCTCGTCAGTGAGGCGTACATGTTTTAAGTGAATCTGTATGCGCTGCTCACAACTCATTAGGAATTACGATAGCATTTTATGTTCACGATGTCGTGATTTACAGCTTTGGAATACACAGATATGATTTTAATTTATGGCGAATGCCAACAAAATTCAGCGCGAGCTTTACGACCGTATCGAGAAAGATATGCTGCCTCACGCAGATGTCCCGCAAATTCGAAGACAGCATGTTCATTAGGGTTAATGGAGAACCGTTTGAACAATTGAAAATTTAGTTTAATTGAGTTTTAAGTTATGTTTGGTGGCAGTAATATTTCGCGCGACGTGCTATTTTTATCCACCGGCGCAAAATTAATAGTTTCTGAGTTTGTGTATGCATCATAGCTCCCAATTCAATGAAAAAATGTTGACCTAGTTTATTTGAAATTGTGACTCGGCTGAGAGTGCTTTATTGAATTTCTTATTCTACGAATAAAACTACGCCTAACAACTACAAAGGAATCACCGCGCCGACGAAAAAAAGCGCTGTTGCCGCTCTTATCCTCGGGTCAAATGAGGTCAGTAAATACCTTATAAAGCGTGTTTTATTTAAATCAAATTATTTTATTATTTAGTTTGTTTGAAAATTTCATTTTATCAATTTTAATGTGATATAAAATCTAATCATTTTAATTTGTTTTTATTTACTTTTTATAATGACCTTGTGATTTAAAGTCATTATGACATCAACACTTTGTATAACTTATTCGTGTTTGGAAACTCATCGTTTATTTTGTTCGCTGTTGTGAGTGCAATCCATAGGAACAACAAATGTATTGCTGGACGGTTCAATCTGGATGTTAGCTATCACTTCTCCTTCAGTGGGTTTCAGTTAAGATATGAGAAGAGGAGTTGCGCATAGAAGACAATGTCGTACATATTTTAACCGGGCACGCCCCCTTCGCACAATGGGGTAATTTATAGGGCCGCGCGGAGACGGGTGCCTGAGTTATGTCCCGGCGATAGCGACGAGCTTTTAACTGCCTAATGGAGCGATTTACTCGGACCACGTTGTGTCTATTCTTCTGTTTACATTAAAATTGCTCTACAGGTTTTCCGTGTAATATAAAAGCGTTCTACAATTACAAAATGTCGTGCACTTCCTTGTTTATATTGTTTTATTTCTTGGTGAAGGAATTAGTCGCTACTTGAACAGCAACGTGTCTGACGGGAGCGCGAGGGAATAGAGAAGCAATGTGGAAAGTTTTTCAATAAAACATAGCCCTTTGAGACAACATTTCAATAGAGCGCCGTGCGATGTTTATGGCCGAAGCGCCATTGCGCCGGTGCTCGTTTCTCCGCACTCTACAGAACAATCCATTCGAAGGTATTGATCATGTTGTACGGAAGCAGACACATGTACAGCATTTCGTCCCTGGATCACACCTGTACAAATTCCAAATAAATAAAAATATGTATTGGCGAAATTCAACTCGGCCTGCCTGCATGTGTTTCCAATTTATCTTTGGGTAAATATCGTTGTTCATTTTTGCAGCGCACATCTCGTAATTTTGTTTCATTTGTTGCCTTTTTTATACAGGCTTCAATTTTTTTTTAATGAGAGACGAACATTATTTTAAAAATTATTCAGTTGCGCCGTTGTTTTGTGCAAGTTTTGCCAGGCTATTGTAAGCTTTTGTTAGGCGTTTTCCATTGCAGGTCAAGTGCAATCCTGGGAGATTGCCTCGAGCCAGGCACAGGGATGAAGTAACCCATATGTGCTATAAATGTGTGCACTACACTCTCAAGTTTTATTTTAGCATTTACATTACTTGACATATGCGGTGTTGATATTTATCTCGTTAGGTAAAAGGGAGGTAAATCTCGCTTAATACCTACTTTTCACGTTGAGCCATTTTTATTTTCCAGATAGATTTTCCACGACAGATGCGGGATTCATCGCTGCAACGGACACAAATTATGCACAGCGTTGGAAATCATTATTCCGGTAATGTGCGGTTTCGCTATCGACCATTCCCACTGATAAATATGTAATTAAGTTGCTGAAAATAATTGTTTGCTCGGGTAATATGAAGCCTGCAATTGACTTGAGCTCAGAAGTTAATCGGCCAATGTAATAAATGAACGACGAGTCGTAATGGATGGTAATAATTAATTCTGTATAATTGTCGTTAGAAGAAACAATTAGGTCGATAGTGGATTACTCAGGGAGATTGCGTCGGGGAACGAGGTATTTGTGTCACATCGAACGATCGATTCGCTCACTCCCAGCCAATTAATGCTGATACACTACCAAATATTGTTCTCGATACATACAATGCTCCAAGCACGGCGACGCTTTGGTTTTGTGTGAACTTAACCACATATCAAAATACGACAGACGAATTTAAACTTTACTGAATGTGCACGCTTCAACTTGCAATGTGTTTAAACCAAATTCAATTTAATTCGAAATGAAAAATATAAGAAGATAAAAGGTAACTTAATTATAACAGCAAATATATGTATTTTTTTCGACGGACATAATCACATCAATTATGTTGTTACGTCGTTTGTTTAAAGTTTCAAATATTTCATTTTTGTAACAATTGCCTACACACAAACACGGCGTATAATCATACCTTTTAATAAAGCGTATTTCTCATAAAGCTGAACGTTTAAATAAAAACTAGAAAATAACCGAAATTTATAACACAAGTTGGTTTATAACAAAGTTTCCAAATGAATAACAGAAACTAACGACCGAATTTATAAGATTGTAAAATAAATCAAAGACATATTGAAAGAAAATTGAAAATGTTTTTTAAACGCGTATCGTGGTTTTGCAGAACTTGATACTCTGACTTACAAACGAACTTGTCAATAAATTATTGACCTGGCTGTAAGTCGCAGTTGCTTTGTTAACTAGATTTAAGCCGGTTGATCTCACAGTGAATTATGTTAATAAACGTCTATATTATTTATAGAAGATTTACGACCTTATTAGTAGACAGTTTTAAAACCAATTTTAGTTATCGAATGTTTTGTCTTCTTCACTCAAGGTGAATTCGAAGGTCGTTCGAAAGAGACAAAACATTCGATAACTAAAATAGGTTTTAAAACTGTCTATGAATAAGGCCTTTAGAGGTTAATTTATGTATTTATATCATCTGTTTAATTCTTACCTACTGAAAAAAAAGACTTCCCTAATTAATCTATAAGGGTTAACATGTTTTTATGGTTATATTGCCATTAAGTGAACACAAATACTTAGATACAGTAACTACGTAATTCTAACTCCGTTTAATATATCAAAGGGCAAAAAATGCTTCTATGTATAATACTTCCTACAATGTTAATAATATAATTTGACAAAGGCCTTTGTAGACACTCAAAGTAATTTCATTTGATATTTACAATTCCACTACGTACCTAATTAATTCACTGATGAGAATAATAAGAACCCAATTAATTTATCCATTTTACTTTGTTCAAGCGCTGGGTGTTAAAATAATTTTGTGGGACATTAGTGGGGACGGTGTAGGCAAGTAATTTAATTGCACAGGAGCCAGGATTGCTATTTATTACTGTAACTCATTGTGCGTACGTGACACCTATTCCCGCATTTGATAAATCTGCGGTCTGATTATTCTGCCCGTCATTAATAAAACTTTACGTTTCATAATTTTTTGCTAATCAAATCGACCTTCTCTATAAATTGTGAACAGAATGCAAATAAACTATTGTGTTTTGGAGTGAATTTATTTATTTCCACATTTGTTTGTTTCGCTGGTAAACTAAACAAAGTTTGAAACTTGATTTAATGAATAGAGAGAATAAAACTATATTAACAGACAAATACCTAAAGTATTCAGTACCTAAATTAAATAAATCTTATTGTAATAGTCATCAAAATCCTTAATATTACTTTGTATCCATGTAAGGATAAGGATTAAGTAAAGGCTAATGGCCTTGTTCATAGGCAATTGTAAACCGTATTTTAGTTATCGAAAGTTTTGTTCCTTTCGAACGACTTTTGAATTCAGTTTGAGCAAATACAAAACATTCGATAACTAAAATACGTTTTAAAACTGTCTATGAATAAGGAATTAAGAAAATACTTATACCTATAATGGACAGTAACTGTCCAAAGAGCAATTCGTCATACGATTTAAATGTTAATTCCATTTATTTAATAGTGAACTTAAGTTTGAGTAGACATTTATATTAACAACTAGCTTCTGCCCGCAAACTTCATCTGCGTGATTAACTTTATTTGGAATTTCCCATCCCACCCCGTTATATCCCACCCGTCCCGTGACCCGTCTCATTCTCACTCAAGCCATGTAATCTAGTCTCATCCCATCCCTTTGAATATAAAAACGTATCAAATATATTGGAATTCCTTCCTCATCCCACGGGAACACAATTTTTTTCGGGATAAAACGTAGCCTAAATGTTAATTCAGGGTGTCAGCTACCTCCATACCAAATTTCATGGAAATCCGTTAAGCCGTTTCAGAGGTCATCGCGCACAACCGCACAGAGAAACAGATAAACAGACAAACTGACAAAAATTCTAAAAATCATTGTTTTGGGTTCTATTACGTTAATACAGTTCTCTCTATTAGTTTTTCTCATTTATCTTCCACGTACAGACATTGATCGGTTACAAATTTATTATATGTATAGAAGATAATGCACATACGCATGTAATATTACCCTGATTTAAGGTGTTTTGAGTTACAAGGCTCAAGTTACCAAAGATTAAAATCTTACAAAGGCGGCTTTCCAGTTAGCTGTGCCTTTGGATTTAGCCGTGTGTGCGACGTCATAAAGTTCATATGAAAGTCATAAGTGCGGCGGAAGTATATAATTGAATAAGTTTTGTATTAAGAAAGCCTTAGAACAGCTTGTATTATACTTGTAAGGGGCCTGCGGAATTTTCGTTCACGTATTAACCACCATTTTCCGTGTTTACAAATTACTTATGTTACATGGAACATATACTTTAAACTTTACAGTTAAAAATAGGGTTTATTGGTGCATACCTTTAAATATACATTAAGAGGAATCGCTTAAGTTAAAATTAATGTTCAGTAGGTATCCAAATAAATTAGTGACGTTTTCAAATTAATAGGCGACCACCACTATTTAGTTAGGTGATTACTTACATTATGACGGGGTTTTTATTATATACGACCTCTAGTTTTACAAGCTTTCAAGTGTATTCCAGGATGTTCTAGTAAAGCGCTTACTTATTTCTCAAAGTCCTGCCTGCAACTTTTTAAGGATATTATCAGATATGATTTTAAGTTTAGTTAAACTATTTTCATGCACAATAATTTTTAAATCAAGTAACGTTATTAATTCCATTGTCCCAACTCCTGACCTAGTTTGCCATTAAAATCGAGTCAAGAATAAACGTTAGGCTTTTTTGTAATATTCAGTTTATGCGCAAGTCGGGGGAGTAACCCCGCATACATAATGCATAAACATCGCACATGCACTCTGGAAGCCAGGCGAGGGCTCTTCATATCTTAAGCAACACCACTTACTTGCGTCGCAGGAGTCCGCGGCGGGTACTCCTCGGTAACTGACCTTATGAATTACTCAGGTGTATTTGAACGTTTTTATTTTATTGCAATGATGTAAGTTTTCTTTGTGTTGGAAGATATTTTTTTGGAAGAAATACAGTACGGTTTATTTTATAATAAAAAAACAATTGCAGTTATTTCCAAATTGGGTATATTCCAAATATACTTTTTGTAATGACGCATGGATGGGCTGTAAATTGGAAAAAAATATATTATATTCACTACTATATTTTAAAACAGAACAAAGTACAATAAATTCCCAAAACCAGGCACGAAACCGTCACTCAAAGAAAACACTACCGCTAAACCGTCTGTAACATTGAAAATTGAAACTATCACTCCGAATAGCGCAATAAAATGCAGCGTCGATATTCGCATTCAAACAAGCGATGTCTGTGGCTAAAATGTAAGTTTCTGAACTGAACTGGAGCATAAACAGTGCGTACTTGAAAAGTGCATGAGCGAGGAGCAGCCGAAGCATGGAGGGCCCTCGAGCGTTGGAGGGTCGTTAGAGGCCGCACTGCACCTCCCACCAGTATTATTTAGTTGAGCATCTTTTCACTAAATCTTAATGAAACTGATGTAAGATAAAGCCCCGGGGTTTGTCGAAAAGTCTTGAAAAGTTTCAGCGTTACCTGCGAGGCTCCGGAGCTATGTTTCTAGGTTGCTTTTCAAGTTTGGTGCAAGTATTTATTGAATGAAAATTCAAGTGATAGTGACAGTAAGCACCAGCAGGGATATATTTGTTGCAGAAATTATGAGTCGATTTATTTAATTACGTGTATATTTTGTATACTCTTCTGCCACTTATGTTTGGTTTCATGTTTTTTTTAATATATTTTTATCGCTATTTTATTTCATGGCCCTATTTAATCGAAATTGATTTAGTCGTTTCTAAGATTACGCGCACAAACGTACAGACAAACTGACAAAAATCCAATCATTGTTTTGGGACTTTTTACGTTAATGAAGTCCCCCAATAATAGTTTTCGTCATAAATCTTCCATGTACAGACAGTGATCAATTACATTTTCATTGTAAATATAGATTGAACTTAAAGAAAAAAATAACCATTGCGATCCCAATTGAGTTTGAGGATTTATTTACCTCTTATCTAATTTCCGGGTTTGAAGAAGACCTTCGTGATGGTGGGACAAATCTGTCAACACATTTTCTGTTGAAAAAGAAACCGCTAAAATCGGTTCAAACCTGCCGGAGTATTGAGTAATTACATGTGTTTTTATTTTGCCACCCCTCTCACTCACCTTCGCATTAGTTATACTCGTATACTGCAATGTGACTGCACCTAATTCAAAAAGAACCATTGGGATAATAAATTTTCAGAAGTTTATTCTCTAAGGCCGAAGATTTCATCAGGTCTTCACATTTTTTTTATGGGGATAAAAACACACACTTTCCGATGAAACAAAGATTTTCAAACAAAAAGAAAATCACGAAGCAAACACATATTATAAAAACAGTTTAGTTTATAACCTCCTCCTTTTGAAGTCGGTTTAAAAGAAAATAAAAATCACTTACCCGATGACATGTTGTTACTGGTCGAAGGCAGCTTTCATCATTTCACACACTAACGATTTATTTTGACGATCGCGGTTTCGGATATGTTTATTAATTTTTATTTTGAAATAACAACGGCACTTATGATTTATAGTATTATTTACTGTATGCAACAAAAATATTGTGTATAACCGACACAGTCCGAGCCTCAACGACGACCGGTGTCGTCGGAGTCTCAACAACAACTGAACTTTATTAAACAGCTGGCGTGTTTATATACCCTGACACCAGCCGCAAAATATACCCACAACCTTAATTGTTTAAATACCCAACAAATATCTCTCGCCGATGTGTATCGCGTTTATCCTATAGTAGCGGCCCGGCCCGGCTTCGACTTTTTGAGTCTATTCCACGTTAGATATATATTATTTTGAGTATGTACTTTTATATATATTTTAACTCAACGTCACTGTCGTCCTCTATACCGCTTTACTCGTCCCAATACGTTACATCACGTCCTGTTCCGTCTCATGATGAACCGTTTCATCCGCCCTCTACTCTATCCCATCACATCCTTTTGAGTTTAAAAAGGAGGAAATATATTTGAATGCGTTGCTTATCTCCCATACTATTTTTTCGGGTTTAAAAGTCGCATATGTGTTAATCTAGGGTATCAGCTACCACAATACCAAATATCATCGAAATTGGGCCCGACGTTTGAGCTTGAAGAAGTAACAAACACACAAACTTTCGCTTTCATGATATTGGCAGGATGTAATTATTAACTAAACATTATAATGACCAATAAATTATATTACATTTATTTTCGTTTACACAGAACTTATAATTTACATTCTAAGTTGCGAATTTATTTAATAGACATCTCTATAGAAAACCAATACGTTTCCCCTGGGATGGTTTAATTATACACATAATGACCGCGACCCAGTCATAAAAATCTGCTCTCGTGACGAACAATGAAGAGAAATTGAAACCGCAATCACATCGGGCAAGATTAATGACCGGTTCCTGTTGTGAATGAAGCCGACTTACTGGATGCTAATTTGGTTGGCCGATGCGCCGGACGGCTGACACTTTAGTTTCCCATTTCGCTGTGTGCCGTTTTGACACCAGCATAATTACAATTGCCGATGGACTGGACCAGTCAAACTTATAATTGATAATTGGAATTGAACGAGCGGAAACATCCCCGCGAATGTAACACTAAATCAAATAACGTCACAATTCTCAACATTATTTGTACGGGGAGATAAACGTATTTCAATGAAAAAGCTTTTACTTTTATCAGTGGGATTTTTTAAATGCGCTCATATTGTATTAAATACGTTTGTTAGGCTAAAATGTTTTGAATATCGGTAGCGGATACTACTATAACATTTTTAATTGATTAAAAGTAAATTCATAATATTTATTTGTATTTTTAAATAAGATTAAAAACTATAAATATCTAGAAAGTAAGTTTGTTGTTTATGGTATGGATCTAAGTTAAATGATTTCATGATTCGTATTAAATCATTTTAAGAATTAAACTTATTATTGTAGTCGTAAAAACTGGATTAAACCATTTTTATCCAATACCAAATTATATATTAATTGAATTTCAATTTTAGTCAAAAAACGCGGTCCAAAAGAGTATAACTATTGTTTAACAATCTTTTATAGGTGCCTTTTATGTGATTTCAGGGAAAATATGAATTAAATTGATAGATATGTAAGGCCATTGAAATTTATTGCTGATTCACGTCCGGCGTACCGTTGTTATTTCAGTCGACTGAGTGGGGTGAAGTGAAATAAATGAAACTATGTTACACACGCAATTGAGCAAATATTTCATCAACTTGTTGCCACAAAGGGCACGCGAAAAAAATCATCAGCCTATTCACTATTACATCCTTTATTTATAAACTTCTAATATAACACGGTTTTGAACAGAATTCGATTCCTAAATAATTTGCCGTTTGTGTAGTTTTAACGTACAAAGACTTATTTTTAAAATGTTTTTTATAGCCAATTTATATGCATGCATTTCAACGATTTGGCTTACTTTTTCCAATACACAAATAACATACACTTCGTATTTAGTATTTGTAGTATAACGCATATAAATACGGTGAAATATGAATTCATATTTCAATGGTTCTCGTTAATTGGAATACGTACCATTTGAGTATATAAACTGCACCTCATTTACTGGTAGCACGCGTCTTTGGAAGTTACTGTAGACATTTTCTGCAAAGGTATAATAATATAGATACAAGAACTTTCATCGTCTTTCGATTCAGTTCTATGTACTCGCATCTATGTAGGTAAGGCACATTCCCCCCTTAGTAAAAGTTCACCAGCCTGGTAACAGAAAAAGATTAACTGATGTTATAGACACGGTTTTAAGCGGTAGCCATTTTGTAACTGTTTCTTTACTACAGCATGAATAAGCCAATTTAACTGGTATTGTACTATTGTTTCACAGAGTACCCGTATGAATGTTAGTACAAAAACTGTTCAGTTTTGCTATCGTGTTTGGTTTCACCTTATTGTAGCCGAGTATCTAATTGTTGTTACTTTTCTCTTTCCCCATATTCTGTTCTAAATATTTATCAACGCACTTCCAATTTTCCAGGTATTATGAACATAAACATTGCCCATGAAGTAAACCGCTTGTTGTTTTTGAAATAAAAAATACTTTTAATCAACCGAGGAGAGTCTGGCAAGGAAAAGAAAACTGTAATTATAATTCTGAGATGTTTACAAAGTTCGTTCATAATAAGATTACGTCGCAACTAGATCCGTACTGCGTTTCATTTCGTGTAGGCGTTTGCGATCAATCATAATAAATTGGCATTATGTTACAGATATGACAGGTACTCTGTTTCCAATCTATTCTCATCCCACTGAGACTGTTCACTATTTATATATATATATATATATATATATATATATATATATACACTTTTCTTTCACGCCAAAACACATAGCACCGGTAAGCACAGTGCAGATAAAGACTACACCGATGCAATGTGACATGGCTATTTCTCATCGATCGACGTAATTGCGCTAATCTGGTTGTATCAGGTTGTATTGTATGTTGTGAGCATCAAATTGTGGATATTCGAGTCTGAAATCAATCCGTGTCGGATGCAGCACTTGCGCTCAGACGTTTGAGAGATAAGACGGTATGATTCGCCAGCTACGTCACACCAGCATCTTACTAATTACTTCTCGGTTGCCAGGAATTGCAACTCCGCTTCTTGTTGGTGTTTTCGATTTCAACGAAGTATGAACTGTTTCTATTCAAATGTCAAAATGGTGCTAAGTATATTGTGAATTGAAGATTATACATTTTTGTGTATTAAATTAAAATATAATATTAAATAAAACTAGGCCTATCTTCAGCAATGGACTTCCTGTGGCTGAAGAGAGAGAGAGAGAGAGAGAAATAAAAAATATTCCGTTACTTTATGATTTAGTTACCGTAGATGGTTTGAGGACTAAATCCATGTCTATTTTAGCTTAGTTAGTGACGAAAGCAGGATTTAGTGTGTAAAATGTTATGTTGTAACATTTGGTCAGAGCAGGGGTGACAATATCACAGAGTAACGTAGGTAGATGTTGCGTTAAATGTGTCGCATGTTGTTTGGCCGGCGGGCGGCGCGGCTAATCGCGGCACACTGGAATATTTACAGTCCCGGGGGAGGCGTCATCTGATAATATTATGTCTGGCACTGGTGTAAAAATCGCTGCAGCGTTCATTGACACTTGTATCACATAACATTATTACGCGTGGTAATATTTTGAAAGTAATATTTTAAAAGATGTTGATAATTTAACTAGAGAATGTCTTGGAACCAACGATGCAAACACGCTAAATATACTTAGCCAATTATTATGAAGATCGGCATGTGGAAGCAACTATCAATATAAATATATATCTATATATATTGAGTCACAAAAATAATAGCATACTCTTGAGTTATGTTTACTGCTACAAAATACCCCTATAACCCTCTTCCATTCTACCTTATCGCATTGGTTGAAAAACTTCAAAGATCCTTAAATGCCCAATGATTTTATCGGGGAACTGTGTAGTGTGTAAGCCATAAATAACTGCGGTTAAACTAGCCCGGTAACAGGATAATTATCTCTAATAAAGTATTGTTAAATAATTACGGTTATTCAGATAGGCGAAAGTAGAACATTGGCAACGGCTAGGCGCGGCGAACAAACATAACAATAATGTGTCCGGCTTGATTACATTATTACACCGCGGCTCGTTGAGTGATTGGGCTAGTGGCTACGACTTTTCAATCGATACCGTATCAAAAGACATGTACTTCGATATAATTTCAAACGTAAGTTTGAAGATATATCGCTCTTGTGTGGTATTTCGTTGATTTATCGAAAAAATTAAGACCAATACATGTTGGTGTAGGAAACATATATAATATAGTTTATTAATTGCAATATAGTTGTGTTTTAAATATCAAAGATACTTTGTTCAATATTGTATTGAATAATGGAAAATACATTCCGGTTATTAATGATTGCGAAATGTAATATTCTGCATAATATCCATATCAGGAGTAAAAATAAAATGTATAAAATGAAGTCAATATGAATTTCTCTATTTCTTTAAAACTCTTCTACGAAATCCATTTAATGAGTTTTTAACAACTTTATTTTTGGTTTTTTGTTATATCGTGGACCGTGTTCCATCAATCAGTACCCATCGTTACTTACCGTATCTACTTATTAATTAATTATTAGATAATATTATAAATTAAAAAACATTATATAATTCCATTGCCGAGGATATCAGAAACAATTTATAGAAGTGATAAATATCAGAGTGTCATTTCTGAGAGCCAAACAATTTTATGAAAAAAGATACCTATTAAGTGCGCAGTTTTAAATAACAATTTCTCGAACTGAAACCAATTCTTTGAAATTTTATTATAATGTAACAGTAAAAGGACTTGAATGTGTCTGATGGGTAGTGTATTAGGTGTATAATATATACATATGAACATATATTAAGTTTTTTAAATTGTCGGAACACAGCTTAGGTTCTCATTTGCTTCATGTGTTTTGATGCAACATAATGCATTCATACAGAATATCAACCAATTAGTTGAAGAATTCACCTGTTTCTTAAAAATTAAATTTACAGTAGTATTCTATCCCTAAAAGAGTGAAGCGTTCTTCTTTGCAGTACATAATGTTTCCCTTCCTGAACTCTATTTTCTTTCATGCATGCATCCGGGGTAATTTCAAGTGCCTTTGAAATTGTGTATTGTATGCGTCTTTAAGCCCTTAATGCTACGAGCGAGATCACGGCGCCGTACTATCGCGTCGATAAAATATTGCACGCTTTATGCTTTCACTGTATAATAGATTTTTAATTACATCTCTTGGATTTGTTTGCGTAAGTCTTGCTCCATTTTCTTAATCGCAATTTAAAAGTACGGATATTTTTCTTGGATTTCGTTTTCTAAGTCTTGAGACTCAAGTTTTATTAAGAAGTTTAGAAGTGTTTGTAATGCTAGGTAATTGAACACCAAAGGTGTTTAAGATAATACTACGTGAATATAAAATTCTAAATATTGGAGCCAAGTGATAGGTTTCAGGTATCCAAGGTCGTCTAGATCAACTAAGCAGCAGTGTTTAAGCAATGGTGGATCTCAGTTGTAAGCATATTGTAGCCAGTGATATAACTCGGCATTAAGATGTTAATTATATTCTTGGAGTGGCAAGCGCTTCGCAGTATCAAGCGAAACTTATAGTTCGGAGTGATTTTCCTCTTGTTTGTAAGCAAATATGACGCTTACCCTTAGGGTAAGCTCAGGCAATCATCACACCTCGTAATTACCGCTAATAAAAAATCTAATAACCGAAAATGTTTACATGCAATTGTCATGTCCGTGATTGCGTCAGCTCTGTTTTACCAGGTGTCATGTCGTTGAGATTATCTGTTACAATGGTGTCGGGGTCCGCTAATCTTATTTTGAATTATATAGGTGTAGCGGGCAACCGGACCGGCGAACCGTTAAATGACGATCACGTAACAGCACAACATTATGACAATAAAGAGGACCTTTAGCCATAACAATCATAACGTACGAACCCTTTCGGCTTAACAACTCCGGAGTGTAGTTGTGGCGATGTGTGCTCTCTCAACGTCAACATCAAATAGTAATATTAATTACGTATTGGATTATACAAGGGTAGAGTGAAATATAGTTTTCATTAAAGATTGTGAAAAGGAAGTTTGGTGTGGATTAAACTATTATTTTACCATTGGTATTGGTATATACCGTAGCGATTTTAAAAGAATTTCTACGGTATGTAAGTCCGCCAACCCGCACTAGGCCAGCGTGGTGGACTATATGGCCTAACCACTCTCAATCGATTCTCTCGATTGTAGAGTAGGCCCGTGCCCTGCAGTGGGACGTATATGGGCTGATATAGATATATATAGATTGGTATGAAAACGTATGTCTCTTATTAATGAAGCTATACAGATTTTACCTTAAGTGGTAGAGCGGCATTTGCGCTGTTTGAACCTTATCGCTTGGACAGCTGTTGTAATAGACCGTCGACCAAGGTGGTACCACTGTCCCAGAAAAGCGAAGTGAAACGATGGGTTTACTTCTCGTCTTTCATTCCGTAAATGCTTTCAACTTCCGTCCTTTTCCCTCCCATTTCAAAAGGTTTGTAGATTTTGATATGTTATGCTAAATACTTCTCATACTTACTCAGGTGAGGGCATTGTACGCTCACTCGTAGGATTTCTGCAATAAAAAAGCTTCTATATCTCACATAGACTGAAATAAAGAAAGAAGGATTATACTAACAAATACGAGAGTAAAAGTTACATTTTTTTATTATATCCGTAAATAAAACGGGAAAAAGGATACGCCACCTGTTTAGTATCCATTTTACGACGCTTAGCTCTGCCCTTGGAATTTAAGTACGGTTGGTTATTTCCAACTAATTGGGAATTTGTTGAGAGTAATAAAGTTCAAAGTTGTGGAATCGTACCCTAGGGTTTCAATTATAATGGTCTTTGAAAGACTTTAGCGTAAGGATTACAGCGGTTGTAAGTTATGTACTGCTGATATGCAAACCCTGAACAGTTGGCGGAAACGTTTTTTACTTTCTAGATAACCAAAAGCTGTTAGATCGAGATTCGTTTTATAACTCAATGCGGAACAAAAGTGGAATTTGTGGCTTCAAATTTGCTTGGGAATTCTGTGAGTTTGGAAGAATATTTACGCGGGCATTACTTTTTCGCCCTTATAGTTTGAGTTTTATAATTGTGTTTATACTTTCTGGTATAATTTTATGATGTTTACATAGTTTAGGTATATAGAGAAAACGAACGATAGGAGACTACCGAAATAGATACGAAAAACGCGTATGGATGGGAGAATTGGTAAGGGTCTACCGTAGCGAACCTACGCAAACTAAATTGGTGACATCCTAAATAAGTAACAACTCACGAGTATCTTAAACCGAGAAAAATGTGTAAATAAAAATGTGTTGTATGATTTTGATACTATCCAAGAGCGGTCGTATCGTTTACCATCAGGCGAATGGCTTCCACGTCTCGCCATTCACCGCAATAAAAAAAAAGTTTTGCATAAAATTGTTTTGCGGGTGATTGTTAAAGTTTTAATAAATTGTCAGTCTCGTATTGCTTGTTTTATTGTTACCACGTTGGTCCGATTATTTTATAATATGTACACTAGATTTGTACAAAACAGAGATGCAAAGTCTCTGACCACGCTTATGGGATATAGGCGTGATCATATTACGAATAAAACGTTAAACAAATCTCCGCGAGAAAATAATGAAACATCAGCTAAATAAAGGTGAGGCTTTAATACATGTTTGTCATGACAAAATCTGTGTGTGTTATTGATAAAATTCGTGTCGATATCGCGCCGCGTTATGTAAAGCAGTTGATGTGAGTTCGGCGCTGGTCGCCGCGCACCTGGGATTTGCTTTTGATACATTTTTTTAATATTCCACGGTGACAATACGCACACCAATGCAAATGGACTACGGCCTCCGCACTCCACCGCGGTCTGTATTTGATATTTTTATAGCCTCCCCCCATATTATTAAGAGTTATTGCGGCGCAATTTAAATATGAATGGAGCTTTGACAGTTTCATGTCTCCTGTAAGATGAAGAATGTGTGTGGACCACTTTGTGAATTGTTAAAATCTTTTGCATTTCAAATTATATCCTTACAAATAAAATTTTTGAATAATATTTTTGTAACAATCGCCTACGATATTTATAATGCCAGTAAATTATTTCCTACATCATTTTATGTAACAAAAACCTGGAGATTATGTCAGAAACAAAAACGAGTATTATCACACATTACTATTTAGTAGACACTTTAGCGTACTTAAACGTAACCGCAGTCCCATATTCATTTGTAGCATGATATTATAAACATAATTTTATAAGGCCGGAACAAGTTAAAAGTTAAGCTTTACCGTGATATCTTTGTATTAAGAGGATACATGTTTTAAGCCCTACGGCCTCCCAGCAATGTACACGTTTGTGAAGCCTTAAAATAATAAAATAAGGTACGTTTTTCACAGATTACATGTGAAAATTCCATGCGATGAATTTCTGTGTAACATAAAATAAAATTAGCGTGACGTCTGTGTCATAAAATGTAAATAGCGTTTCAGATCACAGGGCGCGCGGGGTACCGAGGGTGAGAGAAAGCGGTCGGCAGCGCTCGCGGCTCGGACGTGTGTCGCTTGTGTCGGATGACCGACGTAATTACTCCTCCACCGTCCCAGCCTCATCATCGTCTATTAAAATTCATCCATATACACGACCTTTTCCTCTATGAATAAATTTATTTTATTAAATATCCGTATATTATTACATTAGGGTTACTTTTATGTTACTTTTTGCTTTACAATAACGTCATGCATCAAAAATAATTACGTTCTATATGTGCCCAGGTTTATTAAATAGATTATTATACTTTGTGTTTTCCACAGACGATGAAAATTGGCAATGGGATATGAAACAATTAATTTCGTATCCAATATCAACTTCAAAGCATTAAAAGCAATTTTACGAAGATCATTTAGACGATTTTCATATTTAGAAGGTAATACGCAAAGCAAAGACATATTTGGGAGAACCCCTCTTTAGAAATTTGAATTTGAGCGGCACATTACTCTGTAAATGACTGGCTATAAAGACTTCAAACGCAGGCTAATCGCGGCTTCCGACCTTTCGAGCAGAGAAGAAGGGCCTCAAGTACCTGCCAAAACGTTTCCTTAGTTATTGAACAACCGTTTTTAAATATAGGGTCAAGTACATAAAATGACTTTTTATGAGTTGTGACAAAGCGTTCGAGATGAAAGCCATAGAATTGTTAACGCAACGTTAAACAACCATGGCACTACATTGTGCGTGTATCGTTTTCTTAATGTTCTATATGTTAAGGCTACAACAATTTGGGCCCAAATATTCCGTAATGAACTCAAACCATTTCAAATACCAATTTATAACATTAAAGTAGTTACAAAATGGCTTGACGGTTGTTACTATTTTATAACAATCGGAACCGATGAATACACTTAGTAATAACTCGGATTCATAACTAGTTCATTGTACTCAGATAAGGCTATATTCATTTTAAAGCCGGCTGTGGCTTTGTTTTACTTGTAGCATTTAACAAGAGGTATAAGGGAGGCAGCTCTGCAACTGAAGTGATTTAACGAGACTCCGCTCTACCAAAATGTTTAGAATTCTGTGCGGAGTAAACAGACTCATTTTAATATAATACTTCCTTTTGTATGAGGTTGCAAATCATTTTGTGTTTATGATAAAATTAATTTATGTATTCTTACAACACAAAGTGAAAATATACAAATTCCTTTCTTGACAGTCACAAGCATACAAAGCCATATTCATAACAGCATGTCATTACAATCTGATATTGATGATTTATTATTATTAATTATTTATTACTATTATTGCGAAAGGCTACGAGAAGGAGTCTCAAGACATTCTGATCCCGGATACCCCACAACCGCCTCTTGTGTATGTGACAGTAGCCAATTGTTTATCTTGAACTCCTTTTTCCTTTAATTGCTGTAATATATTTTTAAATATGTGTTAGTCCTTTGAATAAGGATAAAAAAATAAAATCTTTTATATCCTTTCACTCATGATCTCGACTTGTCATAAACGACGCAATATCGCCTTTTACGCGCGATGCCATATTATGGAACAAAAGGTTATAAGGAAATGTACATAAAACGGCATTTCTTTTCACTTTGTTGGTAGTCGATGGCGTAGAGTGTAGACCACCGTTTTATAAGAAGGCCTGCTCACTGTACTCGTTTGTAATAAAATGTACTTTGACGAAGGAAATATTAAATATTATTATTTTTTAATGTGTTTACGTATAAATGTTAAAGGTATGTGAAGTCATAATTTAAATTGGACCAAGACGTAGTTTTGAACTAAAAAAAAGAGCAAAGACGAAAAATTAAACAGAATAGAAACGTCAACGTAGTGGTGATCTTATTTAACGATTCAAAATAACTTGTAATAATGTATTATGTACTTGAATAACGAATTTTTCCTTGACTAACATTTTGATTCGCCTCTATTGTTTAGGAGATTCGTGCCCAACAGTGGGATGTATAGAACTTAATACGAAGCTTGGTATTACGAAACATGTATCCAATCAGAGGAAAATACATTTAAGTTAATCCGCGTCGCAGTGCTAAGCGTTTGAAGCTAATTATCCTGTTCAAAATGCTAAGTGAGTCGTCTTATTTTATAACTCAAGTTAGATCATCTCTCAGAGTGTGATACGTAGAATGTAATGTAATAACCAACGAATTTTTCGTGAAGTAGCCTATTAAATATCCATTTGAAATAAGTGTTAGTATTCTTAAAATAATATCACACTTTGATTGCATGCGGATTTTTGAAACCTATCTGGCCCATAAAAAAAAACCTTGCGTGCATTTAGAAATGATAGGTTCAACCTCCGCACCGATACAAATATTTGTGCGACCAACTAATATTTTTCTACCCTCTGTAACCAAAGAACTGCGTCACAAGACAGGCATTTTACCGTTATGAAAAGCCATATAAACACTAGGTTTTTTTAAATTTATTTTATGTATGTGAAAAGAGCTCTAATAAATTACTCCACGTAAGTTAAAAATAAACAAAATATCAATAGGCAAAAAGGCACACATCAGATTCCTTACAGGGGCTTACTTGTGTTAAATGTTATGAAACGTCCTCGTAAAATATACAAAGGCACTCGGTAAAATTCTGCGTGTAGAATTTTGGTGTGCTCCAATACCAGATATTCCGGGTTATTGCCGTATAAAACGTAACTAAGAATATTGGCTTACTCATAAACTAAATGGGCGAGTTTTAAAATGTAAACAGTTTTTATTTTATTTTTAGAAATGTTGATTTCATTATGTTTTATGTTGTTTTGTAATTACAACTGTTGTGAAGAAAACTTGGAGATAATATTAGGAACGTATTCTTGTTATTCTTGCTACAAATATAAATGCTATAAATTCTACATGTTTATTTATTGTTTTTTGTATTATCGATAGGTACATTACAGACTAGATTTATTACTGAAATCGCAGGTCTTGATTCCTTGGTGTAGATGGTTAAGAAGCCGAATGTGATTAGAGAGCCAGGGTTTTTTGGCCGCAATAATGCGATCTATATATTATTATTTGCATCGTGTGTTGTCTAAAAGTATTTGGTAACTGCTGACACCCACGACTAGTCTTATTGTGGCTTCAGTATTATGAGCATCTGTTAAAAATGATTGACTAAATAACTAACTAGCAGTCTAGTCATGCGCCAACCTTGAGAGGATTTGGCCTTTAGTCCAGTATTTAGAGCATAAATCTACGTTTATAAAATTATCCTTCTCATAAAATATATAGTGCGACATCAAGTTGTGTCTTTGTTGCAAATAATACGAATAAAACTGAGGGTTACGTTCTAGCTTGTGTTAGTATGCGCGTCGGGTGTGTCCTTAATCTCTCCGCTCTAATATCTGCAACCAACGTTACATTTTTAATTTTCATATTAAATATTACAGTGTTCCTGAATAAAATAGAAAATGTATTTATTTTAAACTAGCGCAAAGGGCTAATCTGCTGCCTTGCTTTATTTAGCACCTAAATGGGATCGGCGCAACCGTTTTTTTATCCACCTAGCAGAATTATTTGGCTTAATATTTTATGATGGGCGATTAGCCTGATAGCAGACCTCTCCAAAAATATGACGACTCGATCAAATTATATATTTCAAACCGAAAATAGGTATGCAAATTGTATTACCTTACTTGACAATCGAAGTCTGGCCCTCACAATTCGGAGCCCATACCGGCTAGAGCAATGAGGCGGATTGCGCAGACGGGTAATGCAACAGAAAACACAGCGGACGGCATGTCGGCAGAGCTACATGAATGGAATATCTGTTTCAGGTGGCGGTGTGTCGGTGCCTAAATGCAGCCATTCGATGATTGCGGTTTGTCGGCCCCTGCCGGAGCCTTTTGTCAAGCGTTTAAGGTCTTTTCGTTGGAAAAGATAATGTGAGTTGCGGTCTGTGATATCTGACGTTATACATAAACTTTTTCCTTTTTCCCAGAAGGGATAGGCAGAGGTGCAAGCAGGACACCCACATTTCGCCTTGTATTTTCCGTCCCACAATGTGATAGGGGGCTAGCCTATCGTTTTAATATTTGGTTATAATATTATGGGTATCAACCCATATACTCATGATCATCAGATCAACACACAACGGTCACGCGCGTAGTTGTGACTCGACGTGAAGGTACAAGTCTTTCGTGGGTATCGGAAACTACGAGAGATGATCTGGTATCACAACACTCAAACCCGAAACAATATTTTTAATCCCAGAAATATTTTGTTCGAATTGAACATGTAGCCCCTGCGGCTCCCAACTAACCGCACCTCGGAGGCTGTCACACATAAATAATTTATCAATGAAAATGAATTCCTATTTCCAAATCTATTTGGTTAACATTCAAATATTACAAACCATATTTGCGGGGGAAGGTGGGTGATTACATCCGCATTTGCATCTCACTTGACATACGCTAATGTGTAAATATGTTTTAAACATTAAACCCGCTTTAGAATTACATGCAGCGCAATTTGTAATTTATGATATCATATTCTTTTATTATTGCGCGGTCAGTTATATTAAAAATTTATAAAGTTATTTATTTACCGCAATGAGTAGGCGATAACCTAGTTACCTTTACTAGAAACTGCTGAAACAAAGATTGCGGATTTGAACCTGTGGCGTGGCCGACGCACTTGTTGGCATACGTTTATGTTTTATTGTAGTAGTTATTTATATATTTATATTAATTAATGGCCGCTTTAACTGTAAGATATGCATAGTCCCCGCCATATTATCCGATCTTCGGCGCAATTAAATAAGACCATTGTTAAATGTACAAGAAATATCCGGTACTAATTGCCAATAATATTGCATAACTTTGGAGTTCAGGGAAACAGCAGAACTTTGCAATTTGATATACAAACTGTCAGTATTAATAAACAATACTACAAAGTATATTATGACGTAAAGCAAAATATTATGCGAAGTTGTTGAAAGTTTACAAACGACTTTAATCCTTTATTAATTAATATTTTAATCCCTAAAACTAAAGCTTGTATGTATAACAATAGATGCTGCTAAATTAATTATTTGCTTATATTTGGCATTAATATAATTACATGACGCTTTAATACTGTTGTGCTTAAATCTTTTATGAAATAACCAAGGGGTCGTGAGAATAATTATGTAGAAATATGAATTAATATTTTAGACAGTGCTTCACGTACGATTTTATTCTTGAATTCCGTGGTGATGTCGCATGTGTTGTAGCAGGTATTGATTTACCTCTGATCATTTGAATTTCTACGGTCGTCATTGCCGTCGCACTTCGACTTCGCTCACATTCTGAGTGCTCATAGAGGCCGACGGCCGCTCCACTTGACTTACTACAACGGTAATTGTACAGAAGCATGAAACAGATAAATGTCAACGAAAAAGTTTGACATAAAATAATTTTGAAATTTATATTCTTTAATATTTAAACACGACGCTGCGAAGTATGATCTTATATTCTCGTGAAATGTTCCATGCAATCTTTGGATTGAATAGTCTGACAAAATTGTTATCTTTCATCACAAAGTGTACAGAATAGAACACTTTTTCATAACAAATATTTCCAGTTGATTTTCATTTTTCATTTTTCACGCGATTTTTTGAAGTGGCCGAATATTTTAATATTTTGCTGTACAATAGTTGTTGTTAAATATTGAACTTTCAATAGGTAGACACATCTACATATGTACTTTATCCAATTTATATTGTTTACGTAAATATAATAATTATAATAAAATAAAATCCATTGAATTGCATTTCGAGACTCATTCTCAAACCACTCTTAAGTCTTACTTGTAGAGGTTATCTATACCCAGGAGTAAAATATACTATGTAACTAACCGCTGGATACATGTTGTTCCTCAATATAAATGCGGGCTGCCAAGCTCTATTAATGGGCAAGTAAGTAGGTAATGTATCACGGCAGCATTTTTAAGAAAATATCTTTGTTCTCTCGTGATAAAGGCGATATCAACCATGATTAATGAAAGCAGGATCAAAATATTATCCTTTAAGGTTATGTTTTAAAGGTAAAAATAACTATTACAAAGAAGATTGAGTTTCAAAGCTGACCTATTAAGTAGGCGAGGCATGTTCCAATGAACAGTACACTGTAAATAACCCACTAATGGATTTAAAAAATAGTTGGTGCTCGTTGAAAATGTTACGTACGGACCACACTCGGCGCGCAGACAAACTGGAGGACTGTACTTACTGCGAGAAATATGCAGAATAACTTCTACGTTATTGAAATTTGGTTGAGTTAGTAAATTTTTTTACGTATTTAAATTTTGTATTAAAATTATAGTTAGGTCAGATATTTAATCCATTTATTGTAACAAGGCAAAGGACAGCAGTGTGAACACCAGATTGCTTTTTTTGTTGATACGGGGAAACCGAGTTACCGCTATCGCCCCACCGGGAAAGTGGAGCGTTATGTTAGGTTCACCGGTCTACGGCATACCAATCAAAACCCCACGTGATCCTGTTCGGCGTTATTGGAACGGGCTCGGGAACCCGAAGCGAGACCGGAACCGTTCCTGCACACTGCCGCTTAATTTGCGGCACGTATCTTATGTTAGGGGCTAAGAAGCCCCCGCATTCCCAATGACGCCCTAGATGTCCACTGCAACAGCAGCTGCTTTCGCTTCTGCTGCCGAATATCTCGGGGTCGCATTGTGTCCAAGTACAAAGGGTGCTACAACAGTCTCCAACTGCGCGCCCGCGACCTCCAGTTGCCCTATTAGTCGCTTCTTACGACAGGCAGGGGATACCGTGGCGGGATTCTCAAAAAGACTCCATACAACAGGACAAGTATATCAGATGGCTAGTTAGAAAATTCTTTGGCTAGATCGACTAACAGGGTAAACAAAACAGGTTAAGCCATATTTGGTCGCCTTAATAAAATAGCCTAGACCACTTATCTAAATATGGGGACAACTCAGTATCCGACAAAAGGTCAAATACATACATAAGTCTAGCATGTATCCCCAAAGGAGTAGGCAGACGTGCCACTGGTGCAACCCAAATTTCGCATTGAGCCCTTTCCCGCCCGTAGACGTGATAGGGGTCAGGCTTAACGTCACGAAGAAATAATATATATGTAATTTTATAATGTAGATCGATGAAGAAAGCGAAAATATCTTTGTGCGAAATTCGGTAATGGCATGGTAAAAAGAAAGCGTATCAATATAATACGAATTTTATTTTATCTTACGTTAATATAAACAGTACTCGATATCGGTAAAAGGTCGTACTAACAAGTATGTACAATGTTAATGATCAAATAAGCTGTTTTGTATAAAGAACTTTCACGGTATATGCAGGTACATATTATGTATATAAGTTCGGTGTACAATATAATTGTGTAATACTGGCACTACTATCCTCTTACCTCACATCACACAACTCCCTTCTTCAGTAATCGTATCTGACTGCCTCGGTAGCGCAGTTGCGCTACGGTATGTTGTAACGCTGAGGTCTCGGGTTCGAATCAAGGGTCAGGCAATGTGATATTGGATTCTATTCATTATCAGCCTGAAGTCAGAAATTTGTGCCCGATATGGCGATAGGCTCGCCCCCTATCAGGTCGTTGGAGGGTACACACAAGGCAAAACGTGGGTGTCCTGTTAGCACCTATGCCTACCCTTCCCTTTCTGGGAAAAAAAGGCGTGAGTTTATTGTATGGTGTATAATTCGTATATATTTTTTATACTTTAGTTCAGTTAAATATGTTAAATGGCACCTCTATATGCTCTCTTGGAGCTACAAGCGTGAGAGAACGCGTATATTTATATTGTATCTAGGTGTGATTTTAGTTTCAAACATCAATTTTGTTACACGTATGTTAGGTTGCCAATATGAATATTTTAATAACATAAGCGGCTCGTATTAATTGACCTCGCGTTAAAATAGGCTTGTTTGGTACACACAAAAGCCCATTGTAAAGAATATTGCTACGATGGTGCATTCTACATAATGCTACGCCGTAGCGTCGCTTCGTAGGACCGTAACTTTTCGGTCACCACTCACAATTATTAATTGTGCTCTCAAGTTGTGTATGTAATAAAATAAATTAAATTTAATATTTGATATGTGAACGTAAATTTTCAACCAACTTAGTTCACAGCCGTGGAACGCGGGTCTCTTCAAACACATCCACAACTTGCACATATATTATTGTATTTGCGAAAAGTGCAGTAATTGAAGTAGTTTTCTAAAACGGTGGCCGGAATAAGGAGTATTTCGTATTATTTTTATTCAGCTGTACCAAATGTGCGCTTCAACTGAGACGTACTGAATAACAGCTAAGTTAGGATCAAGCCAGTCCGGCTTACATAGCTACTCTATATTTAATTATTTTAGAAAAAAAGTAATTTTTTTTTGCTCTTACTGCTGTTATGTCAATGGGAGGTATCTGATTAATAAAAAATATTGAATTTACATAATATATCAGTTACTTTGTTCTTAATATACGTACTATTTAATAAATTCTGTATTAGGCAAAGTGATATAAATTATTGTCTATGAATAAAAAACCAATGTTTGGTTGTATGTGCGTGCACTCAGCTGTGAATGTATATTACTTTTGTTTGGATTTCAAATTTAATTTCTAGTGCAAAATTCCAAAAAAATACACTGCCTAGTCAAAATTTGAATTATAAGTTTAGCGTACCTCGTAAACATGTTGGAACAAAATATAATATCATTTAGTAATTCACGACTATCGTCGAAAATTAAATGAAAAGATATATTTTTTGCGTACATTAGTTACAAAAACATTCAATAATTTTAGTGTTCAGAGAAGCCTTTTTTATATTTCACAAAAATAAAAGAGAACTGCCCCTGTTTAACACGAAGAAATTGAAAATACTCACGAAAAAAAGCAATTTCATAGATTTATAAATTCAAAACCCAGAATCTTAATACAAACAGACATTTAAAACGAGAAAATTCAAGTACTCATTACACAAAGAAACAACGCACAGCCCGCGATGTTCAGCATTGTATTATAATATTTAGCGGTAGTCGAGGCCCCAATCCGTCATATTATGTCAGTCTTAACTTGAAGAATGTGCGCCAGACAATTGTGCGTCAGTATTCAGCAATATTACCGAGCCTGTTCGCCGGCTCCGGGCAGGCAAAGTATTAGAGGTAAAGCGATTTGCATCCATTTAGTTGGCCCACTATAGTGCTCACCTGCAGAGCAGTCGGCATAATCTCGAGATTTGTAGGTGGCATCGTAGGTGCGAGCGCGAAAGATCCTGTAAGGAACTTAAGGGATGATAAGTAGGGGCGGGCGGGGGAGGCTCGGCAGTGCTGGTCGCAACACCGCCGCGAGCGAACGTGGCGCGCCGCCCGCGCTCCACCGTGCCGCCAAATCGTGGCCCACCAACCTCGTTAATTTAATTAAGTGTCACATAAACTGAGAGCTCACGTGGATCACGTATAAGTTTCGATAAACCCGGAATGACACTGGCCGAATCAGGTGCGCGACACTGACACTGGTATGCGAACATTTTGGCGTAACAATCACCTTATTTTAGAAGTTTTATCATTACGCTTCGGGGTCGGGCGCTTCCTTGAAATGTAAATACTTTAAAGAACCATTAGGGAATTTAATTTGGCTATTTTATAAAGATATGCACTAGCTTTAGCTGCTATGACATGGATAAAAAGTTTCTTTTTTTTCTGCTTATCATTTATATCAGCTTGTGAATTCTGTCAATCTATACTCTTTGGCTTTTTTTTATTAAATTAATGTCATCATTTACACCGTTTTTTTGTTTAAGTTATTTCATTTTCATAAATATGCTTGTGTGGGTAGTTGATACACAATGTGATTCTTATCGGACGAATGTTATCATTTTACTTCAACATATCTGAAGCATGTTAAAATATTTATTAAATTATGAAACATATTTTATATTTATAGAGTTAATTACCCAATATATTATGCTGTTATTATTGATACATTTATGTCATATAGGAACAGCGTGTTTAAATAATAATAAAAAACAGTTATATTCCCTTTGGGCGCTTTATCATTTCTAGACCGTTAAAATATGAATTCTGTTCAGAGCTGCCATTTGTCACCTTATTATACAATAGCAGAAGCGCTATTGGTGTTTTCATTGTTCAGAGATAAGGCTCAGAGATCCACTCGTGTGCAGAATGTGCAGAAGAACTGTCGGAAATGTTAAAAAAGACTTCCCTAGCTAGATGCCAGTTACGTAATAGTTAAATGGGAAAAATCCGATTTACTTTGACGTACGTTTTCTTTTATCATGCTTTATAACAATGTTTTCAGGATTTTGATGCGATTTTAAAACGGTTCGTTTGAAGTAGGTTTATTTGTGCTTTATTGCATTTTAATAGACACCAATAGGTTCCTGGATTTGACTACTGTTAATGGTTCAAATATTGCATTATTTACAGTTGTGTATGTACCTGTGTTTAGTCGACAATTTAATAAAAGGAAAAATGCCGCCTTATTATAAGTTCATTGCTAAAGGATCTTAATACTTGTAGTTGTAGTTGGTAAACAGTAAGACTGCTGATATTAAATTCCTTTGTGTTCTCACAAAAGAACATTCTATTTGCGATCTAATTAGGAAAAAAATCGGGTTACCTTGAAACCTTATGCTCTTTGTTCATTTCATTGTGAACAATATCGGACAATAATAGTAATAGGTATCCCAACAAAGGCCTTTTGTCTCGTATCAGTTAGAACAGGGTTTCACAAGTCCTTCATCTTTTAAGGCTTTGCTGAGGTAAATCTCTATTGACATCCAATTTCCGCTTCGATTTTAGGTAGCGCATAGGTGAGAAACTCAGGCTTCAGTCTCAATTTACGTAAAACTAGACTTAGCTTGCGGCTTCGTCAAGTCGGAATCGGTTAGTGATTTCGCATTGAGGATTTATTTCAGTATTCTGTCGTGAAAGAGGAATTTCTGTGAAGCTGGTCAGAAGGATACAATAATTGGACGCGACATTTACTTTAATTCCGGTTGAAAGGTTACTTTCATACAAAGGACGCGCTTTTACGAATCATCAATTAGGACAGATTAGAAAGGCCTTCTTTCTCCTTGTAGAAATTTTAGGAAAACATACTTCGTCTAAACCCACACTAACCACAGCGAATTACAAAAGGTGAAATGTGACAAATTTTAACTTCACTTTTAGAATGTTTTAACGAATACTGATTCACAAATGTTTTTTCCATTGACCAACATGTTGACCAATTAAATAACCTGCTTTTTGGTGAATCTAATGTTAAATTATTATGACTATTCCAAAAAAGGTATTGGAATGTGCTGGAATTTAACTGATAAGTGAAGGCGTTCTTTGGGATACCACGGGATCTTAGACCTTTGCCTTTGCTTTTCATTCTGAATTTGTATCTACCTTGAGTCTAGACGTCACTCAATATATTTGTATTCCATTATTTTCTTTTATCTGTTTATTTTAACCACACCAAGGAATACCATATATAATACAAAAAGTAGTCCAATATTTTAAGTATTCAAGTTTGATACGCCCTATCTTACAAACTTTGAACTTAAAGTTGGGCGGTGAAGACGGTGTCGGTAAGAATATGCTAACAATCGGAAAATATTGTGTAAGGAATCTTATCAAATATAACTATAACGAAATGTAAATATATGCGACTTTTTACAATGATTTGTAAGCATAGGAAATGCCAAATGCTGTATTGTTTTCTACGAAGCGGAAACAATTCGTCATCGCATTTTACACGACATGATTCATTGATCTATGTGAATTTGTTGTTTTAATCATATTTAAAACTTAATTTGCATTTTTCATACCACGGTTTACCAACTATTCAGCTATTAAAATTTATATTCGGTTCATTAGGGTATCAAATATAAGTTATATTACCGCGGAACACCGAATTGTTGCCAAAAGTTTCTCTGAAATATTAAGATACATTTCTTACTTTACAAGAACGTATGGAATAGACATTTATCATGTTAGCTACATGAAAAGCATTAGATGTTGTACACATTGTGAACTGTTACGTACATGAATGGCCTGTTGTAAAAGTAATATTTTCTTTTTAAATTGCCCGCCATTGCTGGAAAGCGATTAATTCTGAATGAGTATTTATTATCACGTGTGAAATTTTTGCTATCGGCCCTTGTATGTGCATGTAGGAAAGACGTTAAGATTGGTTATGCTTTCCCATTTGACTTTCCACGTGGATATTGCGTCTTGTCATGAAACGAGTCGCTCTGAAGCTTTTGAGGTTATTAGGTTATCATAACCGCCCTTACTCTCTTAAGGACTTTCTGTTTGACGTTTATTTGTTTCCAAACATTAGGGGCAGGGATGGGGTGTATTTATTAATTTGTATATAAGATTTGGTAGAGTATATTTTATTTAATTATTGTTTTTCATTTATGTATAACTTTGGAAATATGATAATAATTTTCACTGAAATAATTATATATCTGTGTTAATAAGTTACGAAATCGTCTTGTATGGTTGGATATTTTATTAATGTATTTTAATTAAAACGTACATGTAAACTCAGGTTTTAATGACTTTATAATATTCATTACTTATATTTATCGTGCAATAATTATTACGCATGTATGTTTCATTATAAAAGTCTTTTATTGACCGTGCGCTAGGCGGGTTGGTTGAGCTTGTATCGCGGTGTCGTAAGCAGATTTTTATAAATGTTGAATTTAACTACTTTAATTGCTTGCATTTCACAGCGGATCGCAGCAGTCAACAGAGTTTCATAAAGTATGTTGCAATCTTGCGATCCGCCTTAAATTAACATTAAAATTAACTGTAATATCACAATAATGTAATATAAATTTTAAGACTTGCAAAATGATGGACATTTGATATAGTTGGCGGGTCTTAAAAATTTTTTGCTTGCTCTGCCCTCTTTTATAACCATAGTTGCAGTTCAGTAACCGGTTCAGTATCTGTAGACATGAAAAAAAGCAATTTTCTCTCTTTATAGAATTTCCTTCCACAGGTAACATACAATAATGTAAAAGAAAAGCGTACCGTAGATCAAAGAATTTGTCCACGTCTCGAGTGTCGAATGTCAAAAATTCGGTTCTCGGTGGAAATCTGACCGGCGTATTACCGCCGCGGCGTGGGTCATCGGGCATTTGTCGGCCGTCATCGCCCCGCCTCGTCACTAAAACCACAGACTAAAACGTTCGATGACTCTCCAAACTTCATCTATATATTTTCATCTCCACTTATCGCGAAACCAGCTGAAGATTCCAATTTTAAAATATTTCACTCAATTTATCAATGTTTTAAATTATTTTTTTATTTATTTTTATTCTTTACTGCACACACAAAAAAAAAAGCCATACAATATTTTACAGATAAAATTAAAGAGTACAGTTGGCGGTCTTATCGCCCTAGGCGATTTCTTACAGACAACCTTTGGATGGATATAAGAAGAGGATAAGAATAGAGGGCAGTATAGAATTTATAGAAAAAAAAATAAAAAAAAATTAGTGTTGGGAAATGTATGGATCTAGTTTTGTATGATTTTGTTAGATGAAATGAGTTGGTTAGATGCGTCTTGTCTAGTTGGCTAGTTTGTAGTTGCTTTCCAGTTCTTATAAGGCAACTGGTTTTTAAGTTGGTAAGATACAGTGCTTGCAATGCATTTGATGGTAGGTACAGTGCCATCCAAATAGGGTATCCATCAGTGCGAAATAACCACACCTCATCAGTCAATAAAATCATGTCGGCTGCTGAAAACAAGGGTCACGTGTGGGTTAAAATCATAATTTTCCATCAACGTGTATTGTAATCGCTATACAAGCGGATATGAACATCCTTCCACCGGCTATAGTCTCTGGAAATCATTCTACGAAACAAAACGCAACAGAAAATCTATTTCTGACACCGCTTTTCTGTAAGACCGTGGCACCACTCCGCTTGATCCGACCATTAACGTGCAGAAGCAAGGCTTTACCACTTCAAATATATCTTAAAACTAAATCTGTCAGAACAATAAAAATGAAGTCTGTTTCAATATTTGTCCCACTCTTTGATTGTTCGCTTGCAAGTTAATTCACTAAATATACTATCACAAGTTTTATTTATTAATCATCTATGAAATCTTAGTACGAAAGTAATCTTCGTATCTTTCCACTCCATTAGCATTACATCGTAGTTGGTTCAAGGATACACAATCAATATTATCCATATTAATACTAACACGCATGACAAATGTATCTTATTTGCGGCGTACTTACGTTACCCAGCTGTGTGCGAGCATCAATCTTTTTTAGCGAATTGATTTTGCCTCGTTTTCGTGTTCATATGATTTCGAATGCGGTAACGGTAATGCTTTCTTCCCCCTTTCGTTAATGTGGGTGTATTTTTTAAGGGATTTGTTTGATGGTCAATTTATTTAACAAAATACATGAACAAAAGTAAGGCGCTTATAATATTTCAAAAAGTAAATTATAGTAAGCCGAATACAGAAAATCTTATTTATTATATATGATTTTGACAAAAAAATATATAATACAGGTCTATACATATGCTTAAACGTTATTTTATCTCGAATAAGTACTTTTATGTTCTTAGCGTTCACGGTTGTCCTTTAGTCTAGAAAATAGAATAGCTAGCACTTCCAACGTTTTAACCTGAACAGTGCTGGGTAGAGATCAGATCAAAGGCTTTTAAGTGGCCCAGATCTTTTCTTGAGCCATTGACCGACAAAGTTGACTGCAGCTTTGATATTGTTATGCCAAGTAAAATATTTACGGAATTCTAGCTTTGTACTATAGTTTAGTCCCATATACCGGGTATATCAAGACTGCGACTGAAAACGAAGCCAGGTGATAGTTTTAGTGGTTACAAACACGATGCAATTAAAAATTACACCAAAACAGCGACAGATATTTTTTTATATTTTTCTTAAAATCATCTTGTTTGGGTGGTAAATACCTAGTTTTTGCGAAAATAATAATTTAAACTCTTACGTACCATTGAGTGTTTAAAAATAAAGAAGTCTACATCATTATTTTAGGAAAACTATGTATTTATCACACAAATACGACGATAAGTAAAAAATTACAAAAAAAAAGTTCGTGATTTTTTTTCTAAATTTTAACTTGCATTGTGTCTGAAGTCACTAATACTACCACCTGGCTTCGTTTTTGGGCGCAGTCTTGATATACCCTGTATGTAGCTCGCACATTATTGGATGGTACGGGATAAGGGAATTAATAAAAAGGATCGGCAGTATAAGATACAAATAGACAATATACGCTCTTCAACGCTCGAAGGGTCACTTGTTATTGAGTATTCGAACCCACTTACAAAGAACGATTAATTCTATTAAACATAGCTGTGTGTTATGAGGTTAATTATTGGTAGGCGTCGCTAGGTATGTAAAGAAAAATATAAATAAAAATGTTGCTAAAACTTAATTTAAATTTGTTCAATTTACAACTAAATCGGATCATGTCTTGTTCGTCTGAGGAATTAATTTATTTTATTTAGGGCCTTGTCGCCAATTAAGGCTGAAGAAAATATATTTGGAAGGTTGGAATTTGTAACATTTATTCAACTCTCACAGGCGTTGTATAAATCAAAAGTGAAACTGCGAAGGGCTGCTTTGTAACTTTATTAATATTTACCTGACTGAGTAAATAGATACCGGTCTGCTTGAATTGATTACGTGTGCTGTTTGCCTAGCTGGTAATATGTTATTTTACGTTAGGCCAATATGTGTTTAAATCAGTGTTTTTAATGATATGTTTTGTAACTTAAACAGAAAATACGAGAGTCCACTGAATAAACATTTTATTATGGGTGCAATAAGGTATTAAAAATTAATTGAAATGATGGCGTAGATTACTAAGGAGTATTCACTATCCATAATAATCATAAGAGTGTCGTGTTATGGATGCAGCTTGTGTATATCCACTTTCGACTAGGCTGCCATAATGCTGTCCGCTGGCGGGAGTTAGCCGTCTCTCGCTGCTGAATTTGTTGTTATTGTAATGAATGGCGAGACAAGCATGCCATTCGCCAGATGATAAGCGATACGACCGCTTATGTACAGTAGCAAAACCAAAACACCATGAATTACAAAGCATGATTCTCCACTGCGCTCGCCATACTGAGACATAAGATGTTAAGTCTCATTATTCAAATCGGAACACAGCAGTGCATTTACACTGCTGTTTGGCGGGAAAATATGAATGTTATAATTTGATTGCATTGGTCTTACCATGAGATGCATGTCACTTGGACGTTTCAAAATAACAAAGCGGGCCCTCATTTTTGTCACTTAATACAAGTTTTCAACCCAACGTTTAATAGGCAAGGACTGTGTAATAGCAGAATATAGATCTGTCGCTTTTATACTAGGAACAATGGTATCCGAAACAACAAAATATTATACCAAAAAAATCTCACTTTGAATCATTTTTAAGACCTTTGACTGAGCTCTGCAGGTTACCAATAGCTACGGTGTTGGAAAAGATGTGAACATTCCATGTTTTTTCGTTCTTGCCCCACTAGAATTCTTTCTGTATCGCGGATGTGTTTTCAACGTGTACGAGCGAGTCTATCTCCGAAATCGGATACTAGTCCGATTCCGGTCAGATTGGAAAAATCGCACAAAGGGTTGTTTGACCACGCGGGCCAAAATTCTGCCTACATCGATTTCAGGTTCCATTCCTTGTTAATAAAAAATTGAAACTAAATTATTATATTATAGTATCGATTATTTTATCTAGTTTAGGGGAGGTATTACAAAATGTCTTATAAGATTAAAGCAGATCGCAGGTAGCGATAAGGCCAACAATTGTAACCATGTTTTAGGTGATTTAACTATTATTAAGTTTCTCTCTTTTATTATAGGGTACAATAAAGTATGTAAATTAATAAATACAGAAATGTAGTCAGTGTTTATCTCATACCGATTATGTTTTTCTCCATACATCTTGCAACCTGGATTTATCTGCTTGACATCATGCTTGGCGCGGTAACACTGCCAAACACGCTCACCTATAACGTTGCCTTAAGAAAGGATTTCACGGAACTATAAAAATGTCCAAACTTTTACGAACAGAGAGCATAACGTAGTGTCTGATACTTGCTTTTGGACGTTTTAACGGAATTATCAAGTTGTTTGCGTTAGCTATTGAAGCACTCAAAAGTCTTTCTTGAAGAGCTCCTTCGTGTTATCATATTATTTTTGTCCGATATTACCGAGAACATTTTCAGACTGCTTTTTATGTTAACAGAAATGTCGATCGTAGAACTTCTATTGCTTTGGATAGCGCTGTATTTTTTATAATTTTATCACAATACCTACAAGATAACATTTATTTATATTAAAGTACATTTTCATCTATTGAATAAGCCACAGTGTTGAAAATTCTGTCTGTCGAAACGCTTCAAACGCGCTGTTAGTTGTGATTTTTTAAATGAAGTCATATGTTGGAGACCGATTTACTGGTCGTAGGACTCTTTTATGTGAGAGGCCGCCTGGGTAGGTACCGCCGCAATGTTTGTTTCTCCCGCCAAACAGCAGTGTAAATGCACTGCTGTGTTTCGGTTTGAAGGACATTGTAGCCAGAGTAACTACTGGATATAATGAGACTTAACATCTTATGTTTCAGAATGTCGAACGCAGTGGAACGCCATGCATCGCTTTGTAATTCATGGTGTTGTTTGGTTTACTATTGTTCATGATCGGTCGTATCGCTTACCATCAGGCGAATGGCATGTTCGTCTCGCTATTCAATACACTAGAAAAAAGCAACGATGTCAAATGCCCATAACAAAAGGTCAAGCGTCGCTATAGTGAATATTTACAGAATGATTTTATTTTCATAAATTACCAAAATAATCACTTATTGAAAATAATTGCGGTATTAGTAAAAAATTGTATGATCAAGGAGCAATCTAAAAACAACGGACCCGTAAAATTTAGTTATTTTATTCTCATAATTTGTATTTTATCTTTCGGTAATACAGGAAAAAATCATTGGATTTAATTTCGTAGCCAAAATCGTTTCCTTCAAATTCTAATTGTACTGATATAATATTTAATAGGAAAGTAAATTTAGTTACCTTTACGAGTGTAACATTGTAGGTACACTGTAATTCCTTGTACACCTAAAACTTTGAAAACATGAGATTGTTAGAGAACGACATACGTGGTTAATTTATAAAGGTTCCTACTCGTAATTTTAAGACATCCTCGTAAATCTGTTTTGCTAGGTAACCTTCGCCTATGATATTTTGTCTGAAGACGTCAAGAGCCTGTAGTTGATAACATAGAATTGTAAAACATAAATATAGAAAGAAAATATAAAACAATTTCTTTAAAAAAAGTTTACAAAGCCAGGAATTTATTTGTTTAGTTTTGGTGAAGCCAAAAAATAGATTGATTCATATGAAATATTTTTTTTGCAGTAATACAATATTTTCGTTATTTATGACATAATATGTACGTATGTATGTACCTTTCTACATATTTTTTTATGGTTGGCAACCCTAGTAATTGGTACCTACATGTTATTTTAATTACTTTTCGTTGGCTCAGTAATGTGCGCGTCTTATCTCGGAATTCGATTTAAAATAAATTACTTCATAAGTGCCAGAGATTGTAATGGATGAATGTCCGTAAATGAATATTAACTGCAATAATTTCCTTTAAATGTATGGTACATTAAAGCGATTGCATTAATGCTGTATATTACTGATAATATCTTTAATATGTTTGCTTTATTTTTTCTGACATGTATATTTGCTTTCGCTGGTATAAAGTATGCTTGGAGTAACGGTTACAAACACTTTGTGTATTAGGTACTTCAATCTATTTTAGTAGCAGACCAGACTATCGATTTACTATAAAACGCAAAGAAACAAATCGCATGCTCATTTTCATATGACGTGAAGTTGCTATAATAGTGTTTTGTGAAATTACGTGATGAAAATCGCGAACTCTGTCAATTTGTTAAGATGTTGACATTGTAACACGACGAGATGTTCTGCCAGAAGACAGGACGACGTCAACTACTCGTATTTTCAGTGAAATGTTAACTACACGTTTCTTGCGTGTATTTTGTAGTTTATAAAGCGCATTACACACCGAAGCCGCCGACCCGCCGGCATATGTCGGCAACTTTTTGTTCTAGTCGGCGGCTTCTCTCATTGCAAGTTGAAAAACTTTGTTAGCGACACGTTGGCGGCCCGACATAGCATGAGGAACATTTTTGTGACGTTGTTGAGTGTTGCCGGGCCACTGTGCTGTCAGCAGAGCGCTTGACATGCCGGCAACATGTCGGCGGGCAACACGTGCGGGCGCTTGTTGCCGACATGATTCATTTCTTATAGGCCGCCGGGTTGTGACGGCGCGGCGTGCGTGGCGTAGTGCGGTTTAAGCAAACATCAATCAATATAAGTCTATTTAAATTTCAAGCACTACATATTGAATGGCACATTTATTCTATTTAGATTTTAAATAGGCCATTCAGTGGCTGATAGAGTAGTCTAGATTGATAATTATGGACTTTATTTTTACCATAGGGAGCAATTAATAGCAACTAATTTAGGCATGAAAGAATTTTTTACGAAGCGGGTGTCAGTAAGTAAATCTGCTCGAACGTACAAAATATGTAGGTAATTATTGGAGCAAAGAGATGGTTTAATTGCGTGGGAATAGTTGCGGCAGAACTAGAAACTGTTGACTGCAGTCTACAGATTCTCTTACAATTTGTTCATGGTGACAGCTCTATCATAATAGGAACCTTAACGACTTCTACCCCTCTATCTCTCTCTCTCTCTCTCTCTCCCTCTTTCTCTCTCTTCAGCCAAAGGAAGTTTACTGCTGAACATGGGCTTTATTAATTTATTTATTGAATTAACTTTCTCCCACAGTATACATATTATCACTATTAATACAATTCTTAGTTAATTACGTTCTCGTTCTGATGCATATACCACTTATGGGAGTACACTTATAGGCTTTCCCCATGGATCGCCACATCGACCTGTTAGAAGCGGCCCTCAATGAATTTATTGAAGCCATATTTTCACTTATCTTAAATAAAATAAATATTTTAAAATATATGAAGAAAGTAACTGCTTGCAAGAAGGTGATTTTTTTTTTATTCATCGTGTAACATAATTCTTCTAAATGTAGTTTAATTCACAAATCACACGCATACATCATAATTTAGGACTTCATATACGAAAGGTCACACAAGGCAAATATCATGACCCTTATCCATCCAACAGATTTTCGTTCTTGATATTCACAAATTTGCTAACGTATTTGTACTTTTTCCTTCCAATACCTGAGAATTATTGTTAGATAATGTATTACCCATATCAATCAGGTTTCTATAGAACCGAACACAATAAATTGGAAATATAATTGCAAGTCTATGAAGTGTATAGTAAGAATAGAAACCGCCCACATTATTCAGGCTTGGAAGTAATTAGATGGTTCTTGATGTTTGTTATTTCGGCTGGTACGGTGTACGTGGCAGTAGACGCGTGAATTTTACTCAAATGAAACGAGTTCATTGTTTGCACACTAGGCTTTGACCCAAAGCTACCCTTTTTTGTCGCTCGTATTTTTAATTTAAATTGAAACTCGATATATGCCTCTCTTTTATTACCTTGCATACAAATTTAAGGTTTTTCGGTTTTATTTTGACGTCGAATAGAATAGTAAAGGCGAATAAATATATCAAGTTTTTGGCTTTGTTTAAGAACATTTGTATTTGTGTATGGTTTGGATAAAAATATCAAAGAGCGTCAACATCTAAAAAAAGAAAGCAAGTCCCATCTAGTATATTATGAAAAGTTTCATTTAGGTAAACTTGACGAATGCTTGCCATTCTATTGTCCAATTTATTTGTGTGGAAACGAGCGCAAACCGCAACGGTAAATAATGGAAACGCTGCGGAGACCAGCGCCTTGTGTTCGCGCCGCCAGATTATTGTCCACTAAGTTTGTGTCTTTACCTTGCAAGAGTATGCGAACTTATAACTCGGTTAAAACTGCTGCGGTGTGCACACGCGGCGACACATTGCAATATGTCACGCAAATATTATTTCCGATGGACGGAAAAGGAACAAAGAGCAAAACCTTCAATATCGAATGCATATAGATTTTATGTGAGTTCTAGCGTTTTTCAATGAATATTGGAACTGAAAATAGCTTTGAACATTCGTTCGAAGTATTGTTGTTTTCGCGCCGATTGGGAATGTTTAAAGAAATCACTGTCGTTTAATCCAGAGTTTCTTGACTTCAACAATGACAGTGGGTATACAGGGTGAGTTTTTCAAGTGGGCGTGGATGGCCAAATCCGAATCTATGAGGAATATCGAAAAATCGTCAAAGGAGTTACGAGCCCGATTTTGATGAAAACTAAAACTGCATATTTAGATTTTTGATAAATCAATATCCCTAGCGAGGAATCGAACTCGATGACTTTGAAAAAAAAACATGCTGTATTATTACACTATTTTTTAGCAGGCGAAGGGCATCCACTAGAATTAGGAGGAATTACTCTGTTGCTTATTAAGGCTGGAGTCCACTAAGCCGTACTAGGTCGTCGGGGTACTTCCCATTTCGAAAGTTGTATGGAGAAGTCCCATTAAGATAGTTCATTTACGTTTTCACTCACCATTAGTGATAATAAAAAATTATAAGTACTACATTATAATTTTGGCCTGCTGACACTACTCCGTCTCGCCCCTAACTAACCTGTCGTTCAATTATGAATATGGTACATACCTTTTGAAATATTAACAGTTTTGTTAACTTGTTACAGGAGCAGAGGCCTTCGGTGAACGTGTGGTGAGGGCACGTGACATTTGCGTGTCTGTCTGTCCACCAATCAGCATAGTAAATCATAGTACTGTAACAGATTGTAGTCAATTACCAATAAAGTGTAACGCTTGAGTGTTTCTCGTAATAACATTAAGACCCGCTTATACATGTGTTCGTTGTTGTCCGTAGACTGTGTTTTATCGTGTATTTAGACTTAATTAGGGGAAAAGTAATAGTGTATGTGTGCTCTTATGTGAAACGCTCTAAGGAAGGGGCATGGATTTCTAAGTGGTAAGTTTTTAAGTTAATAAACTTTACTACAAATAAATTAATTAGGGTGATGGAAACATGACGTTATTAAACTTCTATATGATTGATAGTCAATCAAAATCTTTAGAAATATGTTTATATAAGTGTAGCATCGAAATGAATTAATCGATAATAATTACATACGAACCGAGAAAATAATATATCCTATAAAAAATCAATTAAAAAAAATTGTAAATGTATCGTTGGATATAATATAATATTTTTGATGGCCGAATTACTGACGCGATACCGTGTATGTGGCATAATTAATGTTATCATGACTCCACCATCCTGTACAGTATATTCTCATTAGTTATACATGCGAATTATACATGTAAAATTAGCAGATTTGAAGAGGAGATACACGATTATTTGTGAACCATTTAAAATTCTACATTATTAAAAAAATATAAGATCATTTACGAGCCCTTTTAAATTTTACATTTATAAAAACATTACATATTTATTATATGTATAGATTATACCTCAATAGGATGTCCCCGAATTCTGGTTGCATTTAACAGCACAAATATATTTAAACACCCAGATCCGGAACAAATATCTGCAGGCCATACAAATATTTATCAGTGTTGGTGACTGAATAGGCAACTTTTACCGCAGAAAACCAACTGCAAAACCGCTGCGCCAATCGGTACTCAATTTATTGCAATAAATGAACCGTTTTTTTTCTAAAGCAAAGAGTTTTAATGTATTTACGTTCTAAGGCAGTTGAAATATAAGTAACCACTATTCCTGAAACGCTGTGAATTCTTTGTGACCAGAAGAAAATGTATTTTTGATTGTATTTAACTGTTAGTTCAAAGTAAATTTAGGTACTCGTGTCCGGAACGGGTCGGGTAAGTAGTGTGAGCGCTGAAGGCTTTATTCACTGCCCAACACGCTGAACCGTTGGCTGCAAAATATAAATTGCACCCGCTTGAAATTACCTCTACGTTTTATGACACAAACAGGAAAAAGTTGAACAGCAGCCGTGTCTCATCGGTTATTTTCCAGTGAATTTATAAACATTTTGTAAATATTTAGACGGCATTAAAGCTGGAGCTGATTTTAGCTTGTAAGCAACATTTTTTCACGTTTTACCCGGAGAGTTTAGAACCGTAACACTTTTAAGAAAAGTTTTACAAGGATTAAAACTGCATTGAATATAGGTTTTGAATGCAGCTTAAGTTATGTATATTACCGATAATTTACCTAATTTTAGAGGGAATCTTAATATGCTAACTTTTAAAAACATATTATGTATCGAAAATGATTCTACATGACAGGCTCCGTAGCACAGCGGACTAAGAAACAAGAGGCCCACGGGTTCGATTTCTGCACTAGGGCAATTGTTTGTGAGACCCACATATTTTGTTTTGGGTCTGGGTGTTGTGGGAGTCAAAAGTTTTTCATAGTTTCTGATACCCGAGACACCAGATCCTTATGTGGATCAGGCCATTGCATATTTGTGACTGTTGGGTCTTTTATGTTCTAAAGGCCTTATTCATAGACATATTTAAAACCTATATTAGTTATCGAATGTTTTGTCCCTTTTGAATAACCTAAGAATTCAGTTTGAGCGAAGAAGACAAAGCATTCAATAACTAAGATGGGTTGTTAAATCTGTCTGTGGATAAGGCCATAATTATATGCGACTATCTATATAGTTTACATTGGTTAGCAATTGAATAAAACCCGGGGTTTGCTAATGACTTACAAGAGTAAAGAATTTTCCTCGATGTAAGTCTGAGGGTGGAATTATATGAGAATTAAAATTGAAGGCAATGTACCGACATGTTGTTTAGTCAAGGAAACACGGCTCACTATCTGCCTTTTCAAAAGGGGACTCCATCACAAAACTCATTTGGCATTCAGCCACCTACAATGACTCGTGTGGATGCGGAGCGGTTAAAATACCTGCATTTTTGTAGAGCATTCGAGGCAAGTTGGCACGTTCAAATTTAAACGGGATATACCAGATAAAAGAGGTTAAATAAAATAAAATACTCGAAAAACTCAATGAATTGTCCATTTCATTAGTTACTGTTTTACTACTTGGAAACATTTGAAATGTAAAAAGTAGCTAGAACGTGATTTAGCTTCTTAACAATTTTTTCGACGATATTTAGACGGGGAGAAATGAGTGTTATTAATGTCTAACGAACATTTTACTGCACGCCCTAAAACTTATAAATGGTCGGTATTAAAATTTCCCTGTCTCGGAAAGAAGTATTTATTTCTTGTCAAAGGGCAACTTGTAAAACTTTGATGAGACTTTTTCCGTTATATTGGACCGGATTGAAAAAATGTTTCGGGTTTTATGTTTTATGCAGAAAAAAGAATAACAATTTGGAATGTTTTTGTTTTTCATCGCTGGAAACATTCTAGCAGCATAGCTTGGTCAAGCTTAGCTTGCGAACGGTATAACAGCTGCATTGAGAGTTATTTCGTGCGAACAAGAGCGCATTTAAATATATTTCCGGGAAGTGTGTTTGCAAGCATCATTAAAACAAAAATTGTATAAAGTAAAACAAATGATTGGGATAAATATTTCGGTTGGATGGGCTCGCGAATGGTTCGTTAGTTCGACGGCGATGTTGAGCGGCGCAGTGCATCCGGCTGGCGGAAAAACTGACGACAGCAAATACAAATCACGCTTCCTCTGCCGCTTGCGCCGCCGCCCTACAACACGCCATAATTACCTGCACACAGATAAGACCAACTTGAGTCTATACATAACTGACCATTTGTATACAAATACGTTTAAAACACCTTGAAGCTTCAAGTGCGTCTGTAGTTTAGTCCTCATGTAATTTGTAAGTTGTGATGGATTTTCTTTTTATATCGGTCCTCATTGTTAAGGATGATGTCTTTGATTGAACTTTTATAGATATATAAACTCAGCTTTAGTCAGGTGTATCTAATGTTGTAATCGTCACTTATCATTACATATTATAATTAAATATACAACACAGTATAAATACGTATCATGACGACAGTGCTCAAAACTTTGTAGTTTTTAACATTTTTAAAACCAGGATGCTTCTGCCGCGTCAAACATGATTTTTAAGGTAAAAATACGTGGGCTTTTTCACTGAGATTCATGTGTTTTTTGTAGTCGCTCTATATTCATACATTCAACGTATCCGAACCAGCGAAGCGCACCTTTATGTATCTTGTTGAACACTTGATATGGATGACACGTCGCCTCGTCCTCGAAAAATCTTAACGCCGTAAAACTAAAACCATTGGCTCGAATTTACAACCGTTGATAATTTTACAGGAGATGGTTAACCGTGATTTTCCTCTTGCCATCAGATTTAAGGTAGAATAATGGAATTATAATTATGTAAATATCCTCGTAGAGATAAGCAGAAATTAGGGACACCCACAGAATTTCTTAACACGTTAATACACATAAGATTATTTTAAAATTACCGCATTGCCATATCCACATACTTAGTAATATTTTCTCATTAATAATTTCTCGCATGGGAATAAGACTACAAAGCATTTTCACTTTAAAATTCCCACAATCAGCAAAAAAATTTTTTACGGAAATCGTACTCGTTTTTCTTTTACAGCAGGTATTGTTTCCTACCGCATGGAGGTTGACAAAATCCAACAAAGACAAAGAGTGGTACGAAATGCCTTCCACCAAGGCTTTGTGATGGAAGTTAAGAATAACTTACAGTCTGCTGATTTACAAACAGCTGTTATTGCATCGTCTGTACCAAATAACAATGTATATACAGGAGAATAATTAAATCATCATCGCGCTTTGAATAAGTTAAGTTGTAAGTTTTATTGCGTGGACTGTATTGCAGTGAATATTTTCTTATTGTTAATCTTTAATAAGGTTCGCTTCATTTCCGAACAGAATCTTATTTACCGCTACGCCGCACAGGGTTATTATTTATTAACACGTTCCCGTTCTTTTCTCTGAATGAAGTACTGAATGGACAATGAGGTTACTATTAAACAGGAAACACGTAGGTATACAAAGACAGTATGTATTTTTGTTATTCAAATCATATATATGTGCATATAAAGTTGGAGATTATATCTGCGGGGACAACAGTAACTGCAACTCATAAGTTGGTTACAAAACTGGTTTCCTTTAGAATACACAAAGTACTATTAAAGTATTTCTCAAGTCTGGTATATAACAAGACACCTCGATTTGAAATGTGACGTGTAATACCTTGACAATAGTTCACAGACTAAGCTGCAATGTCACATGTATTTACTTTAACATCTCAATTATTTCTGTTTCATTTGTATTTATTGATAAGTGTATATTGAATTTATAAACAAGTGCTTAATACTTCTGTTGGTTGGCAAACAAAAATAATGTAGGAAATATTATGTTTTCATTCAGCTCCTTTTAATATCGGCGGTACTCTTATAATGGTTCCGCCTTTATGATTATTTTAGTAACACAGATTTCTTTGTTGCCTCGAAAATATTCTCTGTCTTATAATTGCGAGGGTTTCCTCCGTGGCCCATTTAATTGATACGTTTTCAGATCCTAAGGGATTGAAATGATTTGTTTAAACAAAATTTGAATATGCGTCTGATTGAAAATCAAATAATGCGCGTGCGTGAGATTTCATTATGGTTTCTAAATGGAAAAACTGTGTACGGTTTGTGTCATCGCATATTCATGGGGCATTTTCGTGAGTCGACCTCTCAAGATTTGCGCACAGACTAAGTAAATAACGTCTAATGGAGGGATTTTAAGAGGTTACGTGACGTTTATAAACATTCAATCCTCTGTAATTTATTTATTACTTTGTTGTCTGTTACACTGCGCGTTCGACCGATTTATTATTCTGTTTGCACAGGTACACAATTTAGGAATTTATGAATATTGGCAAAATAAATTCAGATAGGATAAGAAAATATTCCTTCACGTTGTGATATTTTCTCTGTGGAACAGAAAGGACAGGCACATGTATTAAGGAAATCGGTTATGAATTATTTCAAAGGAAAACGTTACAGAAAAATGGCCGACGATAATTTTTGACGGAGGCGCTTGTTAAAGTTTTATCAGAAAAGAAGTTCAACGGAGCTTCTCGCATTAGCATTCAGAAGTCATGGCTTATTACAAACTTTCTGAGCGCTGGTACCTACCATACGGCAGGAACGTATTTACCTTTCAAAACAGCCTCTGTAATCCTCGCACCTTTTCATTTTATGTCATTTTCGTTTCTGTTTCCTACTTTCCAATATTTTAATATAAAAATTAAATATACAAATCTATCAAGCTTAAGATTAAAGCTACTGGTGGCTGGAGATCCGAAGTAAGGAGCACTTCATAATACGTTACGTGTCCAATAGTACAGCCTTTATAATAACTATTGTTTTCTTATATTTCTACACTAAGAAAAACCATTTACAAACTATAACAAAGACAAAAACGCTTACTAAGAAAGTATTGGCATTTAAGTCTATCGTATTAGTTTACTACTAGCCGTTAAAGTTAACAACTAACAAGTTTACTACATAGCGTATAGGTGTGTCGGCGTCGAAGGTAGAGGCTTTTGATCTCTGTGTTTCAAGCCTGTATGACGAATACGAGCTGGGTAGGGGATAGGGGGGTGGGCAGGAGTTGTCACCATTTCCCGCTGTTTGTTTAGTACGGTCAACGACATTCAATTCAACACCATTGCTATTTGACATGAAAAGAAGCCGAGCGATAGGTGTTCCGCCGTTGGGCCATATTTCATCCGGGTCGTATCGATTTGCAACATATAAACCGGAACGGGAGAACACAATATCCCGAATTGGTTCGGGTGTATCATTTCTTGAATATTAGTTGATTGGTCTGTAGCGTTTTTGTCGTATTGGAGAATAACGCAATATCTTTCTTATTGGTTTAGTGTTATACAATAGTTGTGAGATGGGACGGATGATACCGCTGTGTAGGAAACGTATGTTAATCAACTTGATACTTTGACGTTTTTGGGCTACTGTTTGTTATCTTTTTTTATAAATTTTATCCCACACGTACATAGGATTGTCTCGACATGATTTTTAGACGTGTTACAGTATAATTAGAATTTTACGTCTGGCTGCCTGCTTGAAATCAACTCTTTGGAGACCTTAAGCCTTTGTTCAGTTTTTTACAGTAATATTTTGCTATTCTATTTACATTCATTTTATTCCTTTTTGTATATAAAATAATTTATCAAATTACCAACTTATTAAATACATGTCTCATCTTACTAATAATTTTATCCCGTTGGCTCCAATGCCTCTGGGTAAACTTATAGAATTTCTTAGAAAAGCGGATTACCCATTGTAACGATTTTCAGACTACCGCATGAATGTTCGTACTAATTAACTTTGACCGACAGCTTACCATTCTTTGAGAGGCATGGAGGGATTTGTGATTATTACCATAAGCCGTGATGGATGCCATTCTTAATTAAAACCAATAATACTTCAACGCAATAGTATCTTGGAATGTATTTTACCAACAGTGAGTAACCTTGAAAATAATAACATTTTACACTTCAGATTTGATAAAAGTCAACTTAAATATTTTTAATGGCACCGCTATTTCCATAACATCGCTCAATAATCTACGTTTTGTTAAATGAACCACCGCAAAGGACATTGTGAGGTTGCTCAAAACAACCACGGTTAATGCACGAGATTGATTTTAATGAATTTACAACCACCGTGTTTCATTTTTAAACAAACCATCGCATAATATTTTAATTCCGGCAATAAATTAATTAACGTGCAAAGCGTAACATTCTACAAGTTATTTTAAGGTTTAATTACATGAGGTTATTAAATAACTCACTGATACGAAAATTTTCATTTTGTTAATCATCGGGGAATAGCATTGTTCATACTAGCAGAAAAATGTACAATGATGATCGGAAATTAAATGTGGTTTTATCCATTTTGTTGTTATTTGGTGGTGATTATAAAGTGCAAAGTTCTACTAGTAGAACTATAAATTAACCGTCGACGACTTGGAGAATTTTCAAGCCAATAAATCTTTATCGAGTCCGTAAACTCCGATAATGTTCCATTACGTCTGTTGGACGAAATAAGGAAAAAAGTTGAAAAGATCTAGCTAATTAATAGAAAAACTATTAAAATAAAATGAAAGGCTTAAGATAGCCTGCCTCGGTGGCGTAGTTGTATTACGATACGGTTACAAAGCTGAGGTCTCGGGTTCGAGTCCCGGGTCGGGCAAAGTGATATTGGATTTTTCTATTAATTATCAGTCCGGAGTCAGGAATTGTTGCCCGATATGGCGATAAGCTCGCCACCTATCACATCGTGGGACGGAACATACAAGGCGAAATGTGTGTGTCCTGGTGGCGCCTCTGCCTACCCCTTCGGGGATAAAGGCGTGAGTTTATGTATGTATGTATGCTCAAGATAGTTGGGCTTCAAGGCATAGTCTAAATATTTTTACACCTTCATAGCACCCTTGTCTGCGTAAATAGAGAAACAAGTAGCCCCACGTCTTCTTTATGGCCCTACTACATTATCAGCACGTAATATGCGTTTCACAATAAAGCACAGGTGTGTCCCGTATTAACAGTTTTAGATAGAAATTTACATCGCTAGCTTATTGGAGTGAAAACGGATTTAAACTAATGGCCAATTTAGAGCTCGATTTTTAATAGGGTTTCGGATAAGGCTTAACGTCTGCCCTTTGACAAGAGTGTATTCGACGGCTTAGCGTGGTTGGGACGATAGAGTTACGTATTTTTGTTGGAAATTGAATTCCAGCGAGATTAAATTGCATTTAAAAGAACGTCTCCGCATTGTTGTTTGTACTGAATAGTTGGAAACGTCGACAATATTAAACTCTTCGTAGAATAACGTTAGTCTATGTTTTCTGTTCAGTTGTTCTTTAGGTACCTTTATCATTGGAGGATATCCAAGGTGTAGTTAGAGTTGTATTTTTAAGAAAAGGAACTGTTACGCTAATATAATTAATTGCACACCTGAGTGCCGTAAATTATGTAGTATGAATTGACGGACGACATTGATATGTGCCTGTATCAAAATAAGAAAACTAAAACAGTTTGGCGCTTGAATTCTTGATTATGGTATTCCACTAACTTAGTAACGTTGGCGTTGACCTATAGATCTCATTAATAGATATCATCTCATAGATCTCATCTCATTGAAGTTGTTTGACGTCATATACGGCTAATATTAATAAAAAACAGATCGCCTACGATCGTCGGGCCCGAGAGCTTTGATATAAAAAAAATGTGTATCTCGCTTCACATTTTAATGCATGGCCATTTAAATATTATTAGGTTAAGCATTTATATGCTTGTGATTTTACAATATAAAAGCATATCTCAAAAAATGAGATAAAAATATATTTTTGAAATTATGTTTGTAGTTCCAAATTTCGCCACATTCGCTAATAGAATTTAGATGATCTGTACTAAGTTACAGTAGATATGTATAATCCAAGTCACAGTTAGAAAGTTCCTTTACTAGATCTTCACAGTTATACCCCATAATAAATTTCATAGCGAGAACTTCCACGATTAAGTTAGAGATTGTCCATACACTTCGGCCATTTAAACAAACCGCATTGCAACTAACAATGCCCTGGACAATTTATGTCAACAGTGATATCTAAACACGATGGTTAGATGCCATAAAGGAATACTTGATAAATAAAAAATGTGTGTGTGTATTAGTGTACACACGTAAGAAGTGAAACTTCTTTATGACATAATTTTTCGAAAAATTATCTACTATTTACAAATTTACAGAAATTGGTCAAATAAAGCTAAATTAAATAAAGTTTAAGCAAAAGGCTTTTATTATCATAGACATGGATACAAATAATAAAATTATTTCACCTTATTGCTACTTAGATTATGATAGCTTTTCATTAATTATAATAGAATTATTACTATTATTGTTATCGTTATACTTTCAAATATGAAGCTTTAAATAAATAAATATGGCGCGTATCGGAAAAATGTGACTTAAAGCATTAGCAAAAGTAGAAACAAACAAATACACCCAACAGTCACATACATAGTCCTTAATAATAAATAATTAATCTGTTATTGCTTTGATGTCAATATATAGAAATCAATATAATATTCTTTAGTTAATAATAAAAGTAATTTTGTCACTATTGTGAGATATACTTTTGTTTTAATTGTAATACAAAATATTTCTTTACACTTTAAGATAAGGTGTTCATGGAGTGTTGTATTTTTCAGTACATATTGCAAGAGAAAAAATATCGCATGAAATAATAATATGTTAGGCTATGATATTATTCACTTGGATCTGACGACAGGAATTATAAAGCATCTGACGGTTTACAAGCAACTCCAACGCCAAACTTCAATAAGTCATGAGCTCAGTTCTTCAGCGTGGTAAACATTTGTTCGTAGGTACATACATATTATGTTCTGTTTGTCTCGAGTCTGTTAGGTATTAGTTTGATAAAGTTTCTTGGTGTATCGTAATTCAGTGTATTATTCCAATACCAATTCTCGCTCCCGCATAAACTTTTACGTATGCCATGTAATGTAGTTTATTATGCTAGGAGAGGAGGCAATAACGACTGCGGTTTGTTAGTGTTTGTGTAATCTTGTACTGGTAATAAATGCTCAATAAACAATGCAGGGGTTTGTAACTAAATTGTAATTCATTTTCGTGATACTATTGCATTAGAGTAATGAGAGATTGAAGCGATATGAAGTGAACGTATTTGTAGGTAAAAGTTTCTCTAAGTTATTTGACAATGATGGCAGTTTTAAATTCGCGTCAGAAATCCCATGGAACGTTTCTATAAATTTTTATTTGTTCAAATACGTGTATTGTAAGAGTGATAATTTAGAATAAAATCTAAGTCCTGTGCAGTAGTGAGAGGTGTATGGCTCCTACATACAGACGTAGAAATAAGTATGGGGCACCGGGCAACTAATGTGATAAGGAAAATTGCCAAGACAGTTGTAAGACACTTGAGATTGTTGGAGTGTCTGTGCTCGTGACGGCGGCGTGTGCCAGGTCGGTCACTCGCTGTAGTATGATTGAGGAGACTATGGCTGGCACACGCGCTAAACTCGTGATTAGGTGCTTGTGTGGACAAATCTACTCCGATAGTTAATAGCGTTTCAAATTCAATTACGTAATGACCTGATACTGCTAATTTGCGTATAAACCTAATAAACTGTTGTATGAAATTACACTGCATGTAATAACTTATGTGCATCAATGTAAAATTAAATTAATTAAGAAATTCGTGATCCGAATCGTAATTAAATGAATATTGCTTCTTATTATTATTTTTATAAGCATTGTATTACACAAATAAAGTAATTACATTAAATAATAGTTTAAAGTGGCTAGTGATTAAACTGGTGTTCGTATCAAAAAGGTGAATAATTAGAAGAATGCTGTGTATACTGCCGATTTAATTAAATCGTAAAGTTGTTGACGTAGTTGGTAGATCGAATCGATTTCTGATTAAGTTGAGGCGAGACTGGGCACACGAGCAAGAAATAACGCAATGAGCACCGAAATTGAAGTGGGTGTACAGACTGATGACGAAAAGATTGGTGCAAAACAGATATAATTGAGCCGTATACCTCGCAGCAGAGTGATGCATACGGGAAATTATGACGCACATAAAAAATACAGAGATTCATAGTGAAGCTGAATCGTGCGAAGCGCAAATTGAATGTTGTGTATTAAAATGATACAACCTCCGGATAATGATGATGTATTCGAATCTGATAGAATGACAAAAGGTGCACGGCCATAATCCACTTCACTCTGTATGGATCATTATCCCAGCATTATAGCAATGGGGTCCTTGAAACTTTCATATTGTCAATGTATCTCATTTCACCGTTGAATACAGGGACTCGACTCAAACGTTAGTTGAAAAACTTTTTGTCACGAAATTGTTTTTCTCAGAACAAAAGCGATTGTGCTTGCATTGCTAGAACATTTAACAAAGAACTTTATAATTGATGAACAAAAACAATGATACAAAATATAAGTACGCCCTGTATATTTTTTCATGAATAGAAATGAAATAAAATTATTTAATTAGTAAAGATCTTGAAATGTGCACTCTGTGCTCTCGTATTATATCTTAATATGGCTCCGGTTTTAATGTTCTTTACAAATATTTAATGACGGGCCACATTCATAAAATAAGTAACTTTACTTAAAGGATAAATAAAACATCAAGAAGGGTCACGGGATTAGTTTTAATATGTGGGTACTACAAATCCGACCTTCTAACGGCCGTGTGTGTACCAACTAAGTAATAAACATTTACGACAGTTGTTCTTATCCAACCAGCATTAGGAGTAAATATTTTTGCCCGCAAATACGTATTTAACAAAACAAATTTACTTATGATCGGGGCCGTGTAAAATTGTAATTGTCGATTTCAATTTGATTATTTTCATGCGAGATACGTTTGAAACTTTTACGAGTGTATACGTCTTCTGCGAGCGATAACTTAGTCATTTTATGTTCACCCAGTTCTTGCTCACTGTACTTACATTGGAGTTATATATGTGAGTCCCTATGGAGCGTCATAAAGGCGCATATCCTTTTTATTTGAATATGCTTTCTCTTTTATTTGTTCAAATTTTAGTCAATTATATCTTATTAAGATCGTTGTGACAATGGATGATGCGAAATTGATTGTCTGTGTCGTAGAAGCGGAGATTAAAAATTTCTAAATGTTATGTATTTGCTATATTAAATAAAGCATATAGTGAAATGTCATAGATTACCATTATCAAAATAATAGTAGCAATTTGTATCCAATATCCATAAACTAAAAGGAAATAGTAGAATCAATGAATTTGCTTCAACGAGCTTGCTTCTAAACTACAAAGTTCGTAAATAAATTGTACGCGCGATGCATTCGTATACAACTAAAGAATAAACATCGGAGTAAAAAGTTAGGCTGCAAATAGAATGTAAATGAAAGCCAAAGAAAATCTAATTACGGTTACCGGTCGTGAATCGACTGGGATGGGCGGCTGGTAGAACGACACTTTATAGTTTTAATATCGGTGGCGTTGCGGTGAGCGCGGCGCGTGGAGCCCGCTGCGTGCGCGAACACCGGAACACATGTACACAATAAACGGAACTTGTACCAGTTAATAAACAAAACGGCCATTTTCCTCCACCCTTCGGAACAATTGAATCGCCGTCCATAGGTACACAGCGCGCTACACCGTTCGAGTTTGCTGCAAAAACAGGATTTCGAAGCAGAGAACAGATTATGACGTTATTAATACGAGCTTTACTGGTTTCAATATTGGAGTAAGGGCGGTAGAGAGCATTGTTCGAAATGAACTGCTAGAAATAATTAAAGCTGTAACAGGAAACGCAACCATTTGCGGGGCTACTTTTACGTTGTGTCGCATTTGTGCGAGCGAACAATAAAACCTAGTGCAGTAAGTATCTCAGTAAACGTTTATTTTAAATAAACATTTTATTTGCAGCCTTTCCGTGTTAATGTAAAAAAACTCGGGCACGCGGCTTGGGCGTAAGTTATTTTCGTTTTATATTTTCCTTAAGTCGCTCGGAGCGGCCTCACTCGGGGCAGATAATTTGGTATAGAGTACGTGCTGCGTCCCTCGATGTCGGATGTCGCGGCCAACTGACCTGGCGCGCCGCCGTCTAAACCTCAAAGCAAGGAACTGAATTAGTATTTACGTACCTTCTCGCCATAAACGATCTCTTTATTACTCTGCTGCTATTTATATTGGGTTCTACCATTACCTTTTGTTTACGGTTTACGCGAATTGATTTTAATGCTTGCTTAATAAATGTTAAACGACTGCCTCGGTGGCGTAGTTGTACTACGGTACGACTACAAAGCTGAGGTCTCGGGTTCGAATCCCGGGTCGGGCAAGGTGATATTGGGTTTTTCTATTCATTATCAGCCCGGAGTCAGGAAATTGTGCCCGATATGGCGATAGGCTCGCCCCCTATCACATCATGGGACGGAACATACAAGGCGAAATGTGGGTGTCCTGGTGGCACCTCTGCCTACTCCTTCTGGAAAAGAGGCGTGAGTTTATGTATGTATGTTATGTATGTTAATAAATGTACGCCACTGCGCCACTGTTTTCTAAATTCAGTTGTAATTCATTTTAAAAGTTCATGAACACGTACATAATTAAAAATTTAATGGATTTACTCAGATTCAATAAGGAATCAGAATCAATAATTCATAGAATCAATAAGGAATTTTAAAGCTTTTTATGCCCTTCCAATACTATTTATTTATATTTTATCATCTTCATTACTCCTTTTTTATCGAGCAAATACCAGAAATATGAATTATAGTAATACTATCATCGAATGTTTGTATTACTTTGTAGACAAACACAGGTGCCAATAAAACAAAACATTTTAGTGAAAACAGTATTAAAGTAGCTTGAAACGTGAGGCAAATATTAGTATTTTAAATGAAAGAATGGGGACGTAGTGGGGACATCTTACCGTCTTTTTCACACCCGCACACTATAATGAATATTTAGACTAGTGACGTCACTAGTTTTGTTTTGCATCCCTTTTCTTTTACCCCCATTACAAGATTTAAAAAGTTTCTAAATTGTTTAATTCTGGACGGATTTACAATATTCTTTGTTTGCTAGATCTTGGATATGGATACTTTTTTATTAATACGATAACAAAATATGATTCAAATACCCTATTAATGAAATATGAAGGTTGGCGTGGTTTATTGGTATAATATTTTATTCGGCATTTTGAATATTGCAAACAAATAAGATTTCGACACCCAGATGAAGAGTAGTAGGAGGTTTAAAAAAAGTTGCTGAAACCTAAAAAAAAATAGAGAACATGTTTATTATTACTGGTACGACGAAGTGACTAAAATACACCTGATGGGAAGTGCAGAGTATTTCAAATAGAGTATGGACCGGAGTGAGATGGTTATCTTCAAAACAGTTAGTCATGGATCGAGCCGATCCATTAGTGCTTTAGTTTTAATGAACTACAGCAACGCTCTCCTACACAACATTTTAAATAATTGGTCTCATCTACCGCCAACTGCCAACGAATAGAAGTAATCTTGCGAATAAAAAACAAAGGCCCCACGCGAGCATTGTTTTATCTAATTAAGTTAAAAGTCGTCGTTGTCCATAAGTGCCGGCAGCCAATTACCCAGCGGACTACCTGTTTGTTTCCCAGACACCTTTTTGGATAAAATATTTAGCTGTTATGTATGTATATTACGTACATATAAATTTACCCAAAGGGACGGTGATAATAGTCTTAAATCTGTGATTAGGGCCTGACAATTTTAGCGAAGCTCTCTTTTATAGTCACGAGTTTACGTGTTCTGAAAGTTAGTGAAGTAAATCAGTTTCTATAGAGAGCAAAGTCGTCTTTGGGTCTGTTTCTAAATGAAATTGAAGAATATTTCATTCTAATAAAATTCAAAGAGGATATTTATTTAAAGGTGGCGAAGATTCTTTGTTGGGATTTTACTGTCAAAAGGTATGGATTTCAATGGATGACCGGACGTAAGATCCGGTGAAAAGATTTAATCACATGTTTCTAAGTTGCCGCACCGTTGACCCAATTTACTTTTGCATTCATTTTCGATTTGTGATAAATGTACGGGTGTGTTGGCAGTACAAACAGATTGAAGTGGGGTCAATTAATTTACGGCTCAACCTTGATGAGCGAGGTATAAATTGCGGTTTGGGGGACACGTCTATAAACTAGGACGGAAGGTGAGGGGACGTGAGCGGCTCCCGCGTCCTACATCCGAGTTTTTTTATGGCAGGACACTATCGGCCCATCTACTCGAGACCTTAGATAGCGGATCACGAACGCATGAAAAGAACACAAAAACTTGACCTACTTCGTCCTCTAGTGACACTACAAACAAGAATATATCAACGTGGATATTTACATGTCTTTGTGAGTGACCACGATAATTTAAAAAATGAGCTCTATGAAATATTATTTTTATACTGGCACGGTAGAGACTATAATAAATAATTATGAATAAATTCATTAAAATACATAAGTATGTACGAAACTGTAAGGCAATAATAGGTCTCTTATATTAATTAACGTTGTACAGGTAGCGTATTTTTATGTTAAAATTAAGTTTACGTTTATTGTGCAATCGTGCATTTATTAATTGTGATAAATACATTCATGAATGTTTAAACTATAAATAAAATATTACGTAAGTGGGAAAACTTTTTCTTTTTTACGTAGTTTGATATAATGATAAGACCTAATTTGATTGTCAACCCTTAGGTTATTTTGTACTTAAAACGTCTGATCTCCATAATGTATTGACCTCTGCTCAGTTAGTTGCAATATGGAAAGAATATTACTTGCATTAAGCTTAAAATTTAAAAGAACTTTTTTTTTTGGTTTATAATTATTCTTGGCTTCTTTTAACATGATTTTTATGGACTTTTGTTGTATTTTGTTGACCGGTTATGTGCTCTTCATTGATTCATATATATATTTATATCAGCCCATATACGCCCACTGTGGGGCACGAGCCTCCTCCACAATCGAGAGTAGGATTGAGAGGGGTTAGACCATATAGTCCACCATGCTGGCCTAGTGCTGGTTGGCGGACTTTACATACTATAGAAATTCTTACAAATCGCTATGGTATGCAGGCTTCACCATATTCTCCTTCACCGTTACTGTGCGTGGTGATTGACTTTCAATACACACTACACACATGACTCCGAAAAGTCAGAGGTGATTCTTATAGAAAAAGACAAATAGAGAATAAAATTCAGGATGTTTCACACCCCTTAATATATTCTACTAAATCGATATCAATGAAAATATATGTACCGTGGTATACATCAAAGCGAGCCCTCAAAAGTATATCTTTGTTTACGATCAAAGTGAACAAAACAAGTATTCTGAAGGCTGTTGGGAATCTATAACTCAATGCCAAGTTTTCCGAAGTTGGCCAAGTAGGGTAGACGTACTTCGGCCAAGCAAACACGCTAAGCGACGACCGCTTAATTTTGTTTATAAAACAAACAAATACCAAAATATTTGTCTTGCTTAATATCTGTTTACTAATATCTTTGTCGTATTTTTTTTTCAGTATGCGTAATAAAAACAGATTGTTTTAGAGTGCTTTGTTCTTAAATAGTACCCAAAAAATTGGTTAGATAAAATACTGATAAATTAATATTGTGATATTCAAGACTGCCTCGGTGGTGTAGTTGTATTACGGTACGGTTACAAAGCTGAGGTCTCGGGTACAAATCCCAGGTCGGGCAAAGTGATATTGGATTTTTCTATGCATTATCAGCCCGGAGTCAGGAATTTGTGCCCGATATGGCGATAGGCTCTCCCCCTATCACATCGTGGGACAGAACATGCTAGGCGAAATGTGGGTGTCCTAGTGGCGCCTCTGCCTACCCCTTCGGGAATAAAGGCGTGAGTTTATATATGTATGTATGTCAAAACAGTGTCACATGTCAATTTGATAACGTTTTTTTCGGTGGCGGTACAACACTTTATAATATTTTTATTTTTTATTATATGTGGTTGATTACATTTTTGTATAGTACTCCAGAAGGAGTGCAGTGTTTATTTTAAAATTAATACACCCAGAAATCACATATGTTTTGGAACTATAGATACTATAAAAGTTTTCCCCCCAGTCCCACGAACACTCAGACCCCCAATAAATATGTAAGAATCGAACCCGCGGTATCTCGTTTCACACTCAGTATTCTAACCAACTGCGCCACGAAGGCTTCTAACCTGTCAGATTGCCTCATTCATTCGCTGATTATGAATAGTTACATATACTTTAAATATAGCATTGGAACACCCGGTGCTCTTTACATTAGCGGGTTTGGGTCATAGCCTAACATACTCGCACAAAAAGGGGTATGGATTAAAAGGTTTGCTAGTTTCATGTTAGATTTATTCGGTCACACATAAGCTTTTTGATTAAGGCTCACGTTCTCTCAGATCACAAATCCCTTATTTTCTTATCGTGTCGATTGTTCGCGCAATTGATGTTTGCGTGTAATTGCTAAGCTTTTGTAGGCTTGTTAGGAAAATTTGAACAAATAAATACTACTTCTAATTCGTGGTGATTACGTAGTAACTAGTCTTCGTCGTAGGAAATGGTTTGGATCTCTATTTCATCGTATGGAGTATCTTTACTGTTTAGTACGTTTGCAGCCTGACAGTGACCACTATCGTACGTATCGTAACGGTAAAAATCCGTCCTACTGATAAATATTTTTTTTCGCCTTTTGGGCTCACTCTGTGTATTCGGTTTCGGATTGGTACAATTGTGTTGAACGACAAGAGTAGCCATTTCTCGCGTCGGTGGATATTCTGTGTGCACTGCATTGCACGTGCCATCAGCCCCATTCTAGTCGCTTAGCCGTGTGTAAATAAAAAAGTGAAATGTCCAATGCCCAATACGTCCTGCCTTTTCTAATTATTCCTTTATATTTATTATCGGAAGGCGACAACACACTTGCGATTTGGGTGATTGACCACGATCAATTTCCATTATATTTAAACGTAATAATATATTACAAATAATCTTCCTCTAAAATCTAGAGTCCGATTGAGAGAGGTTAGCACATAATGCACCAGCGAGATGAAAAGAAACGCCCAATTATTCCCACTACCCGGTGCATGAGAAGCTCACAGTTCAGTTGTTCGTAACAGGCAATTTGTGGATCGCTACACCGGACTGACGAGTGAAAATTTCAGATGCGAGATAAGTGGACGAAATCACGAGTCTCTTCGTGCATCGGAGATTACGTTAAGCTGCTAGTTACTGTTAGAGGCCAGCATTCATTAAGCCGGGCCGGGAACTCTCTGCGTGCTAGTACTAGACTTGCTACAAGCATAAAAATCGTCTCTCATCCCGTATTTTGTTTTTTATCTTTAACATTTTTTTATTATACATTGCTTTTTAATTGAGAACGTAGTAATAGGAGAAGGGGCATATAAAAGGATGATGCATTGTCTCCTAATATTTATGAATGATGTGTAGTTGAAATTATGCAAATATATTAAACACTCAGCTGACCTTTCGCTATAAGTATACTTCACTCTCAGGTATACGGGTGTTCTTACAATTTGTTTGATTCCCTGTTAAAACAAGCGATAATTTTAATTAGAAATTTATGCATCATGTCAAAGAGTCAGCATTTTGTGCCTTGGCTTTGTACCCACGACCTCTGGTTTAACTTTCTGCTCTCCACGCACTAAACTATCGTCCGCTAAACTTCCTCACACACACAACACGAAAATATTTCCAAAAACCACAAGTTCCAAACCCGTGTTAGTGTAACTCATAAGTGGTTGCGACTAATGGATATAATTCATCTTGTGGAGGTCACACGGATAACACATGTTACTTGAAGGACTGAGAAATAGATTATGGTTGAGCGACATGAACTGTTTCCAATTTGGACGTGGTGAACTTTTATGACGGCAGCTTTACGTGAGCTGAAACGTGAGCAATAAGATTAAAAATAAATTATGTTCTGTGTAAGGTCGGTCATAAAGTGCTGGGAGACATGTCGTGAGGAGAAAATATGTGGCGTACGAACAGAAAAAATACTGCCGCTCCTTCCCATAAGTATCGATTGTATCACTCTGTTGCCTAATGTAGCTACGGGGTATTGTTTACGAGGACTAATTAATTGCTCTATTTGAAATTAATATTAACATTCCTACAGTCAGTTGTTTTCGGTACAAAGTCTATATGCGAACCCATGCTAAATGTTAATAGTTTGAATTTTAATTTGTGTTCGCTTTTACTAATAATATTAGTTACACGTTAGCCTATGTTTAGTAACAGATTTTATTGTCTTTATAATATAAAAATAAATGAAACTAATGTTTTCGTGTTTGTTTTCACATTTTATTCCGTTAATAAATACATATTTACTTTTGTGAAAGGAAATGTGAGGGAATAAACTAATATGTGAACCTAGTCGATATGTTTTCCATCACTGTACGGAAACCAGTACATGAATGTACATGTTGGTAAGTATATGTGTTATATTTAAAAGAAAATACGTGATATTTTACTCCTGAATTTACTGAGTTAAGCTTTTATTCTTGGCGTTTCAACAATAACAACTCAAACCCAACATTGTCTACCTCTTGTAGTTTCAAAACTGTGCTGGAGTGTCAGAGTGCTGGCCCACAGGCCACACTAGATATCTATAGCGAAATAATTAACATGCCAGTGTAAATAGAGCGAGGCTTTTCACTGAAAAAAAAAACGTTTTTGGGCAAAAGTTTAAGTTGGAGCTGTGAACAACTGAGCTACTGCGGCTTTCTCGACCTGAATAGTTTAGTGAAATTCGACGTACACTCCGCTGGCCTCGTGCCGAATGTTGCAGTTAAATAATTTGTGATAACCGCTTTCATTTATACAATTTGCAGCTGAGATCTGTGGGAGTCGTTTGACAGGTTCGCCGTGCACCGTTCAAAACTACACTGTAATTTCACGTTGAGTCCCTCTTGTTCATTTTGCGTTGTTAACGGCAGTGAAATATGAAACAATTTTACACCGACGCGACGTTCAGTTAAATTTGAAGGTGGAAAGTGGAGTTCAAACATTTTAATTTTACACGCAGCATACAATATCAAATTCCTAAAGTATAGTAGTTGTTTGAAATTCAAAAGAATTTTAGTAATCGCCAGATGCCAATACTTTGTTTTTGTGTTTTGAGCCACTTCGTATTTCACACGAATTTTTCGTAATAGAACGTGTCGGCGGTGTAATTACTGGTTGTTGAAATAAGTACGTGACTTAATTTCGTTGGTATCACACATGATGGAGTTATGTATGAAAGTTTTTACGAGTGTCTCCGAAGTGGCCTAGATTCCGGGATCCGTAGACAACTGTAGCTTAAATTCGTCACTTCCAGTGGTTTTGGATTTTACTGTCGTAATATAATGCTAAATTTATTGTGGTTAGAATTAACGTAAACGGAACTTAGGAATGCTTTATTTAAATGACTGTGTTATAACTAAAAATAAATATGCAGTTGGTTATTTGGAGGAAGTACATCTCGGTACAAGTTGGTTCGCGGCATGTCTGCAACGCGGCATTAGAGCAATTTAGGCACAATAGGAGCTTAATATAGTGTCATCTCGCGACACATGCTCGAACTATTTTTAGCTTTTAACACAACTATAATCCAGTGATTAATTTTGATTTACATTTGCTGCTATTCTCAGTTTAAACTACTCTTTTGGATCTTAATAAAATTGTCCTGGGATAATAGAAAGAATTAAAATTTACCCACGGATAATAAGAAAGAGTATCTTTTTGCTCTGTATTTGTACCTGCGCAGATTATAAAACACTATTTTTTTTTATATATCCTCTTTTTATAATTTGGGAAAGAAAAATTTCACACGGAATAATTCAAAATTAATTCTTGTAAACATGTCCAATATCATGTAAGTTAATTTTTAAATATTTCTTAACTATACAATACAGCTAACAACAAAGTACGTTTATCTTAATTGTCATTTAATTAAATACTAAAGAAAATAACGGCAACAGAAAAAGTACAAAAATGTGTTTCACGTTCGCGACATAAAACAAATAAGAATGCTTAGTCGGATTACTGCTTCGTCTGCATTTAATAATATTAATTGTAACACGAGATATAAATACTTTCATAGAATTATCTAAGAGTATTTCAAATAAAAAATGTATTTTCTACACTTACACATGTTTTATAAATAGCCTTCGTGGCGCATTTTGTGAGATACCGGGTTTAAAAGGAGTGGCCGCGGCTTCAATTCCCGCACGAAGACCAATATTGCTGTGATCATAACGTATTTGTTTGGGTGTGAGTGTTGTGAGACCAAATTCTATGAAGACAGATGGAAAATCGGTGGAAATAGTTTCCTTGATATCGGCTGACTCGAAACCAGGTACCTACTTGTACTAGAAACGAGTTTTAGTTCGATAGTTAGTTTATAATAATTTCAGGATTGGTAGGCAATATTCGGGTGGATACAAATGTTTTTTACTTTATCTTTATTTTCTGAAGACACTCGTCAAATTATTTACTAAACGGTACAGAAGTCTTAAAGTCTATAACCGATAGAATTTCTATATATGTACGCTATATTTGGCGTTGCATTTTTTTAAGATTGACGGAGTCAACATAATGTTCAAATTGATGTTGATGTATCTAGAATTTCTCTTTAGTCATTAATATGAGCTGCTAGGTCCTTTAATTTCTCTTTCATTCCACTTATTGATGTATAAAGTTGACAAAATGCTGCCTTGTTGTGTCCCAGAATCCATTTTTAAAAGTCTAAGATTATTTAAAGTATCTCTAATCTCTATGTATCTAATGATAATTCGAATGTAGAATATAGATATATCTATCATAACCGATACACGCAGTTGAAAGCGCCGGGAAATGTGAGCTAGCAAGAAAGTAAGCTTTATATGAAGATTTTATGGTGTAGAAAGTATTTCACTATACATCGTTCACTCTACGTCTTACGGTTTATAGCTAAATTTTGGCATAAAATAATATTAAAATAATATTTTTTACATGCATATTTTATGACCTATGTATAAAATAGAAACGATACGATAGACCACGGTTTCGTCAGTGGTTTTAAGTAATATATACATACATAAATTCACGCCATTTTCCCAAAAGGGGTAGGCAAAAGTGCTACCATAACAGAAGACACCCTTATTTTACCTTGTTTGTTCCATCCCACGATGCTATATGGGGCGGGCCTATCGCCATATCAGGCAGAAAGTTTTTAAGTAATAAGCCTACAAATTTAATATAAATGACATTAATAATATCTGCGTAAAGCTACAAGTTTTAAAAGGGCAAAGTGTGAATGTTTGAAGAAACTCAACGATTTATTTTATCTAATTTTAGGTGATAGGTGGGCGGGCACGTTGTTTTCGCCAGACGAAAAGTGTCTGGAAGATGTTTTATTGGCAAAAGTTGCACAACTGTTTCTCATTACCAGTCACCGCGGTCCGCGTTCCTTCGTTGGAAAGTTAACGAAGTTCAATTCAATACTTGTGTATGCATGCCCTGGATTTTTAGAATAACAAGATTAAAGCATTGAAAAATATTCGTCATACCTCTTTTGTGAAAAATAACACTTAATCAATTATTGTTACTATATCCAGTTAGTGCCGGTTTTACTACTATGCTTATTGGGCGAGATAACTATGGCGCTCTGGATCAAGTTGATCGGACGCCCTGGGTAATGAAGACTGTCCCGCCCTCACACCCGCCACTGCAACTCCTGTAAGCCAGGATCAACAGTGGCACGCATTTTAATGACACCGGGCATAGAAGCTCAACGAGTTTCCAGGAATGCCTTGTCTTTAACCGGCAACAAAATTATTCATAAAGTTGAATATGCCCTGGGTAAGGTTGCTAGGATATTCTGGGTGATATTTCTTTGGCGCCTTCTATCTGCCATCCAAGCCCATGCAAAAAACAGTAAAAAGAACAAAAACCATTGAGACAAGGTCGGTTGTCCAACCGCGACGTACTCTAACGTCACTGCTGCATCTATTTTGCATGTGACACGTTGATATCAAACAATAAGATTCGTTCTATTGTCGTACGCCTGCATATGTCAAGGGACCGTATCAGATTAGATATGGTTAACTGTCGTTACAATTGCGATCAATAGATACACGCTATACAATATCGGTAATCATGTGATTATTAACAATGCGATTCCATTAACATAGGTAAATATTCATACAATTATAAATATTAATTCTTACAAGAGATGGTCGCTTTTTGGGTATTTTACTATTATTACATTTAGTCTTAGGGGAATAGAACAGACAACCAAATTATCCCAATTTCAGCCGCAGAGAGGTATACTATATAGTTACTTATCAATTGTGTAATCTTTATAAGTCTGTCTGTTGAGTTTGGCCCAACAGTGGGACTGTATAATTACTTTTATGACTTTATTAGGTACTGGTATTACACACTACGTGCAATGTACTGCCATTTTCCGCACTTAACCTTAAAATCTTTAAAAATGGACGATACTTAAAAGTGTTTATAACACTTAAGTAGAACGAGTGCGCAATAATCCTATAAATAATGCCCCATAAAGGTTTCATGTTTGTAGTTGGGTAATTTTACGACTTAATGCCAATAGTAATTGTTCTCTAATTTGTCACATGTGTTGTTGAAATAAATAAAACGGTCGGCCAAACGCTACTAAACTAGGGTATGCAAATATGCAGTGTTTATAAAATGGTGTAGGAATTTTTATTACTTTACTAGTTTATACAAGCGGGCAGCGGCAAGGCTGGTTTCGCCATGGAATTATTTTTTACATTGACTTTTGACAGCCCTTTTACTGTTTCGCGTCACTCGCCTGCACACCGCCAATGCAGCCTGCGAACCCTTTTTTTGATACAATTTTAGATTACATCCTATTCAATAATATATTTTGCTTTTTACATTAATTTCTTAGTTGTATAGTTCGGTCGTTATATAGAGTAGATAATATTGTTACAGTAGTTAGAAATGAATAATGTAAAATGGGCGAATTCTTCAGTAATAAGCTAACCACCGGGCAGTGCACTACTGTACTGGTCTACAATATTTAATTAATAAATAAATAAATACACCCAACAGTCACATACATAGTCCTAACCCCACACTAAGATCGAGTCTTGTGTCGTGGGTATCAGAAACTACGAGAGACTTTTCGGTCTCACAAACACCCAGACCCGAAACAAATACCTGTGGATCACACAAATATTTGTTTCGGTGCGGGGATCGAACCCGCGGCCTCTCGTTTCACAGGCGGCGGCTAACCAACTGCGCCGCGGAGGCTGTCTAATTGTTTTTATACTTTGCCGTGGAAGTATTGTGGATTAATTGAATGGGAATAAATCATCATCATGTGTACGCTCACATCATTGCAACAGCTATTCGCTGGAAGCTTTACCATAATAATATGCTATTAATTACATTGTATATGTTGCACTATCCTTGTAGTCCGTTTTAAGCCACTTGTAGCAGGAATCGTGAATGGATACCTGTATTATGGACGAATTCCCTTCAATACCCATAATATCATGCATGCGCATCGTAGCGTTATATGTGGTATTGTGTCACGTGCATATAGGGTGTTCCATTGTTAGAAGATGCCTATATACGGTCACGCTCCCGAGAGGGTTGGCAGTGATACACTTAATGTGTCCGTGGCTTCGTATGCATATTTTGCTACCAGAATATCTGGTTTGTTAGTATATACCTTATACAGGTTGATTTTTACATACGGTATGCAATTTAACCCACATGTTTCTCATCACCTCGAGTGACATTGTACAAAATCTGAAAAATTCCGAGATTATTTTGCCAAAAATCGTGATTTTAGTTTTTACAATTTTCGGCCACCTTTTATAGATACGATTATTTTTACCTTTCTATTCTTAGCTTAATTTTAGTTTGGTTCGAAAACTTACCAAAAAAAGACGTAAAAAGACTCGCATCTTTACAGGTTGATCAAATGCGTTGAAAACTAAATAGCGATTCTTAACAAAACTACCAGGTAGATTTTTTTGTAACTCGGTATTATGTCACCTGCAGTGGTTAGGAACATGTGGTTTAAATTAAATACCATATGTCAATATCACCTTGTATAACTATAATGGTAGGAAGTCGCCGGATACAGGCTGCTTCCAACTCGACTTTATTTTTGGGGGAGGCCAATTAGTATAACTAAAACGTACTATAAACATAACAACCTTTCGGGTGCTAACCCGATTTTATGAATCTTTATAAAATCACCCACATGAGCGAGTCGAGTTCGCGCATTTTTGTTTTTGTGCCACCAATACAATATAATGCCATAGGCCTGATGCGCATTACAGTTATTTTTTATTTTAATGAACTTTAGAGATTAAGTCAAATTTCGAAGCTTGATGTAGTCCCATTAAGAATCAAAGTACTTAAATAAATACCCGACGTGTACGAAGTAAAGCAATAAAAAACCTACAATTATAAAGGTATGCAATTATAAAATATTCTATGTATGTATTATCATTAAAACATCCTGCATAAAAACACCTAGCGCCTTTTGCATTTTATTATAAGGTATAATCAACATGCTAATATTTGCGCTCCGTCCGGATTAGTCTTGAATTTTTATTAAAGCAATTTGAAGCGTATATTTTTTTCAAATTTACCGGCAGCTAGTAAGCGTGCACACTAATCTATCACGACCGTCTGTCCGCCGACGGGTATTAATGGACTGTGAATAAATTTGTAGACAACCTATCTATACCTGCAGACACTTGTAAAAATCTTATCTGAACATTGCGTTCATCGATACTCAGGTGGAATAGGAATTCATAAATCATTGGGGGTTTAAAAGAACTATTTTGTAGTTACTTTGGTCTTTTGAAGGCGTCGGCTTGATGGACTAGAGTGTACCTGTTTCACAGAAAGCTGTCGGGAAGTGATGGCTTTGCTGATGTTTTACGTTCGATTCGACGTTTCGTAGAAGATTTTCGAATGTCTAATGTTTCCTCCTCCCCTCCCTTTCTCATTTTGAAAAACCGATCATGCATCTACGATGTGAGAGTTGCAGATCTTCACGTTTGCTTCTTTGTCGGCTCTGCGAAATGAAAAAAAAGAATGGTCGACGAGGAGATTTTTAAAGGCGTTTATGTGATCGCGGGTCGACGTGCGTTTCCTTTACAATTATGAGGCTTTCAGCTTTCTCGGATGAGACTGCGAAATTCATTACTTACGTAGAAAGCCTACGCTTTTATCTCGAAAGATGTGCTTTTGTAATCACATTACGCAAATGAGAGCTCGAGAATTCACGGTTGGTTCGAGATACGGTCGTGATCCCAACAAATGTCTTCTACACTCCACGACAACTAAATCACCTCTGAAACGTTTATCAAACGTAATCAAATCGCCTTCGCTGCCATTATCTCGATATACTGTTTACGCACTTACGCTTTTCACCCTTCCCAAAACAATCCGATATACATTGTCCTCAATAATATTACTTTTTATGAAATAAAGCGTTTGGAGTGTGTGTTTATTTAAACATTTTATTTAGGCATTATCTCGCATACAATTGCTAAAATATATTTTTACGATTTGAATTTGTCGGATACAGTAATTTTTATTGGATTTTCGATGAATATATACTTAGAGGATATACATGGGTAGGCCCGTATAAAAATGTACGAAAGTAATTGCGTTTCTTCATATCTGGTGCCGAAACTTTTCTGACCGCAATTAAAGGACATGTTTCCGGTACAAAGGAGTTACAGGCGCAAATATCCAACACGTCCTATTTCCAAAAGTTCGATGTCTGTTATATTTTAACTCCGCTTATTAACAACGAAATAGTGGCAAATTTATATTATAAACCAAGAAAAATAGGAAGATATAAAATAATAATTAATACAACAAACAGAATTTATTTCAAAAAACCATATTTTAATTAATATTGTCCGTAATATGTCTATATTTCAATGTAAATTTTGCTATGCTGTGTACTTCAGCTAGCTGAACTGATGCCAATTGTGGTTATTAGTATTACGCCATTTCGCAGAAGTTATATGCTTGCTACGAGAGCTACTCCATTTCCGTCTACGCGCTACGGTTGCTATGGCGTAGCTCGTAGCCGCAACATACCAATCCCTGTCTTGTGCTACGTACTCTACGTCGAATATTCTACCAAATATTATTAGTAAAATATGTCTCGTACAAAATATGTACGTAATTTTATTTTCTTTTGATAACAATACCTCCTTCAGTAGAAAACAAAACAACTTTGACATTATTATTGGAGTCCTCCAAACGACCCGATCATGCGGTGAAATTGATACAATATTGGTAGAATCATTTTATTTTTTAATATACTAATCTATTTTACCATTTTTGCCATTACCGAGTAAAATTGCTAGCAATATCGAATACTTTTGATGTGGGTCGTAATGTGACACATTAGATCGAACAAAATACCTCTTTCAATTGACATAAGAACGTTTTTATTTACAAATAAAGAATTATTTATGGGGTTTACTCCAACTGCGCGTATATTTACATAAGCCGGCTTCTAATAAGTAACGGATAAATCTAGAAAGATAATATACAAGACATAAAATTAGGTCTTTAATTAAATCGTCCACTGCCAAGCCCGAATCTCTTCGACGATTAAATAGAATTAGGGTTTTTGTGTACTACGCCGTAGCATATAATGATCGTGCTGTGAAGGTATCAGTCAACAAATTGTCTATTATTTGCCTGTTTTTGTTTGAATAATTATGGAACGATACCCACAGGTGGTGGAACAGACTTGAGGGTACATTCCATTATAACTCATCCAAACATTTTATTATTATATTTTACTGATACGTTCATAGCAAGGTCATAATCTACTACGTATTGCGCAAGCCTTACGTCTTGGTCTTCTACGCTGCTCCTCTTAGTAAATAAATAATCCCCATATTCTTAGAAATCTTAAGTTTGCAGGATCTTCACGATGTTCTCTTAGACTGCAAACGCGAGGGATAATTAACTAGGTATATATCCAAGGAGGCGTAATGTGAGTGGTGTGCGCCCTTGGGATCAAACCGGAGACTGTCGCCTTCGTTCCCACGCACGCTCTATAAATAGATACTAGGAAAAAAATGATGATTAGGATATATATTCAGTGTTATCTTTTTCTTTGCGTATGATATGTTTCTTTTTTTATAATTATATATATTTATATGTTAATGAGGGTAGTAACCAGATAAAAATGGCTTAAACAGTTCAGTATTTTACCGATTTAGGTGCTTGGGTTTTGTATAATAGCTTATTTTTTGTGGGCAATAAATAGATAGTATATGTTGCAAAAGGACGTGCCTGTCATGCACATTATGTAGAGATTTTTTTACTGAATGTAAAGCTAATAATAATAAATAAGTAAAAAAGGCGTCAATGGCGATGGGTGTTGCGAAGGCGTTTGTGCAAAAATAACAGTATCAATTAAAAGAGGAGCGCGACGGCCGGCGCCATCCATCACGCGGCGGACTCGTGACGCGGACAAATGAAGTGTGATTTGATCCCACGCTGCCACCGGCCGCAGCCCCAACCATCCATCCACAATTTATGCACTGCAAGAAAAATAACAACCCCAACTCATTAGACAGATTTAACTCTTATGTTTTATTCAAACTGTCCCGGAGAAACGGCCAACGCAACTAATTTAACTTTCAAAATTGACGACAGTTCGATCGCGTTTTTAATACAAAACCTGACTATTTCCGAAGCGATTAATACTGAATTTAAAAATTACGGAACGGTAATTACGCGGATGGTTTATATACTATAACTATTAAACTGCTTAAAAAACAGTTCAATTTAATACCCTTAGTTACCGACACTAAACAGTTAAAATATGGTTTGGAAACATTTTCGTGTAATTAGCAAGTTGCAGCGATTCCCGATAAAACATTAGCTTCTTTCCGATGAATATTGGAAGCATGGAACATTGAACAGCGCAGTTTTGAAAACAAAATAACTTTATCCGAAACGAAGTAAACACAAAAAGTGGTGAATTATCGTTTTGTTGTAAGCAGGTATCGAGAATGGCGCTGTTTACGTAACTACTTCAAGTTCGATTCAGTTTAATCGAAGCCAGCGTTCGTTTTTCAATTTAGTTAGTGTTGATAGTGCGAGCTTTACGGCTCCGGCGAGTCGTTCACCGCGGGGTTATTCAGGATTTAAGGATATCGGAAATGTCTGTAGTCCTCATGTCTCCGCACCAATGATAACTTTTATTCTATTGTACTTGCTACATAAATTATATTTTTATTGCTAAACAAAATAATATAAAGGAGAAGAATAATGTTTAGTTTGTATTACAGATATAAAAAACTCATGACTGATGAGGCTGAAGATCCGTGTGGTAGAGGAGATTGGGATGTATAATTAAGAATGGCGCATCCTGTCACCAACCAAGACTGCCGTGTAGAAAGAAAATTACTCAAATACCTAAGCTTACATTTTTGTTTCATAGCCTCCGTGGCGCAGTTGGTTAGACGCCGGTTGTGAAACGAGAGGCCGCGGGTTCGCGCACCAAGGTAAATGTTAGTGCCACCCACAAATATTTCTTTCGGGTCTGGGTGTTTGTGAGACCGAAAAGTCTCTCGTAGTTCCTGATACCCACGACACAAGACTCGATCTTAGTGTGGGGTCACGACTATGTATGTGACAGTTGGATGTATTTATTATTATTTATTTATGTATACTGCAGGTATACTAAAGTATCACTAATGCCACAGACAGTTCGTCAAATAGATTTCCGTCCCACGCTATGAGAGCCTATATTAAGCCGAGCCCGAAATATTGAACGATCATTACAATTATAAATCGACACATTTAGATTGATGTTAGCTAATGGCTATCAGGACTGATAATCGTCTATTTTTAGCAAGGACATTTATTTCTTGTGATAGTAATCGCTCATGTTGTCTAAACAACCTACGCCATCGGAGGATCTTAATGGGCAGTGTAGGTGTAATTTTATTGCTATTGTAGTAAACAAATTTAGCAAGGTAATTTCACCCTTCAAAGTCGAAGGTCAATTTCATCTATTTATAAACACGTACCAATCAATGCTCAATGTAAGCAGCAATATTATTAATATTAACGAACTGAGTAATAAGGGAATCATTTTGCTCTGACCAAAATGATTATATATTATATATCGTGCATAAAATCAGAATTCCTAAAGCGTGAAACACTAATGTGCGTTTATTATCATCTAGCTTTAATATGATGAGTGTTGGCAGAGTTCCCACAATATTAGAGTAGCTAACTCAGTTCCCAGATACGTGCTGTGAATTACCAACGGTTGTTTTGTGTTACTTTTTAAGATTCCTAGCGTTTTTTTTTTCTTTTCAGTGTTTATTAATTAAAAGGTATCAACCGATACTGGCAATCTAATTTATACGTGTCGAGTCGAAATATTAGGTTATAAAGAATCAGTATTCTTTCTTACTAAGAATGTAAGATAAATTATTATGATTTTGTTGACGGCATCGACATTAACAAACTGCTTGGTATATTACTTATGAAGTATCCAAGCTGAGGTATTTTTCTTGGTAATTTGGCAATAGATTAAGAGTGGAACGTAACATTGTTCATTGTTACAATAAAAGGGATGTTATTGAGTACATAAATAATTATCTTAACAACTGCACGTAAAATGAAATTGCACAAAAGGCAACAAAACATTTCTATTTAGTTTTGTAATACATTGTTTATACCGATTTCCGCCTTATGGATATATCACAATATACACAAATAACTCAAACTACCTGAAAATCTCAATAAGCAATACAAATACTTAATCATATTACATTTTTTTCATTTATTTGAGGTCCTCCAACGAAGGGTACAAGACATATAATGAAGACAATGGTGTAGCATTATTATGGTATACATTGCGACGTGATCTTCAAATACAGGAGACCACAGCATGCAAATTTAAATATTTATACAAGGGCAAAAAAAAAATGACTTAAGTAATAGTTTGACATTATTATTATGTAGACAGACTTGTCTTCGTCGTAGAAATCGAAGCTCTTAGTCTCTGGGCCGAACGCAAAACAAAACATACCATCACGTCTGTGTTAGTTACCGAGCGAGCTCGGTGCAGGGATTACACGTACAAGCCAATGGTATTTCCCACAGCAAATGATTATTCTCAAATTAGTATCCAGGTTATCAATATATGTTAGAAGTGTAGAATTAAAGGAATAAGGCAAAAACACATGCGTGGAGCACATGTTAAACTTAATATCTATGTTCAAGTTTATCTTCACTAATAATATTATAACAAAAAATGACAAATACCCATAAAAGTAAAATACACATCTTGTGTTTTGGGTATAACTACAAATTACGACACAATTTTGGTTCTCACAGCAAATATTTTTGGGCCACACAAACATTTGTCTCAGTGTGGAATGAACTCGCGACCTCGCTGTTCACAGTCGGCGCGTAACCAACTGCACCGCGGAGCTTATGTCATTGTAATTTTAAAGAACCACACAAGGAAAATACGCGAGGGAATTGTACATAAAGTCTTGAACGTCTATACCCTACAGTTGAGCTCAATTTAAGAGCCCAACCTATGTTAGTGCTGTTATATTACTGTTTATTTCTCAGTAATACAGTGTTTACATTAAACTAACTTATATTTCACAATGCAGGCTCTTATACCGGGTATATCAAGACTGCGACCGAAAACGAAGCCAGGTGGTAGTTTTAGTGGTAACACACACAATGCAATGAAAAATTTGCAATGTTGTAAACATCATCGTGTTTGGGTGGTAAATACCTAGTTTTTGCAAAAATAGTAATTTAAACCTTAGCGTACCATTGCGTCTTTAAGAATAAACAGGTGAACATTATTATTTTAGTAAAATTATGTATTTATCACCCGAATGCGATGAAATAAGGTGACAATTTTTTTGTGTAATTTTTAATTGCATTGTGTTTGAAGTCACTATTAATACCACCTGGCTTCGTTTTCGGTCGCGGTCTTGATATACCTTGTACAATAACCGCCCCACCAACAATTGACAGGACGGAATCATGAACATAATATTAAATATAAACTACCCTTCATAAATTATAAGTCTTACAATTATTTGTATTACAGAGCATTATGTATGTATTTAATTAATTGTAATCATATTTTGGTGTGGCGGCAACAGTGCGTAAAGCATCAATGTGCAATCACTACACATTCAGAACTAATAGATTAGAAAATAAATTCCCCGCGGCTTAATGGTTCTATACTAATTTATTTATCGTGAAGTGGGTGACGGTAATTTAATTGTAAGTGAATTAAGGACACCTTGTAGAGTATTGTGACGGCGTCCTTGCGTTGAGTAAGCAATAAATACATCATGTGCTGTTATATGTACGTCGGTGACGCGAACGTTTCCATGTAATATATCACGCAGATGGCGAGTGAAATACTTACATCAACCAGATATTTATGGCGCTTTGAATGTAATACGTATATGAGATTATTACTCGCATACAGAATTATATTTATTTTCTGTGTAACGTGTAGGTAATGTTTATTGCCAATACTAAAGATTGATGTATAAAATTATAAATGGTTTGGTCTTACAAACGCAAGTTGAATGAATTAAATATTTATTAAAATATTTTATAGGACATTGTAGCCAGAGTAACTACTGGACATATTGAGACTTAACATCTTATATCTCAGGATGGTGAGCGCAGGGCCAAGCATTGCTTTGTAAATCATGGTGTTGTTAGGTTTTGCTACTGTCCATGAGCGGTCGTATCGTTTACCATCAGGTGGACGGCATGCTCGTCTCGCCATTCACCGCAATAAAAAAAATGTTTTCCTTTTCCGTCTTGAGTGGTTATATTACTGCGTATTTTTAGAACTTGTAGTGAAGCGTCGTCTATAAAAGCTAGGTTTAATAATAATTTTGACATTTCGGAGCTACCTACGATGAAAATACTTTTCGCAAAAAGTTAGTTATTAGCTAAGTTTTTGTTTAATTAAACTTACAAAGTAAATAATTAGTTCGCTTTCCTGACAGATTAACTAAAAATTAGTTTATCTGTATTCCTATCTTTTTGAGGTTCAGTCTTCAATGAGACTTGTCTAATAATTTGCTGACTTATTGACTTGATATTCAAAAATATATATTGTTATAGCAAAGGTCATATTCAATAACAATAAAACATAAATTAACTAATCAATCACAGGATTTTTTCATTCATACAAGTTCAATTTATGGAATATGTTATTATAAACACTAAAGTAAAATAACAAATACTAAAAACATGTCTAGTTTGAGCTGATTACTCGCAATTGTATGGTGGTACGGGACCCCTGGCGCGCCAGTATAATTCGCACTTAGCCGTATTTTAATTTACTTTGTCTTGTCATATTCATAATGACTTATGTTTCCAATTTGAATGCCGTAATTTGTTAAGTGGTTAATTTTAGTAAGTTTGTTCTTAAATCTTTAGATTAAATTTTATTTCCATTCTTAGGCATGTCTGTTTTACTTTAATAAGTTTTGGGTAACTTGATTAGTGAATGTTGTTCCATTTGTTATAAGCTGACCTTTTAATTCATTTTCTAGAGTTACCATTAAGTGCACAATTAGTTTAATAGAAACTTAATACCGCTTAAAATATTCCACTTTATATAAAATAGCTTTATTGAATTTTCAAAAAATAATATCTTAAGCTTTCTGTACATGACTAAAGTGTCTTGAAAACATTGCATCCTTTGTAATAATTCCCAAAAGACAATATGGATGATTAAATTAATTCAGCACCAATTTGCCTATACAATAGAGACAATGAAAGGATTAAATTTAATACTAGCCAAGCATGAATTTTTAATTACGAAGCATTGTTTTCGTCTAACAATTTTGGGCAAAATCAATTTACCGAACAATATGCACGTGCTAATTGGTAAAGGAGCGATTGTTCGGGCCAACAAAAGTTCAAGTTTTACTAAGGTAACATCTTAGTTGTTAGTGAAGTTGGCTCGTGTTTTTACCCTTTTCAAAGTTGTAGGTGCGCTTGGCGGACGCTTGAATTATTTAGTGGACACGCGTCGGTGGTCCGTTGGCTACGTACATACATACGTTCATTCTTACTTGCGATTTAACCAATTATTGTCGGTTAACTCGTTCCTCATTCAAACTGTCGGGGAATTTCCTATAAAACAATTGCATGTTGTTTTCAGTTTTGAACGTCTGAGGGTAACAGCGCCGGTTTAATAAATGCTTATTAAAATATGCCGTTGTGCTTATACTCGTAGTGTAATGGTAGAGGAAAATGAAATGTGTGTGGTGTCAACGATTTGGGTCAAGTGTTTTATCGCATACGGTAGAAAACTGAGTCTTCTAGTAAAAAAATGTGTCTTCTAGCAAATAATATCATTGCGGGAGACCTATGTTCAGCAGTTAACTTCCTGTGGCTGATTAGATGGATGGAGTTAAAACAAGCACATTATGCTGATTAATATTTCACGCATAACACCAAACGAATACTGCCTCTTTGTTTTCCACGTTATATATTGTCCCTTACAGTTTAGTGTGTTTTACTAACGGTTTTATGTTAAAAATATTATCACAATGGTTATATAAACACGAGGAAATGTGAATTCCTGGTTTTAATTTACAGATTCAATACGACTGACTCACTGAACGACTTTTTCAATTCCAAAACATACGGAAGATTCGGAAATGGCTATTTCCTGTAAGAGTTGGTAGACAAGCTGTCGGTTGTAAAATCAAAAGCGAAGTTATTTTGCATAATATCTTGTTCAGAAAACGCCATCTCACTTTGATTTAAGGTTAGGCAACTAAAGTAGTTGTTATTACTAATATAATTATTTGTCAAATCAATCAATATGAAAGAACATACAAAACTTCCACTCGTGAGCGCAATGCAGACTTAAGGCGCATACCGAGCCGGAATAATTGAGGCCGCAATGCTCGTACGGAGATAGGCGATAGTTCCATGCATAGAGAATATGCGTGTCGTGCCGTACACGTATGCAGAAGCGCTTTCCATTCTCCGCTCAGCGCTTGCCACTCGGCGCTTACCGCTTGGCGCTTACCGCTTACCACTCAGCGCTGACGGCTCGCGAACCTACGCGTACGTGCCTCGCGTCTCTCTCATGTTCTCCGGCTGATTTCGGATGTTTGCTCGTGTTCAACATGCGAATTACGTTTACAGAACGCGTCGAGCGGGAACTTTACAACGTAAATAGTGTTTGACAAAGCTAAACACGGAAAAACGGAATATTTTTTGTTCGATTTTATTTGACGGTCTGATTTTTATTTTTATTGCTTAAGTGTTGATTACGGTTTGTTTACTTTGAATATCTACGAGTAAATTGCAAATGAGGTTTTGTGGTAGTATGGAGTTAGATTCGAATACGTTATGTTTGAAGGTGGCAATACCATCTTCTGTAGATGTTTTACCACAACGATACAATGTAAGAATATTTGCCAAAAGTAAATAATATAGTTGACAAAAACAATGTAATATATGTATAAGTAATGTAGGGTGATCAAAGAACTCATTAAATATTGTTATTTCAAAACTTTTTTACGGCAGTGCTTACTTTTTTGTACTCGTACGTGGCTAATTACAATTTTATATCAAAATTATATGTGATTAAAATCCCACCTTATTTAATAAGTACTTGAAAATTTTAAAGCGCGATCACAATAAAGCGTAACACATGAAAATTCTTTACAGCGATACATCAAAACAAAAGTTTCTCACTGACCTCAATTTACTTTAAAGTTAAATATGAACGAAATTGCGATGTGGGTATTATTCATATGGGAGTATAAGTTTTCAGTTGATTTTTCACTGTGGAAGTATTGTTCGCCATTATTTTCGAATGTCTACATGTATAAAATGTCCTCAATCAAATATGATAATATTCAACTACGAACACGAGAAAATATAATTTTATATGACAACAATAACCAACATTTTACCGTTAATAATTTACCGATGTTTTTACACGTGATATTGCTGAGATAAGCAGGTCCTTGGTGTCTATAAACATGAGCAGCATTACTAAGAACTTATTTGTAATAAGCATCACATGGCACTGCACTGCGCTGGTCACCGAGAAATATTAAGTGTTGTCTTAAAACCCAATGTTATTAATATCTGCCTACAGTGTTTTTAAACCAGGACATAACAGTGTGTTTACATTGCTGCTTGGTAGCAGACGAAGTGGACATAGTAATGGTCCCTTGTATCCAGGGCAATATTTTCTTTTTGGGTAATATTTTCATGATAAAAAATCACGAGACAAAATTTAAATCCTTTTGGATGCCAATTAAAGTAAATTTTTTTACAATAAGTAAATAACAGTGCAGTCATTGGTGTAATTTTAATTTTTGTTTTAATGAAATGTGACAAATCTGTTTGAGATATACGCGCAAATTATATAAACTATAATAGCATTGTCCAACGCATTTACTGGATTGTATTTTGAAATAATGGTTTCGATTTGGTGATAACGTCCATAATTTGTGGCATTGTATGTTTACGGTTCTATTGGGAAACTGCAGATTAAAAAATCCAAACATGCATTGAACGATAAAATCTGCCCCGAAAGGAATGTGGATGAGAGACGCGTAAAAATTCCACGTGGAAGCATAACAACGTAAATTTTATAATGTTAAAAGAGTTATGGAAGCCAACTGCCGCATACCATGAGCCACCCAATAAAAACTTTTGAATGATGTTGTTACGCGTCACAAATTGGCTTATACATTTACAATTTTCATTTGCATATTTTAAATTTATTAATTAATATGCAATTTACCAGATTGCATTGGAAGTGAACGCTCCGGATAACGACAGCGGAAAACTGAGCTAAGATAACAGTGGAACACGTTTAGATAAAAGGTAGTTGAGATAAGTAAATTTTAGAGTGGTAGAACTACAGTGTAGTTACTTTAGAGTAGGAATGGGCTCGGCCGGGGTACCGCTATCTTACATAAAACCGACGTAAAGCAACGGCTGTGCTGTTATTTTTCGTTTGGTTAGTGAAATTGCCGAAAGTTCAATGGCTCTATACTCGCCCTCTTTCTATGCTCTCTATGCTTGCATTATTTTTCATTCTAGGTAACGCACCTACCATCCAGATGTGGTAACTGTCATGGGTCGCCCATGAACCACTAACTATCAGGTAAGCCGTTCGCTCGTTTGCTGGACCTATGTAGCAGAAAAAGTATAAAAATAAATTGGACATTTAACTACATATTCGTAAATAAGCAGTGCAGCGTTCTAGTTTACCGGGCATTAAGATAATTAACATCTAATGTCTCTGGGTGACGAGCGCAGTGCAGTGCCGTGCAGTATTTAGTAAATATAAGTTGTATACAATTAAAACTATTAAACTACATATTAGCCATGCCTATTTTATAAAGCAGTTTCATTAACAAAAACTTTTCTACGTACCACGAATGCTAAAGTTGACTGTATACACAATGCACCGAGTCCACGGTCTACAACAAAACGCATTAAGGACTGTTTCATTGATTTGAATACGTGTGTCGAGTACCCGATATTGTACAAAAACGTATTCAACGCTTAGTTTTGCATTCAATACGCTTTTGTACACATAGTAAAGAAAAGTGCAGAGCAAGATCGTGACTGACCTATGTAAAGGTGTTGCGAACTTTTCAAATCGGAATTCAATTTCGTTTTTCTCGACTTGATTGGTTCTGTTTTGTGGTTATGTAATTTTGTATTGTTTTAAATGTATTGCGGAGTACAGGGTTCTCTCTAATATACGAAGGGAGTTTAGCTACAACCCATCGTCCGTTGCGCGTTTTAAATAATAAATATTTAAATTTACAAGGTATCCATTGAGTTTCTAAGATTATAAACCGGACAACAAACAGGGCTGATTGCTTATTTTAATTTATCATTCTTTATGTTTACAAAATTTTATTCTAGTATTACTTAGCAGTTATTTGTAATTCAGTACATGCTTGATGCTGTGACGCCTGCAGGTAGTACATTTAGCATGTTACCCATTTTTTAGTTTATAAGATATAATGTAATTACCACTGCTTTAGCTACTACATGTAAATTTACGTTATTCCGTCAAAACGGAACAACAGAACAAGTTTACAACCGAGTAATTTCAAACAATTTAAAGTTGAGTTGCACAGCGTTTTTATATCGCATAAAACGTGATAGTCCTATTGGAATGTTGAAAAAAATCAAGCTTTTACATTGAACAAGGTGTTGGGAGTGTGCGCTATGCTTGTGAAAGCGTGTCTGAGCCCCTATAGACTATATTAGAATTGCGTCCAGGCCACTGTTGATACTGCTATCTAGCTTACAACGCTTACTGCTCTCTGCATCGAAGCTATTGAAGATTTGTAACACTACGTGTTGTACTTGTCTGGGATTCGAAGTTGCGATACGTCAATGTTATCTTATTTAGTGTATGGAACACTGCTATCGGAAATTTAATGTATGCAAATCGTGAAACCAAGTCCGTTATGATAAGCTTTATATTGCTGTAATAGTTTTACTACAATCGTGGATAATGTTATTTTAAAGTATCTAGATGCGTTTGAAAATATTTTCTGTAAATTATTTCTAGTATAATCTGTCTATGTAATGTGTAGGTGTTTTTGTAAGAAAAACTTGTAACATATTACAAAAAAACTAAGACAAACGACATAGATAAAAATGTAGACACAATCCACATCCACATCGAAGCACGTGTATTATAATTTTAGTTTAAAAAAAAAGATTGCAAGCTTCACGTGATACAAAGTTATATCACATTAAATTAAAAGAGTTTACTTTTTTGTACTTTGTGCCTTCGGGCTTACCAGACCGCGAAAAAGCTAGCGTGGAAGGCTTTTATCTTCAAAGGTGTACAATGGCGGTATTACGCAAACGAGAGCTCAAGAGTTTACTACACTGCGAGTCCCTGCGAGCCTGCTTCCTTAGCACCGTAATGAAATGCTAAGAGACACCAATAGCTTTCAGATTTCATCGGCAACTTCTCAACTATTTTAATTTGTTCTTAAGTAAAAGAGAACTCGTTGACTTTGTTACACAGTTATGCTTTTAGAAATTATAGTTTTTGTCATCTGGGTCGGTGTTGAGTGGCTTGCAACTTGTTTGAATGAGATTTTATTATATTAATGCTTTGTGATATGGGTTTGAATTCGGAGCCGATTGCGTTTCTGTTCCTGAAAAGTTTTCTTTTCGGCGGAAGAATAAGAAATACCCTATTCAGAAAAGTAGGTAATAGCACTTCGAGGCTAGCGTGGTAGTCTGATATCCATATTGCCTCTAACATTGATTAAATATCTTCTCTATAATAATTTATTTAAGATCGAAAGTATTAAACAAAGGCTAAACTATTTTAAAATGATCAAAAGTTTCATTAAAGATGAATTACACGCCGAAAAATTTCAAAGAAATATTTCGACGGTAAATTCTGAAATGAATCTCTCAAAGCGACACTCTAGTAAATATTTATTTTCCGTCAAAACTATGGACTTTTGTGAAAATATATGAAGTGCGTGAGGCGTAGGTGTTAGTAAATGGTTCGAAGATGTTCTCGCAAGAAATAAACATTGCGATCTTTTAAGGTATTTATGTTGGTGATTTGTTCTATTCATCCGACAGATTATTCTTGTCCGGCTACCATTGATCTGGCCTTGTCTCAGCTAACATTGCTACAAAAATTGAATTTAGTTTGTTATCTCTCTTTTCACGCCATTTTTGCTTCGTTTAAGCCGTGTAATTACAAGTTTTTGGCACGGCTTTATGTGATCTGTTTCTGCTGTTATTATGGACTTTAAACTGTAACATATGCTGATAGTATCATGTGGCTGTTAATATATTAAAATATATTACTTACTTCTGTAAACTTTAATCTATTCTATTTCATTCAAAACTATAACGATCATTATAGTGTTTGGTAGTTTCTAGTTTTTTTTCTCTCAATGAATACAAACGTTAGGTGAAATGACTCGTTTTTCCAAGCAAATTAGAATTTCAATGAGATGTTAGTTGATCGAGTCTTTCATAAACAGTTGTAGTAGTAGTTATTATAAGAGTAAACATATAAAAAAAAACATAATTGCTATTATCTGCTTAAAATATAAAAGATAGATACAAAAATTATGTTTTGAAAATCAAAGTCTTCTCTGCCTTTGATTTTCATCGTGAGGTTCTCCTGACGATTCACAATAATTGCCTCTAATAACTATTTCAAAAGAATTTATAATTATAGGACAATGTTTATTTCCCATACATTTTTGCCCTAAAAACCAACAGACTTAAATGCGTAAGTCTAATTCAAAGAGCATAAACTTGACTTCCTGGGACCAAACTAATGCTGACGATATGTAAAAGGGTTGTGGCTCACTTGATGTAAAGCATTTTCGTTAACTAATATGCCGGAATGGCGTCGGTGAAAGCGCAAAATGGGTACCTAGTAACAATTGTTGTAGATTTCGATTTCATGTCTGTTCTATTCAATAGGTGTCTGTTGTGGTCCCTTGACAATAGCAATAGTCGATGAGGCTTACCTCAAATCGTACGGCTAAAAAACTATCTCATGAGATCATTAGTTTAGTAATGTACTAAACCACATGTAACCGAAAATATGCGTGTTTGGTTGACTAAAGTAATAAAATCCCTTACAGGATGTATTAAAATATGTTTCAAAATCTACGAGTAATTGGTCACACAAATCTTGAAACCGAAATAAATAGATCGTTTGTTTCGTTACAAACGTTTGTCTCGGTGCAGGGATCGAACTTGCCGCCTTTCGTTTTACTGCCAGGACTTTACCCAATTACACTGTATTATATAGATTAAATAGCCGAAATACCGTCACAATTTCCAACGAAATGCAACGTCGCATCACCAGGATGCATCTGTTCGGAATTTTTAATTTCCTGAAATGCTCAGTGCGAAATAAATAATGTGGGCCGAAGAATAATTGAAATGGCATGGTCAGTTTGGCACAGATATTCAAACAGACTTGGCTATTTGCAAGTTTGAATTACACGGACGCTAATTGCGGTTATTTCGTGAAACCAGACAGCAATTTCTGAAATAACAATTTGAGTAATTTGCATCGAACAGCGGCCCAATTGACTGGCGAGCTAATTGATAGCACTAAATAACGTTTTTACGTTTAGGCAATAACTGTATTGGTATTCAGTTTCGATTGGGACGTGCTGATCCAAAACTAATATTACTCTATGTGTACAAGGGTTGTTCTACAATTATTACACCAGAGAAAAAATCCTTTTCTTGTAATATTGGTGTGTCGTTAAGTATGTTTGTAAGTTTATGACCCTGTATCATTTAAAAAAATAAAGGTAACCGGCAAGTGTACATTTAAAAAATATTTTTCTTACTAGAAACAAAAAATTGACTGCACTGTGCTTTATAGAAACAGCTATTTAATTTAAATAAAAAATTATCTCTCTAGGAAATGGTTGTCTCTCGCCAACCGACACGATTTTGTCGGTCTGGCCGATACGCGGTGCGCTGGTCACTTACCGTATATAGTGGATATTAACAAACTACCACAAATGACTACTAAAGTAGATACACGCAACGATTATCCACCATATTCTAAACTAGTAAAAATAACGAGGTGATTAAAATTACTAAATCATTTGTCGTTTCATGTTCAGTGATCAAAGAGTGAAATTCTAGTTTTCAAATGACGTCGATGAATAAAAAACTAGCTTCGAATCCACGGTGAGGAATAAAAATTGCTGCTTTTAGAAATGGCGTAAGCATCTATTCAGCTGGGTAAAACTAGGTAGGTAGTTAGGTACGTGTATCGGGGTTTCGACGGAAGTTGTCGCGTTTCCGCCATAATTCAGCCATTGCGGCACAATGACGCTCATAACTACACTCTTCTGTGCTAGTCGTAGTCCCGGATGTATCCTTGTACTATTTTCGTTTTTGCGTTAAAATAGGACAGTTGTGCGAATATTACACGCGTTTGTGAGTGTTATAGTTGTTTTGCGGTCCGTGAAATTAATTTGTGTCCTCGCTTACTTACTAGTGCGAGTGTATTAGAATGTTACAGCTTTGTTATATCATCTTTTTTTGGTATTTCTATTTTTTTTACCAATGTTTGTCAATTAAAATCCTGATTAATGATTATGGTGATATGTAATGATTGTTGCGAAATGGCAGTAGCCGTTAAGGCAAGGTTTATGCTGATTAATGATCCCGACGCTATAATGGTTACAAACGACATAATTATCAGCCAACATAGAGCTCTAAATTCAAAATCGCTATCACCTCGCTAATCAGAATGAAATAATATTTTGAACAACACTTCTCCATGTTGTGGCTGTGTTCCGATGTAGCGAAATTTGTTTTACCATGCAGCAATGTAATAATTTTAATCGCAAATATAAGTGAATAAAATGTGGCCGGTTATGAAAGCTGGATAATGGTTCACACGTTAACATAAAATATGTTTTGGCCCTATTTACATACGAGAATAGAGTGAAATTTGCAAAACTTTTAAACTCGAGTTTTAGTTTCATGGAAAACGAAATGCGCTTATAATTTGTATAAATTTAAAGCATTCCGTTATTTTTTATAAACGTGTGGTTTGTAGTAGTTCAAAGCATTTTGGATAATGGCCACCATTATAAAATGTTACGTGAAAACAGAGTGCATGGAAAGTAAATTGAATGCATGTAAATAAAGAACGTGCGTTTAAGGTGAGCAACAGTAATGCATTTATCTATAGCTTGTGTGGCAGTACTACCCAAAGCCTTCTCTAACTTTATGCGAGGGGGTTAAGGCTTTAGCCCTCGCTGGCTCAAGGTGGCTTGGCCAGTATCTTATCAGAATTTTTATCCACTTATAAAATCTTCGATGTGACTTAGTATGCAAATGCAGTCTTGTATACATACAGAAGTTATTTTATAAATATAATCCGCTTTGATTGATATGATGTCAAATGTAGAGAACTAAATTTAATTTGCAACATGTTTTACAAACATCTACATTTCCGAATAAGTTATTTTGATGTTAATTTGATTTGATTTATGATTCTGGCTTATTAGTTTATAATTATAATCATGTACTACTTAACTTGAGGTAAAAAATTATCCTAGTTGTGACTATAAATTTTGTACTACTTATTGTGTTTTTATTCAATATTATATATATTATTTTGTCGTGAGTGTGTTAATGTCAATGTTTAAATATACCTGACTTGTTCAATGCGGAGAAAATAACACGAGATCGGTGTTTTCTTACTTGTGTTACGAAATCGTAAAAAATACACGCTACCTTTTATTTATGAGCGATAGAAGATACCATAAAGAGCGAAGTTGAGATTTATAATGGAAATTGATTCGAACGCACGGATGGGAAATAAAAAAGATGAAATGGAAAAAAAAGTACCAGCCTGTCGCAGAATCTAAAATGTGCTAGATCGTTCCAAATGATATTGGATGTTTGTGACTGCTCTCAGACATCAATATGTCGCGTAGGTGTGGACTTTAATATTGTGAAAGGAAAGAGATACGACTTCTTACTTCAGACTTTTAATAATTGGAGTGAGATTTATTGCTTGATTACTTTTTGATGCAAAAATATTATACAGGGTATATCAAGACCGCGACCGAAAACGAAGCCAGGTGGTATTATTAGTGATATCAAACACAATGCAAGTAAAAATTTCACAAAAAAAAATCGACATTTTTTTGTATTTTCTTACTTATAGTCGTATATCTTGTCGTTCGTCTTCGTCGCTGTTTTTGCAAAATTTTTAGTTGCATTGTGTCTGTAACCGCTAAAACTACCTCCTGGCTTAGTTTTCGGTCGCGGTCTTGATAAACCCTGTATATACAACATTATTTTTTGTATACCATAAAGCCGAAACACCCTAATTAGATTTTGGTATAGAAGATCAGATAAAATAGAAAAAAATAATAATAATGAAAACTCACGCCGTGACAGGTTACGATTATTATCTCATTTCTTGAATAATGCATGGGAACAAGTGCGCGCCGCGCATGCGCACTGCCGCGCCGCGATGCGCCGCGCCGTGGGTTTCGCGCCAACACACGCACACGCACAACACTGGTACTATTTACACTGTTTCGTTTATAAACAACATTTTATCAACACGGCTGCGTTTCCACCAAAGATTATGCTTTGCGAGGGATGTGTGTGTTAAGTACAAATCGAAACTCAGCTTAATATTTACCACTTCACTGCTATTACAATAACAACTAAACATACCTATGTAATTGTTCAAAATGTCCACCCCTTTCCCTAATACACAGCCGAGCCCGCTTACCCTGATTGCGGTCTAATTTTGATAGCACATAAGTGTTCTGTTTTATTGTATTAAAAGCACATTCAATTTTGTTTTTTAGTTCATTTTCACTTTGCGGCTTCATAATATCTCACTGCCGCAGACAAATTTATTAACCCCCCAAAACTTCTACTGAGTACGGCTCTGAGCAATTAGTTGACCAGAATATTTTATTAATACAGATGGCGCGGCCAATTCTATTTTGACTTCATTTAATATAATTGACAGTATTATAAGTTATTTAATTCATTTAAATAATACATATTGAGGTCATTTTAATCTTCATTACCATAAATGTCTATGATTTTTAGTTTCATTTATTTATTATTCGTTTCGTAGTTCATTTATTAAGACTTTAACTTTGTTTCAAAAACGGATTAGTGCCAGACTAAGTATTTATTTATTTGTTAATTTATTTTATCTTTTTTGCGAAATTTTTAGTTGCATTGTGTCTGAAGTCACTAGTACTACCACCTGGCTTCGTTTTCGGTCGCAGTCTTGATATACCCTGTATATTATACGTCCTACTGGAGAGCACAGGCCCTTCTTTAAGGTTGAGAGGGGCTTAAGCTCTGGCTCGTCATGATACTGTAAGTGCATGTTAGTAGACCTTTTAAGATTCTTCATCGTTAAACCTACGATAATCAAGAATACACACATTAGTTCAAAAAATAAATGTGTGTTCAGAGGTTTAAACCCAAGACCACTGGTTTGACAGTTCGCGGTCGTATCGTTTACCATCAGATGAATAGCATGGCAGCACGGCCATTCATCGCAAAAAAATATATATATATAAACATTAAAATAACCTAAATATATGAAAGTTACTACTACTACTATAATATAAAAACTTCATTTCTTTCGTGTGACTTATTAGTTACAGAGATATTAGTTCTAGAATGTTCGATATACGCTGCTCGTTTTTAACTTCGCCGGTTTCATGCTTGTTACCATTTGACGTCAATCTAGGTCGATGAAACTATGAAGAGTTTCGATATGTTTGCCGGCAAATGTGTTCAGAAACTATTGGAGAATCGAACAAGCGATGCTTTCACTTGGAACATTGTTTCTTGCTACGTACCTTGTAATTCCGTTGAAATATGCAATGATTTTGGTACTGGTTTAATATCTTTGTTGGGGACCAATATTTACACAATAAAATATATCTGTATCTGTATCAACCCATATACGTCCCACTGCAGGGCATGGGGCTCTTGTACAATCCACAGTACGTTTGAGAGGGGTTAGGCCGTATAGTTTACCACGGTAGTCTAATGCGGGTTGGCAAATATATACAGATTAATTATGTCAATAGCAGGCGAAGATAAACTCGTATTAACATTATCCACGAATAAATAATTAAATATTTGTTTTCAAAAGTGGTCTTCCTGCGGCTCAAAAGAAAACAAGAAATAGTAAAATGGAGAAAATAAGAATCAGAAAATAATTTAGAATTTGTTGTACAGAAAAAGTTTTTTGGAAATTGTGACTCGAAAAGAATGTAAAATTGTTTTAACGCTTGTTGTGGAACTATCAAGATAGCATTTTGTTTTCATCTACGCCGCTAAACAAACAAACACCGCTCGTCTGAAGTCGTGTAAAGTATGCGGGGAACTTAAAGAAATCCACTATGCCCACAGCTAGTCTGTGGATACTGCCCATTATAAACAGAGTAAACGTGGCTATCCAACCAACTTCGCCCATACAAACTTTGTGCAGTCGCTAGTCCACATTCCACATAGGCTGTGGGTTTAGTTGCTAACTAACGCATACGTACAATTAAACACGAGTAAAGTAATTGTAAATATTTCATTGAGTTTGTAAAGTTTTAACAAATCACTTTCTCCATTTCAAAGACAGTTGTGTATGGCTGTGTGTACTGTGTAGTATTTAGGATGTTTTGCGGGCACCAAAGCACCCCGTGTCGCCGTCTGCAACTCGCAAACTCTAAATAACAAAGTGGGGTGAACCATCCTTTGCTGAAACAAATAGCCGACCTTTTGCCTTCTTTATGAGACCCTTGTTAACTTGTCCTTAATAAATTATTTATTTTGCACCGCGCGACGGTGTTTCTTGTACATTTTTGTTAATTTAATTTATTATTTCCAAATAAGTTTCCGCGGCGGTGTGGCTAATGGCCTGAATTCATTATTCGCTCAAGTTTTTCATGAGTGGGCAAAAAGTTTAACGGTTTGTTTCGCTTGTTACGATATTCAAATTTATCGACAAGTAATTACGTTTTTGTTTTAATGAACGCTTTAATATTTTATTATGTCTTTGGTTAATACTTAATTGTTACCCACATTGCCAGTCGCCCGCGACTTCACTCGTTCGATTTTTTTATATAATTCAGAAATATGTCCTCTGTACGTATGCAAGTTACGAGTATGTACTGGTTTATTAGAAGAACAATACTTGGTGTTGGTACTTTATCATTAATAATACCAATATACATATAGGTTTACGATATATCCTTCGCTACTGCGCCACAAAATACCTGTATCATTTTAGTACTGATATTTGAGCGTATTGTATAAATTCGATACATTGTGTTGGAAATGAAGGTAACCATAATAATTAGTCCAAACAAAGGCATCAAATATTTGAACAATTAAAATTAATTGCTTTGGTCATTGTTCGTAGACTGAAGATTGCATCAATAATGTCCACTGAGCCTACAAATCGACATAATTATGATTCCAGTGGGCGATCCGCGTACAATGAAAAGAACCGAGGTATATTTGTGAAGTAAAACAAAACAACAATTGTTGATGATTAATACATTCCTCTCGGAAATAAGCTGCGTCGATGAACCGTATAATGAATATCGCTTCCGTTGTTCTAATGGCAGCCGTTTCTAATCAGATCGTAATTATATTGTGTGCGTGCTCATATTTTGTAGAGTGCTAATTAATTATTTTCTTTTACCTCCGTCTGTTTTGCCAATAAGTATTTGATTTTTTGTACTGTATTGTACCGTACTATATCAGCCAATATACTTCCCATTGCAGGGCACCAGTCTCCTCTACAATCGATAGTACGATTGAGAGGGGTTGGGCCATATTATAGTCTACCACGCTTGCCTAGTGCGGGTTGACGGACCTTACATACCATATAAATTATTACAAATCGCTATTGTTTGCAGGTTTCCTCACGATGTTTTACTTCACCGTTATTGTGGTCGTGATTGACTATCAATACACACATGACTTCCGAAAAGTCAGAGGTGAGCCCTGGGATTTGAACCCGTGACCACCGTAAACATGTTGGCAGTCTGGTCCGTTTACCAGCCGACCACGAGGCACTTCGTGTATTTGTATTTTAAATTGATGAAAAGGCGCTCGCCGGATACAAAGCTCGTGCCCAAAAACAGGAGCAACACCTCTCAGACTCGACCACTCACGGTTAGTCTTCCCACGTACTGTTCCCTAGATCGTTATGAAATTATTATCATTGCTACATACCTACCTGTTCTATGATATATTATACACAATGACGTCCACACAACCGCTACTGCAATTCCTGTCAAACAGGATATGTAGAGGCATGCAACATACTCACCACTGCAGCTCAGCTATCAAATAGGAGGGCTCAGAAAAAATATAATCCATCGCTATTTTATGCTATTAAATATATTTACAGTTAATGCTCTAAACATTTAGTTTGTATTACGATATTTTCTTGGAAATGGTAGCTGCCGATTTACATCTCTTGCATATTAATATAGTTGATCCTTGCCCCACTATTTGTAATAATCGTGAATCAACAGCATGTTCAAATCTATTTCATCGTATTAATTAAAAAGGTGAGCATACAAAAGTAGGTCGCGAGACCTGGCATAATAATGTCGTCATTTATATTTGTTAGAAAGATTTTCCGTTGGAGTCACACGAAGAAAATGTGTTTGATTTATCAGCACTTGAGGCCGGACCTTCCGTTCGCTATAAATTTTATTGTGTTATGATTTAGGGACGCCCGTGCGATGTTATGGTAAACACTTTGCTCTTTGTGTTTGTTCCGTGATTTATACCGATCGTCGCGGCTGCAGACGATGCGAGACGTTGTCAATACCTACTGACCTCGATAGCGACTATCTTTCTCATCTTAGATTAAAATGTTACCGGGCTTTGTCACTGAAGTAACTGATGTCGTTTTGGTGAGTTCAGACGGTAGTGTAGATAACTGACTGGCTGGATGCAGATCATTTTCAACGGTTGCCTGTAGGTTCTTATTATCCGAGCTATGTTCGTGGAGTTCTATTAAATGAAAATGATGTTGAAACTTAAATATATGCAGCCCTTTCAAATCTATCTTTGTTATACTTATTATGTATTAACATTTCTTTATCTTTGATTACAATTAAGTACGTTTATTGTCTATTTATTTTTAAATAAAATAATACTTTATTTTATTAAATTGACATTTTTCAATCGTTAAACGTAGTAATAAATCAACGATAATATAGGCTTAACGTTAACATTTAAGTCATAATTATAAGATGCCCAAATCAATTAACCGACACCAATATTTACGAAGGATTTGAAGAACTTGTTCTCTATAATGGAGGCGCTTTTCAAAATGTAACAAAATATTTATATAATAACGAACTCGGCTTAGACAATATAATAATTAATGAGTGAAGTCTTCAATGTCAGGTAAATAATATGTCCATAAAGTTGGAGATTGAAGAATTTTGTCGAAGCACTAAACGCTCTAATTACTCTGTAAAACTTGGCGAAGTTAAGGAATTAAATTCCCCATAATAAAGCATGTCCGTAACAGAAATTAACACTGAAGTCGTTAAAAGTTTTATCTTCAAAATTCTAATGAATGCTGTGTAACAATGGTTAGTTGTTGTTATTAAAAGAATAGACAATTATATTTTGATTATAGAGGGGGATATTTGAAGGTTTTTGTACTGGCACGATACAGAGAATAAAATGTTTTAAATTAAAGGCTTTATAAATATAGTATACAGTATCGGTACTATTATGAAACACTTGTGTCCGGGCGAATACGATAATCTTGTCAATACTTAATCACGAACATTTAAAAATTTGTTTTTAAAGCATTCACATACGTGTTTGTTATCTCGCTGTTTTATTTATGTTGGTGTCGGTTCGTGTAAGATTTAAACTAGTTTACGATGAACGTTGGGAAATGTATTTCAATTGAAGCTTACTGTTGTACAAACAAGATGTGTATGGCAAAGCAAAGGCATCGAATATCTTAGTGCGGTGCGCGCTCTGTTATTTTCGTTACTTACGGGAGGTTAGTAATTACCTGGTTGCCTGCTTGTTGCTGACAGATCCAATTACATTAAAGGGATCGAAACCCATTCCATTAGACGGCACACTTTGTAGCTTTAACAACAATGTATTGTTTTCAAATTACGATTGTATTACGATTACGCGTCCCATGCCGTGTTGTCTTGTTACAATGTTGTCTGTCATCTATGGATTTGGTATATTATTTTTTAATTAAATATACAAATTAATGTACAATAATATTCAATTTATAATTTTGAAATATCTATGGATTTAATTAACCATTACCTTCATAGGTATTTGTAACTCATTGATGAGGAAATCAGCCGTAATTGAAAATAAGTTTACTAACATAAAGGCTACCCAAAACCTGAAAACAACTTGCCTAAGTTTCCTTTAAAACACTTATGTGAGCTAGAACAAAGCAAATATTTTTTATGACCGTCATAACCACGCGTCATATTACGAGCTCGAGGATTAATAACGCACTAGACGTCAACTCGGAACAGCGAGCGATCAAATCATTTCATACTCGCACACCCCACAAATTTTATAACCTGCCTACCCATTTTCGGACGTCACTTACACAGATCGGTTTCTTTTCATAAGAGGCAAAAAGTAATCAGTTTAATCAGGACGGGTGTGGAGTGTGTCAATCAGGCCACCTCGTTACCTAAACGAGCAGTAATTTTCTTTCGCTGACTGGGCGAGAGTTAGACTATCTTCTGATCTGGCCTCACCGCTGATTGCTTTAACTATCTTTTATTATCTTTTTTATTTTTTGCGATTAAATAGAAAATATTTTTAGAAGCGCATTTTGGGATGATTATTCTAAAAATAATTAAAATTTTTGTATTCGATTTTTTTCTATTTTCACTTTTATTAAGAGGTTTTAAAATTAAATGTCGACTGGAAATTATTTCCATTGGCATTAAGTTCACTTTGTTTAATTTTCTGTATATGAAACTTAATAAAATAGGAGTATGGATAGCTTTTAGTATAATATATATTCTTCATTATTACCGCTCTATGTGAATTTGTTAAATGTTAAATATTTAGGAGTCACTTATAGGTATGCTTGTATCTCACAAATTGTTAAGATGAATGCTTAGACATTTTTTATATTCTCTATCCAAGAGCTCGTTACAAAAATGCTTAACAACCATTTTTATAAAATAGGTTTTAGAAAAATCCATTCTGTTAAATACATATGCTTAGAAGCTATAATTGATACTTTGAGCAGAATTTTCGATCTTGTCTTGTCAATATTTACTTAAGGCAAACATATTTTTTGGCGAACGAAATGCGATCTAAATATAATTCAGATATAAAGAACGAAGTCTGATATACATACATACATATATTTCATTTAGCGTGTTTTATCAAATCAAGTCACGACCAATGCTTACACAGAAATATAAATAACAAAACAAAACAATACGTAGGAACAATCAAAAAATTAACACATATATTAAATCCCGAATCGTCATAATTCAGCGACGGTCGTGCAAGTTCAAACTTGTGTTGAGAGCGCTATTATTTCTGTTAGTTCGCACTTGTCTCCATTCTCTGCTACAATGTTCAATCTATATTTTGATAATATTGTATCAAACTTAGAGGATTATTAGAAGTGGAAATAAGGTGCGGTAATTTTGTCACAATCATTATCATCTTCGCCCATAGAAGCTCTAATGTCGAACAACCGATATTAACATTTTACGTCATTTATTTTACGTGTGTATCTTAATGGTAAAATACGCTTTCTAGGAATATATTCCCATTTCTGTTTACCACACACTGCTCGGACTTTCGGTCCAAAAAATTCAGTTGCCTATAAGTATTAGGTTTGCGTATTTCCTAGAAGCGATGACGTCAGGAGTGTCGACCATCAATTAATTAACTTGATTTTTGCACTTAGGAAAAAAGTTGCTTTGACATGTTGACATTAAAGAGAAGACTGAAGAGTAGTTACAGGAAAAACGATATTAATTATAGGTGGCTTACTATTAGTGCGGATTTTAGTACTATAGACATCCTAGGTCATATTTTAAGGTGACCTGAGCAGGATTACTTGGAAAAGGCGTAATCTTTACAGCGCCCACTATACCCCTGCTGTTAAATCCTTGCAAAAAAATTTGACCTTCGGTATCCCTTCTTCCCACGCATCTTAGGCGGCTAATCGACCACAACCTATCCTAATACCCTACGAGTCGTTCAACCAAGGTGTTTCGTAAATCTTGATAACCATTTAATTAAAAATATTTAGCTTTAGAGTTTTTATGGTGATAACTCAAGGTTTTCTTATTTGTCTTAGCCGTATTTCTTGTGTTTCACTTCGCATTTTAAGGCTTCACATGTTTAGTAATAAACTGAGAGTAGTTATGTTAATTTTACATATTGTCCGTAGTTTCCCAGAAATCATTTCCGATATACGACAGAGAGAGACGAGACAGACAAACCTGCGATTCTCGAACACGAAAATGGATCAAATTCTATGAATTGTGGCTTTGTACCTATGTGCTGAGTACTCTCCAAGATGACATGAATATCTTATCGGTATATGTGTTTCCAGCACTCTATAACATTGGATCTTACAAACGAGATGTTTGCTAACAATCATTAATATTTAAATTCCTTAGCTGCCGCTGTAAGTTTATTGAAATTTACTGAATAATTATATGTCCGGGCGATTTTATGTAAAGTCGAAATGTTAAACAGCAACATTGTTAATAGGTCCTAAGCAATCTACGGGTAGTTGTAGAAGTAATTTTATTACAGTATTGCCTTTAAAAGTAACAAGTTATCCAAGATATTCGGATAAGTCGTTTATCCGTTAATTAAAACGTGTCGTGATAGCAATAATTAATTAATAAACGAATATAAACCGGTACCATTGTCACTAGTCTGGTTCAAGATAATTAAAATGTTGGTTCCGGTGCGGGGATCGAACCCGCGGGCTCACGTTTCACAGCCGGCTTCTAACCAACTGCGCCACGGAGACTGTCAAATGTAGGTATATCCGAATATAATCAGGCCGGCATTTTTTCATCCATTGTGAGGAGAAAGCGATCTCGGGTAGATGGATACATTATATGGACTGAACTGCACTTGTCTATTTCTCCCGAAAAACAGCCGTGTAAACGCACTGTTGTGTTCCCGTTTGAAGGACATTGTAGCCGGAGTAACTACTGGTCATAATGAGACTTAACATCTTATGTCTTAGGATGGCGAGTGCAGTGGAATGCCGAGCATTGTTTCGTAGTTGATGGTGTTGTTTGGTTTGCTACTGTTCATGAGCAGTCGCATCACTTACCATCAGGCGAATGGCATGCTCGTCTCGCCATTCATTGCAATAAAAAATCCATCAACTGCATTGTAGAAACATCGAGTGCAAATATAAAAAAGTGTAAGACTCATTTTGATTGCGGTTGTACGTGACCTCCGCCACCAACAGTGGTACGACAGGTATTCTAAAGCACAGGAGTAATCGGTGTAAAGATATGAAAGATTAAAAAAATACTACGATAACCCAGCACATAGCTTATGGTAGAAAAGATCCCGAAAATAATAGAACAAAAAATGATTCGTAAAAATGAACACGATCGAGGATATAGTACCTACACTATAATTAATACTACGTAAATCCGCACTAGGCCAGAGTGGTGGACTAAACGGCCTACCCCTCTCAATCGAACTTTCTATTGTGGAGGAGACCCATGCCCTGCATTGGGACGTACAAATATGGGCTGATACAGGTACGGATAACCAGTGATTAATGCAATAGAAATACTAAAATAATACTTAGATAAAACTAATTCACTCCCGGTAGAAAAATCACTCAATATTTGTCATTGAGTGTTAATTTATTGAAGAGCAGCCTGAACTCAACTTTACTGAACTAATAGAACTCTCTATACCAGCAAAGTTTTGAAACAATGGCCACGTTTAGTTATAATGTGTGTTTACTATTAAGCTTACGGCCTGAGTCGATGAATAGAGATTAATCTTGGGTATTTTAAAATAGTTTACAAAATTACTAGACAGTTTAATCATACTAGTCAATTATAAAGTTATGTAGTTTATCAAACCGGTAACCGTAATGTATCGAAATGCTATTAGTCTAAATTAATTCATTTTCCTTAACCTTAGCTTGACCTGAATATAAAATGTAAGTAAAATAGATGGTAGACTTCATTCATAAACATAAGTAATGACTATTGTGAATAAACTTAGAATGTTACTGTTCCAAATGATCATTTTGTAATCTACTTAATTAGTAATTACCACCCCATAGGTATTTGAATATAACTATTTGATTATAAGTGCTAGTAATTTGAAGACATTTTGATGAGCACTGTGTGATTATTCTTTTTTTTCTAGCCTATACTGTCCCACTGACTGCCTCGGTGGCGTAGTTGTATTACGGTACGGTTACAAAGCTGAGGTCTCGGGTTCGAGTCCCGGGTCGGGCAAAGTGATATTAGATTTTTCTATTAATTATCAGCCCGGAGGTATGAATTAGTGCCCGATATGGCGATAGGCTCGCCCTCTATCACATCGTAGGACGGAACATACATGGCGAAATGTGGGTGTCCTGGTGGCGCCTCTGCCTACCCCTTCGGGGATAAAGGCGTGAGTTTATGTATGTATGTCTACTGTTCCACTGCAGGGCAAAGGCCTCTCTTTTCTTCATCCAACCCTCTCTATCTAAGGCTTTCTTCAGAATTCTTCTATCAAAATGGTTTAACTCACATCTCCACCTTCTGCGCGGTTTACTACGTGGTCTTTTCTTGTTTTGGGGAGTCCATATGGCAGTAGTCCTGGCCCACAGTTCGCTTGTCATCCAACATGATCTACCCAGACCCACTTAATGTGATTATTATGCAACCTAAAATATTTTAAAGCTGACTTCACTGAATTAGCTAAGTGTGTTTATTTTAAAACTAGACAAGTTAGAATATTTTACAATAAGTCGATCGATAAATTAGTCCATTAGTATTAAAATTGTGTTAAAATTATGCTAATATCAAAATAAAAATGCCAGAGACCAAGAGCCGTTCTCCTCGACCCAATCTTCCTCGACCCAAATTTTCTATTCTATTATTGGCGGCAATGCTTCCATAATTCCTATGTCTTGTGGGCGCTTTTCCTTCAAAGGCGTATTAAATAAGTCAGGAACAATAAACCGCTCAGTACTTACAACTAAAGAATATTTTTCATTCACTTCGTTTCTTACTATAGCCGTCGATTCTGTTTTGTAAGTGTCATGATGATTGATGATTACTATTCAAACGAATACAGACTAGGAATCGGTGGGATGTGTTCCAGATTAGTTAACCAAACAAACAAACGTTTAATGCGGAGGATTTAAGGCAATAATATTGGTATGCTAATGAGTATAAAAATATCTATGAATTTAAATATTATTTTGTCCATTAACAGAAAATATTACGTCTTACTGAAACCATGTATGCAGATTTGGATATTTTGTGATTAATTATTAATTATATCTATTGTATTTATATAACACAATTTATTTCCGCATAGTTTAAACAGCAACTATAATAAAGATATCATATTTGTATTTAATTCAAAATTTAAGGTTAATTTTAAAGTAATTACTACAAGCATTTTCCATGTAATTTACATCATAATACTCAGGTAGACGTTAGTACGTTTTATTATCAACACGTCGGCACTAATTACGTATCTTGCTAAAGCAGAAATGTAAAGTAAGCGGCAGTTAAATGCGACACCAGCGCGTGATTATCCCGTATCGTACCGAAGTCCATGGCTCGGACTGTAATTATAGCAATAATTTGACTGTAATCGGCTGCATGCCGCTTTGTAGCTGCCTTGGGATCTCACTACTGTTTTAAGCCTGTTCTATTTTGCGCATCAGTGTACACTGTAAATCAAAGTGGACAATTGCCTCTTTTAAGTCGTTAGCTCGGCAGAGGCAAGTAATTGCTTTGCTCTGCGCGTATGCGATAAGTAATTAGTAGTTAATTCTGCAAATTACCAGCTAATAAAGTTTTAAATTAGATGGGATTTGCGCCGGACAATACGACTAAAACTCTGTGTTTCTGAAAGCTAAGTGTACCGAAATTGAGTGCCAAGATTTCTCTTGAATTTTCTTTTATTGGAATATGGCAGCTAAAGGAGCCGTTGAGACGTTTTTGTGTGGTGCCTGCATCTGACATCTGCATTCTCTTAAATTTCTTCGATATATCTCTCGGGACGGTTCTCTGTAAAATTAAAAAAGTTTGTACTCAGTTTTTAGACATTCTGTTTGGGTTTCAAATAAAGTTTTGTGACCCATCACGACTCACTTCTTAAGTTTGAAATAGAAAAGTGTACAAATATGAAAAGTTATCGGTGTTGGTGTTAAATAATGTAATAATATAAACAGAGCGGCAGCGTCGGGAGTGATTTAGTGACGTTGTTAATAGGTTAACTTCGTCAGACTTAGTGCCAGGGTGCCCTGAGACCCCCTGTTAACTCGCCACAGCGTGCGCCGCGGGCGCCCTCACATAATTTACTTACATTATATATGGATTTTATGTACGATATCCGTGACGAGCAAAATCGTTGCAGGAAAAAGTATATGACGGTACGGCATACTTTAGTTGTAGTCCTACTGTGATTGTTTTTGTATTCTTTTAATACGTATCTAAAAGTAGTTTGGTCGCAGGCACAAGATTTCTAATCTTAAATAAGCATTATATTTTATATATATAGATTAATAATATTAGTAAATTTTATAAAAGCAGGTTATTAACTCACCAAACCAAACAATGAAATAAATTTAATGTCCAAAGGAACGGAATAGTTTCCCGAGAATCGTGACAAAGGTAAGGAAATTACAGCTCAAATACAGTAATGGAGGTAAGGAAGAAATTTGTCAGAGGCTTCAAGATAAAAGTTAGATTGATAGCATTTATTGTAAACGAAAGTTTGCGGCTCGAGAAAGTTCGCTTTAGGCCGTTGATCTCGAACTAGAATATTTGTGGGAGTAAATTTTTAACGTCGACTCCAAGTGAAATTTCCTTGAGGCGGATATATTATGAAAATGTGGAGTATGCGAGCAGTTTGTCCGCTGTCTTTTGTTTATCTGCCTCCTCGGGATATTTCATTTGTTCCGTAAACGGGACATATCGTTCGGATAGCGCTGGAAGGATTTCTTATATAAAACCCATTGACCCAGAACGGACGTAACTCACAGCGGTGAGCGCGGGACACGCGGACAATAATGGCGGCCATAATTTGCCTCTAATGGGCCTTACACTATCGCGCTGTCAGCCCAACCAAAAATAAGCTTCTTTTTGGACGACATGGAGATGAACCTCTTTAACACTCTTTTTATATTCCCGCTTAAACAAAAATAAGGCGACATGTTCTTATTTAATGCTGAGTTATTTTTATCTGGCAGTTTGTGAACAAGTTAAAGTTTTTGCAATAGCGTTCACTGGAAAATATACGATATATATGGATTCTTTTTTATACAAACTTAACGAGTTTTCTTATAAAATATTTGTAGGTATTAATTGAACTTCCTAATAGGTATATTATTAGTGTATATAATGTCATAGTACGTTTTCTATTTGTGGTCCAGAAATATCCAAATTATGTTTTGATTAGAACAGAAACAGATTAAAACTTATGATTAGGTGAGGTTGAAAGTAAAGTGATTAGAACTGAGAAAGGTTTGTAAGTGTCTATTGCTATCTAACAATATCAGGCGACGATATATAAGGATTTATGGTAAAAGAAGGGTAAGACTGACGCAAGATTAGTGTACTACCCGATGGTAATGTGAAGAGAACTCGCTGCCAAGCCGCGCATGCATAAGGAATTGTTGAATGTTTAAGAAGCATTAAGAGACACGTTGCATAAGAAGTGACGCTTCAGTTTTTAGCTTATCCTCTGAAGGACCGGTGCCTTATTAAGAAACGCGAAAGTTATATAAGTAAACATATCTTGAATGATTTCGTCGTAAACTCTAATAAATTCCCGATGGTGTTGGTGTCAGAGTGTAGGTATGTAATCGATACTTACTTTTGGTAAACAGTCGAAATGGATCGGTTTATGTGTGTACCCTAGCGCGACAAGCCAATAAAATAATGGAATTGGAATTCCAAGCATTGCCTTGTAATTCATGGTGTTGTTTGGTTTTGCTACTGTCCATGAGCGGTCGTATCGCTTACCATCAGGTGAATGGCATGCTCGTCTCGCCATTCATTGCAATAAAAAAAAAAAAAAAAAAAAAAAAAAAAATATATTATTTACATCATACATCAATACTTCAATGCGTAATCAATGGTACCTACGGTAAATTGGTTATTTAAATCGAGGTTTAAACTAAAACGAGATATAAAACATTTTATTCCACAGTTTTTGTGTACCCAGCAGTCTGCGTACGAATAATCTATGGATACGGCAAGGCATTATAATTGTCTTTATTAATGGTTGTCGACCATGTTTTGTGTTATAGCTTTAAGGGTACAAACATGATAAACATAATTTCATAGTAAAAGTAAGGGTAATGATAATTATAATTATAAATATAATTATGTAATGCTGAATTAATGTAATTTTATTATAATGAATTCAATAATTAATAATGAGTATGGTCTCGTTTAAGATAGCAAAGTTATGAGATTAAAGTTGTGTAGCGGTATTAAAATTAATTACTTAATACTTTCAAAGGTTTACTGTAACATTATATTACTTTTTCTGGCTGAAATATCGACGTGTGCATATGGCGCCTATTTAAAATATTCATGAATGTGAACCGGTTATTAAAGCTTTGTATCAACCTCGTAATGTATCTCTACCTGAGTGGTTTGTAAATATTAATGTTGTCCTACTTTTTAATTATTAAAATGTGTTTTTATATTTTATTTTATCATGATTAATTATTTATTGTTTTCGGTTGAAGAAATTCGTACTAATTAAATTTTCTCCTCGTGACAAATTACATGCTAATTCAATTTTCACGAGTACGTCTTCCAGACGGATTTAATTTTATTCCAAATTTTTACGTAAGAATTCTTGTATTTAATTGTACTTAAAATATACAGGCCCTATATAATACATCCGTACATTGTACCTACATATACTATTTGTATCTCTATCAGCCTTTGAGTATCAGACCAATTTCGTCCTACTGCAGAGCACGGGCCTCCTCTACAATCGAGAATACGATTGAGAGGGGTTAGGCTATGGCCTGCGGCCTTATACTGGCCTAGTACGGGTAGGCGGACTTTACATACCATAGAAATTCTTGGAAATCGGTATGGTACGCAGGTTTCCTCACGGTGTTTATCTTCATCTATTTCGTACTATAGTGCATGGTGATTGACTATCAATATACCTACACATGATTCCGAAAAGTCAGAGGTGTGCCCTGGGATTTGAACCTGTAATCACCGTAAATATGTCGCCGCGTCTGGTCCGTTGCCAACAGGCCACCACGCACTTTCAAAAACAGGATTTTGTGTTTATTCTATCTGAGGCTTTAAGATTAAATCTAGGTTTTGCCTAAAGGTAGACCTCGTGAAACTTAGAGAATGGAAAGAAAATCTATTACAAACATAGCATGTTCAACTTTAGTCACAATAAATACAAAAAGCCAGTCCAAGTAAATTCAAAAGCAGCGAATCGCGCTTTTATATTTTGTTTAAAAAGATAATTCTAATGCGCGATGCTAATTAACTTTGAAACCTCTTTTGTTGTGGTTTTACTGCGAAAGGTTAGGTATTTTAATGCTTCGAATGAATATCAAAATTTACATTAAGTCTTTCAAACATAGTTTAATATACATATAAAAATTAATAGAAACACTCAACCGCACCACACATAGTATTCATGTATCGTGAGTATCAGAAACTAGTTACGAGAATTTTTTAATTCTCACAACACTCAGACTCGAAAAATTGATCATACCGAAGATTGAACCCAGGCCTCCCCTTTTCGCAGTCGCCTTTCAACCAACTGCGCCACAGAGGCCGCCACTTTATTACAACATTAAAGTATTCCCTATATTTCATTTATGTTAATTGTAAGCCATCGTATGGAAAACGTTCAAACTGTTGCCATAAAGAGTTACGCGCGTTTTTACGAGCGGAAAACGTCTGACAAGTGGATATTGGACAACATATTTTACATGCTGGCGTTTGTGTAGAGCGGGTCGATATCGAAGGCTTTTACTTTATAAAATATGTTTGCGAAGTAATGTTATTTACAATATTCTTACTTTATGGCCCATTGGGATACATGCCGTTGAGTTTTAGGTCTTAGTTCGCCAAAATGGCCTATTGCGGGTTGATGGAGTCCATTTATCTTTGAAATTCTTGTGAAGAGCTCAACATCGGTAGGCAGCCGCTTGATGTGCCCCTGGAATGGTAAAGTTCGTGAAAGATGTTGCTCGCAATGAGTAACAAAATTCAAGGTATGCCCAAGCTGGAGCTTAAGAGCGGGTTGATTTAAATTACAGCATTTGTATAATTTACAAAAATCTTTATCAAGAATAATATTGGCCCAACACCGAGACTAAGTAAGGATTTAATAAATCCTGTTTTAAAATTATTTTTTTAGAAATAGAAGCTGAAAGGATTTATTTTTATAAAATATAAAAGAAAAATATATTCAGATAACCATTCGTGGAATGTGTCGTTTGGTTTCGCGTGTTGTGAACGCAAACATTATTCGCGAAATAGAACAAAAGTTATCGAGGCCTTTTATATTTTACCGTGACAAAACATTTTTAACACTCAGGCCGAAGTTTTAGCGTAGTATTTTATGTGCGTATGTATATCTTGTTTTGTAAGTAACGAAATAAAGTAAACACAAAAACAAGTTTTATTTTGTTAGCAAAGATAAGTCTAATTAATTTTCCTGCCGTATATCTGTCTGGAGTTTTTATTTTTCTGCACTCGTTACTCGTACCATACGTCCGTATTTCCACGCTTTTAAAAGTCATTTAGCCACCACACACGCTCATTTAAGACGAAACACGTGAAATCGCACACATAAATCCACATTTCACCACAACGACATATATTTCAGCAAATCATTTTCAGTTAATTAGACACGGAATCCCGCAATATGTTCAGCAAACTGTGTGTAAGGCGTGGTCAGTAGAAATGTTCTTGAAGCTCTACGGGCCTCTATCTTAATTAATCTCGAGCCTCGACCGCAGTCTTTATTACAACCTTCACGCTTGGTTTAGCCGCTTTTGGAAATCACTCGATTTGAAACATCTGCTCGAATGGTTCTATATACTCTTTATTTCGTATCTAACGAATGCGGGGTGTTTCTTTGTCGTGTAGGTTTTGGTGAATGTGCAGTGGGTGATGGTATTAACTTTTGCCGTGCACTTCTCCCCTTGTCAATGTAGGTAGGTGGATTGAAAGATGTGTGCTACGCTGTTGGGCGCCTCCTTTTACACTGTGAAAGGGAATTTGGGCATTATTCTACTATTGTGGAAAAGGAATAGGATTATAGCTGGCTGATTAGTGCAATGGAGAATTTTTTGACGTGGATTGGTGAATGATGTGAAATAAATTAGGACCGACTCTACTTTTATACAAAGCTCTCAATAACTCGAAGTGTCTGTGGTTTAAAGCTATTTCTATAACAGTCACGCTTTTCGCTGAGCTACAAGAGCTTTTACAATTGTTAATATTAATGATATCACAATTCACAATACATCATATTATAATTTCACCAAGGAATATTTATATATAAATCATCTACGGTTTTTTGGTTGTTGTCATGCTGTTGTTAAAACATTAGGAACAGTTTTTCTCTCTTCACATTTTATTATATTGGACATGTTAATACTTTTAGATAACGAGTAAAAATGATTGTTGTTTATATTAAAAAAAAAACATATCTGAAACAATGAGTTTAATAGATATTTTAAAAATTTTATTTGTATTTCCAAACGCCAATAGAATTTAGATGAATTATTCATTACAGTAAATGTCGTGTCAAATTTACTTTCATAATGGCTTAATCAACATTCATTTTGAAAATAGGGATTAACATGGGACTCGGATATTCTAGGAAAAGCTTTGGAACGGGGAAATTAATGTAGACGTCCACTTACGATATTACAGAAGATTTCAAGTAACAGGATTGAAAAATTTAAAATTCCTTTTCAGATTGATTCAAAAATAAAAATGTCTGTTTTGAAATTTTTTTCACTTGAGCGCCACTAATTTTTAATAGGATACGATGATTATATCGTGATATATAAAAACATTCCCAAAAATAGGATATTTATTTGCTTTCTTGATAATAATTTGTATTTAAAAGATCAAGATTTTAACAGCACGATCATTCTGTTTAATTTGTATAAATTAATCAGCAGAATACGCGTAAGGGGACCAAAAATATTTAGTATGTATTTGAATAATATCAGGAAGCCTAATTATGTAGTTTCTATTACAATAATTATTACTTACTGCGGTCATTTATACAAATAAAATGTTCGTAAGGCACAGACATATTTCATAAGATTCCAAATAAAAATGTGTTCATGTAATTTTCCGTACACGTTCCGTTGCATTACGGAATGAAGAATAAGTTTGGTAATATAGGTCGTCATGACATATAGGCCAGATGATACGTCTTTCCTACAGTTTCACGAAATTTTTGTGTACGGCTTGTAATATGCACGTATTTCTGGTTTGAAGACACAGATGGCGCCTTTACAATGTAGAGTGACTTTAGGTGGCGCTAGTAGCGATGCCTCGCACTTCAAAGTATCATGATTGTCCATGAGATGGCGCTTTCAGTATTTTACTTAAAATATCGGTACATGTTTTTGTGCGCCTTCGACATGAACAATATTTAAATTTTTAGCTTCAGCTAAATAAAATTTTTCCTTATTTTGTATCTCAAAATAACTCCACTACAAGTTAATATCCGTAAAAATAGAGGTTTTTGGCGCCCAACGTGGCGCACTTTATGTGTACTGCAAAAAATGAAATTAAGTACGTAATCATTTTATAATTGTGTGTCTCCAAGTACTTAAATGACCAAAGTGGGTTTATTTAGTATCCCTTCCGGATTACGGTACATGCCTGTAATTGTCTGGAGGCAAGCTTAATTTAAAAAAGTTAATCCAAGTTAGATCCTCTTCGTTCTGTCGCGTATAATGAATCATGGCCGTAGTTATCCCGCACTTCGCACGCAATCACAAAAGCCTCCTTCTTCATTACAAGACACTTTTTTTGTTGGCCCACTTCTCTTTTATTTTCTCGCCGAAAAGGCGTTTAAGATTACAGTTTTTATGAAAATGGGATTGAAAGGTGAATGGAGATGAAGATAATGGTAAATACATTTGAAAGAAATATGGGCTAATTAGTTGAAAAACTTTATTGTGTTTCGTTTTTGGTATTACTAATTAAAACAAAAACCAATATGATTTTATAGTGAAGATAAAATGTTATTTTACATTATGATCAGTTTTTATATAATTCTAATATCTACTGTTGAGGATATAGTAAAGTATTAATGAGTTCCCGAAGGTCCAGATATATAACAAAACTCAGCAGTGAGCCCAGTGACAAACATGGCGCTGCGGACTGTCCTTCTGACACTGGCTGTCAATATTGGGCCCTTGTTGGGAAACTTTTCAAAATTGGAATTCCAAAGTTCAGAGAGACGTGCTGGCTCGCAGTGGGCCGGGCGCACGCTCCATCTCTCAAAGGAAATTCGGTAACGGGCCATGTATTTACGCGGGAATTGAATTATCTGCCGTGGCGTAGATTATTGCATTTACTGAGCGTGAAATTGCTAAATACTGAATACGAAAAACATTCAATTATACTTTGCGATACTTTTTCAAACATTCCACATTTTGTGTGAAATTGAAAGACGTTGTAATTTACGTGAAACTCGTTGCGAATTTCTCTGTGTTCGCGATTGAAATATTTTAATACAAACCAAGTTTTGAAAAGCACAGCGTGTCATACCTAATACTAAAATATTTTCAGTTGGCGCAGAAGTTTTGAAACTTTAATATAACTGCGAGTGTAAGCGTAATATGTCTGAAAGTAATGTAATCAGTTTTAGTTTTAGAGATGGACTATTTAAAAACACAAACTTGAATTAATTAATTGCATCAAAAGTTTATTTAAAGCCACATACGTATACTCATTTTATATAAATGAACAGTCCGAAACATTAAGAGTAACATGTAAGTATAAACTAATCGATTTATTTCTGGACAGATTTCAAAAGTATTTAAGTTATCGAATGTTTTGTCCCTTTCGAACGACTTTAGAATTAAATTTTAGCGAAGAAAACAAAACATTCGATGGCTAAAATAGGTTTTAAATCCGTCTACGAATAAGGTTGTTAATGCATAATGTATGTAGTTTATTAGGGTGTAATGTGATTAGTGTCTGATTTGTGTCCAATACGGTGATGGATTAGTAGCTGATCGTACTTGGGACAAGTTTAGGTCACAAAATAGGTTTGAAATTTACAATAGCAGTATATCTGCAATTTTACAAGGGTAATGACCAAAATGTATAAGTTTTGTTTTTTTGCGCTTCCAGCACAAATTTCAGCGAATTTATAGTGATAGAATTTATTATACTATATTCTCAATTTTCGGAAATATAAGAATTTAGACGTAGATGAACTTTGATGATACCAGGCAACACAGTTACATTATTACGGCTCATTAATTTCAAGTATAGAAATCCAACAAAATCCAATCATTATTTTCTCATTTTCTCATTAATTTAAATTATACAATCATAACAACAAATAGCTCATACAATGTTAAGGAAGTATTAAGCGCAATTGCAATGTTTTAAATTGGTAACAGTTTATTGGACGGGGAAAACGGGTCCAAACTTGCATTGTATGGATTAAACGCAACCCAATTAAACGGGCATGAGAGTCCGGGCCTGCCTCGGCTCGATATCAGATTAGCTCCTCACTGGATTACATTAGCGGACGTCATACCCTGCCGTATATCTAATATCCATCCAATTATATCACCGCGCCATTCAATAGTCATGCAGATTAGATTCGTCAACATATTAATAGCGTATAGATATTATATCTTACAGATGTTGTTGGTGTGTTTGGATTACTATAAGTTTTTTTTCTTGCGTATTTTCGGTTTGAAGCCGTACATACATATGTGCATAAACTGCTAACGCCTTTTCCCCAGAAGGGGTAGGCAGAGGATTAACTAGAACACTCACATTTCGCCTTGTAGGTATGTTCCGTCCCACAATGTGATAGGGGGCGAGCCTATCGCCATATCGGGCACAAATTCCTGACTCCGGGCTGATAATGAATAGAAAAATCTAATATCACTTTGCGCGACCCGGGATTCGAACCCGATACCTCAGCTTTGTAATTGTTCCATAGTACAACTATTCCACCGTTGCAGTAAATACAAAATACTCATGAAAATAATAGATTCCATTGTGTTTAGTACTTGTTAAATTAATGTAAATTATAATAAATCTTACACACAGATCCCTGACCTCACATTGGGATACTCTCTTGTGTCTTAGGTATACAAAACTATATACATTAGACTTGATCTCACCAGACTCTCATTCGAAACAGGGTGTTTCTGGATCACAAACATATTTCTTGATAAGGGATTGATTTTCATACCGCGCCCTTAGCCAACTACCACACAACCAGTCAAACGTTTACAGTTTTAATATCAGTGCACTTACTGCTATAGTCGTTAATAACTTTCCTTAGGTATTTAAGCAGACCGGACACTGGATAGAATATTCAGCTTGTTAATCTAATGCCATGCCGGCCCTATGAGCGTCAGCCGGCTCTATATGAGACATTCATTGGATTGTGTTAATCTCCACTGAACTCACTTCATACGCTATCATTGAATTATCGGTGACTGACTGCTTTAAATTGCGATGCCTGTGTCGGAATATTGCTATAATTAATGTCTGATGGTATTGTAATAGCAGAGTAATAGCAATGGCAAAAATACCATAAATAGTGAATACTAATGCAATGGTATGAGGTACTGATGGTATTAAGGTGATAATTATACTCGTAGGTACATTATCCATATTTCACATTATACATATATCCGCTTAAATTTTATTACTAAAAATATGGTCTATGGAAATACGAGTACCTGAAAATATACATTTCTTTATTTCTTAATATTACAACCTTAATAAAAATATTTAATAAAAAAGTATTCCGACGCTATTTTCGGCGGTCGTAAGTAACGCTGTTCAGTGAATAAATGTGTTACTTTTTTCATATTCCGATGTGTAATTTACACGTGTAGTTTTGGTAAATATTAAAATTCTGGAAAGCGCAACATATTTTGAAAATCATATTTGTTTACACGTACTGGGATTTCAAAAAAGAAAACGTCGTGTATTTAATCTGCTACGTGTTAGTCGCAAAACTTTGAAAATCCAAATGTACGAAACATGCAAAAGTTAATTTCTATTATTTTTATACATTTCATTTGTACTTCCTATCCATGTCATAGGCTGCAATTATAAATACTTTATGTACCTAAAAACGCCTTATTCACAGTTGTCCATATAACCCACGTTTATTTAATACATTGCATTATTTACTAAGTGCTTTGACGTTAAAAGACACAGCTATTACGAGTACACACTGCCTTTAGAGGTGACAGTTCTCTTCAAGAATTTCGAATGTATGTAAAGTTTGTAAAGCAAACTAAGCTTGCATGGTGGATTATAAAATCTAATCCCAGAAGTTTTGATGTCAGACAGTCAGCAGAACATAAGAATAACATGCTACGCAGTTTCTACAAAAGTGAGGAAAAAGGCAAAAGAGAAAAGACAACAACGTTATCTGTGCATTTATCGTGAGGTCGACAATTAGGTACGCCAGGTTTCCATTTAATCTATTTTAGGCGTGTCTATCGTCAATATACACGATAATACAGCATGATTAGTTTAACAATGTGGTTCTCATTCCTGTCTGGTGAGCACTATGCTCTAGTGAAATCACCATTCCGTAAATTGATCCATTTCTTCGCATTAATCCAATCATACAGAATTTATGCATATTATTTACATCATTGGTAAATTATTGCTTATGTGTAAAGCCAAGTTAATCCCGGCTACGTTATTGGATATCTAATTATAGGTGCTTCATAAATTAATTAACTGCTAATTCTGTATCGGTGTCCATCTGTCTCGGCCGATACAACAATACCCGTCACACACGCAACATTGGATGGTTAATTCGTGCATTCACCACTCCATGATGCCTCGCATGATTTACATACGGAAAATTGCATTGTAATTTGATCAAATTAATATTCATTTATCGTTATTCATCGGTATTATTTCTATTAGGTAAATTTGAATTGTTATTGGTTGCGCAATTTATATTTTGCGTATTTACTATACAAGTCACGTGTTTCATGCTAATATTCTTGTATATTTGTTTTGTATAATGAAGATAGTATTGCAAAATATTTATCTAAAATGTAGCATGACAAAATTAAGGCCGTATTTCCGTTAATATATTTTAAACGTATTTGTGCTATTTATACAAAAAGTTGTATTTTAAGATGATTTTTAACCGACTACGCTATTTCAGAAACATACTGCAATATGCTGCATCGAAATCGAAATGAATGAAATGTTTAAATTGTTAAGGAAGCCAGTAGCTGACGTGGACCGTTCCAGAGTAATTTGTTGTTACGTCAGCTGGGTCAATGGGATTCCGTTTAAAAATCGGCCAGTGCAGTGCTGCAGCAAATTCAGCACACGACCCGCCTGATGCCTGTCCGACCTAACCCACACGTGATAGGACTCGCTGATTCGCCGAAGATATGCTCTTAACCGATCTGAATTTTTCACCACGTTTATAGCACATTTTGAAAGATGTTATTTTCCTTTTCTCCTTTTGATACCGTTGAGGAATTATTTTATACGAAAGGAATTATGTATTTTATTTTGAGCGTTTTGTTTAATCTAATTTTTATTCACGTCAATTATTTTTCGCCAGCTATTTTGTTATAAGTTCCTTTGTCTTCATTGTGTGGGTTAGTTTGAAATCAATTTATTATCGGTAAAATTTGAAACACAATATTATTTTAAGTAAATTAATTAACAATATTTTGACCTTTCGACATTATTATTGAAGTTGATAATGTTTACGTAAGCGGTTACCAAAGTAATTTGCGATAATTGATGAGATATTTCATATCTTTATGGAATATCTGTATCATTTATCATTCTAACCAGTGATTATTGAACATTAAGAGACTAATGACCTACGGTCTTATTCAAAGACAGATTTAAAAGCTATTTTAGTCAGAATGTTTTGTCCCTTTCGAATGACTTTAGAAGTCAGGTGGTGCGAAGAAGAGAAAACATTCGATAAGTAAAATAGGTTTTAAATCTGTCTATGAATAAGGCGGCTGTGTCTCGAAGTAAGGAGCGCAATGCAGTGCAATAGTTAGTAATTCTAAGTTCGAAGTGGTGTTGCACTTGTTTATTGCGACGCGTGACATTTAAAACCAAGCAAAGGATTCCTTGCTCTCGCCGTTCCTACTAACACAAATATATATATTCTTCATACCCTGCAATGTATGCAAAACATGTACAAAAAGTCAACACAAGTCAAGTTCGAAGCGATGTTGCGCCAACAGCGTGAAGATAAACAGCCAAGCCAAAAATAAAGGAAATCACAGCGTATGTGTATGATGCAGTTTTAAAAGAGCTCGCGGGAGGCGTACAGCTCGTAATTCACATTCTTGTCCCGCTCCCTATTGGCCTAACGCTTATTTTATACGTGACAAGAACCACAATCTCGCAACACTTACAAGATATTACTGCGATCAGTTGCTTTATGCACTTAATGCATTGCCGATGAGTTAAAATACGTGTAACGTCTTACTGCATATTGTATTATGTATTGTCTTTAAGCGGAATTGGCGTGAAATGTTTTGTAATGCAAAGTATAGAATCAATTGATAGTTGATAATGCTTATGCAGGGTGTATTTGTAATGTGGAATTTAACAGTATTCTGCGTTTGTTGTGGAATGCAAGCGATACATAAAAATGTATACTTCGAAATTAATTGACTACGTTGGACCAAATATATTTATGTAAACGCATTCGGATAAATGCGAATGTTGGGGAATTCCTATAATTACTTAATTGGTACCAAAGTGTTATCACTAATTCCTATAAAGGAATCTAAGTCAACCGAACAGGGCGAGCGAATTGACATGGCTGTTAAATGAATGTTATTGGAGCAAAATATACTGCCGTACCTATTTAGAAAAATTTCGTGATTACCGGAATTTCTCAATATTCGGATTTATTTAGACTATACATTACTGCTAATAAATTTGTTTTATAATCATATTATGAACGCGGAAGTGTTTTTTTTGTATTCTCGTTCAGCTCAAGTATGTTAACTAATTATCAAAACTTTTATCAGGGTACTTTTGACCCTTGTACCCTGAACCGACGAGAATGCATGAAGAGATTGATGAAAGTGGATGAAGTGAGAGTAATATGTCAGGATCGAGCAAAGTGGCGATTTATAGTCTCTGCCTACCCCTATGGGATACAGGCGTGACGATTATGTATGTATGTATTTGTTACACATTTCAGAATATGCATGATTTTGAACGACGAATTAGACACAGTGCGGCATTATTTAAGCCACGAGAATAAAAAACGAAAGATATTATTTTAATCTTTCGAGATGCAATAAAATAAGAATTAATTACACAGCGCCATTTACATACAGTGTTTGGTGTATAATGAGGGTAAATATTGAGTAAAAAGTGAAACAGTCGAGAGTGGAGAGGAAGCGGCGTATTTATTAACGCTGCGACACAGGCGGGTAAACAGGGAATCTACTTTATATTAAACCGAGCGGTCCATCAGACGCGCTATTAGCCGCCGAGTAGCGCTGCTTACAAATATTTATATACTAGACACGACATTAATTAATTTTGCCTCGCTTTTTATTTTACTTCGTCCGAGCCGGGATTTATTACTAATCGGCTTATTAATATGCATTATAATTAAAGCGGATGCTTGTGGGTGGTTTTGTTTAGACGTTCTTTTGAAGAAAGGGAGTTAGTAATGGTTAAGAACAATTACTTATGTAAATAAATATAAATTGTTCATAGAGCTACGTAGGTGCGTAGAAAATTTTCTGAGAGGCATAGGCCTCATAGAATTGGGTGGTTAGTTTGTCTGCCAATGTATGCAATAAAATTCCATTACTATTTGCGTGATGTTTTGGAAAAAAACATAGAATCTTTTTTTGTTCTTTGTGGATCCCGTGTTACCTTTATTGTAAAATTAGATATTATTGTCACTTCATCTCTTTACAAAAATAATCAAAAGCCGTGTCTAAATAAAAATAATATGTAAGTCACGTAAACTGCGCGATATGAGGTCAAAACAATGTGGATGCTAAAATAATATAAGTGCGGATTTGCACAAAGTATTTTTATAAAAAAACTTTTCCGAAGAATTTTTATTAGACGCAACATTGTCTAAACAATTCGTAACTCTATGGAATGTCGGAGGATCCCTAATGAAACCGCTTCTGTTTATTCTGCCGATACGAAATGAGAAATGAATGCAGTAAACCTTAACAATTGCTCGTATCAAAGCGTTCGTACTTCATGTAATTAAAAATAATAATTAATTTTAGTTAAATCTTGAGCGTAGTACGTCTTTTAAAGGAAAGCCGTTAAAGCTGGCAGAGTGCTGAGTCAATAGTAGAAATGATGGGGGTAGGGCTGGCGAGCGCGGCAACTGGCAGGCGACGCCGCGGCGCAATCCTATGGATTAGGTGTCCAACACGCACGCGGCACCCGAGCTAACTTCCTATTTATGTTGGGTACCCGACCAAACGACTTGTAGGCCCTTTATTACAGTTGTTCTTTTCCGTTCACGACGTTGTTACCGTTTTGATAAAATATCGCGTCGATTCGTTTTGTTTGGCCACGGGTTTAACATGCTCCGTTTGCTCGTGATTTGGTATTATAAAAATGTACAATGTAAAAATAAATTTTATTGTTGGTTCAACTTTCGAGTTATTGCAGCGCCTTTCACTATTTAAGTGTTTTATTCACATTGTGAGTGTTTTAACGTGTTATTCAGCCGTTTTATTTAGGTGTTAAGAAAGACGCATAAACAAATGCAGTCGTATCTTGACAAGAATTTATATTACAATATTTTTAAAAATATTTTTGAGTTAAATCATAATGTAAAATTTATTGCTTAACTATTTCTATAAAATACGTTTCTGAGACATGCATGTGTTTACACCCATGCTAGACGTTTAAAGTTGTCTGGTGGGCTGAATTTTTTTATTAATGTACCTACTTTACTGAAATCACTTCGACTTACAAAGTGATTTAAATAAAAATAATTTAAACATGTTCAGACTTAATTATTTTTTTATTTCATTTTCATTTCAGATATGGTGACAGCATGACATGAGCACGTTGAGAATGGAACGGCCAGGGAGAAGGGGCAAGACGGGTTCTCTGAGCGGGCTGTCGGGGGGCGTGCCCAGCGCGAACGGGGTGCGTCGCCAGCGCTCCTTGGAGTGGGGGGGCGACCGGTACAGCAGCAGCGATGACGACCGCCCGCCCCAGCCGCCGCCGCTGGCTGATCGGGTGTTCGCGTCACTCCTAGCCCAGGCCACGCAGCAGTTTGACAGTAAGTGATTATTATAAGATGTCTAGTGCGGAATTAATCATCATCATCTCCAAATCACGATAAGTCACTGACGATTCGCCTTCCTTAGGTTTCAATTGCTGATCGAGTGTTCGCTTCTCTCTTAGTCCAGGCAGCAGTTTGATAGTAAGTGATTAAGAGTCGTAATCAATCAAGAACATTGTAAGCTATAAGATATTCACTGCGGAATTTATCATCTGAGCACAGGCCTTCCTTACGTTTCCATTGCTATTTGCCAATTTCTTCTCACTTAGCGCAGACTACATAGCAGTTCAATGGTATTGTAAGTTTTTTAAACTGTGGTTAGTCATCATTATCGTAACCAATTGAATGACCAATTCTGAATACATTATCATCTTGAGTCAAAGGAAGTTCACTGTGGGCATGGGACTCGTATAAAGTTTTCACAGCAACCGGTAAGATGCAGACTGTGTTTTGATTTTTGCAGTCTTCATCAATTATATGGAAAAACTAATTCGCGAATCTTATTGATAATATTTGAAAGATGTAACCGAAGAGGGAGTGAGAGCGAAAGCATGATAAAATGAAAAATGAGTTTGACAAACAATTAAAGTCGACCCGCATATAGGGATATTCGTCAAGTAGTAATGCACGAAGATAAATAATATAAGTTTTGTTGCTCTTGCGTACTGTTATACCCCTGTACAGTAAGGGATCATGCATACTAGTGCACCCCGAATTGCATAGATAACCAAATAAGATTGATATAAATACGACTGTTGGGAACAGACAGCCAGTCTTATTAGCTAACTCGAACCACTCGCGCGGTTTGCCCTCAGACCCTTATTTCATTGTAATTTTCCGAATATATGTGTATAATTAAAAATAGTTTTTTTTAAAAACCATATAAGAAGGGTCCTTATAACATTTGGTGGCAGCGGTGGGATGCGAACATCCCCCAGTGTCTTATCCGCGTAAGACTCATAAATCTATAACTCTGTATCCTGCTGAAGTGAAGTGTTATAAAATCATATAATTCTAAATCTATAATTAAATAACTCTGTATCCTGAAATAAAAAAATAAGTGTTACAAATCCTGTGACTTTAAACCTATAACTATATCCTGCTGAAGTGAAGTGTTATAAATCTTATAATTCTAAATCTATAAATAAATAACTCTGTATCCTGAAATAAAAAATATATATATTAATAAGTGTTACAAATCCTGTGACTTTAAATCTATAACTCTGTATCCTGCTGAAGTGAAGTGCTATAAACTCTGTAATTCTAAATCTATAAATAAATAACTCCGTATCCTGAAATAAAATAAAAATAATAATAAATAATTAATCTCGTGTTGCAAATCCTGTGACTTTAAATCTATAACTCCGTATCCTATTGAAGTGAAGTGCTATAAACTCTATAATTCTAAATCTATAAATAAATAACTCCGTATCCTGAAAAAAAAAAAAAAAAAAAAGATTAAATAATTAATCTAGTGTTATAAATCCTGTGACTTTTAAATCTATAACTTAGTATCCTGTTGAAGTGAAGTGCTATTAACTCTGTAATTCTAAATCTATAAATAAATAACTCCGTATCCTGAAATAAAATAAAAATAATAATAAATAATTAATCTCGTGTTACAAATCCTGTGACTCTAAATTTATAAATAACTTAATTAATATACTTACCTGTGGAGTGTTTTTAACTCAAAATAAATAAATAAGTAAATAAATATAAAATATTCGCGAATTAAGTGTGTATCCTGAAAAGACGTTACTTTACGAGACATTGCTATTGCCGAAAATCTCCAAAACCGCTCTCAGTTCCTGGAACTACCAAGACAAACAACTTTGGTGGAATCTGCCTGCGTAGCGTCGCGCCGCTACATTTCCTGCATCGCATACGCCGTTATCTCCTGCATAGGAATGCACTCTCCGTTCGGACTCGTCGCCATCGTTATCAGCCTTGCTACTTTGTAAGTCCTATCTGTTAAAATAAGTACAATCGCGAAGTAAAATCAGTAATTTTGCCTTAATTAATTTCCAATTTAGAATTGTACACATTAATTAAATATTTGTGAATTATTTTACATTATACTCGTAGTCCTGAAATTCCAATTTCAATCTACCTTTTTTTTTGAAATTTGTATCTTCTCCTTTTTTTTTTTTTTTTTCGAACTTTACTTTGACACTTGTAAAACCAAAATGTCTCGATCAAACAAAGAGGAAACTAAGATTAGCGTCCAAGTGGATGCTCCAGGTGCAAGTGAAAAATGTCAGTCACCTTCCGTGATTGCGCAAGATCCAAAATCCACCAAGCAAAAACAACCACCGAGCGAAACCTTAAACTTGAGTGTGTTATTCAAATTTATCAAACCATATAATGGCGCTAGGGACACTCTTAATGCTTTTATAACCGATTGCAATAACGTTCACGAATTAGCCACAGACTCACAAAAACCGATACTTTTCAAGTATATCCTCTCCCAGTTACAAGAAAGAGCTGCAGTAGCCTGTTCAATTAAAGAATTTAATAATTGGGATCAGCTGAAAGAATTTTTGAAAACACAATTTAGTGAAAGAAAACACTATACTCACTTACTCACGGAACTACAAGAGTGTAAACAAAATCCTTCTGAAACAGTCACACAATACGGTAATAGGGTTGAATCATGTCTTTCCCAACTTATGACAGAGATTTCTCTTACTAATACTAAACAAAGAGAAGTCCCTGGCCGCACTGCAGCCATGGAGGATTTAGCCCTCCATCACTTCCTAATAGGGTTAATCCCAAGAATATCAAATATCGTCAGGTGTAAATCACCCAAAAATCTGAATGACGCCATAAATATTGCTATTTCAGAAGAACGAATCCAGCAAACTATATACAAACGTAATCAAACATCCGAACCTAAGCCCAGACAAAATAATTCGCAACGCAATTCACAAACTTCACTAACACTGAATCATCAACAACCCTCATCTTCACAAAAGCAAAACAATTTTGCAAATATCCAGTGCAGATATTGCAAAAATTTCGGACACGATATTCGCGACTGTAGAAAACGTGAATACAATAACAGTAAATTCCGACAAAATCAAACATCTTCTTGGCCTAATAGGGGTAATCGTGTCACAGAAAAATCACGCGTTAATCACATAATGGAAAATTCTTGTGAAGATGAAGGTCAAGATGAAGTCGACGACACTCTTGAAAATCATGATTTAAACGAATAAAGGGCTCACGGTGGTGCCTCGTGAGACCCAAAAGACGATCCTTAACTTATCCTCCAAATGACTACGGCACTGTTCCAAATCCAAAGAGCCACAAGGGTAACCAGCCCCAAACAAGTGCTCCATCTCCAAATCCAAAGAGCCACAAGGGTAACCAGTCCCAAACAAGTGCTCCATCTCCAAATCCAAAGAGCCACAAGGGTAACCAGTCCCAAACAAGTGCTCCATCTCCAAATCCAAAGAGCCACAAAGGTAACCAGCCCCAAGCAAGTGCTCCATCTCCAAATCCAAAGAGCCACAAGGGTAACCAGTCCCAAACAAGTGCTCCATCTCCAAATCCAAAGAGCCACAAGGGTAACCAGCCCCAAACAAGTGCTCCATCTCCAAATCCAAAGAGCCACAAGGGTAACCAGCCCCAAGCAAGTGCTCCATCTCCAAATCCAAAGAGCCACAAGGGTAACCAGTCCCAAACAAGTGCTCCATCTCCAAATCCAAAGAGCCACAAAGGTAACCAGTCCCAAACAAGTGCTCCATCTCCAAATCCAAAGAGCCACAAGGGTAACCAGCCCCAAGCAAGTGCTCCATCTCCAAATCCAAAGAGCCACAAGGGTAACCAGCCCCAAACAAGTGCTCCATCTCCAAATCCAAAGAGCCACAAGGGTAACCAGCCCCAAACAAGTCCTCCAAATCCAAGCTCCAGAATTCAAAATAACAACCAATCCTTAATGAAATTCCAGTCCAAATCCCAAAACGTTAATGTCTACGAAATAAATATTGATGTAACAAAAAGATCACTACCCCATATTTCCCTTAAAACACCAGTATCTATCAACGCTCTAACATTTCTTATAGACTCAGGTTCTGCAGTTTGTTTAATCAAACAACATTCAATTACTAAATCCGTGAATCTAATCAAAGAACCTATTAAAATCAAAGGTATAGACTCCAGTGACCAACTGACTTCTACTATAGGTCATTTCAACCTAAGCCTAAAATTCCGAGGTCATAATACCATTAATCATAAATTCCATGTTATCCGAGATATCAACCTACCCTATGACGGCATAATAGGTTCAGATTTCCTGACATCTTTTGGTTGTAATATCGATTACAGCAATGATTTACTACGAATAAAAGCCATAGTCATTAAGTTAAACTTCATTGATCCTTTTTATATTATTCCACCCCGCACTGAAACAGTCATTGAATCAACAGTAAATAACCCAGAAATTAAAGAAGGACTAGTGATCAATCAACATATTTCTGATAAAGTATTTATTGCAAATAGTTTAGTTTCAGTCAAAAATAATCATAGAGTCAACATAACTGTAGTGAATACATCCGAAGATCCGGTCACTATTAATTCTAATCTCAGACTAAAACTCGAAGAATTTGATATAAAGTCGTGTGTTGCCTATTCTAGAACTGATTCTCCAAAAACACTACATCGTAGTAAAGAGGTATTAAACTCCCTTAGAATCTCACATCTTAACGAAGAGGAAAAAGCAAGACTGTTAGAAACTTGTGCCGAATTCTCTGACATTTTTTATATTCCTGGTGATAACCTTTCTTTTACTAATGCCATAGCTCACGAAATTCGAACTACATCCTCTGCCCCCATCCATACTAAATCCTACAGATTCCCAGAATGTCATAAGAAGGAAGTGGAAAATCAAGTCAATAAAATGCTTGACCAGGGAATAATCGAGCCATCCGTATCACCTTGGTCATCCCCAATATGGGTTGTACCTAAGAAAGTAGATGCATCCGGGGAACGTAAATGGCGGGTAGTCATCGACTATAGGAAACTAAACGATATCACTATCGGAGAAATATACCCTATCCCGCAAATATCCGAAATACTAGATCAACTCGGCAAAAGCCGATATTTCTCCACTCTCGACTTGGCATCCGGTTTTCACCAAGTCCGTATGTCTCCTAATGACGCTGAAAAAACAGCATTCTCCGTACCACAAGGCCATTTTCAATTTAATCGCATGCCGTTTGGGCTGAAGAATGCCCCTTCTACATTCCAAAAACTTATGAACACTTGTCTGTCGGGATTACAAGGGATGCGTTGCTTTGTTTACTTGGACGATATCGTTATTTATTCTGTCGACCTTCCAAGTCATATCGAAAATCTTATTTCCGTATTTCAAAGGCTAAGATCTTTCAATCTCAAACTACAACCCGACAAGTGCGAATTCCTCCGAAAGGAAGTCGGCTACCTAGGTCACATTATAAGTGACGATGGGGTAAGACCCAATCCTGAAAAACTAAAAGCCGTAACCAACTTCCCAACACCAAAGTCTCCAAAGGATATTAAATCCTTCCTAGGTCTCGTCTCCTACTATAGAAGATTTATCCCTAATTTCTCCAAGATCGCCAAATCACTTACTTCACTCCTGAAAAAGGACTCTCAATTTCTTTGGCAGAATGAACAACAGCTGGCATTCGAAACCTTAAAGGAAAAGCTCATCACAGCACCCGTTCTTGTATATCCAGACTTTAACATACCATTCATACTCACTTGCGATGCTTCTAACTTCGCCATTTCGGCTATCCTCTCTCAAGGTCCAATAGGTCAAGATCGGCCTATCGCATTTGCGTCTCGTACACTAAACAAAGCAGAATGCAATTATAGTGTCACTGAAAAAGAATGTCTTGCTATAATTTACGGAACAAAAGTATTCCGTCCCTACCTATATGGTCGCCGTTTTAAAATAATAACCGACCATAAACCACTTCAATGGCTGTTCAATTGCAAAGACCCAGGATCTAGACTTATCCGTTGGCGTTTAAAACTCGAAGAGTTCGACTATGAAATCCAATACAAAAAGGGCAAAATAAATTCGAACGCCGATGCACTTTCCCGTTTTCCAGTTAATCCCATTCAATCCGGAAAATCTCCTCGTAATCCTGTGCCTGTAACAAATCCCAATCACGAACCAGACGAAGATCTAATGGACCTCTTAATATCACCAGCGTCATTTAATGCCGATGACATAATGCCTGCTTCTGATTATCCAGACGATCCCTTATCGCTTGAAGACGGTGATATAATACCACCTCGAAATAACCCTAATGACTCTCAATTGCCTTCTACTAGTCCTGAAAACTTACCTGTACCTTTTAATCCCGATGACCTGTTGACCTTAAATCCTGATAATCTACTTGACGGTGTTCTGCCGCCCACTTACATCAACCCTCCTTCCAATGTACCCGATGTCCTGAAAGAAAATATCGAAAATGAATTTCCTGACTTACCTCTTCTTAGATCACCAGAACCGGAACCTTCCACAAGTCGATCAAATCCTGAAAACTTACCTGCTCCCGATGAATCCGACGCAAACTTGTCTCCTCCAACACTGGAAAACCTACCTCTATCCGATGAAACCTATAACAAATTCCTTAAATCACCCGTAAAGGTACACGACACTTCTATCACTGAACATAATGAGAACTTGCTCAAATGCACACAAAAATTAATAATTATACCCACCTCAATCGACACTGATGAATCGATGCCTTACGTCGAAGAAATCCTCGCGAACTGTCCGGAGCCTGAACGGGAACTATTCCTGAAAAAAGAAAGAACATTATACACGTGCTCACCGTTAAAAATCGGTGACAAAACTTACCTGTTTCTTTTCATAAAGGTTCACCATTTTGATGACTGCCCATATTCCGACATATTCAAATCTTTAAAATATGCACGGGACGAGATAATGATGTCTTACGCTGCTATAAACGAAATAAGTACATCCGATTTTAAAAATCCATTTGATAGACATTCCTTTATTAAGATATATAACATATTCAGTTATTTGTTTGACGGTACCAACATAAAAATACACATCTACCATAATAACATAATATACCCTACTTTAAGCGAAATTCCGAAAATTCTAAAAAATAACCACGATTTACCCATTGCAGGGCATCTTGGCTCTATTAGAATGTTGAACCGCATTAGAGAAAGGTACTACTGGAAAAACATGCGCAGCGACATAGAAAATTACATTAAAAAATGCCAACCTTGTCAGCTAAATAAAGCCTTGCGCAAGGTCAATAGGGCACCCATGGTAATAACTTCCACGTCAACTTCACCCTTTGAAAGGCTATCCCTAGACATAGTAGGTCCTCTACCGGAAGCCGGCAGTGCCAAACTAAGATACATACTTACAATGCAGGACGACCTTACTAAATTTTCACTAGCATATCCTTTACGTTGCAATACGGCCGAGGAGTCGTGCGAATGTCTCTTACACTTTATATCACTATTCGGAATTCCTAAACATATACTTACAGACCAGGGCACAAACTTCACCGCCGAACTTTTTAAGAAAACGTGTGAATTCCTTAAAATCAAGCAGTTGTGGTCGACTCCTTACCATCCTCAGACTCAAGGCGCCTTAGAAAGGTCACATTCTACCCTTAAAGAGTACCTTAAACCATACGTAAACGAGAACCAAGACAACTGGCCTCGATACGTTTATACAGCCATGTTGGCATATAACACTGCCATACACTCAACTACACATTACTCACCATACGAATTGCTGTTTGGGCACAAACCAAACATCCCAGATTCCATATATGATGTATCTAACCCTACTTATCCTGAATATGTAAAGATGCTACAGCATCGAATGAAGCATACTCGCGACAAGGCCAGGGAATACATCGAAAAATCGAAAGTAAACTCTAAAACTTATTACGATTCAAAAACTCGACCTGTGACGTACCGAATCGGTGATTACGTCATGCTAAAAAATCACGCTCGGCTACGAAAAGCCCTATCACCTGTATGGAAAGGCCCATACAAAGTGGTCAAAGTACACGGTAACCATACGTTATCGTTACTCATAAATAGAAAACATGTAAAGCACCATTTCGATGAAGTAAAACATGTCGAAATCCAAAACATTCCTGGTGCGACATGATATTTCTCTTCTTTTAGCTGTAAGAATTTTATATACATTACACAATAAATAAATATAAAAAAAATAGACGTAGGAAATATATATACACATATACACATATATATATATATATATATATATATATTATACAATATGTATACTTAGTACTTACCTTAGACAATTCTTATTTACAGTTCAACCCAAAAGCAGCCTCACCAAGATTATGTTCAACCAATCACTTCAAGTGCAGGTGTCTATTTCGATCACCTAGGAACTTTAAAAATTAAAAATGCCTTATTGAAAATTTTAATCCCTGTAGATATATCGCACTTAGGTCCACATATCACAAACATTAGAGACTCTTTGGAAAATACAAAACAACTATGTGGCAAAACTCAGATTAGGGAAGTAGATATAGAATGCCACAATATGCTTAAACCTTTAACAGCACGATTTCACGATATGAATAAAGAATTCGAATCCATAGCATACCTATCAGAAAACAGGGTCAAACGTAGCGCTTGGTTTGGTGGAATAGGCACTGTTATGAAACACATTTTTGGCACTCTTGACGAAGATGACGCTCTGAAGTATGATGAAGCCATCGAAAAAGCACAAACAGACGTAAAAGCTCTCACCTCTTTAATGAAAGAGAACATTTTGGTTACCACTTCTATCATGTCAAATTATAATGAAACTGTAACAATAATAAGAAATAATGAAATGAAATTAAAAGAGAGTATTGACACACTCTCTCTCTCTGTAAAAAATATCTCTGAAGTAACTAACGGACTACATATCCTTGCGATGGTAAATGAAATATTTTCTCACCTCGAAACTTCAATACTTACCTTGTCATTTCAATTAGAAGATATAACGAATGCCATTTTATTCAGTAATCAAAATATATTACACCCAGCCATTGCAACACCACAGGAATTGTATAGAGAAATTGCCGATAATTATCGACATTTACCCAACAACTTGGAGCTGCCAATTTCATTAGATATAAAATTAATCTACCAAATTTTGAACATGTGTAATATAATATGTTATTATATGAACAATAGAATTGTATTTTTGCTTCAAATACCATTGGTTGCGATAGAAAATTATGTACTCTTCCACACCTTACCCTTACCTACTCCTTACAATCCACAAGAACCAAATGCATTTAGTTTGATAATACCAGACACAAAGTACATAGCCATAACTAAAGACAGGTCACATTATTGCAGAATAAATAATTTAGAAAATTGTAAAATTGTACCACCTAACACATACATTTGTGACATATCCAATATTTATTCGACAGATGCAAAACCCAGTTGTGAAAGCGAGATTATGTCTAAAGTTATTAATAAAATTCCTTCAGAATGTCAGACAAAATTTATATTTGGAAATATAGATACATGGAAACCGTTAGAAAACAACAGATGGTTGTATGTACAATCTTCCCCTAATAAGTTGGCTATTGATTGTTTAAGTGAACCTCTATCCGAAAACAGTATCCTAGGAACAGGCATAGTAACCATCCCGGATGACTGCATCGGATTTTGTAAAAACACCATTTTAATCCCGAAATATAATACTTTTAACTTCACATCCACAATAGGTCACATACCAGATTTTAACTTAATAAATGACAGCTGCTGCGATATATCAGTATTTAAAAGTGTAACATCTGATGTGCCCCCTATCAACTTACATAATATTGATTTAGATGAATTCAATTCAAAAAACAAAATTATAATGGATACCCTATTAGATAAAGTAAAAACAATAGAAACTGAACCGCATATTGTAAGGTATGGGACACATTATATGACTACAATCATAATTATTTTAATAGTTTGTATCTCTTTTATTTCCTATAAAATGTATTCTTATTATTATAAACTCTGTAAGTCTGCAGGCAAACCAAATATTAAAACTGTTGACCCAAACCAGTCAGAACCTATAAATGACCCCGAAGTAGAAGAAATTCCGTTACCAAATCTAAGAACACACTTTTAAAATTCTGTATGAACTTTGTATATCCTACTTACAAAAGTTCATTCTATGGGGGGAGGTGTTATACCCCTGTACAGTAAGGGATCATGCATACTAGTGCACCCCGAATTGCATAGATAACCAAATAAGATTGATATAAATACGACTGTTGGGAACAGACAGCCAGTCTTATTAGCTAACTCGAACCACTCGCGCGGTTTGCCCTCAGACCCTTATTTCATTGTAATTTTCCGAATATATGTGTATAATTAAAAATAGTTTTTTTTAAAAACCATATAAGAAGGGTCCTTATAACAGTACGTAGAAACGTATTAAAGTGAAATTCTTGTCTTTCTCCGAGTTGATTAAGGCTACTTCATCTCAAATATATTATGAAATTCTCGTAGGCGGCATTGTACACGGTTTATGAAATTAAATTGTTCTCTTGGGGTAAATAATAATAATATTATGACGCTGATGTTATTCTGAATACACACTCCGATGCAAGTGATGTGGAAATGAGAAATTATGAGAAAATTTTACGTCTTTGTGTAGCCAGAGTAACTACTGGACATATCGAGACTTAACATCTTATGTCTCAGGATGGCGAGCGCAGTGGAATGCCAAGCAATGCCTTGTAACTTATGGTGTTGTTTGGTTTTGCTACTGTCCATGAGCGGTCGTATCGCTTACCATCAGGCGAATGGCAGGCTCGTCTCGTCATTCATAGCAATAAAAAAAAAAAAAAAATTACTTTCCTTACAGTCACACACAGAATCTTATATTACTAAAACATTTTCTCCCATATTTTCAAGAACCTGAATAAGGGTAATGAAAAACACATAGGCTTATAATATTTGAGTAAGGGTTGCGCAAGGCGTAGTAGGATCAGCTTAGAATTTGTTATTCACTGAGTGACACGGCCAAAGGTCCGCTCTGAGCCGTAACAAGTGGCGTCATTAGTAGATCTCTATGCGGGCGGGCAGGAGGGGGTGCCGGTGCGCGGGGGGGAGGAGGGAGACAGGGGTACCGCAATTGATAGGGGAGCCCCTGCGGTGACGAAAACTTTACACGTAAACTCCGCGAAGCCTTGCAGGCCCTGATGCCTTGATGAAGTCATAGAGAACGATGCATAATTTGATGGGGTCGTGTCATAGGCCACGCGGCTCTTTTAATGTGATACGTACTCTTTAATACACGGGCTGACGTTTTCAAAAGCCCTTTTAAGTTTAACATAACCGTACAATATAAAATAACAACTACATAGGTCTGTTCCCTATCACTATAGTTGGATGTGCTTTTAGTGAAACGTGGATGAACTCGATTAAGATCTATGCTTTCGAGGAAATAATCATTTCACGTATTCATAGCTTTTCAATAATATTTTTCAATGTGTAAATGATTCGTTGAAACACTTTTCAATACGTGTAGCAACGCTGAATTTTATTCCAAAAAAAAGTTCTTTATTGGAAAATCTTTGCGTACTATTAGGAGCTACTAAATTGACATTAAAATGTTAACGTATCATTTCAGTAAAAGTAAACCTACTTCATGCTAACAATCTTTATATCGATTGGCTTTATAAAGAATTTACAAACATTTACGAACTTTTGTCAAGATAATGTAAATCGCTAAACAAGTTTGAGCAGTACTACAAAGTAATTACGAGTACGTTTATTTCTGTGTGTATAAACTTTGCCAGTAGAAACCTTAATGGGGTTTATGTAAAATTTGATCTAATGTCGCAAAAACAAACACTAGTAGTTGAATCATAGTAATCTGGGAAATTACTGTATGAACCGACATGAACTTCGAATGTTCGGACGTTCGACGTCCGAAATAAGTTAAATGTTTTCCACTTCTAAAAATCAACACTTTCTCTATGATATATTGATTCTTATCATTTACTTCAAACTAAGTTTATTGTTACGACGTACGATAGAAGATTTGAACATTTGTGGAGTACTTAGGTATATTCATACAGTTTTACGTGTGACGTTCGAAACTTCGAACTTGGTTTCGGATCATAGAGTAACCGCCCAGTATTTATCTGAAGTGTATGAGTATGACAGTCTAGTTATTACTATGTATCCGCGTATTGTAGGTACCTACCTAGAAATACCGTGCAGATCGAAAAAAAATTTAAAAAGGCTAAAAATTATCTCATGCATAAAAATAAAAAAAATCCATTAAAAACGTTTTCCATTTCCTAAATGTAACGATGATAGGTGCAGTTGATATACAAATACATATCTATAAACGTATAAATCGAACTCTGCAAGACACATCTGCGGGGATCTTGGAATGAAAAATATATCCGTATATTTTTAAATATAACTGGTATCAATGTATTATTATTGAAAAATGCGTTATATCACCAATCCAATAGTAGCCTGCAATACAACCTAGAACTAGATGAATACTTTATAAGCTAATAGAAAAAAAACCTTAACAAATATCTATTTGTGTACTGATGAGGAGTAAAGAAACATGAAAAGTTGTTCAACGTAAACATTTAAATAAGTTAGCGTTTGCTCGATGGCGCTCTATCCTTTACTTGAGCGCACTTTAATATTTCCGCGATATGCAAAAGTAGGTATTTACTACACAACGTGGTACAACATTATCATAAAGGTTCATGTTATTGCGGCTCAGATATTGCACGTTTAGTCTTCTTTACCTCACTCCATATAACAACAATAGCGTTATCTCTTGCCCCCCGCGACCCGTTTATAAGTGGCTCTATTAGACGCGTTCATTTTGTTCTCGATGGACGGTTTTCTGTTCATCCTATTCATTCTTTACCTGAACCGGCAGTTTGTTTTGCAAAGAGGCATTGTGACGTTGAAGCGTTTGCGAATCTTTTTCTGACTTATTAAAAGCTGAGGAGACTAAAGCTCTGGATTTTAATTGGTGTTAGACACTCGGAGCATTCGTGGAAATTAACTTCATGGACAAATGTTGAAAGCTGTGATGAGATAAAAGAATAAAGCTGCATATCTATTGCGTCTGATATGAGACAGCTGCAAGAGCACGATGTGAGCGGTGGTTTAAAATCTACTTTGTATTTAGGTTACTTTTTTTTTAATTAGTAAAATACTCGTATAGTCTAACCTATAAAATTTCCAAAAACAAACATTGTCTTTCAAATCTTTACTTAGATATTGATTTGCGTTTCTGAAATGAATTATAGTTACAATTTATGTATTTTAACAAATAATAATGTTTTACGTAAAAACTTGTAAATCTTATATTAACTAAATACAATTCAAATTCAATACATCTTAATTCATATTTGAAATCACATTATTCATCTAATAAATCATTTAGTAGCGCGTATTTAATATGTTTATTTTTCAATAAATTGATGCTTCAATCTTGTTTATAAAAAGGTGCACAGAGAACATTCGCTCGCGGCGTATTTTGAATCATTTTTTTCGTTGAGTGTATGTTATTAGAAATTCCGATACGCGATGGTCCTCTTGTGATATCAATATGGTTTTAATTCACATTCTCTTGAGGAAGTACGGTATGGAACAAAAAATAGACACATTTGCCATATTGAATTGAACTTTTTATAAAAATAAAAAATATTTGGCAATGTAACTGAGTTGTACATTTTGCGAAAAGTCAAGATTTTAAAAGGCAAGAACTGAGATTACCTGTAGGTAGACAAAATGGCAAAGTGCTTTTAATTGGATAAACACTAACTGATCCTGGAAAGCAACATACTTGTATGGGCCAGTAACGTGACTTGTCACACCTTCTTTCTCACAGAAGAGATGAATACTGATCTGTGTTCTATCTATATGGAGATCATTATCTGAACTAGATGTACTACTTCTAGATAATACTAGAAATACCAACAGATCTGGGTTCATTGACCTTTTATAGATAAAGTCTATGTTTTTATATAGTTGTTAGCGTGTAACATTTGTTTTCAAATAAAAATCTCATTGGCCTAGGTATTTATTGTTTTAAAACTAATAAATACATTTCTGGAAGTTTGTAAAACTTATTATTACAACTTTTAAGAGTGTAATATGAATTTTACAAAGACTTTGATGGGTGATTATTCTGTACATAATTATGTTTTCAAAGTTATCTCACTTTGTACGTAAAAAATAATTCAAATAAAATCCAAGTGGAAGAGAAGAAGGAAGAGCTAGATCTGTGTCTCTGGATTAATAATCGTAATAGTTACCTATATTTTTATTGCTATTATATAAATATACTCCAGCTTATTTTTTACATTGGAAATATTTTTTAAGATATTTTATGTAATTTTATGGCAAAGTTATTTACAAAGTTTGTAAATACTGGACCAATCAAAAAAATGTGTGTGTGTATTAGTGTACACACGTAAGAAGTGAAACTTCTTTATGACATCATTTTTCGAAAAATGATCTACTATTTACAAATTTACAGAATTGGTAAAATAAAGCTAAATTAAATAAAGTTTAAGTTTAGGAGGGGGGAAATTTTTGAGGGAATTTGGGATTTCTATCGGGGCCAATTTGTAGCCCTCACCGAGACGGTTCCGAGGATACCAAGCTCGGTGGGTCCACGACCTTTATTGGCCGAGATAGGTTTAGGGGGGGTGAGGTAAAAAATTTAGGTGGGCGTAGGGGCGGGGGGGGGGGAGGGTTAGGTTTCGTGGGGGGGCTATTGGGCACCTTAAAATATTTTTGGGTGGGGAAAGTTGTGGAGGGGGAATTCGGGAATTCTGTTGGGGCAGGATTGTAGGCCTCACCGAGCCGGTTCTAATGAACCCAGGGTCGATGGGTCTACGATGGATATTGGCGGAGATAGGAATAGGGGGGGTGAGGTAAAAATTTTAGGTGGGGGTAGGGGCGGGGGGGGTTAGGTTTCGTGGGGAGGCTATTGGGCACCTTAAAATATTTTTGGGTGGGGAAAGTTGTGGAGGGGGAATTCGGGAATTCTGTTGTGGCAGGATTATAGCCCTCACCGAGCCGGTTCCAATGAACCCAAGGTCGGTGGGTCTACGATGGATAATGCCGGAGATATGAGTAGGGGGGGTGAGGTAAAATTTTTAGGGTGGGGGTAAGCGGGGGGGGGGGACGTTTCGTGGGGAGGCTATTGGGCACTGTTTTGCATTTAGGGTGGGGAAAGGCCAGAGGGGGGGTAAGGATCAAATTACAAAAAAGTGGGTGGGACTTAAAATTTTAGGTGGGGCTTGGAAACGGTTGGGGGTGTGGCTTACTGAAGTGGGTACTAATTTACTAAATAAAAAAAGATGGCGCGTAACGCAAGAATGTGACGCGTAACGAAAAATTTTTCCAACCCCGATAAAGAAGTTTCACTTCAATAAAATAATTCGCGCGAGATTTGTAGTTGACATGAGATTAGGCTCGCCCCTATGACTGCTCAGCGCTCACGCACATCATGCAGCCGTCATTTATGGACACAAATGCAGGTTCACGCCTGTTTTCCTGTGGGACTAGGTATGGAGATTTCATGTACTATTGTAACTTATGTCGACTATTGATGGGCAATTCTGGGGATTTGCTCTTTTCTCCGACACCAAGTTCGAAATTCGAATGTTTGAACGTTCGACGTCCACCTATAACATAACATTTTTTCCACTTTTAAATATCAATACTATTCTCTATGAAACTTATCATTCACTCCCAACTTGTTTATGGTTACGAAATTCGATTCGAACATTTTGTACAGTAGTCAGGCATATTTGTACCGACTTACTTACGACGTTCGAACATGCGTCGTCGTGTCGGAGAATAGAGTAAGCCTCCTGAGCTTGTTGCGTTATTTATAAAATATACAGTCTGCTGGGAACATGATAACATTCTATTTAAACACAGCGTCAGTAGTTCTTGAAAAAAAAATATTAAAATAAATTCAACACAATTCAATATATTATTTCTCCTTAATATATAGTTTGTGTAAATATATTTATATTTTTAATTAGATATAACACCTACTAATAACTATTTCGATAGAGCTGTAGATATCGTGTTGTACTTTATTAACGTCATGTTTAAGAAATCTATATAAAAAATAGGAAGAACAGTAGTTCGGTCTGAATTTAAATCAGTTGTGTACCGGATAAGTCAAACTGTGAGTCAGTACCGCTGCCAAATTCGTAATCAGTCAGCAAAACTAAAGTTTACAACATTAAAGAGTAATGTGGCACGTCGAGGGCGCGATCTGTCTTTAACAACAACTTGTTATTGAAACTTTCTTACGTTTTTGTTTAAATGTAACGTACGATAGAGCGGAATAGTGTTTACGTCGACGAACACAACTTTGATATTCTACACTACAGGGAAGAACTATGACAGATGACGGACTTTTTGCCGAAGATAAATAAGTACGTAGTTGTGAACTTAAAACGATAACCATCGAACTTGCAAATTATGAAGGCATTGGTACAATTTGATAAATAAAGCGATATGAAAAATATGTAATAACTTAACAATGTGCGTGTAATGTATTTTTAAAATAAGGTGTTTTTTGGTATTTGACATAACTTTGACCATCTATTTTCAACTTCTAGATTTACTTTTAGTGGATTTTTAAATTCCGCTTTCAAATCGCGACATAATAGTGAAACCCCATTACGAGTAGTACCTAACAGAAGTCTCTGACAGCATCATAAAAGCCAATTACAAAGTTACTATTAACATTTCAGGCAACAATAAAAGTCAAAGTATCATAATTTAATTAATTAGTTAGTCAAACATCTCTTGTCTGGCACTGGCATTTATGAGCGTGTTCCAATGAGGTTCATATGAGATTGAATAATTTACCACGTTGCAGTGCGGACTCGCTTCTCGGCCGCGTTCTGACATGCAAATGGCGGCTTTTTAGGGTTGTTACCAGCATTACCTTTGGCGATGTGCACTAATGTGATTAGTCCCACCCTGTGGCAGTATTTGCCTAGCTTTAATGCACTGCTACACCGGCCATTTATGCGTTTTCAAATTTTGGCGATCGATCGTCTGGTGGCTCGGCCGGCGCGTTTCTATCACTGGTATGACGGGCACTTCACGCTCGCATGGGCTCCCATGCCGATATCATTTCAGAGATGTATTGTAGTTTATTTTGAATCTGTTTGAGGTTATTAACGGTGGAAATGTTATAGTGTATTAAAGTGAAGTGAAGTTAAAAACAGGCTCTATTAACTAAGTTTTGATCTCGCGGCCACCGTGATTGGTGAAATTGCCAGTTACGATAAGAAGTGCCTAAGTTATTAGTGTGCGGTCAGTACTACCTGGGTGACTGTTGGGTGGGTGTATTTACTTTGACAGCTATTTGATAACAGACGATCATATTCAGTACCATGTTTTATTTCTTGGAAAGATCTACCTCTCATCCTGATTTGTGTCAATCGACGATAATTAAAATTAAACCATGAATCATGTCCCTCATAAGAGCGTATAAAATTAATAACTCAATTATAAAATAATATTGCATACAAGCACTATTTAACTTCTACTGTGAATGTGTTAATGCAATACTTAGGTATTCCGAAAAGCGAAATAATGTCGCGGAAGCGAACAATCTGACTTATATTAATTAAATTAGTTGCTGGAGGAACTACATGCGCGGGAATTCGTAACGAGGGATTGAAAACTACACACGGCCTCAATTTATCCCACTTCGGAGTGCTCTTGTCCGATGTGTGTGTGTATAAAATAACCATACGGTAGGCCTTACACGGTCAAGATAAATTGAAATGTGATAAAAAAATATAATTTTCATTAGTTTGTTATATGCTTGGCAATAAATTGTTAATAATAGGAGTTACAAGGTAAAAAATAATAGCATTTACAATATCAATTCTGAAATATCAAGAATATAGGATAGAAAGGCAAGAAGTATTATATATTTTTTTGTATCTACATAATATTATTATTATTTCATTGAATTAAGAGAGTTTTCAGATTTATTTCGAATTGTTTAAGCACATTAAAAAGTAAAATTCTATAATAGAATGTACAGCTAATTTGGTCGTTTTCATAGAGCTTTTGTTAAACATGTTATTATTCCGTAAGGGAGGAACAGATGTCTTAGTTCTGACGACGCAGATCTCAGTTATTTATTTGAAGTACTTTTTTACCTTTTTAAATTGGAACGATAAGCCTTCAATACAGCAGACAGCAACAAGAAAAAATATAGTAGGTACCGGTACAATTGTAAGCGAAGATTGGAAACCATAAGTTGCTAAGGTAGTTCCCATTTCATTTCGTATTTTTCTCCTTACACAAACGGTATCGGCGGTGTTATTAGAGGCAAGCCCAGTAAGTACGCAATATCTCCGGTCGCGCTCCGCAAGAATCTTCACCGAGACTAGGCCCCGTTATTGCATGGAAATTCTTCGGCGTGCAACTTCATTGAGCGACTCTTTTGTATAAAGGTTTCCGCGCAATGTTCCCGGGTTATTGTTTTTCAAAAGCGGAGGGAGGCACCTGATATTACCTTTCCTGAATCACAAGCAGTTAGGTTTATTCAATTAAGCGAGGCTCGCGGACCTTTGTGTTGTAGGCAGTAGGCACGTATGAAAAAGCCTGTCAAGTACGAGCCTGGCCGTGCGGCACGAGCGTTGAATTAATTTCCATCAACTTTTTGTACGTCAGCATAATTTATTGATAAAATGTATTGGAATCCGTGACGGAGGCGGCGGTAATGTCACGAAATATGTTATTACCACATCAGCGCCTTTTTACGTCTGATTCCAGCCGTATTCTATAGAATTATGATAAATGTTTTCGACGTGACAGGTGGTTTGTAGATATGGAGGCGAGGCGCGCTTTGCAAACCTTATTGACATATTATTGAGTCATGTCTCGGCGGCGGAAGCTAACCATAAATATCGGCGGGGTGACAGGCCAAACCTAAATAACTGATTAGTTCTGCTAACGGTTTTCTGACGTCTACATTAAATGTTGTCTTACCAGCTTATAACAGAGTGTAGGAGTCGGTTTTCGATTTTTCTGACGTTAGATAACCATGTACTGAAACGTTTCACGAGGATATTAAATATTTTTAATTTAGTTGTAAAAGATATAAACAACTGGACCTCCTACATTACATTAAGTCTCAGTATAAAAAAAAAAAATTTGATATGCAGTAGTTTCGCGTTTCGGGTGTAGTATGTGTATTTACACAATTATGTTGACCTACAAGATGTAACTATCTCTGTTGGACATTAAATTTGGATTACATTTCACGTTCCATAAGTACATCAGTTTTATCGTACTAGTACAATACACTGTCTTCAATAAATTGCCTCGGTGGCGTAGTTGTACTACAGTACGATTATAAAGCTGAGGTCTCGGATTTGAATCCCGCGTCGGGCAAAGTGATATTGGATTTTACTATTCATTATAAGCCCGGTGTCAGAAATTTGTGCCCGATATGGCGATAGGCTCGCCCCCTATCACATCGTGGGACGGAACATACGAGGCGAAATGTGGGTATCCTGGTAGCACCTCTGCCTACCGCTTCTGAGAAAAAGGCGTTATTTTATGTATATGTGTATGTACAATAAAAAGCTGTAGTCCGAAGTGTATTGTCCATATATTAATGTAATTTCCATAATGTAATATTCTATAAACAAGGATAGACGTAAAGAGATAACAATTTCGTACCCTCATCAAACGGCGATTTATGTGGCTTCACAAATTAAACTTCCAGTGGCTATAGTGCCATTGCATTCACAGGCGCTCAGTAAGGCTCAGTTTACATTGAGTAAAAAGTTTCATTATTACTATTTTAATTTTTAGGCGAAATGTGGGTTTCCTGGTTTGCCCCACTGTCTAACCTTCTGAGAAAAAGGCGTCAATTTATGTATGTTTGTATGTATTTTAATGGACTTATTAATAAATATTTAGCCATAACTTTAAATACAGTATGTCATCAATTTGGTTCTATAGTACTTGACTATGTTTCCCTTAAACAATATCAAATGAAAATAGTTGTAGTTTCTTGAAATAAAAATGTTCAGAATCATTTGTTTGGGTAATTACAAATTAAACGTATACTCTTAATATAAGCTAAATTGTTTAGACAGTATTAATTTTTCAATAGTCACCAAATATTTGTCAATATTTCCAATAAGTAATACTACGGACACAAAAATAATTTTATTGCAAGGCTTTTGTTTTATAGTCAATTGAAGGTTAAATTATAATACACGTAGTATACTATTCAAAAGTTCTTGCGTATAAACTTGGCTTTACAGGCACGTCACAACTGTCAACGACCCCTATGCGGGTTGTTATCACTAACAAAACTGGAGATAAGCGCCGACCTTCCGCCATACAACATTCATTTTATTTCACTTAACAAAACCACTATTTTATTCATGAAATAGTACCCGATAAGAAGCCCAAACGCTGTTTCAACGAATCCTTACGTAAACTCCTTAATAATTAATTATAAATATAAAGCACTACTTTGCTGTATTGAAAATATACTAATTTAGACCAGTGCATCGATGCGAAGCCACAAGATTGAAACGGTAAATTAATTTCTACACTTATTTCAAACTTAGACAGAGGGATGAAAAATGAATTGAAGAATATCTCACGAGACTATCGTTGAGAGAGATTCTATAAATCTCGTAGATTTCAATTGCAAAATAAATACTTTCTGGGTAGTCTACATTAAATGCGATTCACTGTTGAGTGCACACCGTGCACTGCTTGCAGCTTTCTGTACGAGTACTTGATTGCAATTATTCCATCTGGATGCGAGCGTTCACAATAACTTTATAACATTTTTCAGAAGCACATTCATTTTACCTTAAATGTATGTTAACAAAACATAATATACTAATACAATATTACCACAGTACTTGTATACGCTTCCTGATTTTAAAACAATCCAATTTCTCTCGGTACACTTTACTCGAAACGACAAAGAAAATATCTACGAAATAACTCGGCTTCTAAGTGTATAAATATCCAAAATTATTCCCTTTGCTGTTCAAAAATAATTCATCTACTTAACTTTTTTCTTTTATGCTAAAATTCTTTGAAGTCGAGAAAAGCTCCCAAAAAGTAATTTTATTAATTACGAGTCAGGAATTCCACAAAGTTTCAAGACGGAGAGGTCCTTTCTTTCGCCGAGCGATCCATTATCTTATGAAGATTTAGAAATTCTTACCGCGGCTTCCTTCACAGCATCGCGTTTCCACTGCCGCCCTCTCGCTTGCTTGCCTTCACAAACAATAGACATGATGTGCAGCGAGAAACCCGTGCAAGCGCATACGTTCCCGAGCGTTATTACCAGTTAGTACCACAAAGCGGAAAATAATTGTTGTGCATCTGATTTATTTAATACGAGAACTATTCGTATTGTATAAAGTTTGCGGAGTTTAATAAACATGTTTTCGAATTCGCATTAAATTTATGCTGGAGCCCGCAATGAATTTTGCGGGAGGTTAGGTAAGGCGGCGCGCTGCGGTGCGGCGACGCTGTAAGAAAACAAAGGGTGTAGGGTCGAGCCGCTGCCCTGCGGCCATTTTCTCTGTAAATGTTGCCGTACTTCTCTTTGTCGTTTTGTTCGCCGGAAGGTCACGAGAGGGCGCCATAGAGCTCATTTATTCTCTTTACCAGAACGTTCGCAGTTAACTTCGTGAAACCGCAAGCATAGCGGTAACAGGTAAGTAACTTTAACGGGTCATTAACATTTCAATTATGTTTTATTTGCGAAACCAGATTACCGGTTCATTATTGTGTTTGTAATGTATGAGTTTTGGATTACTCCTGCGAACTTAACATATTTTAAACTTTAGTTACAGCCATAGCTATAAGACAGAATAGCTTTACTAATTACGGGTAAAATTATTTAAATTTCTTAACGTATAAATACGTATATCATAAAATTGCTCATACCCGAAATTCCAAGAGGTCTAGACAGAGGTATTATCATTGTACTGTCCAGAAGTGTTAAAACTACATAAACTCACGCCTTTTTCCCAGAAGGGGAAGGCAAAGGTGCTACCACGGCACCCACAATTCGTATCTTGTATATTCCGTCCCGCAATATGATAAGGGGCGGGCCTATCGCCGTATCAGGCACAAATTCCTGACTTGGCTCATAATAAATAGAAAAATACAATTTCACTTTGCCCTACCTGGATTCAAACCCGAGACCTCAAGGTTTAAACCTACCGTAGTACAATTACGCCACCGAGGCTACTACGAGTGTTGAAACTAGTCAAACTATTTAACAATTGAACTGTCAATTAATTCGTTATTAGTGTCAGTAATAGGTTACGTGGTTTCCAGACTGTAACAAATCCCAAAACAGAATGTTTACTTAAAAGCTTTTTTCGTACTCAGTTTGCAGTTTTATAAACATTTTTATTCGAAGAAAAGAAGAGCCGTCGTATGATTTGCATGGGCTAGAGATGACACGCATTACCCGTATTAAAGCTTATTAATTAATGAATATTAGGGCAGAGTAGCTAATTGGTTATTCTGTTTAGTTACCCAACAAGGTTGATTGAATATTTCACAAGATTGCCGGACAACCAGCAGGATTTGCCGATGTACATATTTAATTATCACTCATGTTATTAGCCCCGCGCCGCCGACGCCTTTAAGGATACTCGAAATATTAGCCAGCGGGATTATTTTGTGTGCAATAAACATCTGAAGTTAATAAATAACATGTAAGTCCGCCAATCCGCACTAGGCCAGCGTGGTGGACTATATGGTCTAACCACTCTCAATCCATTCTCTCGATTGTAGAGTAGGCCCGTGCCCAACAGTGGGACGTATATGGGCTGATATAGATACAGATACAGAAACATCTGAAATAAAAAGCTTAGCTCTGTAGCAAATTGGTTAAGGAAGGTTTTTGGCTGAAGATCGTGTAGTTTTACAAATCTTGAAATTAGCCATTTAGGATGTGCAAAGTGTTTTTTAAATTTTAGATACGCTTACAATTTTATTTTTATCTCAAAAATATAAGTTCCTTATACGGTATTGCATCCAGATCTTTGGGAAAATATTGTCACCCGATGGGTACATGATGGTTGACGACGTCGCGGCAGACCTAAGAAACGCTGTCAAGGCGACCTTTCGAGCTCATGTGGCCTGAAATCTCTTTATAGCGCGATCTGTGGAGACAGAGGGGGGATACCTGTGTCCAGCAGTAGGGTGAGATAGGTAAATCGAAAAAAGATTGATTAGAGTGGGTCGTTTTAACACTATGGGAGGCTGGCAAAATTATTAGCAAATGTTAAGAAAAAATAATAAATGAGATCCTGGATCTATTACAATGTAACAACGAATTAGTTGTCGAATATTAAAGCGATTTGCGTTTTTGCAGAATCAAGATTAATTCATTTATTCGCTACTAGATGGCGCTAATGATCATCCTATTAAACTGAACTATCACATCTCTGTATTTTTTCACGACGAACGGATCTAAATAAAGAATATATAGAAAACATCATTTAATCAATATCAAAAATATCGAATAACACAAATACACAAATATGAAATTCGCTAACATCTTCCTGATATTTCCAATTGAATACGCGCACACTCGACAATACATTCTTATCTTTCCCATACACTGGCTGCTCGATATAAAATGAATACATTACGCGTATTTACGGGTGAGATAATAAAGCTGTATGTATATGTAGTGTATGTAGATAAAATTTCAATAATCCCCATAGGTTTGCGATGAGCGCTACGCACGTGCTTGGGATTACTCGTAATTGATGGGGCCGGTGTCTAATCTCAGCACTTTGCTCCGTGAGCCACGCTCCAATAAAAATGTGTGGAAACCTCTATTATGCGATGTGTATTTTTCATATTACACTGGAATAGACGCTATTGTATGCTGTTTTATGTTTTCTAATTCGTGTTTATTTTAGCGGAGTTTTATCGTGATAAATGTTGGTTATGGTTAAATATGAATTTCGTATCGTTACTTTCTTCTTTATTTAAAAAAAAATATTTATTAAATTTCCCTATATGATTAGTAATACAATATGGTTATATTTTTTAATTAGAGAATATTTGGTAAATTTATGATGAAATTGATAAAAGTGACCCAACAAAGTTCTTTAATAAAACACGTAATATTCGTGCTGTAAATATATTGTTAATAACTTATTCATAATAATTTTGAGATTCACAATATAAGAAAAAGTGATTCAAAATATGTATCTGAAAATATTCATACCTATGTATGGAGCAGGAATTTTGAATTTGGCAACAAAAAAGCGGAAAATTCTCCCCTTTAACATTTATTCCTTAAGAGCGTAATTTAGTCAGCGCGGCGCGGCGCAGGGCGGCGTTGCGGCGGAGTACAATTCGCGTGAGCTCCTTATCTGTAGATATTTAAATTCCAGCCTGAGCCTCAAAATAGTTCAAATTAAATGGAGCTTGTAAATTAAGTGTTGCTGTCACGCAATCCTAGGGAAATAGCTCTAAGTGGTTTTTGCGGCATCTATTATTTTATCAGGCTTCGCTTAATGACAGAGTTTGTAAATTGTGCCTAAGCTTAACTTCAATTTGTCTTATTTATACTGAAATATGCTGTCAGGACTGGTTAATTAATAAGTTACAATTTGCGTGTCGGAGTTTTAATTGTGTAAAAATATATTCGTTGAATCATGAAAACGTATTGAGGTGCGTACGCGGAATTGAATTTTATGAATGGGGCTTTTACTTTTTTGTTTAACTTCATTGCTTTAATTCCATGTTTTATGAGTCATTGAATAAATTATGTAACATTAAAAAAAAGTGATACTTTCAATTACAAACATGTTAGCAAGACTACCGCTTTAATTGTTTGCACTTTTACATTTTTCCTGTAGGGAATTTGATGTTTATGAGCTTAAAAATTGAGTTTATGTTATTAAACCTAGGCGTAATGTACACAGTATAAAGTATTATTTGGTTCTGTAGCAGATTACATATATTTCATATTCCCTCTTGTAAGAGGGAATATGAAATATATGTAATCTGCTAAACGTATGATTCGGTGTACCGAATCATACGTGAAATCACCCACCAAGCTGGTCCGAGGCGCATTGTACGACAAATAAAGTTTATTAATCCAATAGTTTGAATTTTGGTTAGATATTTTAATACACTAACAGGTGCTGTCTGTTTCACTTGCTTATTAAGACACAGTAGGAATCAAAGTTGCCTTTCTAAATGCTATTTCATATGAATTCATGTTACTACAGCGCGACGAATATCGGAATTCTAGCACTTATTTGCTCGTGACAAACTCAATCCTTCCTCATTCATTGTTAATACATTGAGTTTATTTGCCATTATTTCAACGAAAACAAAATAAGGTATGATGACAAACGGCAGACAGCTGTGCGGGCGGGGGAGGGTGGGGCGAGGCGCGGCGCGGCTGCCATCGCTCTCAGGGGCAAACAACCCACGATTGAATGTGAAAATTTAATTCAGGTCATTTTCATCGCAAGAGTAAAGAAATCTATTATTTTCCCAGAAGAACGTTATTATTCAACAAATATTTCGACCTACTTTCAGCACTATAGTTTTATCAGAGAAGTTATTCATCGCACTGTAACAATACACGTACGATAGCACATTTAAAAACTTCCATTCAATGTATTCGTATTAAATTTTTAGCAATTACGCATTCTGCAGAGAGGCGGAAACAATAGTTTCCATTTTATGCTATTCACGCCGAGCACGACTTCCTGCTCTCTGAACAACTGTAAGTAGTTGTTAATATTATCATAACTCATTGTTATTAAGCGAAAGAAATGAAAGTTTTACACTTCTTGAAGTCTGGCAATTTTTGTAAGGAAACTTTTGCTGCTTACGACGCTTTTACAAAGCGGCATCAAATACAATCTCTTTTCTACACGTCATAAAAATTGTTAATGTTAATAAGAGTTGCCTTGGTTTTTATGAAAATTCTTTTAGATGTTATGAGGGCACTTTTGTTGCAAAATATTATGCTTTTAAATTTAACTTTGTTAGAGTGTTACTAGCGCAGAAAAATATGATGTAATGGTTGGATATTTTAAATTCGTATGCGGGTAATAAATGTTTTATTCAAGTATAAAATATAAATGTATATAAAGCAGGTAGGTAAATAAACATACATATAACATGATTATAGCGCTGCATGTTCCTAAGGTACAAAAGACTGAAAAATGCAAATTACGGCGGGGTGGCGTCGGGTGCCAACCACCACACCCTGGCATTTAAATGCAACCTAACTTGTCAAAGTTTGGTTCTTTGCAAATGAATGTTAAGTCTCAGTTGGAATTATTCTAGGATTCTCGTAAAACTCAACCACTCTTTGTGTTTAAAGTTAGACAAAAAGCAAGTATTTCTGGAAAAAATAAGCCGGCATTTGTAGGTCAGTTTAATTTGTGATAAAATTTCATTCCTCACTTGTTTACTTAAAGCCATATTTTACTTAAGTTGCGCATGCTGAAATAATAATTTTCAGTGTCCAATCTTCCGCGACAAAACCAAGTTGTATTCGTAGTACGATTAAAATAGGTAAGATTGTACGTTAAATAATTTGTAACAAAATATTGATTGTTTTGAATGTTATAAGGACTTTTAAGTACGTCTAGTTTTTTAAGTATTCTAATACTTAAAAAGAGGAAGAGCTAAAAACTTAAAAACATGATTAGAAAAATGTAGAATGGGAAAACTAACTCGGAAATGCCGATAAGGTATTAGTATTAATCTATTTTTAAGGAAATGGAGCCTACTAATCTATCTATAAACGTTAGAATATTACATCTTAAAACATCCAAAGTCGTATTTGTACTGTTTATTCGGAGCCTGTCCGAAAATAACTCAGCTGTAACACCAGCGCTCCTGCTATCTCGGATATCATATAAAATTAACAGGATGGGTATACACAGGGGCATGCAAACATCACCTGTAGACGCAGTACTATAAACTACGCTAACTAAATGTCTTTAATATCACAGCTGACGATGGGAATACCCATCGAAGAGAAGCATGATATGATTAAATTAGTCGATTAAATTTTCATATTCAATCTTCAGTTGTTTACTAGAGGGAGGCATCGCGTCTGTAGGCACAGTCTTATGCATGTGATTTTAGACCTTATGACAATAAAAATAAGATTGAAGGTTGTTGGTATAAGGATGGTAAACATTAGTTAAATATGTATGTGATTTGTGATAAGAAAAAAGTAGTTGGAGTTCCCAAATATTACATGCAGTCCCGGTTGAATTTGGCTTGAATCCGCGTTCTCATTGTGTCCACAACTGTGCCATCTATCAATTGCGTATACTTTGTATTTCATACATCGATCGCTCTTCGTGGCTCCTGTCAAAGAATAAGGAAAGATGTTTTATAAGGGAAAAATATTGTGACGTTAGAATACTTATACAATATTAACATATTTATAAAAGTTACAAAATGAAGCTTTATTTATTATGTTTTTATATTTATAAAACGATCAACATTTTCAAAATGAAATATATTCCAAAATGAATTATGAAATAATATTTAAACGGTGCTAGAATTTCCATTCTAGGCGTAATACATATAGTGCTTCTTTGAATTGCCGACTTATTTACTCCGAAAAGAGGCGTGCAAGTAAAATTAAGTTTTACATGTATTTACCACAATATTAATGTGTGAGGAAAAGGCGTACTAGAAAGTCGAAAGCGTCGCATAACATACAATTGCACTTATTTTGTTTTTAAATGCGCTGGGAAAATCAAAATGTCTATAATTTATACAAAATAGAGATTCGATTGATTTTGCGATATGGATAGGATATTGTGTCAATAAGAAAAATAGATACATACATCATACGCTTTGATAGGCAAATATGTAGTCCAGCATTATAATGTCTAGTGGCAAGAGATAAATTTCAGCCGGCACTAATTTTACACTATGCCGGCACTGTCTGGTGACATTACCATAACTATAACACACACACATAAATATAACAATACTAATATTTATTTCAAAAAGTTATCAATATCAATTACAAAAACTGAATAAAATACAAACAATAACATTCCGAAGCAGTTAATGTACATCCGATTCATAATAAACATTTCCTGTCATAATAAAATGCATTTGAAAACCCGACAAGTTGGTGAACCCACCCGTCCAGTTAGTAGTGAGCGGGCGAAATATTTTATACAATACAACGACTACCTTCACCCATATTTCATCGTCTGAACCTCAACCGCATCCCGCACCGTAAATAAATAGCCGTTTGCAAATTGTATTACATTAATGTAACTGAATACCTATCATAATAAATGGGGTACGGATTTTGAGAGTGATTCAATATTCATACTTGTGCTATTAATTAATTACTAGTTGGCGCGATTATCGTACGTTAATGTGTGAGCTAATGAATTGATACATATTATATTGTTGTGACGTCAAAGTTTTGGAACCTGATTGGATGTATTTTGCTGTGTGGGTTTGTTCAGTTCAAATATTTGCAGTAACAGTTTTGGTGCAAAAATTGGATCCTTCGTGCATTTTCAATTCATATGTACCTACGTATGTCGCAGTGTTGCTTACTACTCGCGTTATAAGTTCGGCTACTGTAGGTGAATTTTATAAGATTAGTGTCAGTGAAGTGTTAGTCTTTTGTAGTCCTGGTATATTTGGCATAGCGTAGCCACTGAAATTACAAACTTGCAAAACTGAAATCAATGATTGAACGTACCCCAGTTCATATCAATAGTGCTTGTAGAAATTAACAATCAGTGTATAGTCATAATTATCTGCAAATGTTAAATAGCAAATAGGTCAATTAAATTTTACAATCATATTACTGATGTGTGAAGTCGTTTTTTTAAAATCCCAATTTGATAAAAGAACAAACGTGAAAACAATCGGAAATATCATTAGGATACAATTTTTGTGTGATAACAAAACCGAACCGATCCGGATAATGATATTCACTTAGTATATCATAATGAATATATTTTGCTAAAGTTCCAGCTAAATCCATATTGCGAATCGTTTCGGTTAAACGTATAACTATATAGGTGTGTGGTCGAGGGCTTTTAACGTTGTTCAGATTTTGCGTTTACATTATGCCGTTTCACCAAAAGTGACTTTCAGAGGTTGTAATGCTAATTGAGTTTGTAGAATCGTTGAGTAAACTAAAACAAGGTGTTTAGTTTCATACAGCCCTTGGCTACATACCAGAATGTGCCGTTTAACTTTCATTTAACGTTAAATTCTGACCCCTTTATAAATTTCCAGTTAGAACGCTGTTATTAAATTTCGTTTGTTCATTTTGTTTTAGAATAAAAGAAATGTCATATGCAGGTTCTGTGAGTAAAAATGTATAGGTACAAGTGTTTTTAAATGTAATGCAATATTATCAAATACTTTCATTCTTTGTTGTTTGCCACATATTTTAAGAGGTACCTATAAAAATTCAGTTTTCTTCGCTCGCATTCTAAATTTTATGATTGTTTTTCACTTTGAATTTATCTCAATTGTTAAGAATTTATAAATAAGTTTCTTAAATGATTCTCCCTTTCATTGCTAATATGTACATGATCTCCTGGTCTCATAACATGTAAGATGTATTTTTTTTGAAGATTAACATAAAAAAAATAGAATTGTTCTTGCTTGTTGAAATCTTTTGCGTTTTTGTCAACTAATATTAATTGGGTACATTTAAAAAACATATTACCACTTATTCTTTTAAGTAATATTTGTGATAAATTCAGATGTATGTGTAACTAAAATGTATATGTTTACTAAATATTCATAACTATTGATTAAGGAATATCTTACTTCGTCATACATGCCATTTTTTACTATAAAATACTTGCCTAGTATAAAGTGTAAGGGTGACTTTATTACTTTTATCGCTGTTTTCTGTGACTATGAATTGAGCACGATAAATAATATTTATTTGCAAAAGATAAGAGATAGTTTTCTTTTTGTTTGCAACTAATTTGCTTTTTTATTCTAAGAGTTTTGCTATCGATGGCTACAAATTTCATAAGTATTGTGAAACTTGGTTCTTTAAATGATTTTTATGTAACAGTTGTTCGCAATTTATTAGTGTAACTTCCACTTTTTAGTTATTAATCTATATAAATATTGTTGGAAAATTGGGTAAAAATAAGCCTAAACCAGGAAATAATGTTTGTTTGTGATTGTTTAGAGTAGCTACAAATACTTTCTCATAATTTCTTATCTTTATTTAACAAATGAAAAATAAACTCCCAAAAAATACTTAGATAAGGAGGGCATTTTAAACAACTTAACTTTAAGCATTCCAATCACAATGTCCTCCATATATGCAATGTTTAGTAAGTCATAAATAATAAGTACATAAGGGAGGGCATGTACATTGTACATGTAAATATTTGTTTAGGTGATTCGTTTGTATACGTTTTAAACGGAGAGTTAGGCAGTGCCGAGGGCGCTTTAACATACAGCCTTGCTACCGGCCTCTGCACACAGTTTGTTATTGTTTAGTATTACGAAGCAAAGCGAGCCGTACAATAAATATTAAACTTTTTGCTAACAATACTCCAAGTGGCCTGTGCACACATAGTGGGAATTTTTCAGTGAATGTTTAATTTCAACCTTCATTATGACGTCACTCTTCAGGTTGCGTGCCGTTGCCAACAGGTCGCATTGTTAACACTTCGGAAGGTTTATGCTTAGCAGATTTCTAATACCATAGGATAATAACGATGATTAAATTTCCGGGTAATCTTTAGGAACCTATGGCACGAGTTGGGGGTTGGGAGGGCGAGGGGGAGGGAGGGGGGAGTGTCCCATCTCCCCTGGTACCACTCCCATGAAAAGGTGACGCAACATTCCTGAGAATATAACCTAACCTCAAAACACTTGTTGTCAAAACAAATTTGCTTCTGCAACGTCTCCGGCGCTGCGGGAAGTGCAGCCCCTTCGCCCTTGCGTAACAAAGAATAGGCACCCATGCTCACCTCCGCAGCTTCGGCTTGCTGGTCGCCTCCGGCGACCAGCCTCAGCCGCTACGGCTCGCACGGTTGCCTATCCTTCGTTACAGCGGGCGGGGGCTGCTCTCCCTCCGCGCCTTCGGTTTTTTATAAACACTCTAGGGTTAGTACCCAAAAGACTACGTGAAGTCGGGGTGCCCTAAGTCGGTTTTGGGACAAAGTCGACCTATTTTACGCACAAAGTTGGCAGAAAATCGGTATCCAGTATAAAAGCGTAGGTCAGTCGTGAAGGTAAACAATCAAAGTCCAGAGAATAAGCCAGAAAGTCGTCAAAGAAATCCACAAAATAAACACCACGGAGCTCAACGAACACATTCACGCAACTCGGGGAGAAATTTACGGAATGAACCACAGATTACTTAGATCAGAATGAACCAAAACAAATGACACTGACACTTATCGCAACTCGTAAATATTTTTTTACGTTCCGTTTCACAATTTTTTTAACCCATAGACTATATATTTGACATAGTATTATCGATTTGTTTGTCAGTCGCCCATAATAACATTCCGTTTTACTCATAGTGTGATTTGAGGTTAGAAACTATTTTTATTAATTTCTCGAAAACTACGCGTCGCCTTTTAATAAGAATCATAACGTTGTAATCAGGGACCCAATCCCTAATACCTTTGATCACTTTCACCCCTCAACTCGTGCCATAACATCCTAAAGTCCAGCCAAATTTCCTATAAATTAAAAACTACTCATAGGATAATTGATGAAATTTTAACATGAATATTTTTGTGATCGGCTCTGAAGTTGGAATAACATCGCTCCTGAATATCCACAGAATTTTAATAATCGTGGTTGCGTTGACAGCCTTCGAGGATATAAGATGATGAAGATACACACACGAAAGGTGTCAAGCTGGCTATGTGCACACACACGTGTCACGACTGAAAGCAGGCCCGCATAATTTTATCGACTGGCGAGCGATGTTTATTAAACGCCTGTCGGGCACTATCGTAATTGCATTTCACTTATCGTCCGGTGCATTGTGGCTTCTATGTCTTACCTATGTCCTTAAATTATATGTATTAGTAATTCCATTTAAAGAAAATAATTACCTTCTAATATTCTTGGTATTAAAAATATGCTACGAAATGGCATCCTCAACTAACACATTATATTTTATGGTAAAGATGAGCAGCGACGCATCTACGGCTCGGAGTGCGGTGAGGAGGCTCCGCGCTACGTCAGCAGTCCTCAGCGACAAGCCTCGCCATTCCCTCTGGAGAGTACCAACCGCCGGTACTACAGGAGGAACAGGAATTCTAAAGGTTAGTTACTTTTTTAAATGACAAAATTTGTAAACCTTTCTTGGGTTGATAATAAGCAGAAAATAAATACGCATGTTCTATATTTGAAGGTTGGATTTGACAAGTGCGTCCTTTGTTGCGAGTGGTCATTTTTAAAATAAACAACAGTTTATTTTTTATGTGAATGATGATAATATCCTGTCTTTGGTAAAAGAATTAAAATAGTAAAGATATATTTTTAATAATAAGTTATCACATTTTAATTTTAAAGTTTAAATTCTTGTTTACAAACTAATTATTACACATACACAAAATAAATATTATAAATAATATTTTGAACATAGAATATAAATTATACTCGTTTCGTTTGTACGCGCAAATCTGCTGCATGTTTTCACGTTTTGCTATTCACTAGAAAAAATATATCATCAGGTAATTTGTGTAAAATTTTGTTGTAGGTGAAGAAATATTCAACGGAGAGACAGGCGGCACTCTGTCACGGCGTCGCCGCGATGACTTCGCGCACGATAACAACGCGAGGAACGCCAGGCTCTGCCTAAACAACGGTAACTTTCACAGCAAGTTGTTTTTTATACTATTTTTCAGAAAAATGAATGTATATATATTTTTTTAATTTATCAAACTAAGTTCTTAAATTCGGCGTTGTTTCAAACGCCTTCGGAGCGGAACTTTTTACTATTTAATGTTACTAGGTATTTAAAAAAAATCTTTGAAAAAGGAAGAGTAAATTTGACTTCTTAATAAAATGCTCCGGTATAGAATTAAAATTCGACTTTGTATGGAAAATCCTCCAACATAGTATTTATTTATACGGTTTTCAAAATTCACCCGAAACAGAATTTGTCAAAATTCGGCTTTATATAAAAAAATTTACGGAACTGAATTTGTTAAAATTCATTCTTTTTTAACCAATCCTTAATAGATTGAATTAAATTTCATCTTTTTATATAAATTAATATGGAATTTATGTCCGAAATAGATTTTTTTTAATTCTGCTTTACATCAAAATTACTCCAGAATATAATTTATAAAATCTCCGCTTTAAATGAAAATGAAGTATAATTACTCAGGCGTGCACGCACGATTTATAGACAACAATGATGAATTTTGAAATGAGATATGTCAGGAATGAACCAGATATATGTATCCAGGTTTAGATTCCTGCTGAGTTATTGTTGTTAGCATTCTGCAATACATATATATTGTATAAGCTTAATACGTAGGAGGGTGCATGCCTTTGATAAGGATGTTTCGCATTGTTCCGCTGACGCACGTGACTGGCGCGTAGTTAGGCACTTCGCTATAAACACTCCCGGTATTGTTTGTGTACATTCCAATATCGCCTTTAACCTTTAAATAATATATGGATAAAGATAAATATTTAAATGATGTGTCACGAAATACTGTAGAGCTTAGAAAATTGTAAATGTATGTATTGTTACAAAAACTGTTTTTTTTAAACGTAGGTACAATTTACTCTATTGGATATGCAACATGAAAATAAAATTTCCTGTCAATGTACGACTTTTTTTACAATTTTTATTTTTGGGACGCGGCACGTAACCAAACTATATTTTTTGAAAAATTATGTATTTATGATAATTAACATATATACGTATTAATGATCCAATAATAACCACATGTCACCTCCCTATCAGCAAATGTACATAATTATAGCTAGTTTAGTAATTTTCATATAACGGAAATGTTGGAGGTAATAATCAAATTAACATTCCAATGGCTCGAATTGGAATATTATTCCGCATTATTACATTATTCGGATGCCGTATAATATTATGTAGTTTTACCAAAACATAAATACATTATACTATGTCTCCAACTTTTGCTATGATCATTATCACTAGGACCTCGTAGTTCTAAACTATCCCAGAAGTTAACAAATCAACACGCCCTATAACGATAAAGGAAAACATCGCGAGAAAACCTGCATACCATAGCGATTTGTAATCATTTCTATGGGATGTAAAGTCCGTTAACCCGCACTAGGTTAGCGTGGACTATATGGCCTAACCTCTCCCAATCGTACTCTCGATGTTAGAGGAGGCTCTTTAGCAGTGGGACGTCTATGGGCTGATACAGTAAGTAAACACAATATGGGATGCAATAAATGTATTAGCTATTCAAGTCAATAGAAAGTTGGATAACTGCTAGCTCATTTGCAGATGTAATTAAACAGATGTAATTAAAATGTAAAAGTTTTATAAGTACTATTCCCCACACACCCACCACTGCAACTCCTGTCGACCAGAATCAACAGTTGCTTGCGAGCACTAAAGCTCAGCAAGTGGCTAGGGACACTGGCTTGTCTTTTATGGGCAACGAAATTAATCAGAAAGAAAACAAATGTGAGGACCTCCTCCCATTATAAGTAATGATTTTCCATTACCCTTTATAGCAAAGCAGGAGGCAAATTATTAACATACATAAACTCACGCCTTTATGCCAGAAGGGGTAGGCAGAGGCGCCACCAGGACACCGACATTTCGCCTTGTATGTTCCGTCCCAAGATGCGATACGGAGGGAGCCTATTGCCATATTCGGCACAAATTCTTGACTCCGGGCTGATAATTAATAATAGAATCCAATATCACTTTGCCCGACCAATGATTTCGACCGGGATACGAACCCGAGACCCTCAGCTTTGTAACCGTACCGTAGTATAACTAAGCCACCGAGGCAGTCAGTCAAGATAAAACTGAATTATGAAAATTCACCTCATCAATTACCGACATACCCACCAACTAATTGTCTCACACAAGGTGTATTTTCCAGGCAACCCAACCTCAGTGAGTGGTCAGACGAGTGAGCGGGAGTGCGAGAGTCCTCCCGAGCCGGCGCCACCTGAAGTGCCTCCTCGCGGGCCCTCCCTGCACGTGACCCTTAGGCACCGCCCCTGCGAGCAGAACAATGATCCCGATCGGCTGTACTTGTCTGAAGGTAAGTCCGTATTATAGGCCTTTTTATTGTGAGATTCGGCATTTTATTTTTGCATTTAGGATTCAGGATGTGTGTTAGTGTGTGTTCGACCAGGCTGGATAATTGTGACTTCCGAAGAGAGAAGCATCTCTCGCACGCGTTTACTAACCGTCAGGTGCATTTCATTCATTTTGTGATGCCAGTATGAGATTAATAGATATACACACTGTAGTTCAGGTTCGTTTTTCTGATAGCATGTTGAAAGATGACACAATAAGTTAGTTCTTAAAGTAATTATTCATTTAGTTCCATGGATAGTCTTCGGTTACAATACAAATATTTATAAAATAAAAAGTAAATGTAATAGCTTTGGTAAGTTGATAAAGTTTTCACCAGATTTTAGTATGTTAAGAACACTACCTTGATGGCCGACGACAAAAATTTTATGTTTAAACTTTTGGATTTTATATAAATAAATGCAATTTTTTTTCATTAGAAAGTTGTTACACTGATCGTCAAAATCCATTATTTGAATTCACTCATATTTAGTCGATTACTTCAATTAATAATTGCAATAGTTTGTTAAGTTAAATGTGATCAATATAAATCCATAGTTGTCTTGATCAGAGCTCTGATAACGCAAACTTTGTTAAATGAGTTTTAGATGTCCGCAGTCGTTATGACTGGAAATCTATTAAACTAATACAAATGGTGTATTTATTGGAGCCTGTGCACTAGTGATTTCTAATATAGAGTGTGAGTTCCTGGCTTTGATATCCAAGCAGTGCGAAACACTGTGTGTTTTTCGGAAAAAAAAGTAATTCTGCGGGATTTAATAATTCATTGATTCGTTACTTTTTGACATCTAATCATGTTGTGCGGACCTTGAGTAATTTTGGTATATTCAAGTTTAGCCATGTTATTTTTATGTACTCGTAGTATGGACTGTTGAACTTCTTCAATACCCATAGGGCTTTGTAAGCAAAATCAAAACTAAATTTTATTTTCATACATAAGGCTATTGTTAATTTTCAATCAATATGTAATTTATTCTTATAAAAACATTCCAATTATAAAAACAAAATAATTAATAAATTTAATAATGTAAGTACTAATTTATATCTAAGACGCTGGGTGCATAGTATAGTTACAATGTGCACGCTGTTATTATTATTATTTATTATTATACTAACTACTACTTACGTTAGTTTTTACTTAAAATATAAGACGAATATGATTTCGTCGTATTTTCTCTTTCGAGACCATTTATCGGCACCTGTCATCATTGTAATAATGACACGAGTAAAGTAGGTATTTAAAAAAAATCAATGGCTAAGTTTAGAAGTACTTATACCGGGTATATCAAGACTGCGACCGAAAACGAAGACAGGTGGTGTTTTAGTGGTTACAGACACGATGCAAATAAAAATTTCACCAAAACAGCGACAGATAGTTTTTTTAAAATCATCTTGTTTGGGTGGTAAATACCCCCTTGTTGCGAAAATAATAATTTAAGCCCTTACGTACCATTGAGTGTTTAAAAATAAAGAGGTCCACATCATTATTTTAAGAAAACTATGTATTTATCCAAATACGAAGATAAGTAAAAAAATACAAAAATAGAAGTTGTCGATTTTTTTTGCGAAAATTTTGTTTGCTTTGTGTCTGAAGTCACTAATTCTACCATCTGGCTTCGTTTTCAGTCGCGGTATTGATATACCCTGTATAATACTTTACTAGTGGTAGGTTTCTCATATGTGAGAGGCCGCCTAGGTAGGTACCACTGCTATGTCTATTTCTCCCGCCAACAGAAGTGTAAACGCACTGTTGTGTTCCGGTTTGAAGGTTAGAAGAGTTAACATCTTATGTCTGAGGATGGCGAGCGCAGTGGATTGCTAAGAAATGCTTCGTAATTCATGGTGTTGTTTGGTTTTATACCTACCATGAGCGGTCGTATCGCTTACCATGAGGCGAATGGCACGCTCGGCTCGCCATTCGTCGCAATAAAAAAAAAACTTTGCCAATAAATGTGTCTTAAAGTGTCAACACTCGTAGAATTTTCACAAAATATTCTAAAATAAATAAACAGCAGTTGCAGTGTTCAGAAGCTGCATAGTATGCAATTTACAAGTGTTCGTATAAATTCTGTTGAACACTGTTATACTTTTATCGCACGAAAGAGTTTATGCTTAATAAGCTCGTTTTAAAATGTTTAGAGATATTCAGCGTCACTATTATTATGTTTATTAAAGAGTCCAAAAGGTGACAGAAGGGCAGACGGCTATTAATTTTTAGTATAACGAGTTGAAGCGTATGTTGTTACGTGTAATTTAATTAACGATGTTCGGAAAATGAGCAGCGGTATCTTCGAACCGACAATTATTTAAAACAATGTAAAGCGATTTTGTTTCTACAAAACAAAGTGGATTAAAGTATTTTGTTAAACCTAATTATGTATTATGGAAGAATTCTAAACTATGCTCTAAGTTAAAGTAGGTCTCAGAATATGCGTGATGTATTTGCATATACACGATTATATAACAAGTTGTTTTGATTCGGTTCTCGTGGCAAGTTATGTAATTAACAGTCCGTCTTAAATATACAGACGCGTTAAATAGATCTCATTCCCGTATACTTCGGCCGAAGTTTAATCGAATCCCACCGTCCTTGAACACAAGTACCGCCAAGTGTATTCGCCTTGACAAATTAGCCACTTGATCCTGTACACAATACTCGTGTTAAACTTTATCGCTAGCGAAAAATTTGAATAAATGCATAAAATAAAGTAGAAACGGCGCGGTTGAAATCAGCGTATATCTGAGCTGTGAGTTGTGACTCAAGAAGAAAGCTGCTAAATTTGATTTGGACGATAGCTCGACACAGGATGAGTTGCTTTGATGTGGCTGCCCCTTGCCCCCCGCCGAGCCCGCTACCCGTTGAAATGGCGCGCACTTACAGAGAAACTCTTACCGTAATTTAATTTTTATGATAGCGCATTGTGAGTGTCCCGGGGAGACTTTCATTTGGATTTGTTATATTACTACGTTTATGATTAATAATTCCACAATTTACATTCATGAGCGAGCTGTCAACACAACTTAAATATCACGAATAACTTGTTTAAAGTTAGTAGGCATGGAAATGAATTAGACAAGTCTTGAGTCAAACAAGAAAATAGCTTCAAAAGGTCTTGAAAGTTTAATGGAATCGAACAGGGCCTGGCCGGAGTAGTCGGAAGTTTGCGCGGGTGACAAATTGGGCACTTGACCCGCGCACCGACCGAGCCTCCCTGTGCTTGTTTCTCGAGGACCGTAATAAGTTTAACTTAAAGTAAACTATATTCCATTCCCTCTAATTTACCCCGCCTCCTCTCGACGTTGCTGTGAACATTTTTCCTCCGTACATTTCTCTTATTAAAACAAATTTCAGGTGAGCCGTAATTTTACATCGCTAATTTTGTATTTGTTTATTTGTTAAGGCTAATTTGTAGTGAAATACGTATTACGTTGCGAAGGAAGCGTGAAGGATTTGTATCTACTTGTAGATGCAATATTATTTCTGCGTCTCGAGTCGCGACTCACCGGCCTCTTGGTTGAAAATTGAAACCTCCCCAGAGATTCTCGTAATTTAATTTTTACGATCCGTATTGTTAGAGCTCGCAAGGAGCGTTGTTTGCTGTTAAAACTCAGAACGCAGTTGTCTTTGACTATTATCATAACGTTCTTTGTTTGAATTAACAACCGGCCTGCTTACCTGTGGAGACTTTCTTGAAATGTTTCATTTTATGGAAAGATTTTCAAGACCAAACAGATTTTAACATTGCATATTTTTGTGTGTTTTTAATAGTATTGTTATTTTGTAATGACTGAGAATTAAAAGTTTATTTAAGAATTAGTAGGAAATAATCTTAATAAATAATATATTAATAGTATATTTTTACTTTTGCCAAGTATTATTGTTTATTAAATCCACATTAGATAAATATGGATTCAATGCAATACACATTATTGAAAAGACATGTGGTAATGTGCATTATATTCTTGCAAGTCCCTTGTGAAATCGTCCCGTTTTAACCGCATCCATTTGTTCGGTAGGTAAAGCGCCCATGTTTATTTCTTTGTTCTTATGGTGAAATAAAAATGTTATTACTGCGTTTAACATCGCGGTAAAATTGATATAACTCAGGGTATTCTTTGTTGCCACTCTTCTATTTCATTTGACGGACTTTTTTAGGACAATCTTGTGGCGTTCCCGTTTTATAACACATTTTTATTACTTTGTTATGACTGGTATATTTCTATATAATATGTATGCAATAAAAACTTAATGGAGTGCTTTCTACACTAAAAGAATGCTTTTAAATTAACGTATACAAAACAAAGTGACTGGGACTAGAGTCGATTTGGCGCAAATATAATTCTTAAAACGTCTTAAAGCGAAGAGCACATGTGGTAAAGTTATGCATATAAATTACTTGTGTAAGTTTATTCATCAAGTTACTCTGCACGCAATACTATTAAAAAAGGATGTAAAGGTTTTGTTCTATTGTTGAATTAAATTGTGTTTTAGCACTTAGTACAATTTTCGGTATCTTAAAAAAGTGGGATTATTTTTGTAATCGAAAATATAATTACATTTAATTTTATTTATCATTGCCATTTAATTTACATTAATGATGGCCTATTCGCCACATAGTCTATAACAAATATGTCACAATACACACAGCACGAACAGCGTTTTGCTCACAAAACTATCCCCATTTGCGATCAAATCCGACATTGTCGTATTTTGAGTGGAACCTACTCCATCCGGCTGTATGCGCTGGGAGAAGAGTTTTAAACATCCCAGCCCGGAAGCCACTTAAGTGCTCATAAAACACTCATACGAATATCCATATAGATTCGCTCCTTTGTGTTATTTGCGTTCCTGTCGGTGACTTGGTAAAAAGTTATTGGCTTGTCAATTTGTTTTATTTTTTGAACGGTGCACTGGGCAGGGGGAAGGGTTGGCGAGTTGTAGAAATGGAATACGTTTTTGATATTTGTATTTTTGTGGGTGATCTGAGTTTAATTTTAATGAAGGGTTTTGATCTTAATATTATTGAATGTAGTTTGTGAGGTAAGAATCTCCGTTGTATGATAATATAATTTTGCAAATAATGTCAGAATAAAATCTCGATAGAGACTAATATTTATTCTTATTTATATTATTACTAATTTTAATATTACGTATTTGTCAGCATATTATTCATATATGAATAAATAATTAATTACAATACAAATACTTAATCCTGTGATTTCTTACAAAATTTTAACAATAGTTTTATGATAATGCGTTTTGCAAAATAATTAAACAATAATCACGACTAACAGGCCAAGCGCACGCGAAAGCCACAATCGGGGGCGCTGTACCTATGCCCAGAAAACATAAGCTGCCCAGTTCCTAGTCTTATAATAATGGCATTAAATAGGGAAGGTAAACATGGTAGTATGACATAAAAGCGAATGAGCTCGTTCGCGATACGTCACAGTAACTAGGAACACTTTAAAGTTTTCCACGTAGCGGTACGAACCATTCGCGGACGGAGCGAGCGAGCGGGATAAATGATTGATGGAGGCCCTCCAAGTATAAACTCGATTATCCGCCGAGACGCGAACAACTTATAAGTTTTATGTAACGATGGATCAGGATTATTTGGAAGTTTTTCTTTGGAAAAAATCGACTCATGACAGTTATATTTGAGCTGCATATCAATAGCGATGATGTTCTTTAAATAGGGGCTTTATTTATTGCTTTAGGATTCCGTACAGGATGTAAAACCCGGCTCATTACCTTTATTGTTGTGATATACAATGTACATACAGTTTCGACGTTTTGAGGTGGCTTAAATAATATATAATCGGTAGGCGAGAGGCAATCAGTTTGCAGCAGTGGTATCTCCATCTAAACAGAACTGTACTTATTTGTAAATATTTTAAATAGGTGTAAATACTCGTAGGTGTAAATAGGTTTGTAAATAGATGTCTATTGTAGTTGTTATTCACAACAAATAAACACAGATTTGATGCTTAATAATATTCCTTACGCTGTTTTTAACCATGTTTTTTTATTATAGAACATTTTATAAATTATAAGTAACTAATATTTAAATGTGGGAATTTTTGCAATTTACATATTTTACTTTTGTTAAAGTTAATAAAACTTCAAAATGAACAACGTAATGCGCGGTAATGATGAGAATGAAGCCGGCGGAACATTGTGCACTAGTTGAATTATTGAAATTTGTGATTTTAAGCGAAGTAATTATAATGTATTCCACAAAGTGCAAAGAACAATACATTCCACGCAGGAAAAGTACGTTCTTTGAGGTTTTCAATTTATCTTTAACATATTTCAAAGCGTCCCATGAATCAAAATTATTATATTATTATAATATGTTACAGCATGCTCGATGCATAGAATATAATATTATCATTTTGGACATTTCCGGAAAATGTATGGCATCGTGTTTGGGTGTTAAATTACTAGTTTTTGCGAAAATACTAATTTAAACCCTTACGTACCATTGCGTGTTTAAAAATAGAGAGGTGTACATCATTATTTCAGGAAAACTATGTATATATCACCCAAATACGAAGACAAGTAAAAAAAATTACAAAAAAATGTTATCGATTTTTTTTGCGAAATTCTTACTTGCGTTGTATCTGAAGTCACTAATACTACCACCTGGCTTCGTTTTCGGTCGCAGTCTTGATATACCCTGTATATAAGATCACGTCAATAGCTAATAGCTATCTCCCCAGTGTAAATAGTAAGTATTAAGCATGTCTTTAAAATAAAACATAATCTAGGTAACATTCTTAAAATATCAGCCCAAAACACGAAACAGAAAGCTAAACTAAAATTCACTTGAAACATAAAAAAAAATGTTTAGACTTGTAGTAATTTATGTTAGGAAGCACTAAGTTAAGAAAAAAAAAACTTATAATGCGACTAAAACTGGAAGTTTTACAAGCAAAATCCTTATTCTCCGACTTTAACAACGTTCCGCGGTGTTTGCATGAATAACTGTTGAGTTTTTAAATGCAGCCTTTAATTATATCTTGTTCTGAGAGCTAGCGCGACGCAGCACCACGTAACGAAATTATTTCGCAATTTATTCCGGGTTTTAATAAAGAAAATGAGTCCAGTTGGAGGACTATGGGCGTCTGGAAAATGTCCGACTTCTTGCCGCTGTGATCCGCCCCGTCCACATTAATCGTGTGTAAAATATACTGCAAAAAGCTCATTACGAGAACGCTCGTTTCTCTTTTCCTCTGGCCTGCTATCGTTTAAGTTTGTAGTTTGAGCGTCTGTTGCGGGACAGTGCATTATGATGTGCAAAACATTTTCGGCCGCTGTTGTGGAACGTGCTTCAAATTACAAAGTGCACACTGTATCACGCCTGGCATCACGATTTTTAAGTGTTCGTAAATCGTACAAGATCGATTGATACGGTTGAGTAAATGTATATAATTTTTTATAGTCATCGCGGTTACAAAATAAAACTTATTCTTAGTATTTCTTTATCAAAATATTATAAATGGTGCAAAAAAAAAAGGAATTGAAAATATTTAATAGAATTGATGCAAAACTATCTCTTATAAATCTACGAAATACATAAAATCCTGAGTATTTTGTAAGCTGTAAACAATAATTCAATTCATTCTTCTTGCATTTCTAAATATTTTGTGTATAGATAAAATCTACAAGGCAATAAATTCATAACCAAAAGAATTTCAATCCGCAGTGTCAACGATCGCAAGCTGCGATACGTAAAGAATTTCCACACAAATTGAACATGGGAGAGTAATATTGATTGATAACCCAATTTGCTAGCAATGTGGAGGGCTGTATCGCTTCGAAACGATGGTTTAACATACAATGTTCTTCTTCAAGCCGTTTGAGAGACGTTCCTGTGAACTTGCACAAATTGGATCGCATTTACTGGAAATATAATACGTATCGCAGTTAAGTGCAAGCAAGTAGCATTGTAAGGATCGCACGCCTTTGACACCGCGTGTTTGCCTCATACTCGCGATATTAATAGAAATTTGCTTTGATCTTGCTGTTTGTTTGACAGTTGGAAGTGAACATGATTGAAATTGCGGGATTCAAGTACCTAGTAATTTTATTACTTCAATTTAACACTTATATCTACACAAATATGTTTATATATTTTTTTTATCTTTTGTTTACTGGGTGGTAAAGACGTGAAATTAATTGAATCCACACAGCAGCGTCAGCAGTTCGTGCACCAAAAGTTGTTAAATTGTATTCAGTGGTATAGCCATTGGATATTTTTAGATTATTAAAAGATAGACTATTTTTTCGTTTAAGTTGACACGCAATATTAGTGTTGTGTTTAATGACGTTACACACACTTTGTTTAACGTAATATAATTCTTATTTTAAACGCACTTTACATTTATTGCCATAGATTCGTACGATTGCCATCAACAAAAATATATTACTTTAACTGTACTGTACTATAGTCTATAACTCGTTAAAATTAAAACTTCTTCATTCAGAAATAATAAAAAAAAATTGATTACTAAAAAAAAAGCCTGTCAACATCTAAACAATGACCGTGTAAAATTATAAAATTTCAATTCACGCTTATCAAGACCGCATCGATCTATTTACGTTTGCTTCCTGTGCCGATAATAAGCCGGGGTGGCTTTTAAAGTCGATTTTACTCGTGATACATTATAAAGGCGGCGTTGCTTTAAAGCTTTCTTCGGTATCGGTGGGAGCGACTTACGGATAAATGATTGATGGCCGAGTGACGTCACGGCGCTGTATCATGCGCGACTTTCACTTAGCTGCGAAAAGTTCACACATGGAAAATGTCGCGCTACGGATGGAAGGAAAATGTACCTGTGACAATGACGAGCCAAGACATCGCTTTTACGAACATAACTTATTTTCGTTTACTATCAGACTAGTCAATCTATGTTTATATGGATGAAAATATGTCGTTAATTGTTTCTGGTCATTTACGCAGTTTGGATTTTGGGTTATGATACTATAATTTTATATTGTTGCATTATTTTTTGTTGTATTACGTAAAAACTATTTTTTAACAAATCAGTATAAACATTGACACCAAATAAAATCCGCAATAAAACCAGTATAAAATAGTTTTATTTCCGTATAAACAGGTTTTTAAGCGTTTGTTTGGATTTATCGTGCCCGTTAGTAGACAAAAACGTGGCCGATCAAATACTGTTTATGCGCAAATGTATACACGAACACAACAACACCAGCCATGCACAAGCAACATAGTATAATTATATGTATTTTGTTTAATACCGGCAGCGTCAGACTCACTCGAAACTCATAACATCGTAAATAGAATTCGACGGAAAAGTTTGCCGACATGAATCCGCGGCTGTTTGTACATCATTTCCTTATTTCAAAATATTCAAATGTAGGGTGAAACTCTTTGCGCCGGTGGATATATCACACTGTTAGAGTTAGCTTTGAGCCAAAACTTTAAAGAGCCGCAAAGGTTCATTTGAATGGAACTTGGTGTATAATTTGCATACTTATTTACATTATCTCTGCAGTACACAAGTGAAGCCCTTTCATTATCAAATTCACAGCGCATGGGGATCGGGCCACGCTCCCCGAATACAAACTCCGATGTGATTATCACGAAATTCAATGCAAAAATAGCATCCTATTATAAAAGTTTTAGCTGGGATAATATTGATACGCGGAAAGAATTGGGTGCTGATTATTCTTGATGATAATGTTGGTACTTTTCATGATTTATTACATTTACTTTTAATACATGTTGGTTTTATATAAAGACGATTGAATAAATATATAAATAGCTTAGCAATACATTACGCCGTATGAATTTCAGTCCAAGGGAGGATGGTATTTTTTGATAGTTTGAATTTTTAAAAGTAAAGAACGTTGTACGTAAAGATAAGATTGCGTTTACATCATTAATTGCTCTGACATATAATACCTATTGGTATAATTTATTTTTATAATTTTTATAGACTTGAGCCCTAACTAAATATTTTGTTAGATTATAAGCCCCCAGAAGACAATACTGACTGAAGACTGAAATATCAAAACTCTATATGGAGTATTAAATTAACACACCAAACTATTGCTCTGGAGTACGATAACAGTGTAAAGGTCACATTTCATTAAGATATATTTAGAACCATGTTGAAATGAATTACCTAAGCCCTACAGTTCAAATATTAAAAGATAACATTTGGCTGTTTGAATAGAGCTTAATGAGAATATCTTAGTTTCCAGAACTAGCTAGGCGGTTTATTAAATTTCTGATTCGGGCGTTTGATAGACATAACATGCCGTACCAATATAGATACGAGATAATGAGTTAGATTCTGGATTTGAATTGATGTAGCATTGAAATGATCAGTTAGTAAACTGCGAAGGGTTAATTGGGAATTTTGTAGCTTTTTGAATCCAATGTGAGTTAGTTGACCTTTAAATCTTAAGCTATATCATTCATAGGTAAAATTTGAAGCTATCACTAAGCCTCACGAGGAAATTTAGACGCAGAATTAAAAAAAATCACGAGATTCTAAGCTCCTTTGGGCAGTTATAACGGCTGGTCAGAATTGGATGAAATATAGCACAGCTAAGATCTTTCTTTATTACAAAAGCTTTTATTTAATAAAAAATACATATATGTTAGCGTCTGCTTTTTAAATTACATATGTTACTCATGTTTAGACGCACAGAGTTTCAACACACTCTCCTCTTTAAACGGCGAAGTTTAATAAATTACATACATACATAAACTCACGCCTTTATCACCACCTTTATCGCCACCAGGACATCCACATTTCGCCTTGTGTGTTCCGTCCCATTATGTGATAGCCGTGATGCGAGCCTATCGCCATATCGGGCACAAATTCCTGACTCCGGGCTGATAATGAATAGAAAAACCCAATATCACTTTGCCCGACCCGGGATTCGAACCCGAGACCTCAGCTTTGTAGTCGTACCGTAGTACAACTACGCCACCGAGGCAGTTAATAAATTACGTAGCGAAATAACAACTCCGAGAGGCACCCTACAGTCTATCTTGAAGACATCTCTCATAAAATGATGATACGCTCTTATTTCTTGTTAAATCAAATAACAATTTGCAATAACGAATCGAAAGTTCATGAACTCGAGATCGAAGCGATGTCTGCCGTGGTGCATTACAAAATCAAAATAATGAGTGCCCGAAGGTTAACGAAGCATTCTCTCAAATAGAGATGCGATTTCATCTCATTTTTTGTGAGTTTTAGTTGAGGGTTGTCGGGATATAATTAAATTTAACCCTTTACCCCGCCAGTCAAGTCCTGTAAATTAGAAAACTAAACTACGGCTCTCACCCCGGGATTCAATTAGCTGTTAATCATATCTGGAGGGTGTGAGCGGATCGATTGAGTGTTCCTCCTCTGCATCTTAAACGCCGGCAATTGTACACGACGCGAATTTTTGCTCGCTGACATTTAATGAATTTGTTTTATGGATGAGCTGTCCGCGCTGTTTACGATTTATTAAGCAATTTGAAGAGATGTTGGTGGTTGATAATGTCTTTCTCACTTTTCGGCTATTACTATTATCAAGTAATTACGTAGGTTTGATAAAACTTTTAGGGTTTCAGGAAAATTGTGTTGCGTGTCTTATACATAATTGATGAAATAAATAAACTGACCTGTATGTTAGTAAGATTGTAGATGTAATTGCCTGATTACTACTAATAGAAGTGGGAATCTCTGCGCCGGTTTTCGTAGTCTTACAGCCTTATTAATAGACAGTTACAAAACCTATTTTAACTATCGAATGTTTTGTCTTCTTCGCTCAAACTGAATTAAATATAAGTCTAAGTAAGTATAAGTCGTTCGAAAGGAGCAAACCATTCGATAACTAAAATAGGTTTTAAAACTGTCTATGATTAAGGCCGCGTGTTTAAAGCGTTGTGTAGCAGTTTCATTGAATGCCCACCGACACGAATAACAAGGTGTTGCTCGTATCGTCTTATAGTTGTCGTAGTGTTGTAGTTCTCGCAAACGGAAGTTTGCAACATTTCGGTATACCGAGTACCTGCACTGAAAACGCATCAATGCTACGCTTAATAATTATAGGAAATATTGTATTGGATAACGATTGGATAATAATGTAATTGGATATTGTATTGTATTGTATTTGACTGCCTCGGTAGCGTAGTTGTATTACGGTACGGTTACAAAGCTGAGGTCTCGGGTTCGAGTCCCGGGTCGGGCAAAGTGATATTGGATTTTTCTATTCATTATCAGCCCGGAGTCGGGAAATTGTGCCCGATATGGCGATAGGCTCGCCCCCTATCACATCGTGGGACGGAGCATACAAGGCGAAATGTGGGTGTCCTCGTGGCGCCTCTGCCTACCCCTTCGGGGATAAAGGCGTGAGTTTATGTATGTATGTATGTATTGGATAAATTTAGACGTTATCTTTATTTATCATTTTGTGTCTTTAATCTTTATTACTCATATTTTATACTCGTATATATCTGACGTCCTACCTGTTTTGTACATTTTGTGACTCAATTACTTTTGTCAAAAACGTAAAGTAGTTTTTATTAAATGTGTTAAATAAATTGTACTTCTATTAAAAATAGATAACGATGACCGATGACCATAAAGTAAGGATCTCGTTTTAAACATTGACATGGGTGTCCACTCTCGTCCAGACTTATAACAGTGGTACCAATACGGCCAACCCGGCTCATTTCTAAACTACTCCAAAGTAACTACACCAGCTCCACCACTTTTCAAAAGAATAAATTGTACAGAAATTGTTGAATTACTCACTGAAAATGCATCCCGTGCACAAGTTAAATAGAACTCCACCGTTTGTACAGTAGCTACGTACGCTCATAAAATGAATCTTTGTTACAGCGATCACATTCGGAAACGACACCAATAGTGAATGCATTTACCACGCGCGTACTTTTACAATCCTTTTTCCACCGCCTCTTGCATCCAGGGCGCTTTTCAGTGCTATCTGTCGATGCTTCAGTGAAAAATTTTGCCAAGCCATTCAACTGTAAACTCCTGTAGAACGCACTGATACTCGGCTACTGACACCGTTAGTGAGGCGTGCTGCTTTGTACCGGATTAATAAATAAACCGTTGCATTGTACAAACATACTACCAAAATTATTGTTAGTAATTATAAATATTTTTATTTAATAATCTATACATATAATAAATTTGTAACCAATCGATATCTGTACATAGAAGATAAATGAGAAAAACTAATATGGGGGATCTGTATTAACGTTATAGAACCCAAACAATGATTTTTAGAATTTTTGTCCGTGCGGTTGTGCGCGATGAACTCAGAAACGGATTAACGGATTTCGATGAAATTTGGTATGGAGATAGCTGACGCCCCGGATTAACACTTAGGCTACTTTTGGTCCCGAAAAACTTAGTGTTCCCGTGGGATGATGAAGGAATTCCGATATATTTGTTACTTTTTTATGCTCAAAGAGATGGGATGAGACTGGATTACATGCCTTGAGTGAGAATGAGACGGGACGGTTGGGATATAACAGTGGCGTGCCTAGAGTTTTGGAGTAGGGCAAGCCCAATATTATTTTAGATTTAATACATATTTATTTAGAAGAAAAAAAAGATTAAGAATGACGAAATCGAATTTACGGCGCGGCGGCAGACCTTTCACACAATCTATACAATATTAAGATTAGGTAATACAAATATAGATAGCTTGTGGTCATGCAACCGTAACTTTTTACTGCACTAACTACTGAGCACTTTTAATACCCGGCATTACACTAGCAAAACGATAGCTACTATGGTCCCGTGTTTGACTGCGCAGTTAACCAAAATTGTGGACAGAAATTGTTATAAATACATTAAGGTTAAATTTTTACAAGTAATTTTAATTACAAGTAATAGCATGCCTTTTGAAAGGACCACAATATCATTGAAATCATTAGAATTAATCAAAACATTCTAATACACAAGTGTCCCTTGAAAAACATATGAAACACGACTGTTTAATAACCTATATGAAGGGGAGCATGTAGAAACCGAATTACCTACGTAGTTTAGTAAACTGAACAGATAAAATGCCTCTTGTGATTTATCGCTAATTTAAGAAATACACAAACTCGGCGTAGTTTTCGCACCAATTTCAATATAATTTAATTAAATTACCTTTATAACGGCAATGAATACTTTCACCATCACACTAAAACCATCACAGGAAACAATACAAATCATTTTCGTATCAAAAAGTTTAATTAATAACATTAAAAAAACGAATAATTAACCTAAAACCGAACTATTTACAATTGCACAATATCAAAATACTTATGAAGTTAGTAGTAATTCGTACAGTATTGCTAGTAAACGAAAAAATTAACATTACAACATGCAATTATAATTTATGAAAAAAATATAAAAACCTTATTATTTGTATTACAAAAATGATTAAATAATTTTAAAAAAGAACTAACATAATTTAATAACAATAAATATAATTTAGTTAACAAATAATGTTACACATGACGACCTTCAAACGTACGATGTTCAGTCAAAACAATTCTGTGGTCAAAAGCTGGGCTTTTGGTTTAGTACATTATTGCTATATATAAATATCTGTAGCTATACATTCTTAGTGCCGGAGTATAGCATTTCACCCGTAAATGTGAAAGAGATAGCATGCGTTGCCAAAAGCCTCGTAAAAGCACACGAGAGAGAAGAAGGCAGATATATGTTTTGCGCGTACCGTCTTTTAAAAAATGCGTGGAGCTACGTTCTATGTGAGAGGTAAAATTATTGAATGAATTTATTACAAGCTTTGCGCAGCGCGGGCGGCGCTTCGGCTCGCCATCGCAGGCGCTTCATTGAAGAGCGCCATGACGCGACGGACCGCGGTAAATTCAAAATGGTAGATGTTTCGTAATTACTGTTTTGTATTGAATGTAATTGTTTCGTTCAGAATTTAGTATATACGTATTAAGTAGGGCAAGCCGGGCTTTTGGGCTTGTATGGAAGTACCGCCACTAGGATATAAAGGGACGCGATGGGACGGGATGGAAAATTCCAAATAAAGTTAATTTCAATTAAAGTTAATCACGCAGACGAAGTTTGCGGGCAGAAGCTAGTATCCGTGGGGAAAGCCTGTCTATACTCGGTAGGGAGCTTTTTGTGGCTGAGTATGATGATTACAAAGAACAATATTATATTTGGTTGTATATTTTTCTTATTTAATATCTTTTTTTGTAATAAAATTACATTATTATTCAACTCACAACTTTTATTTTATATAATCGTTTATAACTTTGTTAACTATACATTTAGACAAAAAACGTTTAGTGATAATATAGGTAAGCATTAAAAATAGCGAGCAAAATTACATCATAAATACTAGTTTAGCAAAATATGAGCGTAAAATATGTACATACATATTGGAACAGGAAGCCATGTCAATGTTATTTGTGTGACACAGCAATACCACTCAGTCACGTCCCCGATGTAAAATCATGGCGGAAAGTGAGCGGTCTCAATCGAATTTTACCTCAGCCCTGCCCTAGAGGAATAGGAATATTGCTCCGTTGCATCCTACACAAACTGTCTGGACAACTTACTTTGAATCCGACTAAAATATCATGTCAAATGTTTGGATAAATATCAACTTTCACATGTTATTTGCCAAATAACAAAGTTAGTTTCAAATTGCTTTTTCTTTATAGTTCCTTGTAAAGTTGTAGGGGATTGTATGACTTCAATATCAGTCTGCAAGTCGACGCACTTTCAATGCTTATTCATATATATTTTAAAATTTATTATGTTTAAATTTCCTATGTAGATCATTTTTTTCAGACGGCCAATAAATTTGATTTTTACTTAAACCTGGGTGTATTACATAGAAATAATATATTATAAGACTGGTCATTTTGGGATAAAGCCGGACAATAGTTTCAAGTTAGATGGCTACTATTGTCACGTGATTGATGAACAGAGCGCGCGGCGAAGATGATCTCTCAAAAGTCTTTGTTAGATTTTTATGTTCAAACTTTTATTCACGGACAATCCATCACAACAAATGTCTCTGTAATCTGCTTAGTATCTCGGTCCTGAAAAATTCACAAAGGCAATTACGGATAGGAAACGCGGCTAATATTTCCCAGTTATTTCATTTTTACGCAACGCATCCACGTGGTGCGTAGAGTTGGAAACTTGAAGTGGGAAGTGTTGATGGAACTATGCAGTTACGGCGAATAGTTGAAGAGGAACGTATTGTTATCGCACGTCGGCGCCCAAGAATGCGAACGACAGAAAGTTCCCCCTAGATTCCCACACAAACTACCACGGAACACCAAACTATTGACCTCAGCCTGTACATAGACAGCTTTTAATATCATGAAATTGCCTCGACATCATTTAGTTGCTGCAAATATTACTTTAATCCTAGAGCAATAAAGTTTAAGCGTCTGAGCTTGCGGGGAATGCAATAAAACCTTCAGAAATTAAAGACGTACGGGTGAAAGTTACAGTTGTTTCACTCCCACCAAGGTCAGACGGCATAGAGGCAGAACATTGTTGTCTCTGTTGTGTGAACGTCGCGTTTATATTGCCGAGGCAGCTGCAAGACGACGCCGATGAAAATTCTTGGTACCTCAGTGTTATCTTATGAGGCAGGTTTACGTTTAATATTATCTTATCATGTCAGAATTGAGATCATTGCTGAAACGGAATAGTAACACGTAGTATTGCGCAACGTTTTATGGTAATCATGGAACGCTGAATTTATTACCGTTTCACACACGAATTGTGAGTTTAGGAATAAGTTGGCGTGTAAGAAAATATATGAGGATGATCCATCACTGTTTTCCACATAATACAAGTGAAAACATCAACACGAGAGTGAATATTTGCATTAGGTATTGAAAATGAAAAACTACTCGGAATATTGATAAGAAAGAAAAACACAAACGATTTATTAACATTTATTAATCACTTTATCAATTAACAAAGAAGAAAAACACACTGAAATCTATATTATTTGTTTAAAAAACAAAAGTTCAAACCGTATCCGAAATGAGCCGTTTTCAGCTCGCCATAATATCTACCTCAATTTGTTTTCAACCATTCGACGTGCACATGACCTGATAAGTACCTGTAATGTGTAAAGTTTTTAACAGTCGACCAGTTTTTACTGCGGGCAATATTCACTGCAATGTCCTCATGTAGGGTGGGGTTGAAAGTCCCTGTAAAAGCAAGTTTATGACGAACACGTGCCGACCCCGAGAAGGCACCAGACAGTATTGATCATCCCAAAAACCTCACTATACTTCACTAAGTTACGTATGCGTACCGTACACGGCAAATTGTCGCTGGCATTCATTTATGATTATTTATTTTTAAGTGAATGCTGAAGAATTAATTATATAACGATGTTTGTTGGTTGTGTGCAGAATTTAATACGATATAGTAGATTTTTTATTCTATATTTTCATTGTTATTTTCCTGTAAATCATAGCATGTGTATCAATAATACGAGTGGTGGCTCGGTATGGCAATTTTTCGCTGTAAAGTGACTTTAATAAAAATACTAAAATTGTCTGTTGTCACGCACTAACAGAGATTTTAAAAGTTAAATTAACTTGTATTACATTGCGTATAATAAATAATTAGATTATGGTTAATTATTTTATGTTACGTACATGATTAATCCCGAAAATACTATATTTTGTTGTATTACAAAACATTTGTTTACTTCCTAATGATAATTATTACAAACTATAATTACCGCGACGTTTGTTCTTGTCTCAAAGTGAGCAATCATTCATAGTTTTCCTGAATCACAAGCCACGTTTTGCAAGAAGAATAAGCGAAATTGGCTCCTCAGGGACATTTCTCCAATTATCGGTGGGCGCCGGGGTTTGTATTGTTGATCGGTATAAAATACGATACGGGAACCTGCCTTCCTTAGGTATATTAAAGCGATAAGGGTAAACAAATTGCAATACTTGTTGTCCTTATTACCCGTCACATCAATCATGGGACCCCAAAAGTGTAAGATTACCTACGTGCCGACTGGAGTATTTTCGCCGCACCCATTGCATTTGCGAACGCGATTTATTTCGCGATGATGTTGAAAAGAAATTTTATCGACAGGATATTAACAACATAATTTCTGGATCTCTAGGTACTTGAATATTCTTTATATAATTTTTTTTTCAAACTAAATACAAAATGGAATTCTTAAATATTTTTGGGTTGTGCAAGAATGTTTTACGACAATGTGAATACTTTAGGCAGGCAACTTGTACAAGAGATAGCTGTGAAAATCTTTCGAAGAAGCCACATTCAGCATCATACATACTTTTACTGAAAATGTTAATAATGATATAAACCTTGCGACCTAGTACATATATAAATGAGTTGAATTCCCCGTGATAAACAATACTCGTTGAATGAAGTGTCTATCTTTAGAAATATTATTTAACATTTTCCACTTACTACATAAGCCATGCTATAAAAAAGGAAAAGTGGAGTAGACTTTATGAGCGGCTGTTTACAGTGGCAAATAATAAAAAAAAGTAATAGACAGTGTGACGTCACAGGCCAGTGAGCCGAAGCGAACGGGCGGCGGGCGAGCGTGGTGGGCACCCACAGCGAACGCTCCGCAAACACGAGAGATAGCTTCGTCCGGAAATTCAATCAAGCTCGCACGGTGATTCCATCAAGATTGGGGTAATTAAAATACCTAACTTTTTACCTAAACACGCTCCAAACAGTTGGGAGCGTATTAGCTCCACCCCGGCCCGGCTATTTTCACAGGTAAACCCCAAAAGCAATTTTAGTTTGAAATTCGTTATATTTGTTTTCAAAATTGCTATTAATAAGTTGGTGCTGTTTAAGAGCAATTTTATTGGCTCGTATCGAAGGCAATGGAGATTATGGGCAGAGATGACATTTTAATTACCAGACCGTTTGCACACGAGCCGGATAGTTAACGGGAAAAGCGGGACTGAGGTGGATCCCGACTTATTTATTGTCCACTATAGGAATTCAATACATACGTATAAACGAACAGCCTACGCGGTAGAAGGTAATTAAAAATACGTCACTCGCAGCCGACCTTTCATTTCGAGCATATGTCGAAATTCGGAATGAATCATTTCCCGTTTATATTTGTATGTTGCCGTGGATGCGGTTCCACGGTATTTGTCGTTATTCAATGATTGAAAATATTCGGCGTCTTTCTGTTGTGCTTTCTTTTAGCCTGCTTATTTGAATAATGCATTTAGTCAACTTTGGGATTATTAATGGCAATAACAAGATTCTATCTGAGCTTATCATTACTTCATAATTACGTTTTTATGAATTTCCTAAATTGGTACGCCATTCGATTTTTTGTCATTCATAACATTTTTATGTATCTAGAGATATTATAGCAAAAAGTTTGAAATAATTTAAAGGTTAGTAATCACATTCACGCTTTAAATATCTTCTAATAATTTGCATTTTGTCTAATCTTAGTGTTGGTTATATGAGTACAACAAAATATGCAAGGAGTAATGTCTAAAGATAACAAATATGATAGTATTCCAAAAGTTCTGAATACCTTTAGAACCCTCGCAACGTCTTTGTTCATTTATCAAGATCTTCCAGACCAAACGACGTGAATTCAGTAATGTCTGCCATATTGATATGATATTGAAGTTTTTTTCAATCATTATTTTCTTGTAAGGGAGATATCTAATTTCTCTACAGAGACTGGCTTCAGTACATTTCATTTATTTTTTAGTACTTTCACAATAATAATTTCAGTAAAAGCAAATATTGTCAATGTATCTGTTGTTTTTATTATTTTATAACTATCAACGGTCGGCAGAAAGTAAAATTGGTTCTAATCAAATATATATTTTCATATTTATACTTTTTGTACACAAAAGATACCATGTCCTTAAAACTACATTAAAGAAAAGACAAATGGCGGTCTCATTGTGCAGTAGCTTGTTGAATATTGCTAGCAAATAATCCATTTAATTAAAAGGTATTGAAAAAAACAGCAAGAAGTCCAATGCTAAGATTGTGCCTTCCTTGTGGATCATATTTTAGGGTTAAGCCCCAAGTTTAGGTCCGGTTAGTCAGCCCATAAAGTAAGGACTCAATTTAAAAAAAATTATCTACAATTTACAGTTTTCGCCCTTAATAAAATGTAATGTTGTATTTATAAATGTTCACAAATGGATTGACCCCGTACATTAGTCAGGAGGCACATCTGGTCATCGCAGAGGAGTGCCAGTCACCTGATTTATTTTCAGCATCCATCACTTGGCGGTGGCCAGCTGAGACGTCCTGTCTCCCCTCTTTCATACTAATCGTTTCGCATTCTCGTCCTGACCGAAACTTTTTTTAATATCATAACTTATTTTTCGGGAAATTTGTGATATAGATACCCGAACAAAGTTGGCCTAACTGTACATTACTAAAAAGTAGATAGAGATGTCTCAAGTAGTCTACTTGAGTCGAGGCTCAAGTTTCGCAGAGACAACAAACTCAAGAGACAATGTTAATAATGCAGTAGTTGTGAACGTACCTTTTTCGGTCTCGGACATCGACAGAACTTCCAGTTAATAAAGATAATTACAGTACTTTTGTTAATACTATTTTGAACGTTCGGAGAGGAATTTACTCGATCCTTCCTATTGGTGTCCAACGCCTGGCCCTATTCCCAACAAGCCAAAGTACTTTACAAATATATTATATAAAGCATTTATTAGATCATCAGCAAAAATCACTTGGTAGTTAGTTGGTTATAAGTGCGTGGTGGCCTGTTGGTAACGGACCAGACGTGGCTGCCTACATGTTCACGGTGGTCGCGGGTTCAAATCCCAGGGCACACCTCTGACTTTTTGGAGTTATGTGTGTATTGATAGTCAATCACCACGCACTTTAACGGTGAAGGAAAATATCGTGAGGAAACCTGCATACCGTAGCGATTTTAAAGAATTTCTATGGTATGTAAGTCCGCCAACCCGCACTAGGCCAGCGTGGTGGACTATATGGCCTAACCACTCTCAATCGATTCTCTCGATTGTAGAGTAGGCCCGTGCCCAGCAGTAGGACGTATATGGGCTGATACTGATACAGTTGGTTATTACCGCAATAAAACATTATCAGTGTAGTAACATGTAAAATTATGACGTAATCACATAATCAGAATATATGATTGACCGGCTGGGTAGTGGGCGCATCTATAAATTAGGCCCACAACGAGTGTATATGCTTTGTAGATCCACCTGTCCGATTGAATTCCCGGCGGCCGCCGCCCCAGCCTAATTTAGCGTTAGTGGCACAAATTCGTTTAACATTTAAATTATATTCTAGCCGCCGATTCAAACAACTGTGTCCTGAATTAATAATGTCGAAAATATTTAGTGGCACACAATTTTGCTAGATTTTCAGATTGCAATTTGCATGTTAAACGTCAATCCGGCGGCGATGCGTTGAGCCCTATCACTGAATATTAATGTGATGACGAGATTTTGTTTTACTTTGTGGAAATTCGATTATGATGCAAAGTAGGTGACGCTGTTGAGACTGGCGTGTGCCGTGCGAGCTTGTGATGTAGACACCGAGTCTCCGCGTCTTCTCCTTTCCTGCCTTGCCTTGTGTACACAAACGTCAGGTCTATCAAGTATCACTCCTCACCTCAACGTGCCGACTGACAAACATAATTTCCTATGATTTAGTTAGAGATAAATTTTGTAAGTTAATATTTTATTACTTTCGGTGTGAAATCCATTATGAGAAAGTTTTAATCCGCTCCAGCCAGCCTCGTGCTCGTAGAACCTACTTAGTTTGACTCGCGCTAAAATGTCACGTAATTTATTATGAAAATTCATGTGATGGACACTTAAATTAGGAGTACGCTGTTTTACGTACTCATGCACGAATAAGCGATTAGGCTCTAATGCAATTTCGCACTTTATATGATTGTCTGACTTTTCGAACAGTTCTATTTCAAATAATATGGAAAATACGTTGAGTTCGGCTGATATTCCCACCGTGTTTTGCATTGGGGATAGAAAACAGACTACGGTAATAAAATGTGTGTACATTTTTTAGTTTTAATTATTTGTTTATTGCCATACTGAGCGATAATATGTGTGTGCTTAAATAATTCTCGTCGTGATTTTGTTAACATACATTGAAATAATGTTATAAGATTACATACACGTCTAAATACCGTCCTTTGAATTAGGTGAAATTAAAAGTTTATACACAGAATTCAATACAGCCGTGACTAGAAAGCAGCGATCCATATCAGATTACGATTTAGTGTAGAAATATCATCGTATTAATGTCTTCAGGAATTTGTAAGCTTTCCCGTACCATTCCCATGTTATTCTTTGAAAAAATTTCATTTTAATTCTATATCTCTTTTTCATGCCTTGTAAATTATAGCATATAAATACATAGGTAGGTGAGTGTGAATTTTTTCATGCGAATGCCCCTAAACTACTTGTAATGGTGTTTGCTACGCGGAGGGAGAGGTCAACTACTATTTAATCTAGCGTGAATGATTTATTGATGTTTTCAAGAAGACTAAGTATACACAACATATCTTTAAAAATTATAGGTATATAGGATTCCATTGTTAAATAAGAAACGTTTTAAAAGATGTATAATACACAATTTATTAAATAAAGAGTAATTAAAAAACAGACAATAGTAACACACACACTTGAAAGTAATATAAGCACACGACCTGTGTCGTAGGTATTTGAGACTATGAGAGATCTTCTGATCACACTACACCTAGACCAGAAAAAATATTTGTGGATCATACAAACATTTCTCTCGGCGTCTCGCTGCGATGCCAGTTGCCTAACCAACTGACCTATCAAGACTGACAATTTAAACCGAGGTCAAAACAATTTTAAAATTAAGTTGCGGGAACTGAAATATTTTCTTTTTATATTTTGAAGTATACGACAGTCTTAATTGAATTACCTCAAAGTATAACCACCTGTTCCGAGAGAACCAAACACGGCTCAAGGGGCGAGAGAGGATGAGAGGGGACAGTGTCGGCCGCTTTGCCGAAATTTACCTACTTGCTTTAATTAGCCTCGTGTAGGCTTACGGCCGGTCATTTTTCTTGTTTAGCCGTAATTGATAAAGGGCGAGCGCCAACCCGAGCCGACCGCATCAAACGCCTGGCCCCAACATTCCCGTGTTTACTCTATCCACAATGTATTTTATCAAAAATAATCTCAATTTGACTGTTTTATTTGTCACACAAATTTACTTTACACAACACAACACGCCCTACCAGTACACGAACACCACATCCCAACGCGTTTTTTTGATTTACTACAATCAAAGCTAATGTATTTCCCAGTCGTGTTCTATACGTAATCTGCATACATCCGGCCTTTTAAGTGGATTGAACGAAAATATTAACAAATTGGCCTGCAGCTGGATTAAACAGTAAATTCTCATAACCTCATATTAACGTTTCCCCTTTATCGAAGGGTGACTGGCCCTGAGAACCGGCGAGGGGATGCAACCTCGGCTATTGCGTTACATCAACAGCACTATTGGATTAAATCCATATCGTACCTACTACCCACATACAGTTTGCGATAAAAAACACATCAAAGCTTTTAACAACTAGGGGCAGGTACATAAAGATACGCAAATAAATTTAGTTGCAAGTTTTCTCAGGGCGATCGATAAGGTCGAGTGATTTGATTTGGCCGTCGCAGGCCCGACTCGCGGAGTTTCTTTTTGAGGGAGGCTCCCGTGCCTACAGAACTGTCGCAAGACCAATATTGCCAAGGAAATTAGTTTATGTAAAATGTAGAACAGGAACGAAAAATATCTAAGAAAAAGTGTACTGGGAATATTGGAATCAAGACAACTTCGGCTATCAGTGTTGAGTTGCAAAATGTCGTTTGTGATAAATGGAATCGTAATAAATGTACAGGAGCGCTTTTATTTTCAAAGCGATATCGAAGTAAACTAATTTCAAAGGAGAAAGTTACTTACGTTTCAGAGCCAGGCATTTGAATGTGTTAACAATTAAAATATCAATTGCTGAGTAATCGTTTCGGTGAACCAACAAATTTCAATTAAAGCTCTAACTGTGGATGTGGAAAATTCAGCTACCATTGGGATTTAATTAAAATTTTCATACATGCCAGACTTTCTTTATCAATTCGTATATTAAATGTTACTAATATATCTTGCAGGGTAATGTCAAGCAGATTGGCTTAATACATTATACGTCTTTATTAACTGCATGATTATGTATTATGTTTATATAAACTTTTTTTAAATATCACTGACAAAGCAGTTTACAGATGCCGGAAAATTAATTTTAAATTAGAATCTTAAGGGCCTCGTTCACCATATTCAAGTAAACCGTTGATTACTTACTTTTTGATTGACGTTATTTGACAAGCAAATGTGCAGAGTATCTTCCGTCGATTTCACAAGTGAAAATAAAGTAAAGTGCTGGTTAAGTGAATGACATAAGAAATTTAACGAATCATTCGTTCAATATTGCGTCAAATGTTCCTCGCCCTGCCTCCCGCTAAAGTGTCAACGTGTTGTTTTCTTAAAAAATAAAAAAGGAGGTTGAGATTTTAACCTTATTATAACCATTAAGTAAATACGCTAATCGGCAGACGATGCAGTCAGTAAGTTACAAGTTACTTATTAATGTAATCATAGGATTAGTATTACTGGAGCATGGTGAAATCGACACATGATGTTACGGATGACTTTTACTGATGATTATCCTAATCAACGATTTACTTGAAGATGGTGAACGAGGCCCTTAGTCTGATACTTATTATAAAAGTTACTTGGCACTTCATGATGACAGTTGCTTATCTTGCTGTTATGTTAAGAATGTTATTTGGAAATGTTCTATAGGAATATTTATAATTTAATACAGTTTATTTCACGGAATTATTTTTGCGAATACTATGTTCGTGTTATGACATTTAAACCAGTAGGTTAATTACGTGTGTTGTTGGCGACTGTTGAAAGACTGATTTCGTATGATTATTTATGGATGTAAATCCCCTTATAAATTTTAAACAATTTGTAAAATTCTTAACCTATTAAAGAGGTTTGTAGGTTCCATGTTTAATGTATTCGGTGGCAGCAAAATAAAAACTTCTATACAGCACCTAAACCTTATCCTTGCAATCTGCTTCAAGCAAAATAAAAATAGCCTCTTACTCGTGTTACTACTAAAAATATTGTGATTCCCATTTGGCACGTTTTGAGCAATTTCATGGGAGGTTGAATGCAAGCTACTAGCCTTACTTACTGTACATACAATTAAAAAGCGACTCCTATTTCCGCTGCACTGAATAATTTACCAGCACAAATAACCCAGCAGAATGTTCAAATGACAATCGGCTATCTGATTCGGTACGCCGGATATGACAATGAATAATGTAATATTATCCATATTACATTGCTACTTGTATATTGGGATGCTGGTCATTGAGTTCCTAATTTGGTAGGGGCTTTAAATCTACAACAACTATTTTTAAATCGTTTCTTTCTGGGTAAATGAAATAATATTTTTAACATACGTAGTATTTTGTAGTTGTATGTTTAATTTTAACTATACTGATATAAAATATATAGAGTAGAGATGTAGAGACTATTGACAATTTAAAAAATAACCAGTGTCTTTCTACAGTTGCGGTTTTTACTTCAAAGCAAGATTATCTAGGAATTAAACAACGTCCGCTTGAACACCCGAAAAGAATTTTGACATTTAGATGTATCTATTAGGCAAATATTAAATTATGCAAAGTCATGGCGTAGTGCCAGGACCCAAGACTGCATTCAGATGCAGCCGCTGCGCATCCAATTATATCTCAACCCTAAAATATTAAACGATGTGCCTCGAATACAAATTAGCTAAATAAATCAATATGTAGCGTGGCTAGCAAAAAATAAATTGCACTGCTGAGATTGATTAAGTGCGGATCATTATAATTACATTTACTTTGTTGGACGTTAAGAGTGATTCTGTGAGATTTGTTTGATTATAATAGTGTTTTATTTTAAGTTGTATTATGGATGGTCACATTTTTGCAATTGTAGAGTACTGGAGCAACTAGCAAACTAAACATAGATTTTGTCGAATCGTTTTCAATGTATCATATCGTAAATAAATAATAATAAATATACCAAACAGCCACATACATAGTCTTGACCCCACACTAAGATCAAGTCTTATGTCGTGGGCATCAAAAAAATACGAGAGTCTTTTCTGTCTCACAAACATCCAGACGTAAAACATATACTTGTGGTTCACACAAATATTTGTCTCGGTGCGGGGATCGAACCCGCTGCCTCTCGTTTCACAGCTGACGTCTAACCAACTGCGCCACGGAGGGGGAAAGACAGCAATTTGAGCAGTGGAGTTTCTGTGGTTGTTTATGATATCAAATTTAGTGTTGTGATCGATATAATTCTGATCATGGATTCAATAAGTAAACCACGCATTAAATTGCGGTTACTCAGTTAATAAAGGTCTGTTTGCACCATAAAGTTTATTAGCACAACATATTTGTCTCATACACGTGGCATTTTGTTAAAGTTATGTGAATTCACGAATTGGGCAGGTAATTTAAGTTAGGGCCGTGTAAGTTGTCGCATAAATTAATAAATGTATGTAGCAAGGTTGCATAGCGTAGATAGTGTCTGGATCGCTTTCAAGTGCTATTAGCCGTGTTGTAGGAAACTTCGATGGGGAAACTTCTCTGGTGTCCATTATACGTCTTCATTGGGCACGTGTCACGTGGCTGCACCATTTTTCATTAGAGTAAATAAATGGTTATATCGACGATAGTTACTAATTTAAACCATTGGTTTATTTGTAGAACAATTTAAACATTTTAAAACTTTGGAAAACTTAACAATTGGCAGCAATCTAAAGCTAATTTTATACTCCTAAACTGGGCCTTTGTTAGTAGAGAGCTATTATATTGTACTAGTTTCCGAAAAAAAATATATTTGAAAATTATAACTACAGATCTTTTTTCCAATATTCAAAATGTAAAATCTAACACAAACTCTAAAATGCTTGACTCAATATAATTTATTTACTTACATCTTCTAGAAACTAAACCATTACCTTGCGCCATACAGCGTAAACTTGCCACGGCCGGGGCGTAGTTTAAAAGTAAAGATGAATTTGTTCGCTTTTTCACCGTGGATTGATCTTGTCTCGATCGAGGCAGGGATTGCCGAGGTGGGGGTCCCTGCCCTTTGGGACGCACTTTACGGGCTCGTAAAAATACTGCATAGGCGTGCAAAAATTATGCTTCTCGCACTGACATACTAAAAGACATTCTCGGTTTTCACACGGATTTGCTTTTCGAATACGTGTTTATCACCTCTTTGTTACGGTTACTTATACTTTCTTTGATCAGTTTTTGTTGCTGTAAGTACGGGTTGTCTTAAAATGCGAGGAGATAGGTTGTGTATAAAACGGAAAGTAAATATTTTTATAGATATGTATGTCTTGCATAAGCATGCTGAATTATTTAAGTAGTCGGTATTAAAGGTAAAAATTTTATTTGAACTAAAATATGGTGTTAAACCTACTTATATTTAAATAGATAAAATATTTTATATTGTTTATTATTTCAAAAATGAATGGATATCTTTTAAAAAAGTAAACACATCAATATTGCACATGAAATGTTGTGTTTTTATCAATTACGGTGTGCTCTAGAACTATCTCCAAAAACCTATTGCCTCGAAAATAGAATCCCAACACCTAATACATTATTTCATTAGTTAGCCCAATATTATGTGTACGTATACCAGTATATTACTAAACTCTCCCAAGAGGATTAGTTTAATATTACAACGTAGCGAAATGTTCGTAATTACTTTTTTGTTCCTGTGCCTACTGTGTATTTTCCGTCCCCGAATAAGGCACATAAAAATAAAGGTCGCTTGTAATATTATTTTAAGTAAAGATTATTACTTAAAAATATAACACGCCTCTAATTTATAAAATGGATTTGTAAAATAGATATGATCCTAATTTAAATAAATAAAGCTGTTGATTTAAATGTTACGCCCAATTTTCAATTTAGTTTACCATTCTATTCACGTGGAACTCTCAAACGCAGTTACAATGTTGTTTCCTACGCAGTTTCGGACGCAGGTGAAATCAGGGGCTATTTATGTGCAATAAGGCTTTTCAGGTTTGTGGTTTGATCTCTTGTCACCCCCCTAACTGTGAGTGCGTGCGTATGTTTGTATGTGTGTGTGTGATACGTGACAAGGCCCAGAGGACAATGGCGGTGAACTCAATGGCGTTCACCACGACGTTCCGTAGCGTGAATACGCACAAACTTGTTATATTCTACGGGTGTATTCTTTGTGTCCATTAAGGTTTACAATTTGGGACTCTTGACAAACAAGATGTCATTGATAAGAATGGACTGCAATTACGCATGCATGGATTATTTTGTTGGACAAAGGGAGATGTGGATTGCGGAATAATGCGGTGTGTTTAACAGCTTATTAGTAAGATGCGCATCAATTCTCGATCTTTGGATTTCAAAGGATTAATTGTTGAATATTAATTTGTGCTATATTAAACATGATTCTTTATATACTGTGTTTATATCTTAACTAAATCTTCTTTTAATCATTTGGCGCATCGATTTGGCTGCTACCTCAAAAAAATTTAGTCATGTTTTTTTGTCATAAAATATACATAATGCGGTATATTTTAAATAATTTTTTTTATTTACTTTTTTGTGATTATGAAGACATTTGAAATCTTTAATTTTTATGCCTTAATAATTAATTTTGTTCTGTTCAACTTCGACATCATAAAAAATCTACGAGGGGTTTAACGTAAAACGTAATTAACAATCGTCCTAGTTCTAAGAAGCTTTCCTGTAATACCATATTAAAATATGCATAAACAGTAGTTCTTTAAAATGTTAAATAATTACAAATACACTGATGATTTCCAACAAAGAGGAACAAAACTTATGGAAGAAATAATTAACTGATAATGCAAGCTGTCTGAATCATGTATCTAAATAATTACTTTACTGAATGTTACGAATAAAACAAACTACATAATTAGTTATTATGTGTAAAAAATATTAAAGTAGAGCAGAGTAGTCATGTGCAACGGAGGTGTATTCGAAGCGAGGCACACTCAACATGTAGCACCGCAGGAAAACAGTTGCGTCATATTAAATATATTATATTATAATATTCCATAAATATCTGAATGTCAAATATGCGGAACACGTCAGCTCATCCCAATTACCTGGCAACTCAACTTCTGAACTCATCTCCTACAGCTAAAAGGTTAAAAGGAAAGATGTGTGGTGAAAAGACAAATGATGCGCTGGTCTCATCGTCTTTATGTTCGATGCTCATCAAATCATCAGCTTATAGTCGAGGGACTGATTGCCCATAATAATAATGAAAAATACATATATAATCCATAAAAATATATGAAATTTAAATAGTATGTTTGTATGACTGAAATATATTTTAATGTGTACTTAGAACATACCCAACCCTAAAATGTTCATGTAAAAATACAGCAGTTTATATGGTCGCAGTATAAAAATACGCAGTATTACAACTTAAAAAAAAATGAGGAATGCAAAATCGATTTTTTTCTATTATAAATGGCAATAAACATTGAAGCTGAAAGTTAAGAATACATCAAAAAACCGCGCTGCTTTGCTTCATTTAGTTGCACTAACAAACTTTAACAATAGCTTTAGTGCATGTATGACTGCTAGTACAAGTTGTTCTACGTAATTTAGATCTAGCAAAACCGTTTCAAAGGAATATGAATACGCCGACTAGGTTACACTTGGCATATTTAACAAAAGAGGGCTTACTTTACTGATTCACGTTTGTCTAATGGAGCAGTGACCTTCCGGACTGCGAGGGCATTTAATCTTGCTCTGAATTATGTGTTGATGTCGGTAGGCCGGAAAATGTTGCCTGTCCGCGCCCCAGTAATTTAGCTTTTTATTTTATAACCTTACTGTTTGGCTTTTGCTTTTTTTTTGGTTAACCTTTTTACGATACCAGCGACAGCTGTCATTATTGTTTCTTTCAAGTCGTATTTCAAGTTCATTAGTGAAGAAATGCGCGGCTGATTGTGGGGTAAAATGTGTAAGTTTCATTTCATTTTTCAGATTTGTTGTTTTGTTGTTATTACTAAATTATTAAATTGACTTATATTTGCAATAGATAAGTTAGCCTAATAATTCAAAACAATGTTTTCTTCTATTCTTATTTTTTTTTTTTATTATTCGTATTTTTGTATGAAATTACCAGAAGCACAGTCTGCCATAATGCCGATAAATTGCACAACACAAAATATTACATCAATAATTATCTTAAGCCACGTTTTAAAAATGGACGGTTCAGTTATCCTAATACGCTGGCAAATCCTTGAGATATTACCCAAACCCAAATACGAGATCACAAAGCATAGCAAAGCAGGGATACTGAATGTCAACAGACATATCAAAATTGAAACTAATGGAATATTTTGGCCGTACCGCCCGCACAAGCAATGATAAATACGTATGCATAAATCCACAAACGCCTCTAAGGCATGCTATTGAGGAAAATAAATGGCTAAAGGGGACTTTGTACACGGGGGTATTTAGGCTTGAAAATCTACGCCAGCAATGCATCAAGAACCCAGTTTGCCCTTCCTTCTATTAGTTTCCAAAACACCGGCCAGGCCGTTCATATAGGCCAGTACAAAGAGACCAAAACGTTTAATACATTTTAGAATCCAATGAATATTTAAATTATCTATTACATTTTAAAGCCGCGATCTGCGATGCTGGTGCACTGTCGCATCTAATATAAGTTGTAGATGGTTCTATCTCACTGTATGATAATGTCGCTAACAAGATTGGTAGCAGTTACAGAACGGGTAAAAACAGGGAGCAACGGTACCCGGCCGTAGAGCCGTATTCCCTGATGTAATTACAGCTAGCTCGCCTGAGCGAATCCACTAACACAATGACCGATGCTCGATAAACGTTAGTCCGCTTCCGCTTCAGCTTAAAGTGTCGCCTCGTCGTACCGTCAGCGACCCCGCTTCCCGCCCGCAGTATGTCCTCGTTGCCGCCACCCGCGCCACAGGGGCTGGAAAAATTACATGAAACTCGACACCATTGATCCTGTCAGATTGTTTTTATTTGATTGATTAGCACTGGCCCGTCTGTATTAATACAGTAGAGAATTTAAAGAAGATTAATTGTATGTGCACAGTGGCATGCAATTAGATAGGCCATGTTCAGCAGTGGACTGCTGTGTTGATGATGCTGAGTGTATATGCTCCAGTTAAACCTTAGGCTTTTGATTATATCTATCTATTTATCTATCTATCTATCTAATCGGCCACAGAAAGTCCACTGTTGAACAAAGGCCTCCCCTAAAGATCTGCACATCGATTTGTTGGAAGCAGCCTGCATCCAGCGACTTCCTGCAACATTAACCTTCCTGCTTTTGACTATAGTGTTTTAAATTAAGTTCATACACGTGTTAGTTGTATGTCAGTTGTTTATAAAAACAGTTATACTTATATTGCTGCAGTTTTTATCTAACCGGTGGTACGAATAGTCACAAATAACGATAAAGTTCATTTTAAAAACGTTTGTATTTTTCGTCTCGAGAGATTTTTAAAATGGATATTATTCACCGCAAATAGTAAACGGCAAAAAAAGAGTAGAGTAGGATCGGGTAAAATGTTCAAGTCGAGCGAAAACAATTAAATTGCGGCGGCCGAAACACGTGAAGCAGGCATTATTTAAGAAGACGATAACAACTCTACCTTACTTGTTAAGGAAGCTCACTTTAAATTTTATTATTTAAAGAAATATATTGAATGTGTTCAACAAAGGAATACGTACTAAGAAGGATTACACAAAAGTAATAAAAATACACGAGACAGTCATAAAAAGGGACTAAGTAAAACAAACAACTTTTAATTGCCACGTATACTTTATTTATGATGTAAAACGCTGTCTCTTGGTATATGTAGCAAAAACAATTATTTCTTGATGCTTTCTCCGATCATGAAATTTTATTTTGTAGCTCCACAACCCCAAGCGCTTTTCTGCGGTAATTCAATAACGCTTGCAGGCAAACGCAGTTACGGCCAATTAAAAGTATGCCACTCTCCCAACGGTGGATGGCGAATCGAGTTACCTCCTACTGGAGCAAACCTTGAGACAGGTACAAACAACTAACAGCATAATGAACATCTAAATACTTATGCACAACATTTTATGATAATAACGTCTAATATTTTAAAGAAAATCTGTTCTGACTAGACGTTGAAAAAACAAGCTTTATAATATGAGCAAGACTCCGCGTTGAAAGAACGGTGGGTGATGAGTGAATTAAAATGTGCATTCGTGCGGAGTTCACCGTCTCGATAATCATTCAACAGGCTTTATTGCACTGCCTGTTCATTATTCTTTATAAACAAACAGTTTCATTTGTACACCACTGTATAAAAGTAGCGATAACACAAGTCTATTTGCTTCCAATGTTGACGAAAATATCTTTCGAAAACAAAGGTATAACAATTTTATGAGTGCCGACTAGAGAATAGCAGAAGTTACAACGCGAGTGATACCGATCTGCGGTGACGTAGCCTAATTAAAACTTAAAATGAACTTGTTGAGAGGGAACACGGGACTTTTTCCGTGCGTCTGAATGAGATAGTGTCATTAAATTAAAGTTTCATTTGTCTTCATTTGCTAAACAATAGCAATTATACAAAGCCCCACAGCGGGCGAGTAATCAACCGTCCCTTTAATTAAGTACAGAAACAGTGCCAAGTAATTGGATCTGAACAACTGAGTAAACAAATCGAAATGGAAGGTAATAAATCTAGTAAACACATCTTTTGGCGTTGCTGAGGTTTATTCCCTTTCTATAGTGTCAAACGTAACGTTTTACTAATCACGGCAAAAACGATTGACGCCTTCAGACGTCGCGGTTCGTCGAATATTTTCACAGACAAATATCCAATCAACAAGTTGTCCTTGTTTAGTGATCTGATAAGTGAAGATATGTGCGGTATATATGAATATAAATGGTTATGTGTTTAGATTAGCCAGTTGTTGTGATTTATTTCTGTCCTTGGACTGATTAGCAAGCTCATTGTGTGCGAGGACATCAGATTAATCCTTAATTGTAAATGAATAGAGTTACATTATATCTTCATAAACTATAAATGTAACTTATTTCATGTCATTTACGAACAATATTTTTCTGGTTATCAAAAATTATGATTGACTAAATTAATTATTTTTTAATTTTAGTGTAAATTAATTATTTAGCGACTTTTTAATAATATATTTTATATTAAACAGCTGTACAGTTTTACAGAAAAATATCCCACTATTTTTAAATTAATAAGAAAACATTACTTCGCAATAAAGTTAGTTAATCGATCAATAGTATTCCATGTTGAATACATCAAAGGGATACCTAAAAATAAAAATACTTGCATTAAATATAGTCATCATTGATTTAACTTGATTTGAAATTGAATAAATAATTTAATTTAGCTGTACAAAGGAAGTAATAACACAAATACACGAGTACGGAAGTCTTATTGAAACACTCTCTTTTTTCGACCTCACGCTGTTTGGGAAAATTCAATTTGTTCGTATACTGGTTGCATTTCCTGCGCCCTAGCCCGTCGGGGCGTCGTCACATGCAGTGCTGTACGGCACTACACGGCACTATACGGCACTGTACGGCTCAATACGGCTCTGTACGGTACAATACAGTACCTATGTTGCGTAGAAGTGTATTCATTTCCGGCTCCTTGCATTTTTATAACCACTATACTGCTACTATTTGCCCCAACTAGGGTTGTGTGATTTAGTTAAGGGAAAAAGTGGCCGATAATACAATAAACTGAACCATAAATCTAAGTAATGAATATTTCTGTTGTTATTGAAATATAGTGGATATGTATTATGTTTTTGTACTTAGGTGAAATAAGTTTTAGGGGATTTGAGTGTACTTTTATGGGACTTGAATTACGTTTCGTGAATTGCGTTTTTGAGAATTTAAAATAGGTGCAAACCACTCAGACCTTGTAATTTCTAAGTACCAAAATACACGCGTCGTCCCGAAAAATTATATGTTAGTCTCTTAATGCCCTGTATTTTGAAATACAGTGTTAAGTAATAAAATCGGTTTTAAATGTTACTCGTGAAACGAAAAGGAACTTTTAACACAACTTCTGCCTTTATTCCCTTTGATTTCTGTCTTTGGCTCGAAACAAATTATTTATTTATAGTCTAGTTTGTTTTAAAGTAGATCGAAAGAAGATCGTATTAAAGCTTTAGAAATCCAAATATGGGAGGTTCTTTGTAATTTTGTAACTTCGTAGACATATTTATATGAATTTCAAATCGGACTAAATGTTAGAAACACGGCCATACTATTTTTCACTTATTTAATATTAAATATAATATTCGACTAACTTTTAAAATGAGGTCTATATTTAACTCGCTTCAATGAACAATATATGGACTATGAACTAGGAGAGTTTAATTTCAAAAGCCTGGCCGTACCATCCAGCTTTAAAAACATTCAAAATTTTGAAAAAAATCGTATTAGTTGTCCGGAACTTGAATGTACGCCCCCTGTGGCGTATAAATAAGCTCGCCCCCTATCAAATTTAGGGCGGAAATAGGCTCGACGAGCTGCGGGTGGCACTACTGTCACATCTGTATATTATGTAGGTGTAAGTGTTATATGTAGGTAATCTATTTTTTACACATTCCAAAATTTCCGGTTTATATTTTTAAATGCGTGGGTTCTTTTTTTATTAACATTTCAGCAAGTACTATGAACGTGACGTTGTATAGTTGGTTTTTACCGCGTATAGCGATTGTTACGACGTAAATGAATGTCTTATAGCTAGCTAAATGGTTTAATATTATTAAATTCAAATATGATTGTTTGGAACCGTGTTGTTCGATAAATATTGGTTTTGTAAAATAGTACAAAAGTCCACTATACTTTACCGTTAAACTGGCATAAAATAAGCATAATGTTCTATACAAATTCATGAAACATATATTACCATGTTACATTTATAAATGTCCACTGAGAATGTTTACTTACCTCCAAGGTCCATTTTTGGGATTAGAACAGAATATATTCCATTTTCCAATCGACCTAAAACCGCTAGAATAGGATATTCTTATGTATTATTCGCAGCCGTCTGAAGATAAACTAATTTGTAATTTCAAGTAGGTAGGCATTACGCAAAGGCAAAATATTTATATTAGTATCGAGTCTGTATTGTGAGATCTCATGTCGTTTGAGGCGCACATTACTGTAGTACTATGCTTCTTACCATAATTTCCATAACTAACGTCTATAAAATCTCTATTAATGGAGTGGAAACGATGTTTCGTTGGTTTCAGTAATGGTTGGGTGAAAACTTACGAACTGGCGTTTCATTTGTGATCACTTTATTTGAATCAAGGTAACGCTACCCCGAGGCTTTAAGTATCCATTTGATACAATTCTACGCAAATTCTACGAGAGTCCGAGTACAAGTCCGTAAAGAGATTATTTGGCGCGGCAACCCTAGAATACAGTCAAGAGACATCGGGCCACACCCGCACATATTTATATTCATGGTCTGAGGACCTTTTTATCCGGCAACGAAATTGTTCCTCAGCCATTTTCATGTATGTTCCCTGAGATAGCAACAAACAACCTTACTTTTTTGACTGTTCGCGATTTGATTGCTGGGATTTACTTTTATGGTCAGATTTATAGACAGTTTGAAAAAGATTTGAACGGTCGGCGCAATTTTGTATAGACGAGGACGTTTATTCAAAACGACCCGAATAAAACATTATACTTGCTGTGCTTATTACAGGGTTAATTTATTTTTGTTATGTGGTTTTACGTTACACATAAATCTTTGTTGTTTCTTTTTTCTTTAAATTTCTTTTGTGTGCTTTATTTATTTTGTTTATGTGGTCGGGGAGGAGTCGGTCGTAAATAACATCGCTGCTTTATACCGTATAATATAATACTGTAAATCAATTTGGTCCAAGCCTACGTATATATGTAATTATAATAGAATTTCACGTACACGTGAGTTTCTTAAAGTACATATATATTTTGTGAGTTATACGATCATTGTCAAGTTCTAAAAAACAAACATTATTTAATCTATTTCTCTAGTTTTCCAGGATTCAACTCACTAATACAGTATGCCATGTTGATCCGTTCCTCTATTACATGAAAGATGAAGAAACCCACACATATTTCGCATTCATCAAAATAATTAAGTTATGTAGGTGTGAATTATTAATCAATAAAAGAAAACTCGCATAAATAATTTTACGGTTACATTGACCACGTATTAAAATCAGGCCACCAAAGTAACCCGTTCAATACACTTCAAAATCTGAAATCTTAACACCCGTTCTGAACAATTAAAGGGAAAACAAAAGTTAGTGGCTTGAGTTACAACTGTTTTGTATTTTTAAATTGGTGCTGTTCTCCGTTATAAAGTTATCGGCGAGCGGATCTAAAGAGTCTCAAAATAAACTTTTTAAATCACTTCTAAGGTTAATTGGGAGACTATTTCTTTGGCTTTCTTTTGTTCTTTAAACTTTCTTGTCTACGGAGTATTACTAGATACTCGTTTACTGGAATGTACTTAAATGAAGGCGATTTGGAAATAGAAGTAGTGTCGTTTAGGTGAATAATAGCGGTATTATTTACCTAATAGTAAAATTTCAGTCAACTTGGGAATATAGAATGAGATCCTACTGTATGATTGTATCCAATGTATTTTTATAGATTATAAATTATATTGAGAAATGAATTTACATACTTATGATTAGTACCTGCCAAGTTTTATGAAAATTTTAGTAATTTATATTTAGAATAAATTTAACGATACTTAGGTTTTTTATCGCAAGAATATAATGTTTAATTTCTTAAATAGCACCAAGTTTCTCAATATTGCTCTTTAAAATAATAGTGATATAAAATTAACTTACTTCAAAAACGTATTGAGAAAATGTAGGCTCAACGCCTTTTATATAATGATGTGGGTACATGGCATAATAGTTAATGAACTATAAACTTTGAAAGAGAATTTCTAAGAAACTCATTTCAGTTATATGCCTTATAAAAGTTTTATGGTAATATATCTTTTAAATCTCGTGAGGTCGTGTGATGGAACATTTACTCAGCTTATTATATATTATTTCTTTTATAAGGTAGGTATAAGCCTAGTATACCTACTAAGAATAAAGCAGTACATTTTATAATTAAAGTAGGTTTCTTTCATTTTCTTTTTTTATATTAACGACAAAATATATTTTTAACTTGTTGTTAAACCACGCTGTAATCGCCATGTCATGATATTAATAGGAGAGCAGCAAAAATATTTTTTATGGCTTTTTCATAGACTAACTTTCGAATGTCATACATACATAAACTCACGCCTTTATCCCAGAAGGGGTAGGCAGAGGCGCCACCAGGACACCCACATTTCGCCTTGTATGTTCCGTCCCATGATGTGATAGAGGCGAGCCTATCGCCATATCGGGCACAAATTCCTGACTCCGGGCTGATAATGAGTTGAAAAACCCAATATCACTTTGCCCAACCCGGGATTCGAACCAGAGACCTCAGCTTTGTAGTCGTACCGTAATACAACTACGCCACCGAGGCAGTCATGTCGAATGTCATTTTTTAATAATTTGTCTAATCATAATAGTTCATGTCTTATTAAACTTATACAACGTCTAATGCTTCGTTAAGGAATCTAAGTCAACGATCTACGTTTTACAATCCACGTGCTTTGCTTTTATATATATGATGTGAATTTAATTCAATAGTTATACACTTACTAGCTAAACAACAAATAATAATGATGGTATCATATTAAACTACAACAATGGTACAAACTACGTTCAATAAAATGAATAGACTTCTAGGTCCCTCAGTAGTACAAATACTAAACAACCGAGACGCATGTATGCGAACGCAAGTTATTATTTACAAAGCGAATGGCCTCTTCATGTTTGCCTTCTATGAAGCTCACAAACATATTGTTGAACGTATTTATGTTTCCGTTTTCCACATTTTAGGTGAACATTCAATTTCTTTGTTTGATTAATGAACAGCTTCATGACCGGTTTAGCGGTATTCGTCCCTCTTTCAACAAATGATAGTAATTTCCACGCGGAAATGCATCGAAATGGCAAAATGGCCTGCTAAGCGCCAACCATTTGCTCAGATTGCTTCTCGTGTTCAAATTTTATACCGATCAGGATATTTAGTAGTTCACAGAGTTATATTTTGGGCGAGTAATTTGAAAATTTCATTGCGTGAATGTTTTTAGCAAACATGTCTTATTTACTTAGCTAATATCGTAAGTTTTTGCCTTAATATTTCTGGATTTCGATTGCGAAATCGTGAAAAAAGTCACATAAATCAATTTACTAGTAGGTAATAACATACCTTCCTTCAAAAATTCAATCAATCCCTACAGTTAAATATGAAATTGCTTCTATGAAATCACATCGTTAAGAGTTTTTGCGGAGTAATATTTAGGTTTGTTGGCATACGTTCTCCACCGCCCGTGGCTAGAAGGCGCTGGGTTACGTACGTACAAATAGAGCCAATTTACAGACTGATGCAATATAAATTGAGGGACTGGCCAACCAAACTCCAGACTCAGAATTAATTGAATAGATACTTCCATTGCTCGCCTCAATCCGACCTTAATCATACTTGAAAAGGCCCAGATAGTATCCAGCTTCGCACAACAAGCAGCTAATATCGTACAGCGTATCGCACTTTGGCCGTGATCTTGTTAACCGACGGGAACGTCCATCTTTATAGAAGCCCATAAATTGGGTACACACAAATTGCTTGTAACTTTGTTATTGTTTACCGGTAAAGCGCCGACGTAATGTAATTTGTTTCAGGTTATTTCTAAGAGTCTTGTGGATATTTTTGGCTGTTATGCAAAGTATGGTGTGCTTATTTTTGATTATTTCAGTATAGGTAAATAGGAATTATAATTTTTATTCAACTATCGAGTCACAAAGGACTTTTCGTTTTTTAAGCCGTGAAAGTAATATATTTTTTTATCTCCCAAAAATATGTTTTAGGACTTCAAGATTTTTTTATAAACGGAAATAACTCATGTAACAAACGCTAAAAGCAATTACATTTTGTCAATGATTTCAATTATAGACATAAAACACAGTTTTTCACTTTTAATCATCAATTATTGTATTTATTTATTTTTAAATTCCATTTACATTTCTTAATCAATTCCAAATATATTGTAATCAAATGTGCAAACATGAGTTTTTTATAAATATAATAATTGTAACTTTAGTACCTATCGAATTTTGATATTCTCGATATCTATGGTAACCCCAGTTACAGATACGAGAATATACCACCGAATAGCTCTAATGCTATCGACACGTGGTTTATCAGAGACTAGTGTGAGACTAACGATACAGTCGGCCTACATTGTAATAAATTAACAGGTATAGACCAAGCTTTACATGGAATTGGATAGTAACAAAACTAAAGTGGACATTTAAATTTCGAATGTTACTATTTGAATGAAAACCCGTAATTTTAGTAATCAATATAGGTACCTAAACACCTTTGAACACGTCTCGTCTTCATACATGTTAATACACAATTCTTGAATTGTGGACAACAGAAATAATACAGACATGCGTAAACTCATGCTTTTTTCCTAGAAGGGGTAGGCAGAGGTGCCACTAAGACACCCACATTTCGCCTTGATTGTTCCGTCCTACGTAGAAAAATCCAATATCACTTTGCCCGACCCGGAATGAGAACCCCAGACCTCAGCTTTGTAATTGTACCGTAGTACAACTACGCAACCAAAGCAGTAGTTATAGATTACAAATATTTTTTTTTTCGATGCGACAATAGAACCCACAACATCTCGTTTCGCAGTCGGTTTATAATCAGCTGCGCCAGGGAGTCTAATGTTGCCTACTCAATATCAAATATTTAAGCTACATTATTCTAGTTACTGCTTGTACTAACAGTTACGAAATAAATTAAACGATCTAATTCTAGAATACAATCAGAAGCTATTTCAATTTACAATTGTAGCAGCGCTCAAAGGTTATTTGCCAGTATTATAGTCTATTATTAAATTAAAGTGGTGGAGCTTTAATATAAATTCAATTTTTAAAATGGTAGAGCCACGCTGTAGTTAGTTTTAACTACAGTTTGAATTGACCGACTCGACCGAGTTCGTATCACAGAAAAATAAAGAAAAAGCGCTGTTTTTCTGTCGTACCTATTTTCTTTTCTTATTATTGTTATTAGAGGCCTAGAAAACTTTATTCTTGATTTCGTTTGAATGCATCTTCCCTTTTCGCTAGCACACCCATGGTTCTTTCACTCTTATTGGTATTGGTTGCCAACGGTGATCACTTATTGTTGGCGAGGAGCCGCAGGGACAAACAAATAAAAACAGGGTTTAAGATTTACACGGACATGTATTATCAACAGCAATCAGTTACAACTAACTTATAATAATCAAGTGACGCGAGCGCAGCCAAACTACCTGCATATAACTGATATCGAGTGACGTCGTCGCTGGGTCACACACGTACTAGGCACACTCTCGCAACTTCGTATACCAACACCTCCCCTCGAAGTTGAGAGCTACTCAAATACTTATATACTAATTATCATCCATAATGCCTAAGTTACGTACACATTCACAATGCTTTGAGGCACACAGACCTTTGGTCAAAACATCGGCTGGCATCATATCTGTACACAAGTACTTAAGATCTATTACATTTTGTTCGCACATATCTCGAATAAAATGGTGCCTAACATCTATGTGTTTTGTCCGCGAGTGATAACTCTTATTTTGGGCTAATTTAATCGCGCCCTGACTGTCGCTGAACAAAGACACACAATCACACAACATACCGACATTGTTCAACACATCTCGCAAATACACTGCTTCTTTCGTAGCCTCGGATAACGCCATGTACTCGGCTTCGGTACTGGAAAGCGCCACAGTTCGCTGTTTTCGAGCCTCCCAGCTGATTGGAGCTCCAGCTAAAATAAATGCGTACCCTGAATACGACTTCCGGTCTATCACATTCGTACCCCAGTTCGCATCAACCACACCGAATAATGGTAAACCAGTACATTCGTAAACTATGCTGTATCCAATCGTACCTTTTAAATATCTCAACACACGTTTTGCAGCTTTCCAGTGTTCGACATTGTAATTAGTGTTAAATTGACTAAGGTAATTAATGGCAAATGAAATATCTGGTCTAGTTGAGACTGCCAAAAACATTAATGCACCGATTAGATTCTGATAAGGGTACTGTCGCATCACATCCTCATTTGGACAATCAGGTTTAATTAACCTAACATTCGTATCCATAGGCGTCACGGTAGGCTTGCAGTCGTTCATACCAAAACGATCTAAAATCTTTAGTATATAAATGCCCTGATTAAGGTACACCCTACCATCCTCATCACGCGAAAACTCTATGCCTAAACAGTTACTTATTTTACCCATATCTTTCATTTCAAATGCATCCGCTAATTGTTGCTTAACTTGTTTTAACCATACACTATCATTTGTAGCTAAAATTAAATCGTCAACATAAACTGCAATCAACATAATACTATCATACTTCTTTGAAATAAATAAACATGAATCTTGTTTTAAACATTCAAAACCAATGTCATTCAATTTTCTCACCAATTCCTTGTACCACTGTAATCCTGATTGGCGCAATCCATATAATGATCTCTTTAAAACACAACACACATTATCACTTTCACACAAACTTTTATACCAACGATTAGCTGTATTTATAATAGTAGTGTCTCTAATTATTTTTCTGTTTGAACCAATTTTTTGATTAGTTATTATTTTCTCTAAGACTTCCTTCAATTGCTCTGGTACTTCCATAAATACTTCTTCCTCAAGTTTTCCGTTTAAGTATGCAGTAACGACATCCATTTGATGTATTTCAAGGTTAAGTTCTGCGGATATAGCCGCTAGCGTTCTAATGGAAGATAGATAGAGTAGGTTTCATAAAAATCTTCCCCTGGCCTTTGAGAACAACCCTTTGCAACTAGTCTCACTTTTTTATATGGTATGCTACCGCTAGTTTTAGTTGTAAAAACAAAACGATTTCCAATCACTTTTCGCTCATGTGGTCTCGGAACTATTTCCCAGGTTCCATTCTTAATTAGTGCCAAAAATTCGTCTTCAATAGCAGATCTCCAAGCTAGAACATCATCTGAATTCTCTACATCTTCCCAAGTGCTCGGCTCAATTTTCGCAATACCTGCAGTATAATCTTCATCGCTATCATCTATCTTATTATCACTAGCATCACTATCTGAGCTATATATTTGTCCCATTACTTCTCTGTAATTTATAGGTTTCTTACGTACAGCTCGGATCGGCCTTGATTTTCCTCTAACTTTTTTTGGTGGCTCTACCAATTCTTCCCAAGAAATTGTTCCATTTCTCTTCCGCCTTGCTTGCATCCTGTATGTATTGTCTTCCTCTCTATCTTTGATATTTTGTATGAACCTCCTTGATTTTGGTTGTATTTTAGTTGCTTTTAGAGGAGCTTTTCGTGTTTCTTCCATCTTTTTTTTTTCAGGATTATTCAAATCTACAATCACTTCTTCAGTGTCTATATTTTCATCTTCATCAAGTATTTCTTTATATTCGCGTCCAAACGCTTTCTCATTCATGAATTTTACGTCTCTACTTATTATTATCCTTTTATTCCTTGGATTGTGAATACGATAAGCTTTAGATTGTAAGTCATAACCCATAAAAATTCCCAATTCAGAACTTGAATCAAATTTTCCTTTATTTGTTCCCTTCTCTTTGTAATAAACCTTTGAACCAAACGTCCTCATGTACTTTACTGTAGGTTTCTTTCCTTTCCACACAGAAAATGGTATATCACCTTTTAATCCTTTAGTAGGACATCTATTCCGAATATAATTTGCAGTATTTATCGCCTCTGCCCAAAAAGCTGGCGGGCATCCTGCTTGATGCATCATACATCTTGCCATTTCTATCAGAGTTCTATTTTTCCTTTCAGCTGTCCCGTTCTGCTGTGGTGTATGTGGCACTGTTAACCGTCTAGTTATTCCTTCCTTTTTCAAGAAATCATCGAATTGTCTATTTACATACTCTCGTCCATTATCAGACTGTAAAGTTTTTATTTTCTTCCCGGTAAAGTTTTCCACTTCAGCTTTATATTCCTTAAATGATTCGAAGACATCACTTTTATGTTTTATGAAATAGACTTGACACCACCTTGATTTGTCGTCGATAAATGTTACAAAGTATCTTTTACCTCCAAACGATTCCGTCCTCATTGGTCCACATACATCGCTATGCACAATCTGTAACAGGTCGGTAGTGCGATCCTCTGGTCCTTTGGGAAAAGGCTCACAGGTTTGTTTCTCCTGTATACATATCTCGCACTCCGATAATTTTTCTTCAATATTAAACTTCATGTCATAAACCAAATCATTTCTAACAATAGCTTTTAAGTCATGCTCATTCAAATGGCCTAATCTTTCATGCCATATATCAATATTTTTCTTCGGCATCTCGGCGTTCTTCACACTGTTTTCACATAATCGAACGTGATAAAGATTTCCAACACGATCGGCACGCATATGAACTTTATTGTTTTTATCGATTACCTCCGCTCCGTTGTTTTTGAAGTGAACTTCGAAACCGTGGTCGGTGATCTTCGCAACGGATAACAAATTGGTACGTAAATCTGATACATAATGTACCTTATGAAGGTCAATTCGGCGCTCTTCGCTTCCTGTATCCACCATAAAACTCACGTGACCTGTTCCTGTTATGCGCGTGACCTCATTATTTGCCAAGTTCAACTCACTTTCCGTACGAGTAAAACCTTTAATAATGTTCTTGTCATAACACATGTGTCCAGTGCACCCACTATCAATGCACCATACAGAACCTCTATCCTGGTTGCCCAGCATTACGTCTTCCGTAACACTTAACATAGTTGAGTAGCTGCTGGTTTGTTTATTCTCTGGCACATGTTTATTCTTTTCGAATTTAGTTCTACATTCTTTTGCTATATGTCCTTGACGTCCGCATCGAAAACATTTCCTGAATTTCTGACTTTGATTTATAAAACTTTCCTTCTTGTGAGCTTGTTGATTTTTCTTTTTCATATACATCGCACCTTGCAAGTCTGCGTCTTTCGATTGGCGGCCCTCATAGTCTTCAATGATTTTAACCTTCAGCACGTCCGTGGAGGGTAAATCGTCACGAGATTCCATAGCCGTTCGAAACATGGAAAAAGATTCCGGCAAACTGTATAGCAATAATATGGCAAGTAGTTCGTCTATAACTACTAAGCCGATTTCTTTGAGCTTCTTTACGGCATCAAAAAAATCTGCGATGTGTTTGCGCAGGTCACCATCTTCCTGCATGCGTGTCAACACGAGTCTCTTCAATAACGACGCTTTCCGCGCAGGCCCACTTGATTCGTACAAAGTCCTAAGTTTGTCCCAAATCGCTTTCGAACTTTCCAAGCCATCTAATGCTATTAATTCGGTAGGACTCACAGCTAATAAAATGTCCGATTCAGCTTTTCCATCCATCCGAATCCATTCCGAATATTTAGGGTCGGAACGTAACGGTCGCGGTAATTCACCGGAGACATAATCCCACAAGTCATTCTTCTTCAGAATAGCTCGCATATGTATCTTCCAAGTATCATAATTATCGCCCGTAAGCTGATCAATCTTTATAGTAGCTGCCATGGTTTATTTTGTTCGATAGTATTATATTAACAAAACGGTAATCACCACACTGTATAAGTTCGAACGTAAAAAACATCTGTCCACGCGATAACACTAGATATAATTATTTTATTCACGCTTGTTTACGAAAGATTCACTGTTTATGCGATTAATGTCTATTACCGGCACGTCTACCTGGGCCCATAACCTGTTGGCGAGGAGCCGCAGGGACAAACAAATAAAAACAGGGTTTAAGATTTACACGGACATGTATTATCAACAGCAATCAGTTACAACTAACTTATAATAATCAAGTGACGCGAGCGCAGCCAAACTACCTGCATATAACTGATATCGAGTGACGTCGTCGCTGGGTCACACACGTACTAGGCACACTCTCGCAACTTCGTATACCAACACTTATTATCTAATGAAACCATTCTCGTGCCCTCTCTGGTAACCAGGTAGGGACACGATAAAATAAAAAAGAAATAAGGCGATGTTTATTAGAAACATTAGTATTTTTGAGGAAGATATAAATCGAAATTATAATACCTTTATGTTTATGCGATCAAGTAATTTTGTTTAGAATTATACTAAACCTATTGCAAAAAAAACTATTGGAAACCTGCTCAATTTCGAGGAGTTCTACTCTCCAAGTCCGAAGATATTCATCAGGTCTTCACCAACTTTTAATGGGACTAAATGGCAGCTATTTTGCATCCAACTAAAGAAGAATTACGTAAATCGAATCAGAAATCTCAGAGTAATCGGTGAACATACATAAAAAAAAAATTACGAATTGATAACCTCCTCTGAAGTCGGTTAAAAATACAGAGACATGAGTTCAATTGTTTTTAGCAAAATACTTACGCAGTCTTCAATAACATGTTTCATTCAAAACTGAAACGCTGACGAAGATTTTTAATACCAATTAATAAAATTTGTTATATTAAAATCGGTTTGCGAACGCGATATCTTGTATCAGTGGAAGCAATTACATTCGCCATAAGTGCTCGCACACATTTGCAATTAGCGAGTGGTCCAAAAACGTGCAAATCGTTAACCGCTGCCGTCGGCGCCGTGTCTTTGCATATTCATAGCCTACTTAAAATATTTTAATACGGGTCGTCCTCGGGCCCACAGCTACGTTTTCCACTAATGTTGAATTCGCTATGATATGAATAAAAATTTGCTATCTCCCGTTATTATTTCACACTTTAAAACAATTTTAGCGAGTGGACACAACATCGTTGAGTGGCTAGCCTGATTTATGTTATTCGTCGTATGCATTAATTTCTGCCGACGTTTTACGCTTTAGTTTAACGTAGATGCATATTTGTCATAACTTTTTCACCTTATTTAATAGTATATTTCCATTAATCACAGAAAGTCAAAGTATCACATCATCATAACCCTCACCCACAGGACATACACTCCAGAACATAGGGTTCATCTAAGGATTTTCATAGCGTAAACTAGCAACCCTTATTATTTCCTGTTTTGTTCGCCGATTTGAACGCCATTTTACTACTTTCATACAAATCTTGATAAGAATAGGAAAATCATAAACTAATCGAAACCAAAATGTAAATTGCTAATCATTGTGTTACGTTCACTATTAAAATAAATGTTATTTCGAAAGGCCGATGCAAAAAGTTATTTCCTTTATAACCTAGGCAAAGGATTTGCCACACAGTGCATAGATCCTACCACAAAGCTAAGCAGATATTCGCAGGAAAGTCCCCAGGCGTCTTCGTCGATCTCTAACGATGCCCTCGGGAATAAAAAAGGTGGGCAAATTGGTTGTTTCCAATGATTCCTAAGTCATAACAGCGCAAGTTTACTTTATTCTCTCATTCGAAAATAAACAATTTATAACGCAGTGAATCGGGACTGAATTGCTTGTTTTGTTTTTGAGTTTAAGTATGTAGGTATATTTGATTGATTACACTGTAAATGTTTCTGGCATTTGTCGCAAAATATGTTGGCATAGTCATAGTTAATCAGTCGAGCAGTGTTATCTCAATTACTCCGCATTCCTATTCACGCCATTTAAACGTGCCTAAAAAGGTACAAAAATGTTGTTTTAAAAGAAAAACGATTATAATCCGAATATTAGCCACTCTTGTCGGTGTCTCGGCTCTAACGTTTTATAATTTTCTACTCTTTACTCGCTGTTATCGAGAATTTCTTCCGCTCGCGCCCTCTTCCTTCCGCCGATCCACTTGAAAGGGTATTTAGGTATAAGGGATCCTTAATTGGTACAGCGAATTTATATTACTACGAGTTTTCTACCTAAATTGCCTACCTTTGTATGAACATAAAATAATCTTTTGGCAATTTTGCGGAAGTTACCTTCTATTTCGTTGGATATCGAAATTACATTTGGGGGCATGTTGTGAGAAATTCCTTTACCTTGTGGAAATTAAACATAGTTATCGAGATATGTTTGTGTTATTTTGAGGATATATACTCACAGGATACACTCGAATGATTTATTCGCGAGGATAATTTTATTTAACAATTTATGTTAGTGCCTATAATAAGCGTCAATGGTCATGTGGGTGGCTAAGTCTTTTTTTAAAACACTTGTTCAGTAAGGGATAATGATCTAAATGAAACCGATGAGAATTTTCAATTAGCGGCGACACTGAGCGATTGCTGACAATTGTCCCGGCCGAAGGCATCGACGACGACCTCATCTGTCTACATTTGTTGAGTAACCAAGTGAAAAAGCAATGAGCCGCGCTATTACCTCTCTTTACGTTTAAACCTTGAAACGGATTCGCAACACGCTGTATTAACTAAGTTAATACAATTTACATGAATCCTTAATAAACTTTCCTACCACTGGATTCCTTTATTGTTTTTATTAAAATTCTAGGACTGTACTTAAGCAATTTATTAGCTTATCTAATAGTACATAATGTATTCAGTTTCATTTCGGTTAAGTATATTAATTGAAAATTGTATAATGTTTCTGACTTAATAACTCTACTTTTACACTTTATAAGGATTGTATACATTCTGTCGCATAACCATACTTGATAACATAAATAGGCTTTAATACAAATTATTTTTTATGGAAAAATCCATATTATAATACGGCCTGTTTTCTCTGTAAAATAGTTATTTTAGGCGCCATCCTAGCTCGACGTTTGTGTTTATCTATTTTTTTTAATAATAATTTATTTCAATAACTTGAGGTACAGCATTGATTGTATACAGAATGTCTTAAGACTAATGTGATACAGTTTATATCTTTGGGCGCCTCTGAAGCCGAACTAGGTGGCTGTATATAGGCTTAATTTCAACACAGATTCTTGACTGTGACGAGTAATTGATCAACATTCCTGGCGAGGTATCGGTGTTCACTGTTCTCTCCACTAAGGAAGTACTCAATTAGAATTTTCAGATGTGGGAGTAGTTAATTATAGTCAGTGAAGCGTGTAAGTGTGTGTAGCGGCAATCGGGCTCACGTATAAAGTGACGCGTTATGAGGCACTTGCGCGTGCAAACATTCACCCTCGCGTTCGGACTTCATTTTCGTTGCCGACACATGTCAGGGCTCGTCACACCATATCCACGCCATTACCATACCCAGCACAAAGTGAACTGCGTCGGAAGGATCCCCTTTACAACTCATAAATAGACGGTACGACACGCGCGGGCGTGGTCACTGTTTGATTAAAATGTTACTTCGAATTTTGCACCGTACTCTTTTGTAAAGGATTTAATACTGTTTGTTCACTGTGACGCTGACGTCGCTTTAATTACTTCGCCGCTGTTATGCATGTGTGACTTCATTAAGCGACTCCGCGGTTCATTCATATAAGGAATTGCGGGCCCGAAATTTCCGCTAAGAATTTCCGCAACGTCAATATTACTTTTTGTCTTTTGAAATCGAAATAAACTTTAGTAAGTAAGGACTAAAATATAGGTTTCTGATACAATGTATTGAACAAATATTTATTACAAAATGTAAAACATTAATATTAAAACGCGAGCATCATTATTATATTAAACGGCGTTCTGAGTGCAGTTGTATGTTTTTAGAGAATTTTAACTAATGAGTTGTTACTGCGTTAATATTTTTAATGGGTGCAAATTAATTATAAAAGCGCAGCAGGTTTATTATCTTTACGATATATTACATTACTCGCTAAAATATTACTCACATGTGCTACATTAAGAAAAAACATGGAGCCGCAAATTTCTAATTAACGCGCACTTGACTACTTAACTGCTTGAAGTTCTAAGTTTTCACATCAACTTAAAGCGATTTCTTCTTTTGAGAATTAATTTCTTGACTCTGGTCCGCGCACACTGTATGGACATAAAAATAAGTCTGTAAAACTCGGGACCTGTTGCTATAGAAACGATTACTAGAATATTGGCCACGACGGGTGCGTTGCCAACATGCCACCGTATTAAGAGGGTGTTATTAACCATGGTAACCATCCCTCGCCCTCCACACTTTTTTTCAAAACATCACGATTTTGACGAGGTCTGATCACCTATAGAGTGCAATTTATAATCTTCTGTTCGTACTGTTTGCTCCCCGCGTGGCCGGCTCTCCCTAAAATTTGCAAGTCGCTAGCGGCAGGGGTGCGTCACACGCCAAATAGATGACGGGATTATTTTTGTGTTTGACATGATCGTAGTGACAAATGTATGCTTTACGATTGTCAAATCGGAGATTCCATTTTCACGTCTGTATTATTTTTATACGTCCTTGAATCACATGAATATAACAATGAACGTTACAGATATTAAAAATTAAACATTGAGAAATAATTCCTTTTGATACATCACAAAATATTTTGCGAAAATATCCAGTAAATATGTGGTGTACAGAAAGCGGCAGATGTTCGAGCATTATGTTTAACATCATAAAATAATGTCAAAGTACGATGAGCGTCGCCACGGGCTCAGCTCATTCAATGGCCACTGAATGGGGTGGGCACGCGTGACCGCGTCTCTTATAAGCAGGGCCGAGAAGATTACGGCTAAATACCCTCTCTGAACCCTCGTGATGTTCGACATTAAATATTACAAAATAAAAACCATACATACGCCGTGCCGTGTGTGTGGACATCAAAACACACTTTGAACGAGCCGTGCTCGTGTAAAATCAAAGCGTTCTTTATTTTTCCTTTTAATGGAAATACAAATTCAAATAATTCAACCACGATCAAAGTTTGAAATCAGAAATTGTACTTGGCCTGTTCGCTCGCAGCTGTTTCCGTCAACATATGCCTACTAATTTCGTCACCACAAACTCGAAAGTTGCCGAGACCGTCTGCGATCAAAAGTTAATTTGAGGAATATGACATGTAGGTACATATCGCTAACCTTTCGGCACGAAAATTGCAAAATTATCTGGCGTCTTTATCTTCAAAGAGATGTCATCCGCATCTGAGTAGCTGGGCCAGTTTGAAAGTTGTTTGCGGCACCGCTGGAGACCGCTCTTATATAAATATGCTCAGGTTTATCTTTATTCACCTGTTCCGAGATAATGGAATGAGGAATATGACTTTTAATTGGATATTTACAGAGACTTGAATCGTATTTCACAGAAAATATACGTTCAGTGTAACAAAGCTGTGCAATTACATTTAGTTTTACAATTTGCTTTGAGATAGAGACGAATATCACAGCGCATATCAAGAGTTACAGAATAAACAGGTATAAAATTAGGTTTTGAATAATTACATTATCATTGTTGTGCTTTGATACATTTTTATCCATTGCATTTACTCACCGTTTAACATAGTAATGACTGTAAGAACGTTAGATATTTCGACTCAGTAAACTAAAAGGAAGTTAAGTTATAATATTTATTTTTAACAATAATTGCTTAAAAATGCCTTAATTAAAATTGCCTTAATAAGATTCTTAACGCTTTATGTCAAAAAGTATATCTTCTGTAATAAATATATAATAATAAAAAAATGTACATTACAATTTCGGTCGCACAATATCTAAAAGGCTAGTTCTCATAATACCACGTCGAAAACTAACAAAGACCGTCCGTAGTGGACAACTTTAATTAGGAGAATGAATACTGGCCCATACACACAAAAAAAAAGAAAAAGAAAAATCCAGGGGTTTATCCGCTGCCCGGTACAAATCCATGGAACTTTTGTATACAAATGTATTATCATGAAATGCTGTGTGAGTTTTTTATATCCGTAATGTTAAGTACCTAGCTACCTCCTTGATAATTATGGGACATATTATTGTTATTTAAATTAGTTGTTGCCCGATATGGCGATAGGCTCACCCCCTATCACATCATGTGACGGAACATACAAGGCGAAATGTGGGTGTCCTGGTGGCGCCTCTGCCTACCCCTTCTGGGAAAAAGGCGTGAGCTTATGTATGTATGTATTAAATTCGTTTCAAGATATATCTTCTCCATTTCTCTTAGTTCTTAGCACCCGTGCTTCTATGATCATTGACTCTCCTGTCTTCTTGAAGATATCAAGCCAGCGCTTTTGAGGTCGAATACGCCTTGATCCGGTTATTTTGAAACCTGGGTATTTGTTTTCAAGATAGGTACTACTGTAGTTTTCGTTAACTAAAGTAATATAGTAATTGTTTTAATCATTATCTTAATATGGTCGCAATTTAAGCACAATTTTATGAAGGTAGAGAAACTAACGGTATACAGGAATAATATATGGATGCTGTCACCAAGATATTGATTTTATAGTAGCACTTTTTTAAGCAAATGTTATACCTAACTATATATAGAACCGCTGCTACCAAGAATTATATTCTTCTATACACAAATTTTATTCATAAACACCGAAAATAGCAAAGATCTTTGATATGTGTCTCCAAAAGCTGGCGGTTGACGGTTACATTAATTACTATATTAATTATAATCACATTTTTAATAATACAACAAATAATTGAAAATTGAATTTACCCTTAAAATCGGCGCACTATTTGTCCGTAGCGTGGTGGACAAACTACGGGCATCAAAAACTATTTTGTTGGAGAGTTTTGTAAATTAATTCGGTGGTTCCGAGCTATTACACAAACTGTCAGCGCAGGTGCTGTCCTATTTCAGCGTTCACTGGATTTGCATTTGGATATACTCATATTAATTCCACTTCTCCAGCCAAGTTCAACTAAACAAGCAAACCAGGTTACTATGCAAGACGCAACTTACATAACATCCGACAATCACTTACATAATTCGGACAGGCACTGCATAGCGCTGTGCTGGAGATCCAGTAATTTTCAGTCTTAACGGCGTGATGTTACAAACGTGTTTGAAGTTGCATACTCTTGGTATGTCCATTTCTGTGTGTATAACTCGGGAATGAGTGTTCCGATATTTATCATTTTGTGACATAGATATTTTTTTTTTCTCGGATTTTAGCATAACTTTGTTTATGTTACGTAACCTAGGGTACAAGTATTAATAAACAGATAACTAACATTGGAAGGAAAAATGTAAAACAAAAATAAACTAGTAATTATTCTAATAATAAACACAAAGCTATGAAAACTTAGATAATCATTTTCTCTATATCAAAATATAGCTATAATTACATCAGTTTTGGCGAAGATTAATTTGAGAACCTTAAAATTTGTTTCCGTCTCATTTATATAATTTTACTAGCTGCCTTTTTGTTTATTGTCTTCACGCGACTATCAGATGAATCCCCCATGCCTACATATTACTCTATAATCCATGAAAACTAGATAACGCATGCTGATTCCGGGTTTCATTTGTGCCCGTATACACCTACGGCACAAATTAAAACCATTGTGTTAGACGGATTATAGGGCGACGTCCATTTATATGTAAAATAGTGACGTGTACAATCGGAGTCAGCGAGCCGTGCGCGTGCCAGACTCACGTCGTTCTAAAGCTCGCTTCACACTATCTTTGTTATTGCTGATGGATACTTTTTATCTGGCCTGGTCCAGTTTCGTTGAAATATTTTTGGGATACAACTTTTAATATTCAAGATTGTAAGCTAAAATGTCAGGGGTAGGTATGGTCACGATAAGCATCACAATATTACTTTGAAGTGTCTCGCCAAAGGAACCGACATACTTATTTATTATATATTTTTAAATGTCGTATGATGTTTTGTTACTGCATGTCAATATGTTTTATTGCATAACTCGTAAAAGGCAGCATACGGTTCACTTGATGCAAAGGGTTTATCGCTGCTGTAAATGCCCTCCAAACACGGAGACCATAAACGCGTTGACAGGCTTTGAAAAAAAACGAGGAAGGGAGTGAGGGAGACGGAGAAAAGGAAAGGACAGTGGAGCCTTCAGTAATCTTACCTACCTAATGAAATGCAACGCCAAAACTGTTACATCTTGTCGATTATAAAGTCCTGGTACCTTAGTTGATTCAGCTTGTTTACCCCGTAATTAATACTGATTTGGAGGAGGCTCCAATGTAATGTTGTCCTGATTTTCATTGCTCATGTATATAAAAATTACGTTCAACAATCATGAACCAAGAATTCCTCATCAACGATATTTTAAAGCCAGTTTAAAGTGGCATAATGTATCGCGGAAACTACAGTCTGCATTCCAACAAAAGAAATGTGTATGCCGGGCTTAAATCGACATCTGATCGTACATGTACGCGTTTTGAGCAGATGAAAAATCACAACTTCAATACCATATCTCGTCGCGTATTAACGAGGCCGAGAGCGAATGAGTTTCGCCGTATTCAACCGTCTTTCTCTATACAAATACTAACGTAAGATTGGACTTGTACGTATTCCAACTTGTAAAGTATAATCTGTGCTCATTAAAACTGTCTCGAGGTCGTGTTGTATAGTTAATATTTTGGTAACGTGTGGAGATTCTTCTGAGATGCCAAAAAGCTAAATTACTTTGAAATTTAAGTTTGCTATTCCGCACGCTAGAAATGAGCTCCTTTTGAGGATGTACATATTCATTAATACTGGTATTAGGTTACATACCATTCTTCCAAAATTCGATTTTGTTTGATGTAGTTGCGGTTTAATAACTCAAGCGATGTACAATATTGAATTACATACATAACAATTACTTATATAAATCGGCTTGCCAACGCAAAAAAGAATTGTAGAAAGCATGAATTAATGTTCTGTTTTTATGTAACTGTTCCTCTCAACGGTTCAACGAAGTGACTATAATGAACAACTTTTATTACAAAAAACGTTAAAAGTTGTTCATTTTTCTTGTAAAAATTATACTACACTGGTTTTCAGCAATTTTTCCTTACTAATCATATTTTTCATGAGCGACAAAACTTTTTTTAACAACAATTTAATTACATTAGGTACTTGACTCGATATAACTTATTTTGTTCTTACATAAAAACGAGTGTTCTACTTTAATTATGGCTAAAATAAACGATTCTTAATCGGTTAATAAAATACAGTGTACAGTTGTTTTTCGGCTTTAATAAACAATTGTTATTACTTTGCAAGCATGAGGCAACAATCGCAGCCCATCCATGTAAATGATATTGCACACAAAAGTTATTATCACAATAAAAGAGAATTATTCAGCTTGCAGGAAGTTTCGGGTGTTTCTGTTATTTGTATCCCAAATTGCTCGGTGAGTTTTCTGTGTGTAATAATGTTGTGGAATTTCTGTTGGAGTTGACAGACAGGGCGATGTTGACGTGAATAAAGTTTTCACAAACAGGCTCTGGGCGCGTTGAAATATCGCCACTTGCAGGCGTCACAAATACCGACTCGTGTCGCCGAGCTGCTAAACTCTACTATTATTTAGCAAGCTTGACGTTTAAATAAATGTTTTAATAGCAACGTTGAGGTTTGGTACAAAGGAATTTTGCTCACTGCTACTGCTGTTTGTAGAATAGTGGATGTGGGACAAGTCTAATGATTCTACAATCCGAAAACGAATGTGTAGTAGAATTGTCTGAGAGAAATATCTCAACTATTTAAAAAAAATGTTTTTTGTGGTAATAAATTCTCAAAAAGCAAACATAACTAACTAAGAAAGATTGCTTCGATTGTGATGGATAAGTATATTTCTAGTAAATTACAAGCACACTCTTTGTTTAAAATTATTATTTTTATGCATGCTGTAACACCGAAAACGCGCGCGCTAGTGAGCCGCGCAGCGAGTAGAACCCCGTCACATCGGCGCACACGCACACTACGGCACGGCCGCCTATATAAGGAGCGCACGGAGCCCGCAGAGCTCAGTCGACGCTAGCGAGCCACCGCTTCCAGTACTGGAACGGTGCTCCCCACTAGTTGAGACGCTCTCCCCGCTCCTTCCCGCGCCGCACCCCGCGATCGTCCGCTTCCTACGCGCTGTTTCGTGTAGCTTCACGCCTCACGAACTTGCCAGGAACGTACTGTCGCCGACTACGTACATAGCATATTGTATTGTTTCCGTGTACAGTCATAAATAAAAGTGTTGTCAAGTGTTCTCGAGTTTCCTTTGCTCTACCGTCTGAGAAGACCCTGCTACATAACTGGCGCCGCAACGTGGGCCTACATAACTGACGTCGCAACGTGCGCCTATATATTTGTCGCCGCAACATAATCTGAAGCCGCACGTGGTTCCTGCATTTTCTCGCCCTTAACGTGAGACCTATCCAGGAAGCAAGAGACCCACTCGCCACGTCTAGAATAGACAATCGTATGAAGACCCGACGAAGCCCGAAAACACCCGACATGAATTTAACATCGGAACAATTTGAGAAACTCCTGTCAGTCATTGGAAACCAAAAGCATCGAGGTTCCTTCACCACCTGCAAGTTTTCCTATGGCGGTGCTCGAGATACTGAGACGGTTGAATCATTTCTGGCAAGTGCTTCCGTATTCAAATCAGTCGAACAAATTTCAGATGAAGACGCGCTCAAGAGTTTACCGCTCATCCTGAAAGATGAAGCTGCAATTTGGTGGAATGGCGTCAAAGGACAAGTTCTAACTTGGAGCGATTTTGAATCCCGCGTTCGCCATGCCTTTGCCCCTACGCGACCCGCATACCAAGTATACCAGAATATTGTATGCATCAAGCAGGGGGAGGAAGAATTGACGGAGGTTTTTGTAGCAAAGAAAAGGGCATTGTTTGCACAACTGCCCGAACCTCACACTGAGACGCAGCAAATAGACATGGTCTATGGCCAGTTGCGTTACAAATTGAGAGTAAAAATGCCCAGAGAAAGTGTTTCCAACTTTGATGAGCTATTGAAAGCTGCCAGAGGAGTGGAACAGCTTCTCACCGAAAAAGTGCTTCCAGAGAATGGAACATCCACTAATGAAGCAGGCAAGGAACCTGTTAGTAGCAGAAAGAAGAGGTGCAATTTTTGCCGTCTGCCAGGACATACGATTGAAACTTGTCGTAGGAGACTGAAGAACGAAGCTTCCGTTAGTAGAACTTCATCAGAAAAACCTCCTCCTCCTGTTTTGTCCATGGCAACGCAAGCGCCATCGCCTTCGCAACCGAAGTTTGCATGTTATGGTTGTGGCACCCCAGGCGTAGTAAGGTCGAAATGCACTACTTGCGCCAAGACACCGGCAAAGATCGAGAAGGCACAAGTAAGCTTCTGTGCCCTTAACATCCAAGCCGACGTACGACCAAGGCCCGTCGTCGAAATAAGTATTGGCAGAATTATAGGAACTGCCTATATAGATTCCTGTGCCAAAACAAATGTTGCATCATACTCGCTGTATAAATGCCTTAGGAGGATGGGATTTCTCTTCGGTAGGCAACAGATCTCCGTAACTCTTGCCGATGGTGTTAAAACCCACAGACAGGTTTTAACAGTAAGTGCGCCTGTCAGCATTAACCACCGTGTCGTCCAGACAACGTTTATTGTGTTTCCCGAGTCTAGAGAAAATCGGACTCTTTTAGGAATTGGATTCATTCAGGACGCTAAAATTGTGCTGAACATTCCACAGAAAACGTGGTATTTCGTAGACTACCCTGGAGATCACTATAATCTGCAGGACGAAGACTCGGAAGAAATTTCCATGGCCCAGGTAGGAGCAACTCCTGCTCATTACAAGCCTTACCTGCGGACAATCTTGAGAGATGTAAAACTCCCAGAATTTTTATCTCCCGTATCATTTACGCCGCCTGGAGAGGATACCGAAATGAAAAACTTACAAAACATTTTACATTGTGACGCTGACATGGTGGGTGATGAAGCAGCGCTGCCGGAGACTAGTGCCTGCAATGCGGTGACGTATCGATTGGTCCCCATAGATTCGCCATCACCTCCTGGCAAACTAACAAGAAGTGTATTCGATGGTTATTCACCATTCATCGACTTCATGTACCGAGATGCCCAGATGCAAATCCATGCCGACACGCATGAACTTTCGCCGCACTCAAATATGCTTTTTCCAATTTCCAATGGAAAAGTGACAGATGATGTGGAAATAAGTGCCCTAGAGATAGATGAAGTGAAAATGGGCACACTTGATGAAAACCAGAGGGCAAAGTTATTAGAACTTCTTTTGAAGCACGAAGAAGTTTTTGGTGAAAATATCGAGCCGACATTCCTTGCGGAGCACTGCATCAATTCAGGAGACAGCAATCCTATATCAGTGCCTCCATATAGACTATCTCCTCCAAGATTGGCCTTGCTAAAGCAAGAAATTGAGAAGATGATGGACAGTGGGATTATTGAACCATGTACATCCCCCTGGTCCGCACCTGTCATTATGGTTCCTAAAAAAGATGGAACAGTACGTGTCTGCGTCGACTATCGAAAACTCAATGCAGTAACGATACCCGACAGATACCCGATCCCACGCATGGACGATTTGCTGCACGCTGCCAAACCTACGCCGTATATGTCAACTTTAGATTTACGTGCAGGATACTGGCAAATTAAAGTAAAGGACGAGGATCAAGACAAAACTGCATTCATCACGCCATTTGGAGTCTACCGTTTTAAACGGATGCCATTCGGTCTACGCAACGCACCATCAACGTTTCAGCGACTCATAGATAAGATACGAGTGCTTCTGAACGACGTGAAGATGTTAGCTTACCTAGATGACCTCATAATATTCTCAACGACATACGAGGATCACATAGACGACTTGGATAAGGTTTTCCGAAAATTGGAAGAGAGTAACCTTCGAGTAAATCTCAGTAAATGCAAATTTAGTTGCTCAACGATCAAGTATTTGGGCCACTACATCACTCCTGATGGATTAAAAGTTGACCCGGAAAAAGTTACTGCCATACTTGATTCTCCAGCACCCAAAAATCTTAAGCACTTGATGATGTTTCTGCAGACATGTTCCTGGTATAGACGTTTTATACCAAACTTCGCTAAAATAAGTGAACCACTTTCTCGCCTTACACGGAAGAATCAGGAATGGAATTGGTCAGCGGAACAACAAGAAGCCTTTCAAGAGCTGAAGACTCGTCTCACGACGGCACCTGTGCTTCGGCAGGCTGACGAGACGAAACCCTACATTATAAAAACGGATGCAAGTAATTATGCACTCGGAGCCGTTTTAGTGCAGGGGGAGGGAGAAGACGAGCACCCGGTTGAATACGCCAGCAGGCTTATGACCCCTGCAGAACGCAATTATTCTACCACGGAAAGAGAAGGCCTTGCAGTTGTTTGGGCAATTGGAAAATTCCGAGGATACATAGAGGGTTTGCCAGTGACCGTTGTCACTGACCACCAGGCCTTAAGATGGTTGATGTCCTTACGATCTCCCACTGGACGATTAGCAAGATGGGCTTTACAGATACAAGCCTATGACATCACTATCAAATATGCACCTGGTAGGACGAATGTTGTTGCAGACGCACTATCGAGGCCAATTTGCAATAATGATAATCAGAAGAATTGTGGGATTTGCACTGTAGCTGTTGACATGCCTCAGAGACCTCCTTCTGAAATAAGGAGTGAACAACTGAAGGATGATTACATATCCAGCATTGCGTCCACTTTAGAAGATTCCAAACGTACAGAAAATGCTGTATATTGGAGCAACAAAGGATATTTTATGAATAATGGGTTGCTGTATCGATATAACCCTAATCAAGACTCAGAAGACGCTCAGCTTGTGGTACCTCAGCATGAATGGGCAAATGTGCTTTCGTTATATCACGATGACCCATTAGCTGGACATTATGGCGCCGATAAAACTTATCAGCGCATCTCGAAACGATACCATTGGAAAGGGATGAGAAAGTACATTGAAGCGTACGTAAGGAATTGTATCTCATGCCAGCGATATAAACCTAGCAATATGAAACCAGCTGGATTACTACAGACAACAGCAATTAACCAGCGATTTGAAACGGTGGCCTTTGACTTGTTTGGACCTTTGCCGTCTACAACCAATGGTAATACGTGGATATTGATAATAGAGGACATTGCCACAGGCTGGATTGAATTGTTTGCCATGGAGACTGCCAGTGCAGATAATTGTGCGACAATAATGATTAACGAAGTCTTTCTGCGATATGGAATACCCCGAAGATTGATTAGCGACAATGGGCCACAATTTGTGAGTGCTGTTATGCAGCAGCTAACCTATTGCCTACGTATCAAGCATACTTTCACCCCAGTGTACTATCCAGCTGCGAATCCAGTTGAAAGAAAGAATAGGGACATGAAGACACAGTTGGCTATTTTAGTGGAAGATGACCACAGAAGCTGGGATAACAAATTACCTAGCATAAGATTTGCGATGAATACCGCAAATTGTCTCACCACGGGCCATACACCAGCGTACTTAACGTTTGCTCGAGAGCTTCGTTCACCCGACGATAATGCACACGATTTCAGACAAATCGTACTATCTGAGAACTTCGTGCCTGAGATAACTCCAAAGTTATTATTACTCGCCGAGACACTGGACAGAGCCCGTGATATTAGAGAAAATAAGGAGGAACAAAGGAAGAAGACAGCTGATAGAACCCGAAGAGAGGATCCTGGATACTCCCCCGGTGATATGGTTCTAGCAACCTCTCACCCGGTTAGCAACGCCACTCGAGGGATTAGCGCTAAATTCTATCCTAGGCGAGATGGTCCGTATTTAATCCTTAACCGCCATGGTGTTTCTTCTTATGTAATTTCAGATCCAAACACGCCAGATCAGCCTCTTGGTGTGTATCACACGTCTGCCCTGACACCGTATCAAGGCAGCGTGTGTCCGCTTCCATCACCAGTTCGCCCGGTAAAGAAACGAGGACGACCGTGCAAGCCCAGGACTACACCTGCGACCGCTGCGCAGCCACCGCGCAGACGAGGGCGGCCGAGGAAGAACGCCGCCTAGAGCAACTATCTTGGCTGTCTACTCGCCGGGTCGTCTTCGTATCCAGAGGGGGAGACTGTAACACCGAAAACGCGCGCGCTAGTGAGCCGCGCAGCGAGTAGAACCCCGTCACATCGGCGCACACGCACACTACGGCACGGCCGCCTATATAAGGAGCGCACGGAGCCCGCAGAGCTCAGTCGACGCTAGCGAGCCACCGCTTCCAGTACTGGAACGGTGCTCCCCACTAGTTGAGACGCTCTCCCCGCTCCTTCCCGCGCCGCACCCCGCGATCGTCCGCTTCCTACGCGCTGTTTCGTGTAGCTTCACGCCTCACGAACTTGCCAGGAACGTACTGTCGCCGACTACGTACATAGCATATTGTATTGTTTCCGTGTACAGTCATAAATAAAAGTGTTGTCAAGTGTTCTCGAGTTTCCTTTGCTCTACCGTCTGAGAAGACCCTGCTACAATGCTATTTTACGTTAATTAAGTTTTTACGATATAGTTGAATATTTTATGCTTGTTACATATTTTAGCGAAATAAGAAAAAGATTTTGCTTTTTAAATAAAATTAAAATTGCTTTTTTTATATCTATCTAAAATATTCTATGTAGACTGCACATAGCTTCAGATAACAAAAAAGAAAATAATGAAGATAGTTCATTTTGCTGGGGTCGAGTCTCGCGCTGTTTTTTCACAGCTATGATATCCTGATAAATTGGGTAGATTTTAATTGACGATTCAATCCAGGATTAAATGAATAAAAAATGTTTTTAACGTGTATATCATCGAACAATTTAAAACATCGTATAAATACTATTTCAATATTTTTTCAAATATTACCGCTGCATTTTTGAGGGATATAACTATGCGATTTTTATTGCACAGTTTCGTAGCTGGAAGTACTCAGTGGCAACTGGCAGACAAATCGTATCGGCGCGTGCTTCGTGTTCGTTAGTCGCTTGTTCCTGGCGCCGTACCTACTCCTATTTACATTTCAACACTTTTGCAGCGCCCATGTATAGATGAAATTTCAATACAAGAATAAATGCGCTGTTTTATAATGTTGAGAAGCTAGTAAGGGTTTGTCTTAATAATGCTTTGGATGCTGTTGCGTGCGCTTTTGTATTTATTGGCGGTTTTTTTAGCGTTCGAAAAATCTATACTTGAGAGATAGGTGTCATAAATATATTTTAGATGGCTGTTAAGAAACAATTATTCATATCAATTATAAATTTAATTGCATTAGACATTCATCCAGCTAAAAAAAAAACTGAAACTATATATCCTCCTTAATAACATGTCATGAAATACAGAAAAAATTGTAATGCAAAATTACATCTATATTACAGTTTTTATCTGATAAAAAGATGTACAAGTCCAATCAGTTAAGCGTCTCTCCAAATATTAGCATTTATTTGTGTACGCGACATCCACCCACTCAAATCCGCTAACGTTCATATATTACGTTCGATTGGCTGTAACAGCGAAAAAATCTTCCAAGCTGAAATATTATCCGGAGATATTTCACCACATTACAGAGCTGCGAACGTAACATGAAATTTTATTTTTATTATCCGCCCGACACGCTATCGGATACGCGTTATGAAAGCTGTGATCAATTTGCTTATCCAGACGGTTTGCAACAAATTACCGACATCGCATCGCGTCGCATACGATGGATTATGTAAAACGATGCCCATTTGTATGTAAACTAATGGTGACTGTCGTAGTATGGGGCGCGAGCGACAACGACATGGCGCGACGCTGCCGATCCTCTGCCATTTTAGTTTTACTGCCTCTTTTTCACCGCACGAAATATACGTACCAATGAGAATATTTTACCTTACACACCTGTATTTTTACGTTCACTCTATTGAAAAATCAATACTAGCACAAGTGAAAAATCATAGGTATTTCTTTATTTTATTCCACCTCATTGCATGTTTATGTCGAAAGCGAATATCATAAGATAATATCTACAAAATTCATGAATGTGATGTCCAAACAAATGTTGCCTTCAAAACAGCTATTTCGCGAAATGTAGGCAATAAAATTGTGAATAAATACAATAAAGAATATGAAAATCAGAGCTATTGTGTGATTGACGTGTCATCAAGATGCATAAATTTACGCTTGGCTCAGGCGTGTGAATGTTGATGAACTTACTGGAGAATAACTCCAATAGTTTTTACAATGTAGATACCTACGTACACCACAATAAGTATAGAAATGAGTCTTTTGTTACGAATACGGCATGCGAATCGTATCTAATGATATTTATAACAACTCTTTTCTCTTGTAACGTAAACCTATCTGATTAATTGAACGGTTATCTTTTTTCTAAGCGAATTCATAAATGTTGAAAATTGCATCATTTTTAAACATAGACTTATAATTAAATGTAGAGTTGATTGGGATGAAGTGTTAACGGTTTTTTAATTTAATAAACAAAGTTAATCGGACAGCAGCTTGATAAAACAAGCAAATTACTGGTCCTATACAAATAGTAACATTGCGATTGGTTTGATTGCTTAAATTTAACTTACGTCGTGCCTATTCGTCTTAAAAATTATAGCCCTAAAGATATATGAAAATGTTGCCAGGCCAAAAACCATCTCATATTGGTGAAATTATGAGTATTTTTAAAACTTGGTAGAGCCGTGATTACGCCGTCTGTCTCGAGTGTTAAATGACAGGAATTATTAAATTAAAGGAACTGCAGGGGGATTGGAAATTATGTTTAAAGTAAAAATGATGTCTAAAGTTAAATAAATAAATATATTTTGACTAAAAATAAACTTATTTATTAATTTATTATTTATTTAAATAGTGCTTGCCACGGTGTCTAAGATAAATTCAAATCCACGTATAAGATTTACGCAATTAAAAATAATAATTCAAAAATCTTAATTCTATCTGTACTAATCTCTACTTCACATACACTAACTCTTTAATATTTGTCCGTGCATACAATATGGCGAAGCACACTGACAGTGTCATGCTTATAGCTGTAGCGGTTTCGTCTGGCGAATCTATTTCTAGTCTAAAGGGCGATCTTATTGGCATTGATGAAAAATATGAGCCGTCTCAGGGGCCTTGTTCAATAGCCGGTGCCTGTGGATAAAATAATTGGCGCGCTTACCGTCGCGGGAAAAGCCGACATGATTCCCTGACTCTGCAAAATTTATAGAAAACCTACGCACAAAGTAGTTGTTGTGATTAATGTTTCGACCGAGTCGATTTTCACGTTCCGTTAGCCTTTGAATTTATAAACAATTTTGTTTGATGGAAATAATTGTTGGGCGGAATAACTCGGTTTTAGAAATACGAAACTTGAAGATACTTTTGGCTCCTACGTAGATTTCAGTGTGGTTATCTACCCATTTAATTAGTTGTAAAGTACACAACACAATAAGACTTTGCTCTTTTTCTAATGTGTTTACAAAGCAGATATAAATTATAATAGATATTGAAACACTACTACCTACATATATCATTGATATATTTTACCTTGTATGTCTTAAAATGCGGGTAGGTATCAAAATCATAAAAAGAACAGCATTGCCTCGAGTGAGACAATGAAATACAAAAAATAACACCTAAACTAGCAATTTAATCCAAACCAAGCACAACTTAAGTATAAATTAAAATGGAATTATTTTCAAGGTTTGCAAGCCCGCATGGTTCATTAAATGCAGACAACTAGATACCTGCGTCGCAGCGCTAAACACAAGGCCGGATGTAAGGTCACGGCGATGAAGCTTATCACGCAGAGCCTTAAATGTTCTGTACTAAGCACGCCAGTCTTACAGATAGCTCTAATGGCTGCCACAAACGTACAGCTTTTATAGTATTTGTTTTGTTCTATAATGGACAGTTTTAAAACTCATTTTAGTTATCGAATGTTTTGTCTTCTTCGCTCAAACTGGATTCTAAAGTCGTTCGAAAGGGCAAAAACATTCTATTACTAAAATAGGTTTAAAAACTTTCTATGAATAAGGGCGTATGTGTTTAGTATTGCTTGCGACTTGGCTCGCGTGAAAAAGTTTTTTCCGCGACAAAAGTTGTATATTCCCGGGATAAAAAGTACCCAATAGCCTCCGTTGATAAATGAACTATCCACTACTACAGTTTGTTTTCAATGCAAACCAGAAGTTCCTGAAATGAATACGTTTACACAAACAAACTTTTCAGCTTCATTAACTAGTATAGATATAGATACTGCAAGTTTATATATGCACATTGAGTAGTTTGAATATTTGAAATGTAAACGATGTAGATATGTACTCGTAGGTAGTTTCGAGTAGTTAAATGTCTATAATACTATAGCGTTAAAGAAAGGCCAGATGTAAGGTCACGGCGATGAAGCTTATCACGCAGTGCCTTAAATGTTCTGTACTGAGCAATCCAGTCTTACAGATAGCTCTAATAGCTGCCACAAATGTATAGCTTCTAGTCTTCGTTTCGCTTTGCAAGCGATACTGCAGGTTTACGTGCAGTTGTAACTAGTTTTATTTGAATATTTAACGTGGAAAGTATGTAGATATGTGGGTGATTTTGTGCATTTTAATATCCATGCTATTAATAGTACCTCAGAATTTAAATAATATAATATTTCAATACCTATATTGACAACTTATTTGTGGTATTATCAGATACAAATACAATTTTTAAACATCAATCAATATCCATAACTATATGTTACGTAACATCTTATGTATCGAGATGACGAGCGTAGTGTGTTTGATTGTCATCAAATTGGAAAGATAGAGCAAAAGAGATTGACTGAAAAATGATTCAGATGGCAACAATTAAAGTTAAAATTAAATCAATCAAGATGGATTTTTGCCGTTTTTGCTTGGTGAGTCCTTACAGGTTTTATATTTAGAGTTAATTATTTTTAATTACACATTTCCTAACTTTGATAAGGTCTCCTGCAAATTGATTAAAATAAAATATTTTTAACGAGCTTATTATGATTTTTTGCGTCATAAAATAAAATCTTCCATTTTACCCGCCCTTCCCCTATGTGTACAATACTAAAACACCCTCTTAACATCTTTTAATACAATTTGTTTCAAATAACAACAAATCACAATCGAATTATACAAACACGATATACTCGTAAAAATAAAGGCAAGGCACACAATAATAGCGTATAACCCCAAAAGAGGCGTCATTATTACGTCCATTTTCTCTGTTAGACCCTTGCCGAATGTCAAACATATAGGATTACATGATATCAGTCTCAGTTCCCTAATGGACACTTACAAGGCTCAGCTTTTTGACTGTATTGACACCCTTTAATGTAAGATCGGAAGGCTTTGTACGGAATATTGTGAAGAATACAAGTATTCACAAGGCTGGATGAATTTAACCGCTATAATATTAGTCTCGTGATTTACGTTAAAAAATTGAAGATTACTGCTGTAATTAATGCATCGTATGATTATGGTTTTCAAGTATCAGTAAAGTACGAATATTGGAAACTAATACAGCTGAAATTAACTTATAATTAATTAAAGACTCAATATTTTATGCAATATTGTTTTGAAATTGATAAATTGTTACGAACCTGGCATAATTTGCAATAAATAGGTGAGTGCACTTGAAAATACACAGCAGATTTCCAATAAAGCACCTTTTAAAACTATTATTTGTAACGTTTTCCTCCAATTATATCAATGTAGACGTATTTTATCTTAACAGCGCGCCTCGTCCGTGTTGAAGTACCTTAAAGTCTTTATTTTCCGTTGTCTCATTACGAACCCTCGTGACCTGAGAAGGAATCGCCCCTGGATGCAATTAGATAAATGAATCGCGTGATCTCCGTCTTTAGCTTCAATCTTACTGACAGTCGGTAATACCACAGATATAATAGAAGCGAAAATATTCCTTCTAAAACAAAGTTTTCTTTGTTATAAAATTTCCTTTGATAACCTGTGGAGTAATTTAAAAAGAGAGTTTATTCTTTACCATCATCCTCGGCTCTGTAAGGCCGATACTTTTTCATTTGTTTTAATTAGCCACTAGACATGAAGTGAAGAAAACAATTCCAATAACAAGTTTGATAACGCTGTTATTTTTATGCTGAATATGATTTTAACTTGAGCTGGATCGAATTTTCAATTAACAGAAAATATAAATGCTTAGTTTATAGTTTTTTTGAATTGTTGTAGTAAATTTTCTTGTCAATATTTATTAATCATCGTATATTGTACAATGTAGGTACATCTTACAGAAAGATCGCTTATATGATGTTTTGATCACATATCTAAGTAAACAATCTACACAAAATTTATTATACAAGTTAAATTCAACTAAAATATCTAAATCCGATTGTTTTTTAATCAGATTTTACAAATCATTAACATTACTACCACTGCTTAATATTGTGGCAGTGAAGAAGACGCGGTTCTGAATAATATTTAATACTATTTGAAACTTTAACACCAACCATGAATTTAAATCAAACAAAAACTCAAAAAAAGCCAAAACAATCAAAAGTCAAAAGATATTTAAAAATTTTAAACGCAATACGCGCTAAGCAGTGAACTTTAAATTACATCTCCAAATTGAATCTATGAGAGCAAATTTTGCTCGTCTAATAAATAGGATCTCTAGTAATAAGTGAGTTTAGTTTGTTCTAGGTATCTTCGTGCAAACTTGGCTTGAGCACTAACGTTTTTGTCATCGCGGTAGTACATTTCCGTGTAACTTGCCGGCGGAAACAGCCTTTCGTTGTTCACCTGTGGCGGGAGAAAAATTTCATCTATACGACTTCCAGCGGGAGTCGACTCAATTATATTTTTGTTTACCGAGACCGTGCGTGGCTCCCTACCGCTTTTACATGCGCCGCATTTTTTTATTATAATACGTCTTAAGCCCGGAACAGACGATTGAACTTGGTGTGGCCGCACCACCGTTCAGATCGGTGCGCTCTGTGCAACGAATAGTTAATAGAATCACATATCCCAATTACTATTGGTACTCACTTAGCCTAGGCCCGTGAGATCCATATAAAACCGGTTTGCAAAAACCGAGCAGATTAAATATATCTACACAAAAAAAATAACAATGTGCGGTGGACTGCCCTCAACACGATCGAATATGGTCCGGAGCGCAAGTTCGCGGTTCGCTCCGGATCATGTTCGGTCGTATGTAAGAGATTAATATTAGGTTTAATAAGCAAAGAGATTTAAATAAAGTTTTTATTGCTGACAGTAAAAACATTTTATTTGTATGAGTGCAACTTTGGTACTATCAGTATTAGTCACGTCAATGAGAGGTTATTTTTGTGCAATTCGATAGATTTTGGTGTAAATTTAATTATGATCTGAATTTAACAATTTTTATGTTAAAATATCTAGTGGAGATATAAAATTGTAGTTTGTTGATCAATAATTGCGAAAAAATTCTTTTAACGTATGTTTCAGATTATTACAGACATAATTAAATAGAGATTGCCTTGGATTCACTATTACAACCCCAGTGAGCCACAATCGACGGTAGCACGCATAGAAATGGCACGGAGATCTTAAGCTTGGCGGATCTCTGGGGGCCGTACTTTGTCTTAATACCGCAACGAAATTAATCAGCGCGAAAATAAATAGGGAATGATTACAAATTAGAGATCAATTTTCTTAATATCATCGCGTAATATAAAAATAAGACTTAACAAACAAACCAAATTTAAACTATTGCAGATAAATATTTATATTGTGATATAGCGATAGGTTCGCCCCCTATCACAGCGTGGGACGGAACATACAAGGCGAAATGTAGGTGTACTGGTTGCTAAATGCTACCAGTAGGCAGAGGTGCTCCTCTGCCTACCCCTTCTGGATAAAAGGCGTGTATTTATATATGTTATTTTTTATAGCTTTAGGCTATATTATTCTCATATCATTTGTATTAAATGCTCTATAGTTTGTTTTTCAAACTGTTATGGATAAAACGTAAAACTTAATAATAAAGTATAACGTTGAAATGCCATATTAAAACTATACATACATACATAAACTCACGCCTTTATCCCCGAAGGGGTAGGCAGAGGCGCCACCAGGACACCCACATTTCGCCTTGTATGTTCCGTCCCACGGGCACAAATTCCTGACTCCGGGCTGATAATGAATAGAAAAATCCAATATCACTTTGCCCGACTCGGGACTCGAACCCGAGACCTCAGCTTTGTAACCGTACCGTAATACAACTACGCCACCGAGGCAGTCTATAAGAAAACTATAAGATGCGTATAAATTGATTTAAGGTATACGAGCAACCGAAAGTCGGTGGTCTGATCTCCAATTAAGCAGAATAGGATTATCTTGGCAGTGTCTCACTAAATATGGTTGAAATGCCAAGGATCTGATAAACTAGATTTAGCTAGGAGACTGATACAGCCTCACAAAATATAGATAGACAATTGTCCATTATCTGGACAGCATTGCACATAATCATCAAATGAAGTCTCTTATTCGAGTAATAATGGTAAAAAATGGAGACAATGTGTTGGAAAATTAGATTGTTCGATGCCTAGCCAAGAAGTGCTACAAAAGTTAACAATTATGGCTTAATAACACTCTCAAGAATTGAGACTTGTAAGAATTTCTATGGTATGTGAAGTCCTAACCCCTCTCAACCGTAATTTCGACTTTAGAGGAAGCTCGTGCCCTGCAGTGAGATGCCGGCTGACGAAAAAAAACACTTTTCTCACACATATTTTCATATGTCGAAATGTGACTAAAAAAATATCTGTAAGGGAAATTATCATGCGCTAGTCCGGATGCCGCGTGTGTTTGCGTTTGCCTTATTTTCCTGCCGTCTCAGCTTTTACGTGTTGTTATCATGTTGATATCCGACTAGTGGAATAGAAAATATTCTTGTCTTATAATCGACGTGTCTTCGGTTACATGTCTATTTTGTTTTGTATTTGGATTTTGCTCAACTTTCAGCTTGTTTTGCGTTATTGTAATGTTTGTTCATTCGTTGACATTATGGTGAGCACACAGGATGCTTTTGCAAGAATACCCAGCTTTATAAAACTACCCCTTTGTAGGTTTTATTACATTCAAAGTTAATTGTCGCTTAATTTAACGGCGAAGGAGAACATCAAGGGGGAACCTGCATACATAAAAACTCTACACATCTTTAAAAATAAAAGAACAAAATAGTGATAATACACTAGGCTAGGGTGGTGGACAATGGTACAACTTCTATTAACCCTCTTAATGATAAAAGAGGTCCGGGGCTACCATTGTGACGTATATACTCGTATATAGTCAGAGGTGGTTAGATTAATTATCTAAACCAAACATTTAATATCGCCCACCGCTCACCACCTGTACATATTTAAATGCGGTTAATATTTATGAATTCACATGAAATTAAATTAAGGTTTTACACAATAAGCGACGGAACAGTGCGGCGGAGCGTCGCGATTTGCTGAGGCATTATAAAATTTAATATTAATCCGAGGGCGCAAATAAGATAGGATTTCACCCTTGCTTATCTGGCTTGCGTAACGATCGTTGCGTAACGCTCCACCACATAACGCGCGACGCCGGATGCCGGAAAACAACTCGTGTGTAAGCCTTTTTATAATTAGTGTTTTTGTTTGTCTTATGCTAAATGTACTAAATGTGTATGATAATGAAAGATAGTGAAAAATTTACTATCATACACCTTTAGTAACCAGTACATTTTATTACATTTGTATTTATTATGATAAATGGGAAAGTTTGTTAGGACGGAGGGATTGTAGGATATATGGATGTTTATTACTCATTCCCGCAAAATCTGTTGATTGGATTTTGATTAAATTTTGCAGTATTGTAATTTATACACCAGGAAAATATACTTGTTCAGTAAGTCGGATCATCAAATTATCTAAGGTTATACATTCAGGATACGATTAATTAAACTGAAATTCATAAAAAAATTTATCCTATATGGTTTAGGGCCTCGTTCACCATCTTCAAGTAAACCGTTGATTAGGCTAGTCATCAGTTAAAGTCCCCCGTAACATCACGAGTCAATATCACGACGCTCCAGTAACACTAATCCTATGATTACACTAATCAATACTTTACTGGCTACATCATCTGCCAATTAACGTATTTACTTGATGGTTGAAATAAAGTCAAAATATCGACCTTTTTTATTTAAAAAAAAAAACACTGCCTCTTCATCGGGAGTCAGGGCGGTGAACATTTGACCAATGATTTCATAATAATATTCTATAATCATTACATTTGACGCAATATTGAACAAATGATTCGTTCAATTTCTTATGTCATTCACTTAACCAGCGCGTTACTTTATTTTCGCTTGTGAAATCTACGGAAGATACTTTGCGCATTTACTTGGCAAATAAAGTTAATCAAAAAGTAACTAATCCACGGTTTACTTGAAGATGGTGAACGAGGCCCTCAATGTAGTACTTCTTGCACCGGGGCGAAGTTTGTTCGAATAAATCTTTTAGGAAGAACAAATGTTATCGGAAGCTAGAGTCAATGCTTCGGTTGTTGTTCGATTCTACGTGAAAATATAACATTATACTCGTCTGCGTCGATGTGTCTTAAGAACTTCAACAGTTGGTGTCTTATATCGCACTCGTAGAGCTTCCAACCGCACTGAATCTCTTTACCAAGTAAATTAAATGCACAGTACAACACTTACGCCCGAATACTGAAACGTCATTCAAATGTTAAGTTGCATTTAACTACGTAAGTCCCACTTAGTACATTTGGGACTAGGCGTTATCAATTTATATATTCTTAATTTTCTTTGCTTTTCGATTATTAATAATAACGATTATAAATATTTAATTTAATGATGATATTACAAATTCATTAATGTATGCTCGAGGGTAGGTTTTTAATAGTATAGAATTCAAAATTATAAACTATTACTGCTAAAAATAAAATTATACCACTATACTGGCAAAATCGTAGATGTTTATTTATTAGCTATAACTTATTAAAAAATCTTGATATAGCGGTGTTTATTAAATAATATTCAATATTACTCTGCATATTTTGACGGATATCAAAAACAAAATTGTATATGAAATACCATAACAAAATGTATTATCTCTCAACTAATATGTAAAATAAAAAATATATATAGTGCAATGTTTTCACAAGCTAAATATAAACTAATAATAAAATAAATTATGTAATTTTACTTTTATTTAACTTTATTCGTTTCGTGCTGCGTTACTGGGCTTTCTGTACATCGTTGTATTGCACTATTAGCGCGTTCAGGCAACAACTACCGGTTTGTGGCCGATTGAAAAGGATTATAGGCGTACATGACAAATATTAAATGTCATAATACCAGCTTTACGTACACATGCTTTGTACGCTAAGCAAATCGCATGTTTCTTTTAATTCCATATCCATTATTGGTCTCGGTGTTTGTGAGACCGAAAAGTCTCTCGTAGTTTCTGATAGCCACAACACAAGACTTAATTGATCTTAATGTTTGGACAGGACTATGTATGTGAGTGTTGGGTGCATTTATTTATTATTTTTTATTATTAGGTAGTCAGGTAGTTTATGGCTATAGGGATGACTTATCACCAAATGAATAAATTGCTCATGTCTTAAAAATAAAAGATTTCAGCTTAAGACACATAATAATATTGTTGTTCTTTTTTTATATTAGTCTAGGGGCATATTTCCTTTATATCTGTTTAGTGATTTTCCAGACCAAACGTCTATCTTAAAGTAATAACAATAAAATGCCATGACATGAATTAAAACTTTATCGTTTTTTATGGTAAAATATCACAGAAAATATACATATATCGTAATAAATCAAATAGTATTTCTTATTTCACGATTTTTAGTATAAATAGGCTAAACGTGGTAAATATTATATGAAGTAGGTACCTACAATTGATATCCTTGGTAATAGGAAAGTTCCAGGCTTTTACAGGTATCAACGGACTTTTATCAAAGGAATAATGTGAAAGTATTTATATTTACTCAATTTGTCGGGCTTTAATTTCAAGTACAGCGTTGGAGATATTATTAACCTGATACATAATATTTTGTATTTCTAAATTTTTATTGGTATTTGTGCACGTATTTTTTTTTATAAATAAATCAACCCCAATGTCTTAGAATAAATTTAAAATGTGATACACATGTGCGAATACCTATGATTGTGTCTTGGGTAGCAGAAACGTAGGAATTTTCACAACAAATATTTGTCGGCCATGCAAAAATAGTCTCAATGTAGATAAGGATTATCACTTACATACATTTTTTGAAGCCATATTCTGTCATCTTCCTTCTAATATCCATACAGACAAATCCATTAAAAAGTTCACGTGCAAAATTCAATAACATTGTTATTCACCGTACGGCTCGGCTTAATAAGAAAACCTGTATGTAATGTGGTGTGATATTCGCGTCCTATATGTGGTGTCATAATAGCAAGGAATCACAATATCTCGTTATAAGCGGGTGAAACAAAGAAAAGGAGCGCGTGTCTCGCATATCTGAACGAGCTGAGCCGACGCTGAAAATCTATGCCTGCCTATACCAACGTATTGTTTATATCATCCGGATTTACAAGCCTGTTTTAGTTTTAGGGTTCTCGGTAGAGATTGTTGTCAAAAAACATATGTGCTCACACGATCGCTGCAATTAATCATCAGTCTGTAACTAGAAGACCACTGCATATAATAGGCCTCCTTCATGGATTTCTACTCGTATAGTGGTTTATTGAAAGCAGAAATCAATAATTTTTATTATTATTTTATTACTGATGTTCGGCAGCAGCATAAAATGATTTATTTTTAATGATCTATAAAAATAAAATATTATTCAGAATATTATCAAATCTCGACTAAATCATGTTTTCTAAATCGATTAACTCACACAAAATGTAGCCTGACCTGGAAAATAAGCACAACAACTCGCGGTTCATATTTGAAACAAGCACTCACTAAGCTATTGAGGCAAAAGTTCCCTACGTGGCGCAGTGGAGGAGACGATTGTTAAACTAAAGCCCCCTGTTTCGGTTCAATCCCCTTATTTAGACAAAATGTGTGGGATGAACTAATATTTTAGGGACTGAAGATGTTTTGTTTCAAATACCTGGTATGTTAAATTAGCGCTGTATCATATACAGCGTACACAGTATCCTAACTACTTGGGGCTGAGGGGGAAACGTATATTTATTTTTTTTTAAATGTAAAAAAGAAAGTCGCGATATAATTAAATACAGCACCTTACTTTCAATACTTAATTGTCAATTAAATGCGTCATTAATTTTTTTTTTTTCAAATTATTTAAATTTAAAATGTTTCCTCGAAAAGTTTGGTGGTAACCGCCGGCCGCAACTATCTAGGCTAGACCATCAGCCACTCTGTAAATAACATGTACTTGGACTTAATAAAATGTTTAAAATTGCATTTCTGTGGCAAGTGGCTGCGGTGAGGTTAATTTCAAAAGTATTTGTTATCTCATAAATAAATAATGAAACTGGGGGTCAAAAACACGCGCTGTGGCTAGTTTCGTCTCGACTTAAATTAAATACACTGAAATTTTAAATTAAAACTGTATAAATTAGTTTGCATAGGATTAAAATGAAATATAGAACACTTTTAATTGTATTTTCAATTTAAGAAACGATGTGAATTAACAATTGAATACAACAATATTTTATGTTTTAACTAAGAATTATTATCGTTAATTATTATCAAACGAGGATAAATAATTTAATGTAATTTTTCCCTGCTTGTCTATAAATATAGAAACGGATATACCCCAAGTCAAAAAACCCACAATATGTCTAAACGTAATAATAAACGCCAGTAAATCTTACATTATCTTGAATCGCATAAACTTCAGCCGATAACCGAATCGTATATCAAACCGGTAAATAATGTCACGCACTTTAATTTAATAAGGGAAAACACTGGAGTGTTAAAGTATTTTTATTGTTTTTTCGTATTAAATTGGCAGCGAATAAGTTGAACTCACGTCACGCGAACTCAAGCCGCGATACTCCTTAACCTAATTCTGGCATTCATTTCGCCAGCTCACTCGTAAAATTTTAATAGCCAAGGGAAATGTCGACGGCGGGGGAAAAACGAAGTGTTCACTTGGTGATCACCTTCAACAAAACAACTTTCATCTGTTAATGTGGACCAATTGGCATAAATTCCGCGAAACCCACACGCGTGTATAAATTGTAGAGGAAGTACACTTTACTCAGTATTTGCGGTACATTTTATGTCATGCGTATATTTTTCTTATGAAAATTGTTGTATTTATTAATTCTGATAGTAAACGAGATAATAGTTTTTTTTTTTTTTTTTATTGCAATGAATGGCGAGACGAGCATGCCATTCGCCTGATGGTAAGCGATACGACCGCTCATGGACAGTAGCGAAACCAAACAACACCATGAATTACAAGGCAATGCTTGGAATTCCACTGCGCTCGCCATCCTGAGACATAAGATGTTAAGTCTCAATATGTCCAGTAGTTACTCTGGCTACAATGTCCTTCAAACCGGAACACAACAGCGCATTTACACTGCTGATTGGCGGGAGAAATAGACATTGCGGTGGTACCTACCCAGGCGGCCTCTCACATATGAGAGACCTACCACCAGCAAGAAATAGACATTGCGGTGGTACCTACCCAGGAATAGTGTAAGCAAAGAAACCTGGTAACTGGTGCCAGGTATTCATAACCGCTTTGAAACCGCCAACAATATACTATAATGGGAAATGCGTCTTAGGGACCCATACAATCGGATACCGGTTTGGGTTCAGAGTGTGTATATTTGATTGTCAATTAAAATGTCAATGACTGCAATTTCAAGCTTGGAAGCAACACGTTTACTCTCACATTCTGATTTTTGCGCTGGTCCTTTTGCCTTTTCGTTTCTTATCCATCTTCAATGATCGGGAATGCACCAATAAATTCAAGTGTCATGTTTGTTACAGGCTACAGTCACCATTAAGGTCGCTTGCCGATTTCTTGCACTCGATATAAAAAGTCTTTAAAATTCATCTGTGCACTTACAAGCTAGTAGACATGAACCTCTTCAATCCCCACGTAATGTAACCGATCCCCACGAATTAGATACAAACAGTCTAGGTATTTTCAACACCTGATATTTTCTTAGTCAAGCTATTCGAATTAGTTATAATTTAGTCGTCTGTCTAAATAATTTTAATTTTAATTTACAAATCCATTTTTGAATATGCAGCGCAATTTAATAATTTACCAATGCAGCTTTAAATCTCATGGTAATTAATTTTGCTGGCGCTGAACCAATCAACACTACCTGCTTGAATTCCAACGTGTTGTGTAAAAATAGTACGTCGGCGTTGTTTGTAAGGTGGCAACCCCATTTCCTCTGCGTGTTCTAATAGAAATGTGTACACAGAATAGGAATTACCCATTTTATTGTCATGTACGTAAATAAAATGAGACTGAGAGTAAATCCGTTCCTCGCTCATTTCTTAATTGGATTCTCAAGTTTATTTTATAGACTGATCTACTTTGAATGCTAGTCTTCGTTTTACGACACTGAATCTGTTTTGAATTAAAAATGCTTATATCAACAGGGCATGTTCCATCGGCTTGTAAGGTTGTTTTACTCTTGTTCTCCTCGCTCTGCATTAGCAGGATATGCGGAATCTTTATCGGCCATTTTTATGGGTTTCTGTAGAAAGCTTTCAAACCATCGTAGCGATCATATTGCGACAAAGAGCGCAAGCGATTGGTGCGGCAGTTTTAACAGCCGCCGTATATGTGCGCGCGTCTAGAGCCTTACAGACCTCCGGAAGTGGCCATAAACTGGACGTTAAAACGAAGACTCTTTTTACACTTTATTATCATTGGAAGTGAACATCGGCTCAGATTCTTCGCAATTTACCGTTCCGCGAAGAAGATCGTATCTTCATGTTCGACGCGTTTTATCGTATAATCGATATAACTGATTATGTTTGCGAGTGAAACGTCATGGCTTATGAACTTCGCTTTACGATGGACATTGAATAGCCATTTGGCTATGCTTGTACGCAACTCCGGTTTTTATATTAGGCATGATACAGTGGTCGATCTTATGACTCGATGTTTTTTAAATACAGAACGGAGCTTCGTATTTTATTTTGTTAGGCGCAAAGTGCAGTGACATATTTCCCGCCTTTTGAGCTCAAGCGTCATTATTATGCTAATAACGTATTGTGAGTTATCGCGGCATTGATGCCCGATGCCCGATCGTGGTGATCGAGTTACGTAAGTTTCGGACAAGTTTTAAGACCCTGCCGAAGGCCTCTTACTAACTATCTTCCTTAACGCCTTAGTTAAGAAGCGCCTTATGAGAACTTTGACGCCGAGATTGAGGAAGCTATTACGGGATCCGTTCAGATAGATATAAGCAGGATGTCACTTCCACGCTCGACTTTGTGAAGTTGTTTACTTTGATGGTTAAAACTTTCAGCTAATTTATTTCAAGATACAGTATAACTGGCGGCTCTAACTCATTACGTGTGCCATTGGAATATATTTTCATTTCAAAGTACAGTCGACGTGTTGTAGTGCCGTTTGTTGTTCAAAGGAGTTTGCAGTAATCCTAGATTAGGCGTCTGCGTCGGTGCGCCTCCGTCCGAGAGGCGTTATCGGGAATTGCATTGCGAAAGAAAGGGAAGATTAAATATTATCTTGAACAAATATTTGTCTAGTGCAGTACAGTTACTAGGTGGAGTTGGCCATCGGATCGGGCAGTGGTTGCATCCCGCTCTATCATTACTTCCGCTCCGCTCTCAACTGGGGCAATCGATAATGGGAGGCGCGGGGGACGCGGGCCCTCAGACCATGCTCGCTCCCTCCGTATAGCTTCACGTCATTCTCATTCATATGATAGTCGCTTACGCTTCGCTCGTCCATAGCCCGTCGCTTGCGATGTGTAAATACACTTAAGACACGCACGCATCGCAAACCCACGCCGCAATCATGTCACCATGACATATTTCCAAAATATGATTATTTCTAACATGAAAGTACATTCAACATTTCAAATATTGTGAGGGAAACCGCGGAAGTGACAGTTAAAAGAATTATATTTTTCGATGCTTATCATGGAAGGATGGCGATTAAAAACAGAAGGGTGTTTGTTTGTTTTATACAGTAAAATTAATTAAATCTTGTATCCAAACATTTGTGGATTATGCTCATATTTCAAATTAGTACTTAATCATAAAAATAATTTATTTGTATTTTTTACACCGTCAAATTTGTTCTTATAAAAATACAAATATTTCCCGCGTTAGTTATTTAATAAACTCCCGATCAGCAATAAAACGCCGCTTTTAAGTAGATAGTAAAAAACGGGCCAGCTCCGCATATCTTGGAAATGGTTGTTGAAATAAAACGTAAAGGGGCCAGTTTATATCCCGCGCGAGGCACCGTCTCGCTCGTCGACACCTGTGCTCGCAATCACTGCACCTTTTCTAATATTTATTACATGTGAATATCATACGCCTCTTCTTTTCCCTGACTATGATTGCAAAGTTCCGCCCTTCTCGCCAACCACCCAGGGGATCTGTGTACACGTGGAAAGGAATGTTTTTAAATTCGACAATTTGCTTTAGCCTACTTACCTCTGTCTTTAACATTCAGAGGAGTCGTTGAAACATAATTACAATCTTTCTACAAATAAAAAATGTTTATACAGTTCTTGAACTACAGTGTTTTAATTATACAAGTACAGTTGTTAAACAAGAAGATTCTTTGTAGTGATAGGATTGTGCCGTTTTAATTAGTTCACTAGTATAATCTTCTTTATATAAAGTTCATTGTAACTATTTTTGTACTTTGCTATCTTCGTGGAAACGTCCTTTAAACGTAAAGAATATAAACTTTAATTATTTAATTCATTTGTTAGAAAGTGTAAATAGATGCTTTGAAACTAATTTGTTTCTCTAGTCTAGTGACTGCACATTTGAACTTTGAATCCGACTCCTGGGGTAAAATTCCAGGTAACGCAATCCAATTTGAGTGGGTTTTTCGTTTTGGTTACCCGGAACTGAAATAACGACCCCGATGGCGATAGGCTTACCCCTATCACATTTGGAACGGAAATATCTCGGTGAACTTTGATTGGCACTAGTGTCATCTCTGTGTACCCATTTAAGCTTATGTGCGTATGTAAATGTATATTACTTGCAAAAGCCTATTTTATAAATATGACTAATTAAAAGAAACTAATGTAAATCACCTTGTATTTTAACTATCATTTAATTGGCACAAGTGGTGGTTTGGCGACGGGCGAATAATGTTCAGAGGTGGAGGACGCTGACAATTTTCCGCAACAACGGCTCATTACTTTATTGTTATCTGAGCGTTTACTAGGCTACTATATGGAAAGGTGTATGGAAAATAAAGTGTGGTTGCCGCCGGCCGAGAGGGCTGCAAGAACAAAAGCCTCACGTAATTAGACCGACCTCGGCAATACATAAATAATTTGCCTCACGTACCGCTTTGTTCGTACAGAACAGCTTTTTATTTAACGCTGTTATATCAAGAACAACACTTGTGCGCTTTTGATGTCAGTAATCCTCTATACCCTTATCCGTACGCGTGTTTTGTTACCTATGTTTTTATTGGTATCACTGGATATTTTATTGTTTAGTGGACATGTGCCGTTTCTAGTTTTCAATTACAACAAATTGCCATAAAAACTTTTCTGTAAATTTCGCTTAGGGTTTGTTTTTTTCAAAAGTTCCTTCATATTGTTTGGCTGCGTTGTATAGGGCAAGCGTGCGCAAAATTATATTTGTTTAGATGTTTGTCCATTAAAAGTTAAAATGTTAAGTAATTAAGAATTGCTATTATAACAGTACTTATACTATAATTAACAATACTACTATTTAGTTACGTAAAACATAAATACCACGTAATCAAAAGTAATGTAATTATCACGGCAATTGCTCAAGAGCACCTTGTAAATAAAACAAACGCATTTGTGTAAAAAAGGCAGATTAATATGAAATTGTCCCTCAGACAAAAATACCTTTTTTTCCTTTCCGAACGTTTATAATCGACCCCTCTATGCACTCGCAGCGATCCTAAATTTTAACCTTTTTCGTTTGAACTTCGTAAGTCAGCCTTAAGCTTCTTTGGCAATTTCATTTGGCGTAGCAATTTTTATCCTTTCTGTTAACCTTTATCATTTGTATATTGTGTATTTAGCTTCAAGTAAAGATCTAAAAAAATGTGTGTATCCGAATTATTGTGTAACATAATATTACTATTAAAATATTCAATAAAACGTATCTTATCCGTATTGAAATGTTCCTGTCTAAGTATCGGCTTATAAAATTGATACAAAATTATTTTGCATATATTATACTTTTAAATATATCAAAGATGAGTCCTCACACTACACATATTACATCCATTTATACTGTATAAATTGTTTAATATTTTAATGTGGAAGCTACATAAAAAGTAAAATACAATAACTGTTTCTTTATAAATCTTTTCGCATTGTATATTTTTACCCGTCACTTAAGTGGATATGGCGTAACACGACTTTTGCCTTAAGAATTTATGGCTAGGTATCCGATGTTAACCCTAATACTATTATATACTTAGCCTATGACACGCATCTCACGATACTTCACGAGTTTCTTTCTTTAAAGCGCGTGGTAATATACTATCAATACTTACATGACTCTGAACAGTCAGGACCGAGTATGACCTAAAATTCAAGCCCATGATCACCATCTAGGCAAATCCCATCCATCTGAAAGCCTCCGTGGCGCAGTTGGTTAAACGCCGCCTGTGAAACGAGAGGCCGCGGGTTCGATCCCCGCACTGAAACCAATGTTTGTGTGATCCACAGGTATTTGTTTCGGGTCTGGGTGTTTGTGAGACCGAAAAGTCTCTCATAGTTTATGATACCCACGACACAAGACTCGATCTTAGTGTGGGGTCAGGACTATGTATGTGACTGTTGGGTGTATTTATTATTTATTTATTTATTCTATACCAACGGACCACGCACTTAAGAAAAAAACTAAACAAAAGAACTTAATAAATACATTTAAAAATAAACTAGAGTATAAAACGCAAGTATTTATTGTAACAGTTTGCGAGGGGGGAGAACTGAGCCCTTTGCGTCAGGCTCTCTTGTGACCCCTTTGCTGTATCGCACACTGAGTTGACTCTGTGGCAATTCTTTTGATCCGCGTGGATGATGTAGCTTACTGCGGGAAAGAAACAGTTTTAATGCAGTCAACCCTGATTTCAAAGATAAACATAAATGAGCATAAATTATAGGGTAATATTTTTTTTATTTAAATATTTATGCATATGGGGAGGCTTTCTTTAGCTACTTCACACTGCAATATGAATCGGTTAGCTAATTAGGGTTCACTAACTAACACAAAACCAATTTTCATCTTTTTTACCACTATTATTTTGGCGAATTAGATTGAAGATTAAAAAAAAGAAAAGAACAATCTTTTTAATACTCTTCCCCCTTTCTTTCCAAATTATTTTTATGTAGCAAAACACCCACGATCCTCAACCATAGTTGGTGTTTATGAACTGTGGTGAGTACTTGCGACTGAGTAGCCGCCCACGCGTCGGACCTATGCCATAAATAGTAAATCTATTTTTATCTACATTTTATACATACAATAGCTAAAGCTAAATACTATAGTACGAACTAGGGTCACTACAAAGGCTTCCACAGATATCAACCCTTCTTAAGACCACTTTTTGTTCCGTCGCGCCCCTTGATGCTTCAGGTTTAGTGAAAGGCCTCAGAAGTCACACAATGGAAATCACTGTTCGCATTCATCCCATGTAATGTTATCATGTCATCGGTCAGCGGCAGGGAATATACTGTACTCCTAACTTAGGTCCTAGATTTGAATTTTAGAATGGTCAATGTGGAACGCGCGACCCTCGTAGATATGCGAAAAATCAAAATGTTCAATTTTTTTTAAATCGGTACATCAATATGGAACAATATTGAATTACATATTTGCCACCTTCCCTTAAAATACAAAATTACTATTCACACCGCCCAACTAATATATTTGTAAAAATGACAAACAATAAACTCTCCCTTAGTCCCTTCGCTTGCAAGTTATGTTGTTAACGTGACCTGCAGTCTATAGGTGAATGGTATTAGAGGAAAAAAATCGCTACAAAATTTTACGTCCACGGTGCGACATCCCCTAATAATGTCTGCTTAAGGGTGGCGGCAACACGAAGTGCACATTTACGCTCCGTTAAACGAAGAAAGCTTTTTTCGTGTATAGTGCCACAAAAACTGTTATTAGCCTGAAATGTGTCGCGCCCGATGTAACGCCATAAGACAGGCCTAATGAAATTATGACGTAAACGACCTTCCGTATTTTTAAGTTGACTTTTATTGATCTTGGTGGGGGCGCGATAAAGTATCCGGTATTTTGGGCAATGTAGTTAGTGATTTGAAGGAAAATATACTTGGTGTTTTATGATTGATACTTATGGCAATATTAAATGGATCAACAGTTGGAAATTATACTGTCAGTTTTAAAATCAACTAAAAAAACTACTCATTGTGAAGTGATATTATGAAGAAATTAAACAACTTTTTGTTGCCTTCTAAAAAACTCATCAATCTGTGAAATATAGTTTTATTTTTTACCATGCAGCTAGAGATATTTGTAGTAGATATAGCATTACGTGCTCACTGACCAAAGCAACAACCACATATACAGGGTATTTCAATACTGCGACCGAAAACGAAGCCAGGTGGTGTATAAGTGAAAAGTATAAGTGACTTCAGACACAATGCAAATAAAAAATTTGCAAAAAAAATATCGACAACATTTTTTTGCAATTTTTTACTTATTGTCGTATTTGGGTGATCAATGCATAGTTTTACTAAAATAATGATGTAAACCTCTTTATTTTTTACGATCAATGGTACGTAAGGGTTTAAATTAAGATTTTTGCAAAAACTGGGTATTTACCACCCAAAGAAACGATTTTTAAAAAGTTCTAAAAAATATCTGTCACTGTTTTGGCGAATTTTTTATTTGCATCGTGTTTGTAACCACTAATACTACCACCTGACTCCGTTTTCGGTCTTGATATACCCGGTATATACAAGGTTGTAATCCTTAAATTATTACACAAATAATGGTATATAAACTGGCCGGTCTATTTTGGTTACCTGACGCAAAAGTATAAGCGGTCGGCAGTTTCCTTTACATTTCACTTATTGACAGGAACACTTGACGGCCCTTAATGCAGGGTTTGCGTGGACGGAAACGGACATTTGTATTCACGAGTAACAACAAGACATTTTAAGTGTTCCATCATAAATTATTAACAAAATAATGATTTCGTAATTCGGATTTAGAGGGGTCATTTTGGGCTTTATGAAATGTGTTATTGTTTTCTATTTTTTGTAAAAAGTCTTTTAATTATAACGATAATTGTTCGAAGTTAATTTGACTCAAATGATAGTAAAACTTTCATAAAATACTGAACTAGAACTAAAAGGTAAAGTGAAACAAATTGACATATTTAATTTAAAAACTGTATAGTTTATATTTGTAACATATTCAACTCTCACACAATCTCCTAATTGTAACTATAGACTGTTCTTATATACACGCAGAAAGTTTTACCTTTGTCTTCAAACAATCTCTACAAATGAGCTTGGACACTAAACCCTTATTACCTCCTACTCGGGCAGGACTTCATACATCATCCTCGATATCAAAAATAATCGCAAGTTTTTTTATAAAATTACCAATCCGTAGGCGACAAAATCAAAACAAACAAATGTAATTATCGAGCGTTAATGTACTAGGTAATAACTAATGGAGTAATTTAAGCTTATGGCCGCAACGGTAATCGTAAGCGACCGCACCCTGTCACAGTCCACGCCCCACCGCAAACCACTAAAGTAATGTCATTCCACGGACAAATCTGTGACGAATGACACGCGCCGTCTACACCCGTCATTCAACTAATGCAAATAAACTGATTAGAAACGCTGGTTTGTGCAAATGATTTAATGCTATTTGCTTAATGTGTTTTGTGTCGGACAATGCCTTAATCCCCTTTTTGAGCGAATCGAAAGAAGTAACATTAGTTTGGAAACAAATTATGATTTCGACTTTCGTGTTAGTAAGTCCTTTAGTCCTTTATAAAATATTGATACTTACTGTTCAATCTAAACATTCTTGGATTATAAATTATAACGCATGGCCTGTATGTTATAGTTTGTCGCATTTTAAACCATACATACAAACGAAAAGCGCGTCAAAACGCATTCAAACAAAAACAAAGTTATAAATTCCTTATTTAGCTATTCGGAGTATAAATCCTCCGCGTAAAAGGTAATTGCGTTGTTGGTACAATGTGGTGGTAATTGTTATTTATTGCTCATTTCTCAGAAAGCAACAGTATATTTCGACTTGCAATGAAACAAAAGCGCTGTATTATGAAATTGGTATAGCCTATTTGCTACATTTCCCTCGATTTATTAATATGAAAGGATTTTTGTGTATGAAGCATGTGTTAGGGTTTTCTTAGCTGAAATTCAATATATTACGGTTGATATGTTTTGTAAGCAACTTAACAAAATATAATAGACTGGCTGCTCCACATGGCCGGCCAGAGAGACGCGGAGTGACGGCGGGAGGAGATGGGCGGTATTAGTTTTCGCCACATTGAACACGTTGTGGGATCCAACTTATTAGGAAATGTGATCATGCGAATAATACTCGGTTCATACGTTTTATTGCGTTAGGGTATTGGTTTCTCGCGATATTTTTCGTTTATATCGAAATTAATATTTTCCTGCCCGTGAAGAAAACCCCGCTTCAATATTCCGTTTAATTTAAATCTGACGCGTGCAAGAAACTATTTCAAAGCCAATAGACGTCTCATTTCTTCTCGAGATATATTTACAGCTCTTCGAAGTCACCTTATGAAAAGGGCATCTAAGTGCCACGTACTCAACACAACGAATGGTTTCGTATTTCGACAACGTCTCGCTGATTCTGATTATGTAGATTCCTATACAGAGAAGATTTTACGCAAACATACGAATGAAGATCGAATCAGATATGCATGGGATCAGTTTCTTATCCTTAGGAAAATATGGAAACATATTCCGTAAATAAACTTAAAAGGAACATATTTTGTGACGTAAATTTTCGTCCTCGCCTTTTGTCAACAATGTCAGCTACACAAATAAAATATGGCTACTACTCGTATTCTCGGCGTATGGCCTTTAGGATTTTATGAGGGAGCGTTGAAATAAAAGTGTTGAAAGAATGTGGTGATTTAGAATCTATTAATCGTTATTCATTAAAGCATAAGAAGTGAATTCTCAAGTGAGTCCATCTGGAATCCAATCGAGCAAAGTGCGCGGTCTGGTCGCGGTCCGCAGAGTGAAGTAGTTATTTAGGTGAAACGTTTTGGTTGTTGACAAGAGGTACGGTATCGGCTATTGCAATATTGAGTAGCCTCACTCCGCCACATTGAATTATGTCATTACCGGAATAGTGTTTTTAGGCTGGACAAAGTGACTGACCCACTTAAGTTGATCGCTAGAAGGAATTTTCCAAAGTTTGGTTTGGCGCATACAAAAACTCTACCTCCAGAAAGTTCAATTTATTTTCGATTCCTGAAAGTATTACCACACAAACTACTAGAGTGCAAATATCGAGTTGCCAAACTGGTGCTGTAACAGCACCTCCACATTGGCGCTATTTGTTTTCAGTGACGAAAAGAAACAAAAGTTAAACTATAATGTGTTCTCACAAGTAAATAATGGACGGTAAGTTTCCGTAGGTACTTAAGCGGCCAATTCTTGAGGCGAGAGTCGAGACTACTTTCCGAGTACACATTAGTGGGTGCCGCTAGGTGCTTTCTTGGCTAAATCTTAACTAACTACTTAAGTCAGTGTCAGGTTAAACTCGCGAACCAATTGAATAAGCCTCTCATTCTCCCCACGCTCCCCTTTATCTGCTTTCATTACATGAGCTTCACTCAGAAATTCGGTTCAATTACTCCGTAATTTGGTGAATTGACATGGCATTTTGTCAGTTTCCCTACGTGTTTTGTTTAGACTTGAGTAATTTTCCTTCTTTCCAAAATAATTTGTCTAATAAGTCTTTACGGCTCTGTAACATTAAATCTCTTTTATTTACCGTCTAAAAATTCAATTAGGAACGCTTTTGACCTAATTTCGTAGCGAAGCAGACATTCGCGCCAAGTTATGATAACAAGTTGTAAGATATTTTTTGCGAGTGGTGGAGTAGTTTCCGATGGCATTTGTTTGTGAACGCTTGTTTCTGTCTGTTCTGCACCCTCGAGCCGATCTGACTCGCTATCCCCTTTAAATGCAAAATGCAATATCAACGGATCCTTTGAAATAGAGATCTGTTTCACTACAAGCCACTTAGCGAAGAGATTCTTGATCAATAACGGTAATAATGGCGCATTAAGTCGTTTTAATATGAAAATGTTCCCTCTTCCGTGCGCTGCGAGCGCGTTGCAATAAATGGTTTATTGCACGCACGCTGTCAATTTCGCTGAAGGTTTCACTTCCACGAATTACTGGCCAATGAAACACCATTGTGACGTTCACCGCCCTCCTACTAATAATACAGAACACGGTGGTGTCCTCGTAAAAATATGTTTAATGACGTCATAAAGATTCGATATGTTCTCGCCGCGCGGCGCTTCGCCTGAAAGCTTGCCTTCTCTGAAAGTATACATTATAAGTATCTATAAATCAGTAAGTGTTCCATTTATTACTTCATCTATATCGATATTCACATTAAAGATTTAATGTTGTATTTGGATCGCGGCTTCATTTGAGTGGATTTCATTGAACTCCTAAACGCCCTTTGTCGTCCGAGGTATAAATTTTATGGCTAAAATCTCTTTAACACTGCCATAATTCTGTTAAAGAAACATTCATTTTATTTGATCGACGAAGTACGCCATTATTGTTGTTTTGTTGTGAATACTTGTCCTACACAACACATTAAAGGAGTACACAGAAAACTTATTTGAAATAACGTAAAGCAACTGTTTTACTCAAATAAGATTTGCTTAAACTACTTACATTATTATAATGTGAAGTTAGAATATAATAACTACAATAGAACTTTCACAAAGGCAGATTTTCCCATTGAATTGTCTCGAAATTTCACCGAGCCTCCTCGCCGCCTGCCACCCCCACTCTCCCCGCCGTGCCCTCCCTGCTCCACGCTATTAACCGCAAGTTTCGTTATTAGCGACTATGTTCGAAAGTTATAAGGGAATCACCTTCACTTAAGTTGAGATTAAATTCTTACTGTGATTCAATAACCACGCATCATTAGTTGCTTTCATGATATCAGATTTATGCATAACCCAAATGTTCAGGAACAAATTGACGTGTAACCTGACGTAATAATCTTTATTCTGACGTAATAATATCAGTTTGACTGTACACACGGTACAGAAACAATGTGCTATAAATATCAGACACGCGAAACCTTTAACGTTTATTTTTAAACTGGATGATATTTTTACACAACATTTTACTTTACTAAAGGTAGAATTTTAAAGCATTATGATGGGTTTAGACATGCTATAACACACATAGTTACATACAGGATGTATCAAGACTGCTACCAAAAACGAAGACAGGTGGTATTATTAGTGACTTCAGACACAATGCAACTAAAAATTTTGCAATATTTCTTTTTTATTTATTTCTCTTTATTTTTTACTGATCGTCGTATTTGGGTGATAAATACATAGTATTCCTAAAATAATAATGTACACCTGTTCATTTTTAAAGACGCAATAGTACTCAAGGGTTTAAACTACTATTTTTGCAAAAACTAGATATTTACCACCCAAACACGATGATATTTAAACAAAAATCTGCGATATTTTTAATTGCATTGTGTCTGTAACCACTAAAACTACCACCTTTTCGGTCGCGGTCTTGATATACCCGGTATATACATGGCAGTAGCGAGCTCTCAATATAGTGTATAACTTTGTAATTTTATTTTAATTTCTACCTATGATTATGATGGCACGTAAGTACCATCTCTACTAAAATATTATCCCTTTACGGTTGCGAAACTAAATACAGCTGATATACAAAAGTGGATATCCGATATACTACCTATTTTGTAAGATAATAATTATAATCTTAAAAAAATCACACCTAACAAATGTATTATACCTCACGCATACTCGTGTAAGCTTAAGGAATTACGACATTGAACAAGGTGTAACTAAAGGTCAATAACTAAATATTTGCCCAGCAGACATTATCTAAATTGCAGAATAGGCAGATGTTGAAATAGACCTCTGAAATTATGGTGGAGTTTAGAGTCGTGAAGACGCGTTTTATTGGCTTTCGTAAGACCCACAGTGGTAAGATAACGAAAATTTGTTGCTTCTTAACTCCACGCTCTAAGCTGCTACTCGCCGCCCTAATTTACATAACTACTTTGATTGAATTTCATTTCAGCTTATACACCACTGGCCTTGGAAATCTACGTGTCCATATATGAAAAAACAAAAGAAACACCTCTTATTTTAATTGAGAAATTTAGAAGGGCCCACAGTTTTTAATTCCAATAAATCAAAATTATGTTAGTAATAAAATAAAATAATTTTACGCAGTTAACTTGGGTACGCTAAATAAATACAAGAAAGTGACGGTAAACAATAAATTAGACACAAACTTTGAGAAAACTTTGTACAATCTTCAAAGGCCGTAAACGAGATCAAGTAATTTAAGCCGAAATAAGCAAAATTACTCCTGCATTGTCGGCTTCTCAACAACGTTACGGAAAAGCGTTTCCACAAGCGTTCCTTGCTCACAAAATTAAATTTAATATTTTAACATCATTAACTCGCGATAGTAGGTATCTCTAGCTTCGCGAAGAATAACCTACAACGAAACCAAAAACATTTTTATTTACACTAACATTTATTCCATATAATTATAGATATGTTATTTTATTTTATTTATTTAAGGACCTCCAACGAAGGATACACGACATTATATAATAAACACAATGGTGTAGCGTTATTCTAGTTTACATTGTGACGTTATATTCAATTACAGGAGACCACAGGCCACAGCATGCAAATTTAAACATTTATACAATAGCAAAAAATCATAATAATAATATAATAATTTAGACTATGAAATTAAGTAATAGATAGACAATACACTATACAGTAATTTGAAAAAGAAAAAAAGAAATCATTTTATTGCTTTGTTTCTTAAACAAAATATTAGGATATTAATGTCGGTTACCTTTCATGTAATTTGTATGAAAATGTCGTACTGTTTTGGGGTGTAGCTGATGTCCTTTTTGTCTTTGGTATTCAGACCGCGGGCCGAAGAGGAAAATTAAGGTAGGCCACTAGCGGCAAGCACATGTGGAGTTTGACTGCGTGCCGATTTTGGTATGTAAAAATAGCCCGCACCTCATATTGTATTCATATAAGTCCTCAGTACGGGACAGTTACTGAAAATCGGTTTTTATAAATATCCTTACCTTCACTCCCGGTTATGTAATAAACGTAATAGGAGTAAAGCGGCATTTTGGGAGTTATTTAACGGTATTGGTGGTTTCAATACATAGTAAAGTTTCTGGCAAAGGGGCAAATATTATATAGTAGAAAAACTTAAAGACGAATGACAAATAATTTTAAGATTCACGATCTAAAACCTACACATGTATAATATTTCAACACTTTTTAGCTATTTCATGCCCATGATGAAATTAATAATATTCTGTAAATTTATATTTTATATTTTCGGTTATATCATACGCAAACACGCTCAAACGATAAACACGATAATTTTTCAATATCAAATTTTACACACCCATTTTTTATGTTTGTCGGCAGTGTCCATTTGGTAACAAAGCAATGACATTAATGGCTTGTGATTAATGAGCTCACTCGTTAGGTTTCTTGTTTGAACAATAATTAGTTACCCACTGTGAAACTAAATCATTGAAGGAACATTTTTGTTTTCCCCGAGTTGGTCGCGTCGTCGTGGAAGCACTTTCGTTCCATCATAACTTTCCAAACTTATCTTAGTTAGCGATGATCAATTTTCATTTTCATTACATTAAGCAGTGTACTTATTTCTGTAATTTGTTTTGACATCATCTCTTTAGAAGCGTTATAAGTGTGTTATTAACATTTAATTTATTAAATGTTCTCGTACTTGTACGTGGCGTAGAGACTGTAACGCCGTATGTCGGGATTTTTTGAATTAACTTAGCACTTAAAACTTTATGTTGGACAAAAGTTTTCGTCAGATGTTGTGGATTTTACTTGGAAGGATTCTTAAGATTTCTAATCTTCCTAATATGTTAACTTTCACGTAAGTCTGTCGTGCGTTAGCTTAATTCGAAACTAACTTTACAACTTTGTCAAGATGATTTGTTCGTATGTACCCATTCCATTTTTGTAGACTTATTAAAGTTTAACATGGAGGAAGCTCATGAAATATTAAGCTACCGGTACTGTTTTCCATCCAAATTCCTTTAATGAATACCGTGAATTTACCAGATTTATTTCCATTTCTTGTGCTCAAATCATATATTTGCATATTTATATGCGGAAGTCTTGCGTAATATATTTGCATGATTATAAATAAAACGGAATACAGGAAGTTATAATTCACGGTCTCGTGATGGCTGGTGTATGTATTATAAGAACGGCGAAACAAGAATATATCAAAGTACTTTTTTAACCTACAACTGTGTTAACTTAGAACGTCTAGTAATGTTAAACCACTGCTATAAAACGGACAAATTTAAACTTTCATACGAATACAATAAAAATACAAAAGGGCTCTGAATCCGTAACAAATTGCTTTTTAGGAAAGTAAAAGTCCACTCACATAAACATCAGTCACGGACTTGGATAACAATGTAAATAATTCATTAGATGGCTGCGACAACAGGATAGGTATAATCAGAGTCGGTCCGAAAAAACCCGTCGGTAAAATGTATGGTGTGGTGTCACCGAGGCGCGAGCACTGGACTCGTCCTCCTCGATGTACCATCCATCATGCTCACGAGCTACATTCGGCAGATTGATCGCCGTCGCTGGCCTCACACCGCACAAATATAGCGCCAAAGGAACGAGGAAACACTGAGACAAAAATGGTGAGAGCAAACAAATGCGCTGTCGATATCATGACAGAAGGATTGATAGTTTAGCGCCGAGCTGTAGTCTACCCGCCGCACCCACGTACCTACTGCGGACGAAACCTAGCGTGCGCCGAACGGCCGCCCGTCGCCGCCCGTCGCGCCCGCCGTCAGCAGAACAATATTGTGTTCCGGAGCCTTTCTTGCTAATAAATGAAAAACCGCAACGTTTAACCGGCTTAATATAATTTAATTATGCATGCACATTCGGAATCGTGTTCATATCACATGTGCTGCTGATGCTCCGGCTTAAACTACTTTACAATGGACTCATGAATTTATTTTTGTTCCAGAATTTGGGCTGACGGAAGGCGCGGGCGGCACGTATCCTGCCAGGTCTCCGATGTCTAGTTCTACAACAGGACACTCGAGCTCGAGTCACCACAGGTATTTATACTTTTTATATCTGTATCTGTATCAGCCCATGGACGTTCCATTCCTGGGCACGGGCCTCCTCTACAATCGAGAGTATGATTGAGAGGGGTTAGGCCGTATATTTGTAATGAATAAGAATAAAATAAAAATAAATACACCCAATAGTAACATACATAGTCCTGACCCCACATTAAGATCAATTAAGTCTTCTGTCGAGGGTATCAGAAGCTACGAGAAACTTGTCGGGCTCACAGCCACCCAGACCCGAGACAAATACTTGTGGGCCTCACAAATATTTGTCTAGTTGGGTGATCGAATGATGAATGTTTGTACTTCGGTGTCAGGCATTTTATTACTTGAATTATATTATATTTTAGATGAAATTGTAGGCAAGCATATATTAAAACTAGTTTAAATAAATATCGCAAAGTACAGGTCTGGTAAACTAATTTAGAGAATTATTTATGCATTGGTATTCACTATTTATAAATGTTTATTTAATTTTGGATACTTAATCAATAATGTACATATTATATTTTCGGGTGTTGCGATCTCAGAATCATCAAAAAAATAGCAAAGTTGTAAGATATTCAGAATGTGCAAACAATCTCATTAAAGATATTCTAAAATATTATTTTATTATTAATTAGAAAATTATATTTAAAGATTTGGCTTCGATATTAAACAGAAACGAAATATATTGTAGAATTATTACTGATTAATTACATTTACACTCAGTGGATAAAAGGAATTTTCCACCCGACTTATAAGATGACCGGAATCACTAACTCGCTTCTCCATGTAATGTATAAACATCGTTATTTTTCACTAAACTTCGTGATGCCATTACTTTGTAATAATACATTTATAAAATTTGGGAAGACTCGAAAGTATCGGTAGGCACAATATCCAAACTGATCGAATTATATTTCAAAATCAAATTTAAAAAGTTCACAACAAAGCTCGGTACTCTAACAAAAAGCTTTTACGTAATACAGTCACCGAATATGCACATGAAAGCCCACCAAAATTTAATAAAGACATTTTTAGCTGCGGAGTGGCCTATCCGAAAAACCTTTATTAATGCACTTATATTCTAAATTTCCCTTTGAACGTCGCAGCCCTCTGAAATTAATCTTAGCTCTCATCAAAAGGATCGAAAATGCTTTGCATTCCGAGCTCTCGTTGAATGGCGCGGCGGCAAGCGTCGCAACGAGACAAATTTTGACGTGTCAGATTCAATAAAAGCCGGTAGTGTGGTCTCTAATTAAATATAATAGCTGCTGTCCTCAAATTCTTTCAAAAGAGAGCTCAAACCTAATAAAAAATTGATGGAGGCCCTGGCCGCTGCGCCAGTAAAAGTGCCTGTGACGGTCCACATTAATTTAAACTTATCCGCGAGAAAATACTTTAAACTTTAGAATTGAGAATGTACTCCAATTTACATTTTTAATCGCACTTTTGTTTACTTGGCTTTATTTAGCCTCAAGCAAGGGGAATTAGTGGTTTTCTTAATTGCGACGTTTTTTTGCTGACCAAATTAAAAACTTAAATTAAATCTAATAAAGAGGGTATCCCTGTTACAAGTTGGTATTTCTTTATCTTCTATTGACAAATTAATCTTTTAAAAGTAACATGCGTAAGTTCATTTATTGAAAACTAATCAACGAAGACGTCAATCTAAAACGATCATTTAAGATATTCAAGTTTTCCTTACTACCTTAAAATCATAATCTTGATTTTTCCTCTTGTTATTTTACGAAATAAACACCATCAAATTTTATAATACTACAGTATACTTTTATACAGAACTTAGTTTTTATAATAATATCATTGTAACCGCATCATTTAAGATGGTATGAATTCAAACGGTTTCGCTATACGTAGCGTCACATAATCCGGCATCAAGTACTCGTGGGTACGTACGGAAAACATTACTGACCAAGTCGTTGAGTACTGAATGGAGCAGAACAAGATTTTCTTACTACCTTTTTCCGACTTGTGTACTTTACCAATGTTTTAAATTTTATGTGTGGTTTGTTAAGCATTGAAATTGTGGAACAGTGTTCGTTTAACTAATTAGTGTAATCTATGAATTCTCCAGCTATATGTGCTTATAATGTGAAAATATCTTAATAATGATTATTTTATAAATGTGTTTGATATGTATAAAATCTAAAGTAAATAATTTTTTAGCCCCTGATTAGGTGTTTTACATTATGTGTTATGCAGAGGACAATTATATTACAAAGCCAAACTAAATCTTAATGGCTTTAACGTACCATGTCATACGCGCCTCGACCATAATTACGCAAAAGTTAGACAGTTTAATATAACAAAGTATTTTCGTTAAACTACTTGAAATAATTTGAAACAGATTGTTTAAATTAATTCTTACACAACTACGTCACTAAGGCTTTTTATTGCAGTATTCAGTATACTAATTCCATACATTACACCTGAGTACCAAAAGCAAGCCAGTGTCTACTTCAATAACACAATTCCCGTAATGCAGTTGAGAATTTTTGCTATTCTTGATTAAAGGTGGCATCGCCGTGTGGAAAACAACTCGGGCATAATTACCCTGTAGCCAGCAGTAAATGAATATCGACAAATGCGTTGCTACTGAGTCTTCAATAATAAGAATGGAAGCGTTGCGCGCTCCCGTACATTTTTTGCCGGCAGCTCCCAGTACCGCATGTAACTGAGTTAACCTCGCTTTTTGCGCGAACTAAAAGCTCAAAAGTAATATTTTTTCTGCATCCACACTGAGATGTACATTTTTGAAGATTTTTTTGTCGGTCTAATGGATTTTTGTAGGGGATTCAAAGGACCTTTGAATTTTTTAAATGATAATGGAAATGCTCGGATACTGTTACACAATTTTTTTTTATGATTTTGCAATGTTAAAAATTGTTTTCATCAGAGGCTAACTGTTTAAACAACGTGCGGCTCACTTTCAAAATATGCCCCTTCAATATTATAAAAGCTATATAAGTATAGTTAATACCACGCCTTGATAAATAACCTACTTATTCAACACCTGATACCCGTACTTTCCAGAATTATGAATTAAAATGACTAATATAGTTAAAACGTGGAAACGCTCAGTTATTTAAATCAAATTGTCAGCAAACAGCAGTAAATTGTGAAACTGCATACGTTATAAGTTCACCTGTGGCGGCAAGCGCGAGATCCTCCCCAGTGACGTCACAATTTTATGTAATTAACGTGTGCCGCACCTACGCTCAAGCTACCACAATGTAAGACATTACAGACCGCATTCTGCAGGCACGCACACTCGCCTTTGTGCTATATCTATGAACAGTAGATTTAGTGGCGAAATATTAAGAAGGTTTCTAAAATTATATACAGCCATTTGAAAAAAGAAATAGGCAGCCTTTGTCAGTTCATCCAAATTACGTGTTTAATCGTAAAATAGGTCATTGCTTTTGAGGTGTATAAAAGGATATAAGCTTACAAAGACATAATTGAAAGTGTCTTCTAGGAAAAGTGGTAGCAGTATTACTTGGAACATGTATGTATATTGGTTTGAATGCGTCTTGCATTATGGTTTCCTCTATTGTTTCTATGACAAGCATAATTTCGACATAAATGCTTCAATGAAATAATTGACAATTGACAGTTGTATTTGAATACAGACAGTCAAAAACCTCTGCTAAATCACATATATCAGGCAAAATCCAAAAAAAACAAGAATTAAACTGAAAACGTATATAAGAATTTTCTATCTTCAAGCCTATTTTAACACACACATTGCAACCAAGACTATATTCTAATTTTAAATTTAATCTAAGATTTAACGTACACTGCGTACATTAAAAAAAAATATTCGTTAGTACTCCACACGTTCATATAAAATGTATGTTTTTTATGCACGAAAATTAGAATTTATTTTTATTTTCACGTTTGGTTTATTTCAAGCAGTGCGTGATCGCTATTAAAGGAATATAAAGCTTCATGTTTTCATTTTTATGCATAAATATTTTGAACATTTACCCATTCGTTTAGTTTTTGTTATACGCAAAAATTCAGCAAGCTAATAAAAATAGCGAAATATGTTTCGATTTTAAATATTTCTGATATTCTGTACGGTACTTTACTATGGCATCTATAGCTGGCTGGACGTGTTATGTCGCCATGCACCGCTTCCGGCGTTATCCGAATACATTAGGTACAACCTACGTGCTTTGACTAGGCGAATATTCGTTCGTTAACGTCCTTCCCTTGAGCATTGTGAATCGGATTGACCCTTTACACGACCTTTGGTTTCGATATACGTGAAAGCCTAAAACATCTTGAACAAACAGTACTCATTATACCCGAGTATCATGCTTTATATTCAATCGTTTGAAAGACTTAGTTGGATCAAAAATGCTAGTTTGCGTCTTCGGCACTTGAGCATCTTGCGGATCTATCCCTTTAATATAATCTTCCAATACTGAGGGACTTTCAGAATGATTTATTACAAAAGGAAAATATGTTCTGGTTAAGTTTAATGAAAAACTAGTTTACGTGTGTTGGCTAGATGTCGCTATTTGAATATAGAAACACTCCTATCAACTTTCACAAGCTTTTTTCAATGACTTCAATGTATACAAATAAACTTCAACATTTTACTCATTAATTTTGACAAGGTAAATTAAAAAGTAACATATAAAACGCAAGCGCTCATGACTCTAATTCCGGCTGTTAATTCCTCGCGTACAATAGTTTAACAGTAAACAGTGTGCATTATGGCAGTTACGCTTTTGTTTCAATTAGTTTTTTAATGCGCTGTGCGTGGTCCGCACCGAGCATGCAAGTGGAAATAGGCGGAGTACGTGCGCACATCACACCGCTCGCTCCACCGAGACATGGAAAATGCTTTAGTGAATCTATTTACCGCAAAAACCGCTACCTTTTTTGTGAAACGGAATTCTGAAATTAAATTTTACCTCTTAAAATTAGCCGTGCGCTGCGATTTTCTATTTGTCGTGCCCTGAATTGGATGGTGCGTGGTTTTGTTTTAGTCTGTTATATGGTAACGCTTAAGTATATACAGCTTATTATAATATACCTAAGCTTCTAATATCCGAAAAGGTCACCTTTCGAAATGCACTAAGCCAGATTATGGCTATGAGTAAATCTGCGCCAATAATATACGTTTTACAATTTGTTAATTCCTTAGCTTGGTTATGCTCGACCAAGGAAATATCCCAGATTTTTAATATTGAGTAAATAGAATTAAAGAAATAACTTTAACATTTCCGTAAATTGTCAGAAAAGAACAACAAATAAAACACCAAATTGCTGTCGATTTTAACTCGCGTTTGGGATTATGAACCACCTCTTCTACCAGAGCAAAGAAGTCTAAGTTTTTGGTATTTTCACCAAATGATCATAAAATGGTACACAAGCATATTGCATGCCTAAACGAAAATATAATTAAGAATAGGTAGTCATCATTTTCGAATTTACGAGTAGTTTATATGACAATGCACACAAAAAGCGACCTTAATGCAAATGCCAGTTCTCACTGCACCCACTACATTAGGTAATTGAAACTAGTGGTGACCTAATGGATGGATAATACGCCTTTGCCCGGCGTAATGAGGAGCCAAAATTGCAACAAGTAGACTTTGACTGTTCATTATTGTGGTCATTTTGGCACCATATCTTGGAAAGTGCGGGAATGCGGCGATTTAGTCGCTCTCACAGGAGTTCTATCAGTCGATATTAACCCGTACGATCGTGTCGGAAACGGGTCACTTCTACCATTGATACTCCACCATGATAGTCTAATACGATTTTCGAAATATGAAGTAATTTAAATTTTGTTTATTAACAGTTGGTATTATTATTTCTAAAGAATAGCAACTGGATGTTTTTATTAGGTAGATATTTCTAGAATACATTAATGATATAATATTTTGTTTAAAGATATTGGTGGGTGAATTTTGGACGTGATACCGAAATTAATAATTTTAAAGTATTTTCATTGACTAATAGTGATCGTAAATAAATCTAATATCCATGTCTCTACTACAATGTATAAAAATATATGTTACAAAATATTAGAATACAATGCTTTATAAGATACTTTCCCAACAACGGACCTACCACTGAACTTCTTCCTCTAAGGAATGCGAAGACCTGACACCGAGCACTGAACTGAACTAAGAGACTTGCTCTCTTAGCTCCACTAACAAAATTAATAAAAACGAGTAAAAAAGACATAATGGTTGTTAAACAAAATTCGTTGTAGGCTGTCTTGCTTGGCTTAGATACGCTGGCCACAGATCATTAATACATTACAGGGGTACGGTCCCACTCGCGCACAATATTGCTTATTCACGATATAAGCCCGCCATTTTAGAACTAGTTAGTTTTTTAATTGAATTTTAATAATTAACATCATCTGTAAAGTGAAATTTTAAGTAAATTTAAGATGTTTTGTAAAAATTCAAATATTTATAAAGTATATTTTCATTCATATATTCAATATTTGTGTGATCCACAAGTATTTGTTTCAGGTCTGGGTGTTTGTGAGACCGAAAAGTCTCTCGTAGCTTCTGATACCCACGACACAAGACTCGATCTTAGTGTGGGGTCAGGACTATGTATGTGACTGTTGGGTTTATTTATTTATTTATTTATTTATATTTCTGATCAATTGACAAAATAAACCTTCACAACGGATTCTTTTTTCTGTAAAATTGAAGCTAACATAATAGCAAATAGATGTTTCATAGTAAGGAAGTAGATTCATAACATTAAATATACATATTTAATATTTGATGATGTCCAAGCAGAATTACATTAAAACAAAGCTTTAATTGATGTATTGTACAAAATTCAATATTAAAACAATGTTATCATTTATGTATTTATATATAACCGATACAATGCAACTCTCACCAGAAAAAAGTATAACATTCAGCCATAAAAGATTATTTCCATGCCACAATATGAATTAATCTATTTGAAATTAAATAAAATACACATAACAGTCACATACATAGTCCTGACCCCACATTAAGATCGAGTCTTGTGTCGTGGGTATCAGAAACTACGAGAGACTTTCAGTCTCACAAACACCCAGACCCGAAACAAATACCTGTGGATCAGACAAACATTTGTTTCGGTGCGGGGATCAAACTTGCATTTCTATTATTTATTCAATATTATCTTTAAAATAGTTAACGCTTTGTTAATGGAAATATAATGGTTAATTATTACCGCCGCCTATGACCATCAACAGCACTCGAACCGGAGGTGTATGCCGGCTTCGCACAATGAATAGGTAAAGAAAGAAAAAAGGAAGGGCGGAAGAAAGGTGTACCTATTGTGCCTTAAGCTGTAAAAAATATATCGATGTTGATTACACATGTACTGAATTCACAAAAAATATTAAATTTCCATTTCAATCAATCTACGATCTCAGCTCGTATCAAATAAAGTTTCTCCTATAATGGAAACATAAACAATAGCTAATAAATTTCCAATGTTTATCAATAATGGGACCCTTTCATAAAAACTACTTAGTTTAAAACTGCTGAGCCACGCTGTTCATTAGTCATTGACCTCACAGGAACAAGAGGCGGAGGCAATAAAATAACCCCTTTTACGATGTGTTAAGTGGAAAGGAATCATATCCTATCATCAATCATAATTCCTCCCCACGCAGGAGGTAGCCTACTTCAAATGGATTCCAACTGTTATTAATTTAATTTACTCATTAGTTGATGAGACGGCACTGTTTTAAATCAATTGTAATTAATAGTGAAGCGTGTTAATATGGGAAATAAATAAATAAAGTTTTCACATCTTTTTGGTATGCTTCATGTTTTATGTAATTATCTCTTCACTAATGAACATTAAGGCGAATTGTCTCAACTTCAAAAATACTTCGTATTCATAAAAGAATAGGTAAAACATGAATTACAAATATAAATATATAGTTCGCTTAACAGAGAATACCGTCTCTTCCATCATCGGAGAAAACCCTCAATGATTTTTACATCGACCCATTGAAAAAATCTTGACTTATGGGATAAATGTTAAACAGAAAATAGAAATTATTTTAATAATACGTAATAGCTATCCCCGTGTAAGCATGACTGATATTAATAATATAAGCTGCGGCCACGTGTCACGTATATTCAGGTCATTTTGTAACACGAGAAAAACGCGAGTAAGCTCTTAATTACAGATGAGCCATCAGAGCGGCAAGTTAATCTCGCGCTAAATAAATAATTAAACACCACTGCCATTATCCACGTTACCTACATTAAATATGCATGTGGACCGGTTTAATTGCGTTTACTCATTGCAAGGTATAAGCCTTTTCTGAGATTACTTTTGAAATTCAATTATAAATTGTCTAGCACATGTTTTATTTCATGCATTGTGTTTAATTTCGTTTAGACATAAGGGTTATTATTTAGACATTTGTACTAAAGTGGTTAAGTCATGTAACTAAAAAAAATTGTTTAGTGGTTTCTTAGATTTACGCGAATGTTACACATTGAAATAAAAATATTTTTTACGGATTTTATCGCTTTTTAACAGTCACTGAGCGGATGACTAATACCTCAGTCCGCCCCGAGACCACGAAAGCTGTAAAGCAATTGAAACGTCGGGAAGTAAAAAAATGTAAAAATTAAACCAAATCGCGATAAAATCCGTAAAAGTTAGTTTTATTTCAATAATATGATTATTTCGAAAATTAAAATACTTACTAGCGTAATAATAAACTTTGCGAATTTTCAGCTCCAAACAAAGGAGAACACAGTTTTATTTTCATATGTATTCGTTTCAAAATTTAAATATTATGTTGCATGCATTATACTCCTGATTGGCATATGTCAGCCATTATTTTCTTTATAATATTATTCCGAGCCTTTTTAATTTATATGGAGTAAGTATAAAAAGTTACAAAGGTATCTTGGTTAGTGATTACTTACCAATACGCTGCAACGTTTTCCTGTTTATCGGAGGCACATTAGTTTCGCATTTTCACTAAGAGTAGTGAAACAAAAAATAAGACATGTTTGGGATACTGTCCGTCCGCATCCGTCTGACCACATCCAGACGTTCCTCGGCCTCCCCCGCGCTCACCTCGCAAAATTGAGTGTACACTTGGCTCAAAGAAGCCCCCTTAACCGCCTACTTTAAGGGCTCTACCGAGATGCGAACGCGTTGTAATAAATAATGCGGTTGAGACAGATAAATTATCTTTGACTTGCGCACTGCTACCCCTGACAAATTATCTGTCATAAAAGCTAAAAACAAATTTGTTTCGAAATGGAAAACTTCGTAAATATCAGCTGAGATTGTTTGACAAATCTTTATAAATTGTGCGATTTTTGCGGCGCGCTAAATGTTTGCGAACACTATTTGGGAGTAAATGTTACTATGATTGTTGAGTCCGGTACGGGTACCGATGTGAAGTTATTGCATAGCCACATCGGAAAGAGCGCGAGTGATGTTAAAGTTTTAATTGCTTTTATCACGGGCCTGCGCTTTTACAGCTTGCAAATGCGTGGACTTCATAGAATATCAAAATTGAATCATTTAACGCGTAATCATATTACTGACGCTTTTCGAGCTATAATATTTTCGGAAAATATTCATGTGACTGGTCATTTTAAATGTTTTCCACGTGAAACTTAAAACGTGGACTAAAGAGAAAGATTTTTATTTCTGATTAACAAAAGAAAACTGGAAGTTTGCGTTTTATTTCTACTTGGACTTTTATTTTTATACAGACAAGAAAGATGGAGCTGGACTAGATTTTTGCTATTTCACTTTAACAACAACTACTTACCAAAAAAATTATGACGTTACCAGATGGACTTAAAAATAGATTATTAAAATACCACAAAACCCGAAATAAAAAAATATTCACGTACCGTTTTATTCATAATGTGCAGCGCGTCCACAATACGCGAACAAACGAACTGTCGTCGAACGTTTTTTGTCGTTTTATTTGGATAAAACTAAATTTAAAACACCCATCACCGCTACAGTCCAGTCTGTTGAATACGCTGAATTGTTGCAATCTGAAACAATATGTCATAATAACTGCACGGGCCACCCCATCTACAGTTCGCATCGGTTGTGCCGCCATTGTCCTCCGCGATCCAATTAACATGAAACATGTCATGCATTGATGCAGACTGATGTTCTGCTGTGTCAATAATTATCGGCCTTTTGTTTAATAATACGTGACCGACGGCGAAAAAATCCTCTACATTTTACATTGGTCTGATTCGTGGTTTATGCATTGTACTTAAGGTATTAATTAAAATCGCTCGGAGTTTCATCAAATCCTTAAATATATGGTTATTTATTTATTTTATTTTTATTTATACTCTTTATTGAACATATCCAGTTAGATAGAAATTGGACAACAACTAAAAATTAAACTGGTACAATGGGTGACCATATCGCATTGAGCGATTTCTTTATAAATTCTTTTATCGATTTTGTATTTATAACCGATCGGGTCTGTATTACCGTATTGTTGGTACAAAAATGGTAGAGAATTCAGTTGAAATATTAATTACATAACGTTGTATCCATCGATGAAACGGTATTCGTAAAAAATTGGGAGCGATACGTAAGTAAGGTACTGCAAGGATATCTCTGTATATTTCATATATGTGGGGTAAATCAAATGTTATTCGCATGAAGTGTTTGAATAGATTTTGTTTTTATTGCGCAATTGAGTAGGGACCTTAATTATCTGCCCTCTAAGGAATTAAAGAACGCCAAGCAGAAGTGCGTGTGTCAATGTAATCCCGCAGGCGTCTCCAATTGGTGGAATCTTGATTACTAACACTCGAACACGTGACAAATTAACGATTTGTCGCTGCCCAGTGTGGATTTGTGGGATCCGGAAATCTCTCGCAGCCTCACACGGTAATAGAATCGTTACTACAATTATCCGCACGTTTTCCCATTTCCAAAACTGTGGACTGTAAGATGTTTAAATAAAAAGTATATTATAGAACTCAGACCAGATCATTCTGTATTAATTTAAATAATATAAGTATCAAGTAACTGAAATTAAAAAAGCTCAAAGCAATAAATAATAATAAGAAACGGTGTCGTATACAACGACATAATTAAATATTTTTACATTCAAAGTGATTTTAAACTGCTGTCAAATTAATTCAAGTCGAAACAAATGTAATTGCTAAAGTAATGACAAAAAATAGTTGGTTAACGAGGTCCGGAACAAATCATGCCCCGGGACCAATCCTCTTACGCTAAGCCTCACTGCTCACCCCACACAAAGAACACATAAGCCGAGCAATAGAGATATGATAGACGTTATTAATTAGATGTCATTACTTCTTATGCCGTTTCATTGTGTGAATCCGGGAAAACCGTGGCCCTAGGCGAGGTTGCTATGGCAACGCGCTTCCTCGACCCCAACACCACGCCACTTTTGTTATTGTTTCATTACGATATTAAAAATTATTCGAAACAGAACGTGATTATTTTAAACGACTTCAAAGGAAGCTGTGGTTTTCATTGTCGGTGTTATATTTGTTTTTTTTCTGTTCTATTCTAAGGTATTTATTTAATTATAATATATATTGACAGCCTCCGTGGCGCAGCTGATTAGACGCCGGCTGTGAAACAAGTGGCCGCGGGTTCGATCCCCGCACCGAGACAAATATTTGTGTGATCCACAGGTATTTGTTTCGGGTCTGGGTGTTTGTGAGACCGAAAAGTCTTTCATAACTACTGATACCTACGAGACACAAGACTCGATCTTAGTGTGGGGTCAGGACTATTTATGTGACTGTTGGGTGTATTTATTTATTTTATTTATATATGTACATTTACATAAAAGCAATCACTTACATGTAAATTATTATTCCGATTTTATTCTTAAATAATGGCTATAATTTTTAAAATATAATATGATGAATAAATACCCTTATGACTCAATATATTGTAAGTTAAACAGAAAAAAAAAACATCAATGACTCTTGAGGATTTGAGAATGGTTGCTTGTACTGAATTCAAAAGCTTAATGTTGAGCAAATATTGTGTAGGTGTAAAATCATAGTCATTGATTAATCCCAAGGCATTTTAAGCTAGTTATACGAAAGTATTGTCTGGCAAAATCGTATTCAGTAAACGAGCATCGATACTTCGAGGATCGATAGAATTTGATTGTAAATCTACGACCCAAATTCGTAAGAAAATGAAACCTAATACATACTGCCTAAAATTGTGTGCAAGCCGTGGAAACGCACTTGCACACTTTTTAAAAACTGGTATAGATTTCTAATTTCGTGGACATATTTATTTATCGTTAGAAATTTAAATTTAATGAACCAAAGCCAACAAAATGAATTTATCACAAAATATCAGGTGCATGGCGTTGATCGCAGTAAGCGTCATTTGTTGCTCAAATAACTACTTTTTCAAAATAAACTGCGTTGATCTAATTGCCAGGTTTTTTTTAAATCAAATGTCATGTCCGATTCTATATTACCTTTAAGGCGACGCCTATTTATTATAATAATAAAGGAAGTGGTGTTTATGCGCAGGCGTTTAGTGATGTTTACAAAAGAGTACATTGTTTTCGTATGCTTTTTAACTTTCCTTCTGATCGGCACTCTTACACATGCGAAACCGCGAGTAACTGGCTACACTTTAAATACTGAAAATGATTCTTTAAACCTCCGCACTTTATTCGTTTTACAAAAGACGGAATTTCATAAATATTTAAGTCCTTATTAAATCATAATAAGCTATCTTTCACAAGAGAAGTTTGAGGTTTTATTACTTCCTTTACGTGTACTTGCTTAATTACTTGGTACTGTACTTGTCTCCCCAAATTAAAGCAATTAGCCTGTATTGTAACGCAGGTACGCAAACACGCACACATGCCCACGCGTCTAGCGTACGATACGTTTTCATAGTAGCAATTATTGCATTGTGTTCAATTATTCGATTCCGCTAAATTTACTTGCCAATTAGTTGTCAGCAGAACAGTGGCTGCAATTACCATGGTTATTGCAATACAGACGCTGAATTAAATTTTGTTTTAAAACTCCGCTATCGGAGCGGCAAGTAGGTATACTGTTACGCGCCATTTCATGCGTAATTTGATATTCGGATGACAAATTAGTTGGCGACCGTCCGGTGCACAGACTCGGTGAAATTACAGGGAACGCGCGCTTCAATGGCGGGTGGACATCCGCGTCCGCGCCCGCTCCCGCGCCCGCGGTCGCACCCGCTCTCGCGTGCGCCATCTCCCCGCCCCTCTTCTCTCGCCGCCCCGCCGCCCGCCCCCGCGCTCTCGCCGCTAACTTCTGCCGACATCGGCAACTTGTCGACTCTAATTATGGTTTCCTTTTAACACACTCTGCTTTGATTCCAGAGCTTTAAAGATTAGAGAAACATTGCTAATTTCCTGCTATAAAGTGTTCTTTTAGATGTGAATTATTTGGTTGGAAACATACAGAAACTTAAAAATATTACTTACATGTGTTATCAAATAACTTACTTATTTATTTTTAGTAACGTGACGAAATATATTTTCATATTGTGATGTTTGACTTAGTGCAGTGATATAATTACAGAACAAAAGTATTTTTGTAATGCGTTATGAATAAAGTAATTTTAGACACTGACTACTTTATAAAAATAGTCTCATTCATATCGATTTTTTTGAAAATGGTAAACATATATATAAAAACGCATTATAAATTGAAAAATACTAAACGAGGATTGAAGAGGCATTCAAATTTCAGCAACAAAAGCTTTCTTCAACAACTCGTTTCGCTGGCTCGGCTCCGAAGAACAGTAATTGGACGGGCGTAATTACTGCTTGCTTGTAAAACCATCATCTTATCATCTCCGAAAGGGTATTAGCGAAAAACACAAGGGGAAGGGGGGCGCTACAAGACCGAGATGTCGGATAGAAGACAGCCGACGACTTAGATGGTTATTAATATCTTTAGACGACTCGGGAAATAAGCGACGGCCTCTCAAAGGGTAGACGTCAAAACAAGGCAATTATGAGATAGGGTAATTAGGTTTATACGTAATCTTACGTCTCGAAATTACTCTCTTAAGTGAATATTTTTAAAAACACTGCTTGGATTCGACAAGGGTTGATTTCTTCATGGAAAAAAAATTTTTTGGTTAGTAACAAAATATTAAATAGTAATTTTGATTCCAGACGGATAAGCTTTCTAAAATGAATCATTTAATATTTATTAAGAGAGTAATGCCAGATACCAAGGGATAACTTTTTATACTTAAGCCGTTTCTAGGAAAGCAGAAAAAACATTTTTCGATCAAATTTTTAGCTAAGTGATAAGGTAACATTAATAACATTTTATAATGCTTGAAATACAGCATTAAAAGAAGCAGCGTGAAACACTGACGCTGTACAAAAACTGAATTTCAATACGTGACAGCAATGAGAACATAATCGCATTTCACACATGATGAACTTGAGCAAAAAGTTTCAGAAATTAATGTTTCAATTCTGAAATAAAAGTGGAGGCACCTGCCGCATTCACTTTGTCGCCGGAATGTGTTGTTGAAACTCAACTACAGTCTTTTTGTCACGCTTTGACTCACTTTCATAGTACAAAAAGCCTGAAGAGAAAGTACGAGCACATTTATGAAGGCTAAAAAGAACAATTTTGTTAGGTGCCCGTTGGAAATTCATTGACTTCAAAGGACATTTTAACAGCGCCTTCCTTTTCCCTTTATAGCATTTTAAAAAGTATTACAAAAAACACAAATCTCACTGTCGCTTCCATTTCGGTGAAAACTGTGATGTTACTTTTCTGTTAATGTTGTATGATAAAAAATATATAATATTTTTAAAAAGACATGAACGCATGAACGCAAAAATTTACTAAGTCGTGTATAGTTTATTGCTTCTTTTCATCGTCTAACTACTGTTATCAGTACGAGAGAGGAATTATTATCTATGATAGTTGCAAAAACCTCGGCGTTTGAATTTCGAAAATTATTTTAAATCGGCTAACCGTGGCGGTATAAGACGCAATAGACAGTAAATTAGTAATGTTTTTCGAAAAGTCCACGCCAAATTTATCACCAAGCCCTAAAATAAAAGATTATATACATTGTTTAATTACCATCTTTCTGTACAATTGTCATTCATCTCAGAATTTAAGTGTAAATAAAATATAAATAAGTAATAAGATCCGCCTATTTTCATACACCACAAATCTGAAGAAAAGACAGACGTGGGCAGAAGACATCCTTTATATCAGTCAAATTATTCCGGATCAGCGACAATATTTTTCTTTTGTAAGCAAAGTAAAAATGTTGATTCCATTGTAATGTGACATCCGTTGATACGCCGTATGAGTTGGAGTTGTTAGCTCTACCGATGTATCTTTGAGTATTGGGACTTTTAGGTACATTTTTAGTACCTAGTATTGAGACAAGACTACCGAGTTATTTGATTTGAGACTGCCTCGGTGGCGTAGTTGTGCTACGGTACGATTACAACGCTGAGGTCTCGGATTCGAGTCCCGGGTCGGGCATAGTGATATTGGATTTTTCTATTCATTATCAGCCCGTAGTCAGGAATTTGTGCCCGATATGGCGATAGTCTCGCCCCATATCGCAACGTGAGACAGAACACATAAGACGAAACGTGGGTGTCCTGGCTGCACCTCTGCCTACCTCTCCTGGGAAAAAGACGTGATGTTTATGTATGTGTGTATGTTTTATTTTTACGTTAATGTTATGAGAAATGAGAAAACATTTTATCAGTATCCGAATTCATATTATAAAGTTCGATTTATCTAATTAATCCACTTCCAGCGATCATAATTTCACAAGTGACTTTCGTAATATCGCGGATTTATTAGTTTGTAGAATTTTCTTCGAAGTTGTTAATCTTAACTTTATGGATAACTTTACCTCGATTAAAAAATAAATATTTTGGGTGTTTTTTTTTTAATATTTTTGTACGACAAAAACTAGGAGGCTGCTAAATTAGTATATTTCAACCGATAGCTGGTTACTTAATGTTAAAAATGTCTTTAAAATTTGGCAATTTTGCTATAGGCCCATAATACACCTTGTCTTATGTTGCTTTTATAATATCGGCATATTCCGCGTACAAAGAGACCAATGAGAAAGCGACCAAGTATTTGTGTACATAAATTAAATCTGCTCCTGACGTACTGGTTTAGCTCTTGCCAACTTAATTTATTCCACCCAACGTTAATACTAGTTATACGTAATATATGCTTGTTTTAAGAAAACAAATCATTGTGCTCATCTAGTTCATTCCGATTTGTACTGTATTTATTCGGTGAAACTTTAAATTGCCTTCGACCTACTTTGATCGGCTATTGAACCAATTCGCCAATTGCCAACGTCCGAAGCTATGAACTCTCCCCCACTTTATTTGATTTGTGTTATACTTTATTTTGACGCTATTTGGTTGCAGTTTCACTGGAGCTGAACTTGCAGTTTTAAAATGGATCCGGATGGTACGATGAATGCTCTAAATTTTCAAGTATAGCTAGTTGTCTCTAAATTTACTTAATATTATTGACAAACTAGCGGCCCGGCCCGGCTTCGCCTAGGTACAAGTTCTTTTTAAGTCGAATCCATATTAGATACATATTATTTTGAATACTAACTGTTTTTTAATTTAACTCAACGTCGCCGCCGCGCCGCCCTCGATACCGCTTTACCTGTTCCGTTCCGTTACATCTCGTCATGTCCCGTCTTTTTCTGTCCCACATCATCTGCCCTATACTCTAGCCTATCCCATCCCCTTAAGTTTGAAAGAGTAGGAAATATATTTGGATGCGTTGATCATCCCACGAGAACTCAACATGTTTTCGGGCTAAAGAGCCTATGTGTTAATTTACAGTGTCAGCTACCTCCATACCATTTCGTCCAAATTGGTCTAGCCGTTTGACCGTGAAGAAGTAACAGACACACAAACTTCCGCCTTTTTAATATTAGTAGGATAGGATAGTATTAAATAATGACTATATTATTTTATATAGCTATCAGAGATAATATTCTATATTAGAATTCATAGAATTTATATATCACTAACATATTTAGAAAATCCTTCATTGATGGGTCCATAATATCTTCAATGAATACTACACGTTTAATTTATTTGGTATTTAGAGCAATTTTAAAGTTATAATTGAAAAATATTTGTCCCTATTGAAATAACTTTATAAAATATATATAAAATCCTTAAAAGTAATATGGCAGTTTGAAATACTCCATATTCAGTAACGTCGTGAAAATATATGTCATGATTATATATTTATATAAAAATATTGCAGTGTAAACTACGTTTGATCACCTATAAAAGTTCAGTTTTATTGCTCCTTCCTTGTCGTTGGCAACTTACTATAAACTCCTGTTACAATTTTACGGGCAATGTCGCTTCCATACGGGAAAGCGTGGGTATCAACGAACTATTTCATTTCTAAAATGGGAAACACTTAAATGCTTAAGAATATGGAGTATTTATATCAGTCCCTACAGATTCCTCTGTAGAAATAAGACTAATATCGACCACACTGGCTGAATACATACATACATAAACCTGGTCCCAGAAGGGGTAGGCAGAGATACTAACAGGACATGTATGTTCCATCCCACCATGTCATACGGGGCGAGCCTGTCGCCATAATAGATAAATTATAATTATTAAAAATAGTTTCCTGAACTCCTTTGTAGTACACATTATTATTATTTTACTTACTAAAAATAATACCCTACAAAGGGGTAGGCAGAGGTGCAACCAGGACACCCACATTTCGTCATGACCTACAAACTGCATATTAAAATTCAAAACATAATTTAAGAGTCTTCCCGATGAGCTTTTTCTCTAAGTTGTGGCAACAAAGCACCTCAGAATATCCGACTACCAACCGAACATGTTTCTATATTGAAATGTTTCAAACACAATTACTCATAGTTGTCAGTATTCATATTTGAAAATTTCCAGCTTTATATAAATCGCCCAGATACCAGATACGATTTTGCAGACAGCAATAAATTTTCCAATTTCCATAGAATATAATAAAAGTTATTCAATCGTCCCAACTAGGATTTTGCATTTAACACGAAATGCAATTCCTGGAATACATAAGCCTAAAAATTATACAAATGGAACCCTAAATAACAGTAATTACTAATTACTAAACACGCAAACATCTCTTTTATAAATCAGTTGTTTTAAAAAAGCAATCTATAATAGTTAAAATTACGCTTAAACGAACACATCAAATAAATTATATACTGATAATTATTTTATTTCCAAGTAATATACTTTACCTTAGATTATTTACTGCTTGAGTCAACGTAAAATGTTAACTATTTATCAAGTTTTTAACAAAGGATAAATTAATAATTGTAATAATTGCATCATTAAAATGAGGGTAAACGTTTTGTCTCAAATGACTTATGAGTTATAAAGAGTCTTATAACTTCCACATGAATTAAACCCAATATGAAAAAGATTTACATATCATGTAACAAAAGCACACATCTCGTTTATTTTATAGGCTTTTCATTTTTAACCCTTTAAAATGTAGTAGGTAAGTCGCATAACCAGATTTATCAGTTATATGGTTGATATTAGGCAAGAAGGCTCTCTCTTTTATCCTTCTCTTATTTCCATCCCAAGGTAGTCGGTAAGAGATTGCCTCGAGCGATACGACCGCCTTATGTATTATTATCGAATGTAATGTTTTTTTTAACCTTAAATACAGTGTACAATAAAGGATATAAACAATAATAAATACGAAGCACACTGATCCAGACGGCTCGAAGTCACCTTGGTCACCGCCGCATTAGTTTCTAGTTTCAATTGAGAGCCTCTTGAAATTCTTCCATTCAGAATTTACTGTAATGAAAGGGCATGTATAATAAACATGATTAAGTATCTGATTTTCAAACTTGTAACTTTATACGTGTTATCGAGCATCCAAGGGTTTAAAGTCTCTTTACAGAGAACTTTGATATTTATTTTTATGTATTCACTGAATTTTAGTAAACTTAAATCATCTAGTAGTCTGATAGGCTTTCTTTATAAAATCTTAGCACGGAAACTAACTCGGTATATTCACAGTATGTTGGAGGTGATAGAAATGGCACCTCTCTTTAACCCCTCAGGGATACAGATATGACGAGGCCTGAGTCAATTTAACCCAAAATAATTTGTAAATGAAATATGATTTATACCCGTGTCTAACACTTCAGCAGTGGATTTCGTTTGGCTAAAGATGATTATCAAAATGTTCAAAGTCATCTTCAACTGTTATTGTATCAGCGCATATACGTCCTACTGCAGGGCACAGGCCTCTCGACAATATGATTAAGACGGGTTAGGCAATATAGTCCACCACGCTGGCCTCCACCAAGTGCGCGTTGGCGGACTTTACATACCATAGAAATTCTTACAAATCTCTATGGTATGTAGATCTTCTCATTATGTTATCCTTCGCCGTTATAGTGAATGCTGATTGACTATAAATACACACACGACTCCGAAGTTCAGAAGTGAGCCCTGAATTTGAACCCGCGACTACCGTGAATATATTAGATGTCGCACCTGGTCCGTTACCAATAGGCTACCATGCACTTTTAACTATCCCAAAATTTTCTTACTGATAAAATCTTTAAGTTATGTATTACTTACTGTTTAAAATATTTATTCACCCATTTGTTTCGTTATCAATTGCGATTTATAAGGCACATTGGCGAAAAAATTATGTCTTTCTTTACTGCCTAAATGATTGTATCTGCCAAAGGATTTGCTGAATCAACTATTCTTATCGAGTCGCTGAATTTATGTGATTTGTATCGGCGAGGTCTAAAAAATATCACTGTGTTTATTGTTGTACCCTTATAGAGAATCCTAGGCTATATGAGAAGATACTTAAACGAAAATATTTTATGCCAAGTTAACTATTAAATGAAAATATGATTGCTTTTGCATTCAGAATTTTCGGTCTGTTATCATATTATGGGACTAATTCCATGGTACAGAGTACCTATTACCCATTTACACTAGTTAATTTTAACCGTCACGTCGTAATCATTTTTTGCTCGGAAACTTTGAAAGTTCTACATCAGAATGGACAAATAATTGGAATCATAAATGAACCCGATATAGCGAAAAGACTTCTTCCATCGTAGCGTGAGAAGACCTTAAGTGAAGTCTGGACAGTATTAATACTTCAACCCACTCTTTCCACGAAACAGTCGCTTCAATTTCAGTGAAAAATGAATTTTCATTCGCGGCATCGATAATTAAAAATGCAAGATATTTTCGTACTCAAAATATGGACGGTGATCAATAGCAACGCGATCGACAGGAGGGGTTGGGCGTAATGAGAGCGGCCGCTGAGGCGTTCGCGCGTGGCGGCAACCCATCCGTGTGAATTTCGTCGGCTTAAACGTGCGCACCGACACACTCGTCATTATGCGAGACTAGTACACCAACAACACCTATGTACAACCTACACACCCCACATACCGACTAGATACCAAATTACATGCTCTATACTAATTGGCGAATAGTTTGACGGACTGTTGGCTCTATGCGCCCTGGGAAAACTGTTGTAATTATGCATTGATGATATTACGCCTAATTAATCAATGTAATCACTAATTGAGTAGTTTACCTTTTGTTCTGATTGATTCGTTGGGCTTAATTAATGTCGTCATGGGAATAAATAAATTATTATTTAAATTATAAATGAAATATTGCACTCATGGGTCTCCTTCAGACGATTAAGTATATAAGCACTATTATAAAAATAATTAAGAAAAAGACAATGCAACCCGCGTATTATTAAGTCGTAAAACTAGCTTAATTAACAAATAAAGGTTACAGATTTATTCCCACTTAATATTCTAAATGACCTCTTTTTATTTATATAACAGTCTCATTTATTTCACTTGAATAGTTTTCGTAGTTCTCAAACTTATTATAATATTTGTTTTTTGCGAACATTAAGTTGATATCACTGAATCATTCCAAGCAGTAAACATAGTGAAATTAAATTAAACCCCTGCTTTGACTCATAAGTGAGGCAACGACGTGACAAACGTCATAACGAGAGCCCTCAACGATATATTCCTGTATTCTTGAATAAAACTCAATTTAATTTAGCCGGACGAGTGTCGCTGTGTGCTAGCTCCGGCGTACCTATTTAAATTTAGTTTAGGAGATTAATTAAACGGAGCGGGCGGATGGTAGTGCAGTTGGGCGCGGCGGGCGAGCGGTGCGTTCTGTCACAAGCGTCAATGGCAGCCGTGGCCGCCGCCCGCCTCCCGCCGCACTGTTTTATTCTCCCACTACCGCTCCCGTGGAAGAGACGCAATCGAATTTGCCAAATGACGCTCACACTAAATTGGTGAAGAGTGATTGATTGAAATGCTGCGCGGCTAAAGTATTTTACACAGGGAATAATTGAATGTGAATAATTTAGAGCAATATTTCGATGCGCGCTAGACAAGTGGCCGCATAATTTGATGTTCAATGAAATTTTCGCCCTAATCGCTGTTGATGTCACGTAGGTGCAATGTTTATTATCTGCTGTTCAGTGGAATAACTAACGAACTCAATGAACGGACATGTTCGACGCCGTTCTATGGCGTTGTTATTTGTTTTTTCAGCGTTTCAATTTGCGTTGTAATAACACAAACAAATAAAATAGCCGAATTTGAAATATTAACGTACATTACGGTCATTTTTGATCGTAAATTAATAATATCCGCATGGAATATTATTTGCTTTTTAATTATTTATGAATAATAAAACAATATTTGTGTTTACTAAATGTTTTTGAAATATAGAGCGGTGTATCTGTTTACTGTTACATTGAAAAACAGATCATATTCACAGGTTTGCTTTTTTATCAGATAATATAATTATTTATAACTTAAGTCTCATAATCGAGCAAATGACTCATATGTTAATAGTGCTGCCCGCAAAACCCTCAATATTTGAAGATCTAAGATGCTTTGTCAGCCTAAGTAAATAGTTGGTGAAAGAAAAGAAATGTGATAAGGCCCTCCAGGCAACGTAAGTCTCCGCACAGGAAACCTAGAGATAATGGAAATTATACATACCTTAGTCTCTACGAAGTTTCGAACTTTTGTGATTGGACCGTAAAATGCACTTGTAAAGTTTTAATTATAATTATCTTCCCACGTCTATAAACGTTGATTTCACCTAGTTAGTACAAATGAGCTATATAAGAGTTTCCTAGCGTCTACTCTCATTACAAACCGGTATTAAGGAAAGTAGTTAGCACACAAGTTTCCGTGTTTCACTTGTTTGACATACATATTTCTAGAAATGGCGCTGCAGCTAATTGGTTTTAAATATTGCTTTTAATGTAGTCGAGATGCGTTAAATGGTTGGGATGTATTTTATGTCTGACTTCTTTAAGTGTCATTTTATTTGAGATATATTTTATTTATTTATTTTAGTCTTTATTGTAAACAACAATAAAACAATATACAGGAATAACAAAACTGTCTTCGTTTTGCAGTTAATAATTTTTTCCTAATTCCGTATAATTATAAAAACATTTTAACATATATTTTGTTCCCGCAAGGTACTTAAGTAGCTACTGAGGGACCAATTTTTCGTTGACCAGTCAAGGTCAGCGTCTTTTAATATTAAAATTCACGTCACTCCACAAGAGTAGAATCACGAAATATCCATCAGCTGCACTCCTTAAGAAACTATAGTAATAAATATAGTCTTAATGTAACTTATAGCTCATGATAACTTTGTTCACAGCCAAGCTGAATACTAAACCGATTTGAAAAAGAATTTAAAAACGATGTCGCCGTTTTTTGTCACCTTAAAGAACAATTAGCACTCCACCGCAGAAAGTATCGATTTCAAATAGACTTTATACTGGTATTGTTGATCGAAGCTTTACACTGAAGGTACTTTTGTCTTCAAGTATTCCTGGTAGTTAAATAGACTTATAAGAAAGGACACTACCTATATTTCGAAAGGTAGAATCGACTTGAAGTAACACCTGCATCGCATTTTATTTGTATATTGTGTTCCTGACTGCCTCGGTGGCGTAGTTGTACTACGGTACGAATGCAAAGCTGAAGTCTCGGGTTCGAATCCCGGGTCGGGCAAAGTGATAAGTATTGGGTTTTTCTATTCATTATCAGCCCGGAGTCAGGAATTTAGGCTATAGATAGGCTCGCCCCCATCACATCAAGTGACGGAACTGACGGAACATACAAGGCGAAATGTGGGTGTCCTGGTGGCGTCTCTGCCTAGCCCTTCTGGGATAAAGGCGTGTTTTGTATGTATGTATGTACCTATGTGTTCGTAATCAGACTAACAATCAATACCTAACCCGTCCCCAAAATTTGGATAAATAAAAATTTTACTGAATAAATTCCAGATCACATCAAGATAGGGTACTTATCTTACCTTTATTGTATTCAGTGGCAGCTAAATGTCTCTTTTAACTGACTATTGTATTGAAATTCAACAGTCCAATATTGATGCAAATGGTTTAAGTTTGCAATGGCAATTGATGAAATACATTTTTTATACTAGCATGACACGTAATACTAAGAGCAGTGAAGATAAAGTATCCATCGGGAGAGATTATTATCTCGCGCAATAGACGCAATTATACCAGCTTGCTTGAAACTTGATACAGGCTGAAACCAAAATGCGTCATATTGTGTGGGTCACTATGACAGGCTTTTCAACAGTACTTTTGGAGATCGTTATCAATGGCATTATTATAAACAATAATACTACCATCCATAATTGCCATCTTGTATTATATGAAGTTCGCTAACCCGCAATAAGCCATCCTAATGAACTATGGCCTCTCCCAAGAACTTTAAATTGTAGATATCACGTGGTAAGCACTGGCCGATCATGGAATGATAAACTTAAGCGCAGTACGTTTAAAATACACCACACAATAAGCTGTTATCTGGATGAAGATGAACCAAAATATGTTCACGCAACCGTGCATTCCGTAGGCGCATCGAGTGACTCCGCTCTGGATGCACATAGGCGCGTTTCAGTTGAATTATAACCACATGTTCATACTGCGGCCCGCTTGTCACGCCCCAAAGGCCATTTTAGCCTCTGCGATAATTATATGCGGTTGCTAGAATGTTCTATGGCGTGTTTAACTTAGGATTGTTCTGGGTTAGATCGATAGAGAGAGATTTTGGAATTTTATTGTGTGGTTCTGGCCTGTCCAGTAACATGTATGTAACACCGAAAAAAATTGCTGATGGTAGAATATTCATACCTTTCAAAATAACGAAACTATGTCGCGTTTCGGGCTCAGCCTTTATCATAATATTGCTGTTTTTGTTTCTATTTAAATGCATTTACCATCGCGATAATCTACAGAACCACCAAATTAATCTATAGAATCAGAAAATTACGTAAAGAGCGACACTTAATTATAAAAATAATGCCGCCTTTATTCCAAATGTCACAAAAACAGAACAGCGAGACCGAAGAGAATTATTAACACGAGAAGAATAACAAATTAAAACGAATTAAACAACAAGCATTTCCATTTTTCCTTATCACAGTCGGCACTGGCGACAAATTAATTTACATAATATTCTTCGCACCTATCCCATTATTTCATGGAGCTGTTGCCACAATTGTGCCGGGTAGGTTCCTCTGTCCCGACTCGTGACTCCCGACACGTGGTTTTAGCCTGATTAGCTGTAAAGCAGCCGCACTCAGCAAAAAGCTTTAAAAACGTCGGCGTAACTGAGTTACCGTGCCGGCCGCGCCCGCACCAACTACATCTGTCTTATTTTAATTACCATTTCCTATCGCTTTCATCTTCATCAATGAACACTGTAAAACTAAAAACGCTTTTACAGCTCTTTTCCAAAAACAGAAAGTAACGCCTTTAATCAACTATATATACAACAGCAACTCTTAAATTAAATTAATTTCAGCTAAATTGGTCGGCTAATAAACCAAAATTGTTCGTTGCGATGAAATATTTGCGAATTCTATGGTAAGACCAGTGTAACCCGACGATAATTAGATACGGCGAGCTTTTACAGCGGCGCGACGCTGAATACCGGCCAAATTGCGCCCTTCCAATCCTGTTTATGCCGCGTCGGTACGCTGACGGTTCGTTTGGTCACAATTTTCATGAAAGTTTTCGTTTTAAAATATCCCCACAATGGAATTTCACGCCAATAAAACTGTTATTTGTTGTTTGAAATTTACATTAATTAAGTTATTTTCAAGTTTTAAACGCAGAGTTTATTGAATGTTGAGAAGTTAAGATATAAATGTTTTAACTGCCTGCTGAGTGCTGCGTGGTGCTTGACTTTACATTTTGAAATAGAAATTTGCGAGATCATATACTGATGTTTAGCAATATACAGCGAGCGATAAGATGAACATAAACACATGCAGACCAATATTAAAAATGTGCGAACGTGCAACCCTACAGAAATAAATTTACCTACTAATGTATCAAACGTAGCGTTGAAACAGGCTAGTGGAGTGCAGGTGTTCATAAAAATGTACAGCCCTAATTAAGTATTTCCAGCTACAAATTGAATAGGAGCATTTCGCTATCGGTCCGAGTGTGCACTTCACATTCCGACTGGATGATTAGCCCGGGAGCCCGATGCCGGATTTCCCCTTCAAACGTTTCAACTATGTGCACCTGCAGTTTTCGACGCTGCCAGACTCTGAAAGATTAAATATGATACGTGCGCCCTCTCACTTGCAACTCGATCTAATAAAGGGTTCGCTTATTACCAGCGAAAATTGATAAATAATACGTCTGCATGGAAGTGTATTGTTATTGGAAAAGCTTTGTTGTTCTACAGCATTATGCGCATTGACAATATGCTCAAATTAGGGCATGCTAAACTACGAAAGTGGTGCATATGCTTTACTTTTATTTTGATTATGGCTTTTAAAGGTTTGCCCTTTAATTTGTTGCTCAATTTAAGTATTGAAGTATTGCATAGAAAAGAGTGACTTATAACTGAACGAAAATAACATATAAATAACAAGTACAACTGATAGATTACTATTGTATTCGTCAGCAATTCTACTGAAAATTCGTGTAACATAAACTGCTGCACTGTCAACAAACATCAATAACACAAAGCGTACCATATTTGTTCACAAACGCATTTCAATTTACCCCGCAAAGGTGGCAACAGTCCTGCGTATTGCCCTCGGCTAATGAGAATAAAGAGCGTAAGGCGCATGAATCATCTATATCGCTCATGTTGGCTCAGGCTTCGAGTAAATATCCAGAGAAACCTTGTCACGAAGTGGCTGTATCAGATAAGTCCGGTAGTTTGTTCCGAGAACCTTCGCGTCATTTGTCGTTTGCCTACAGTCGGAGTAAACTCGACGCAACCGTCGCGTCGTGACAGCGTAGGCGTGCTGCATACTTTCAACCACAAATCCTTCTGATCTGATGGAGGTATGTATTATTCATGAGGCTTAATACAAGTAGATACGTTCTTATTTGCACCACGATTGCAATGATCAGTGTCACGAGGTGTATTATGCTAACGCTACTTGTGTTGCGTTTGTTACATCGGAAAGATCTGATATGAAGATTGATACGGACCGCGCGGGACTTGGATGTGACACATAAAATAATGTTTTATACTTATGTTAATGTGTAGATATTTTTGAAAGCAAACAATCATATAGAAAAGTAATCATCGCTATCCTGAAATATGCTACATACAGCAATCTCTTTATGCGAACGAAATAATAAGCAAGAAAACAATACTGAAGCAAAAATCTTCTCTGACGCAAAAACATGCAAAAACATAACCAGAAATTTGAGATCATACAATCGAATTATTAATTAAAATGTCTGTCCATACTAATTTCATACCTCATCCAGACTTTCTTTAAGCAGCTCAATCAGTACTCGAGTAAAATTGTGCAATCCTGGTGACGAGCTCGTCCCACGCCTCTCTCCTGCGAAGGAATAAACATTGCGTCGGCGCATACACTGCGTACATTATGCCCTTTCTAAATTATTGCTTAGATTATTTCACCCGGTATTTTACATTTTATGAATAATCCCGCAATATATTTTGTAAATATTGAGATAAATCGGCACTGGACGCTGCGCACTGCGTGCTCCTAACTTGAATTATTGCCGAGAGAAACGGTTGAATTAATTTCAATGATTAAATCTGAAGATTCTGCACAAAATGATAACAAGAGAACAGATTTGAAACGTTAATCAATTACGTACTTCAATTTCAATGAATGTATTCAATCTTAATCATCAAGATTCTTTCTTATATATATTCAATGGTGCATAAAAACCTTTTACATTTATTTAATTTCATAATATTTTATTAAAATTTGCATTGTGGCACAAATGTATTCGTCGTTAATGGGCTCAACATTGTTTTAATTTGTCAGCAGTCTGTAGACAAAATAAAACGCGCAAATGGATTTTTTTTAGACTAATTGACAAAAACAACACTCGAATGATTCAAAACAAAATTTAATTAAGTGAACACAACATCCCGAATGTATCAAAATAAGCCCACTGACACTTAAACAAAACAGTTATCAAAACAATGCATAATTTTCGAATAATGTAAGCGGCAACAATGCGTAATGTGGGAGCGAATTATTGTAGCCAACAGTGGTGATTACAATCGATTATGCAGTCAATATATTATAATCGATTATTGAACCACGAGGATACTAGGTATATCGTTTTAGTTGATGCAATGCAGGTTAAGAGAAAATGGCGTAACGACTAACAGTTACGCTGACTATCGAGAGTATTAAACTGGAACTTTTTAAAATTTCATAATATTTTTTGTTAGCCTGAAAATACTTTCACGGTGTAAAAATATTTATGTTTATTCTCCTAAAAGAAATGTGCCACTACCTCTCGAAATGAAAAAAAGGATTGTAATCGCCGCTCCCGTTATCGTTATTTTCAATGAAGCTGAATTTTTAAACCTTTATCCAGCGCGCGACATTCAGCCTTCATTTTGAGACCGGAGGGGACTTATCAAGGTGTTTTTCGAATAACTGTATCAATTCAGAGCTCGGGTCCTCATCTGTTATTTCATTTCCTTCCTGAAGCTCAGAATAACCTCGTGAACATTATAGTCTCTCGGCAACTCGCTCACGCCCAACACAACATTATACTCTCCGTGCTCGCCTTTCAATGGGTTTGCGCAACTTAATTTATATAGTCAGTAAAAAGCGCGAACACAAACCTTCGTCCAGTAAATTTCAAATTGTCTGTTTTGCTTGTTCCAGGTATCATGTTTCGAGTCACTACGTTTATTTTCGCAGCAAATAAATGAGATCACCGCAACACGGTAAGGCGGACGAAATGGGAACTTTAACTAAATAATTCAACCAATACATCTGTATTCTGTATGATTCATCTCTTTGATGTCGGCTTTCATCGGACTTCAGTTGGAAACATGCTAAAGTTAACGAACAAGCCTATAAAACACGCGCACGAAATTTTCATAATGAACTAGTATTCCAGTGAAAAAGCAATGGGCGATGTATTGAACATTTTCATATACCACGACTATTTTAATGGAACGACGGAAAATCTGCCGCTATTGCGCTATGTACTAACTACGTTTATAATTTATGCAATATAACACGAGAGGACGGTGACATTTTGTTATAATGAGTTTTTACAAAAAACATGATTCAGTCTTGTAAGCAGAATCCGTCACATAATTTAAGTGCTTTTAGGTTTAATATTAGTAAAAACAGCAACGAAATGAGAAATTATGATATAACTAGTGGCTCAAGCTGGTTTTGTCTAGGCAAAATTAGGTTATCACTCTACCAAATACATTTTCTCATCCTTTAAAATTTCACTCATAAATTAATCCACTACAACTTGAAGAAGTAGCAAATATACCTTATAATTTAGATTATATTAGTGTGAAGAAGCAAAAATATTCACGATATTACTACTTAACTGTATATTATGTGATTTGCGTGGCATAATTCCCGATCGTACAAGATTTGCGGAATGGCAGATGAAGGCAAGCGACCTCTCTCTGAAAGTGTTATCGGATCGTCATAAGTGTATGATTCGATGGCTTCGAGTACGAGAACGTGAACGTAGTGTGAAAAGAAAAGATTCACGCAAAACCTAGTAGTTCTGAGGAAAAATGGAGTAGCTCGCTCTGTGTAGTCCCTCAATCTACTACAAAAAGTCAATCACGGCAAATGTTGTGCTATATTTTATCCCAGTTGAGGGTCAAAATTAGTATAGCTAGTTTAGCTGATAATGATTTTTATTGGCGTCTTATTTCTTATATACAATAACAAATCCTATCTCATCCTGAAAAGAAACTTTATATCTGAGTTTAACTACGGCTCAGAAAAACAGTATCGTCTGAAGGTATGAATATGTCTAAACCTAGCAAGATAGAATCACACAATTCTTTGCTATAAATGGAAAAGACTGTTAGAGCAACTGTATTAAAGGTATATTACAATCCAACAAATAATGAGGAAATTATCACACTTTTAATGTCACATAGCTAGTAGAGCTGCGGCATAAAATCTCCATAAAATATATATGCTAATCTATAATGGCATTTATCTGCAACCGACTAATAAAAAGCATAACTTGGCATATCACTTTGAATAGTTGAATGAATAAAATATACATTATATTATTTGCTCTACAAATGTATTGCTTAAAATAACTGAAGTATAAGAATATCATTTTTCAATTGAAGTAAGCCCAGCAGTCTGTAGCTGCACATTACATGCACGTTATTGATCAGCGGTTTAAGCCGGTTCGTGCAACATGTCAAAAATTCGGATATTCTACTTGTGATCGCGAACTCACCCTTGCATTTGGCGGACGGCTTTCATTACGAACTTTTTTAATCGTCCTTTGTCCCAGCGAAAAAATAAATCCGTTGTGATGGCAGTCGAGACGGCGTGTCCCGTGCCGTGCTCGTAATTAAACTGACACCGACTCCCGCGAGACGAGTTTTGAATGTTATTAGAATCTCTTTTGCGTTGCCGGCTCTGATTGAAAATCTGTTATGTTGTTACATAAACATAGGGATCGGGATTACTGCATTACCATCATATTTTATTCAAATATAATCAATTGCTATTCGATTGGTTCAAGTACTTTTATCGGTTCTTCGTGGTTTTTCGCATAGATTTTCGCATGCCACTATCCTACTGTATTTGTATGTAATCATTGGCAAGTTGGGGCTTATTGAATAAAAAGCTATTTACATATCCTTTGAATTATCCCTTTTAGACCGAAATGTATTCATTTAAATTTTAGATCATGAAATATCTTCTTCGTTTTTCCACATATCTCTTAAAATATTCCTATGAATCAGCTAGTGACTTTCCTATCGACTCTATTCCTGTAGTCAATTCTCTCAGCAAACAGCAATTATAATCCACAAACAATTAACCATAATTTTCAAATCCCCCTCGCGGTATATTTGAATATTTCCTCGTGTTATCATGCATGTACAATTGCTTCAGCAAGCAGTATTGTCAGGCAGCACCTAAGTACCGAGCGGACAAGTGAGCAGAGTCCATTCGGCGAGTGTTGACAGTGCTCGCACCACGGCCTCGACAAACAAACATATTCTGTTGACTCAGCGACACATCGCTGTATGCTTTGAATTTAAATTAAAGCACCGATGGAAATCGAAATTCAGATACGTGCCTGCCAATTTTTAAACGTAATTAATTTTAAAATTCTGCTTGACGAGTTTTATCGGTAATCTTTTCACAACAGGTACCGTGTTTGTCTTCAGCGCTTTGTGTACACATTATTCGTAATTGTAATTAAATTGTCCTTTATTTTTGACTGTGTTTAATTGAAATAATGAACATTGAATTGTTAGGACAAGTATTTTCTTGATCATTAATAACAGCCTAAAAATATCACAGTCTTAATAATAAATCAAAGATGATTATTTAACGTTATTAACGGAAGCTATAGAGTAACCATTACAAGATTGCGACGATAAATATGTCAGAAACCCGAAATCCAGCAATGGAATATTCCCAACAGAAAATAACTAACGGCAAAATAAAAATAAAAACAAAATGCACTATGCATTGCGCTGGACACTAATTCAAGCTCACATTATGGGAGGAGATTTGTGCCATGGCCCATCGCGATAGCTCAATGCTAACCATAGGCTTTGTAACTTGGCTCAACGGCTGCACTTTTTATTTGACAATCCCGGGATCACCGGTTTAACGTCCTCTGGCACCACGCATACACATCAGATTCCAGGGACGAAATATAGGTAGTTTTTGATTAAATTGTAAACATTTAAATGTCCCCAAATATGAAAAGGTTTGATATTCGCTTGGATTTCCCATTAAATTCAATGTTTAGAGCAATGTAGGAAATGTTTGTTCTCGTAGCTCTAAGTCAGTAAAATAACACGATTAATAGAACAAACATTTAAAATAGATGTTTATATAAACAATCAGAATCCGTTAGCTTTATTGCTAGCTGCCGTTGTAGAAATAATTAAATTACGTATAAGATTTTCTTTTATTTTAAAGTTAAAATTCCATTTAATATTCATGAAACATATATGTCGTTTGAAAAATAAAGTTTGACGGACAGCTTGTCAGTGTAAATCTATCAGAAAACAAATATTTCAACGTGCATATCCGAATATTGCAATAAAAACGTCCGTGTGCTGCGGTAACGATGACAAAAATGTTAATTATCGCCGTATATTTATACATCAAATTAGGTGGAATAAATATATTTGGTATCGTTTTGACGCGCAGTTCGCTGGCGAGGTGCCAACTCCGTCACCACTTTCCCTTGCGTTCGGAAGCTCCTCAAACAGTGGTCAGGCCACATTGCGTCTATTTCAGAGAAATTGACGATTTCCAGCAGGCAACGCTCTCAAACCGGCATCGGAAACGTTTTGGAAGTGATAAATTATTAGTAGATCGACGTTTCGCAAAGAATGTTGAAATAGTTATGGCTACAACGTTACATGCTCTTTTTTTCCGGTTTAGAGTATTTTGTTTAGTTTATGGTGAAATGAAGGCTACTGGCCGATTTTTATATTTGAAAGAAATATAAACATGCCTTGATTGTAATTACATGACTTGTATTTTCATACAAATAAGTGACTTCGAATTAAAGACTTATTCACATTGTTGGGAATAATACACCAGATAGCACTTTAATCTATCGGCGCCAATTACAAAAAAATATAAAATACACGGTATTATATAAAAATAATACTTCTCTAATCTCAAAATACATGTTAGGATTCTTCCCCTAAAAAGAGAATGCTTTTACCAATATACTGAAAAATATTGCCTCCCAACCGCATATAATAAAAGTGAAATTGACAAAAATCCAATTTCTCCGAAACAAATTCATGTATGTATGACAAACTCTGCGTGATCGTAAAAGTTAGTGATTCGAGAAATAAAGCAATTCCATTAGTGAGGTAAATTTTCGACGCACATGAAAAAATAAGTCTAAACTTTACGTATTCATGAAATTTAAAAGTTAAACTTGTATAATCAAATCTTTAAGTCGAATTCAATTCGTCTTATTATCTGATACATAAAACATTGTATATATGAGATGTTGGCGAGGTTTTAATCTTATTTGCAACACTTTTGACTTTGGTTCCAGCCATTGAACTTCGGGGATTATTCAAAATTGCGTAAAAACGAGGCAAGTTGTGGCAAATAATGACAAATGAACACTGAACAATCACTTCATGAATTAGAATACAATTTTTACATCCATTCGTAGAATTTAAAGGGATATTTTAATAACTCAAACATTTTGAAATTCGAGGCGAGATATTTTTGAAATAATTGCCAATTGATGCATGCCGCGATAGGAAAGCTTTAATTTGCCGCCGAGATAAATATGCTCCTGGAAACATTGTTCGTATCAAATTGAATGTGTATTGAATGATGTATGATCACAATTTGTGAAATGGCGTGCATTTACGCGATCGTTTTGGCTGACCAGCATCCAAACAATGACGGCGGCGCGCGCCCGTGTTTATTTTAAATGACAAATTAAAAATCAATTTATTATCAACGACAATGCGAACGTCGTCAGTGAACGCTGAATCCGTAATGCTCTGTTTGTCTGCGGATATGAAACTGTACGGCTGGCGATGAAGTCTCCATATATACTTATAATTAAAACTGTGAAAACAATGTACTTAAACCAAATTCATATCATCACAATGTGGTCTAATGGAGGTTGCAAAAAGTAGCTGAAGGCATGCCGCTTCCGAACTGTCACTGTAGAAATTCTTGAGAGACTTATTTTCAGTAGTAGACTTCGTGATATAATGTAACTAACAATGATGATGAATATAATTTTCCTACGTTTCGCCGAAGACTGCCAACCTAAATAAAAACTGGACTAAAAACTATAGTACAACAAATTCTAATGGGAACAGATGATTGAAGTGGCCAAAATATGTTATTGATTTTGAAATTGAAACGAACTCCTAAATTTAGCAATAAAAGGTGAATGCTAACACAAGAGGGTAGCAAGTGAGTCGGAAGCGCGGCGCCGGCCGGAAAGTGCGTAGCTCCAGATTCAATTTCCGCCGCCGGCCGCCTAATAAGTCCGCTATTCAACATTTCACTTCGCGTCTAAATTATTACTTTAAATTTTTAAAAACGTTTAATATAAGTACACAATTTTTTTAGAACGATTTTTTATGAGTTAATAGACGATTGTAAAATTATTATAATCGTAGTTGTAGCATTGTCTTCGCGAAAATTTATTCTAATAACTTTCCATGACTGATATGGCTTTCAAATCGACTAGTTGTGTATATCAAGGATTTAATTGTAACTAATTAATCAAGCAACAATAGAATACCAAATTTAGACATTTTTTGTATAAAATAAAGGTAAACATGTTAAAGAAAGGTTCAGACAGCAGGTACCATTTAATTATACATATTTTCTTGTCATTTGTAAGAAATCTTTCGTACAGTACTTGGAACCCCAACTGTTACATATTCCAATTTTCTGTTTGTAAAGCGGCTCACCTCTAAATAAGTCAGTAGATAAAGAAAACCTACTTGGATATGTAAAGATGTTTGTGAAATCCGTAGTGCCCATATTTCACAAGGGACGGTCGCAGTCGTATATCTCCAGCAAATAAACCTGAAATTTTCGCAGTACGGTTACACCAAGTAAGTTTAAAGTTAATTAAAGTTACAAATGCAGCTAAAATTAGAAGCACGGCGACACAACTAAGATTTGCATCCAAAAAGTTTACTCCCATAAGTTTTGAACAACATTAAGGAGATAAATAGGGAACGCCGAGCAAATTACAAGTTAAGTGAATTCAAAGCCGATAAATCAACTAGTATCGCGTTTGAAAAAAGATTACAGCAACAATAGCGGCATAAGTTGCGTCTTATTCTCAATCTAACACAAAGGGCTATCACGTGTAAGCAAGCAACAATGCGCCCAGCGCACTGAGTAATTCGATATCGCCGGGTTGAATGATCCCATATCAACAGTGAGAACCTTAATTCAGCACTCGTCGCGACAGAGGCGGAGTGCACTTGAGCGTAAATAAAAAGTTGAACGTCGCTGTAACAAGAGAGCCACCGCGGCAAACAATGACGCTAGACAATGTGTTAGCGAAATGACACTCGAGTGTGAGTAGGCGCTGCGAGCTCGGCTCCCGAGTCCCGACTCCCTAACCTCACGCTATCATTACTCGCCGGACTTCTTTGTACCGCCACCGCGGACTACAAATATATAATGTGATCCTTGTACCATTGTACTCCGGTCAATGACACTCCAATATTATAATCCCAGAGGTTGATATTACCTACCCAATCACGAATTCGGATGAAATTTTGTGAATGGATCTGTGTGCCGAGTTATTAAACGGAAAATATCGCAGTAAACTAACATTGATACGTAAAACGAAAATAACCTGAATGGTATAGGAATATAACTTATATGAATACCGTTAAAACAGTTTTCAAATCAAGCACCTTTCGGTTTCTGTCCCGCTAAACATGTTGCAAACACCTTGCAGGCGAGTGTCACTAACCCTAAAGACAATTGTCCCATAAAACGTATTCGGAATGTTTATGAACAATAAAATACAGGTGAAATTATTCCACGTTATGAGTAGTGAAAGGTTTAATCACACATGAGTCCCGGCTGTGTCCCTTTGCCGCTAACGTGAGCTCGGTACTCTCGCTCAATGGGTAAAGCACCCTTCTGACACGGCACATTCCGACACCGCAATGACAGTCATCAACACATCGTCCTGCCTCTGACAACTTTGCATTTTTTAAAGGACTTGAAAAGGTTTTTAAAACGCACCTTCCTTTTTAATATTTCACTCTTTGTAAACGTATGTAGCTTTACGGCAATGTGACATTCGTTCGGGTATGGTTTTAGTGTGTGTATGTCCTTTGTGTTACCTTTTTAGAAACTATTTGCTTTCCGAATGTTAGATGCATGTATAATGTATATGGATTGACATTTAACAAGCATCTGAAAGCAATGTTATTATGTGGTAAGAGATTTTACTCCTACGAGTTCTATATTTAACGTTTTGAGTAATATCGGAGCCGTGATGAAGTAATCAAACTTCAAAAGTTTTAGTCAAGTATATTTTCATGTATAAAGTACTATTTAATTTAGTTTTATGCTTTCATCTACCTGTATTTTAACTTACACATATAGACGCTCACGCCTATATCCCCGAAGAGATAGGCAGAAAGGTATAAGAACAGACTCCACTGACGGCACCCACATTTCACTGAGGTTATTTCCATCCCGGGATACTATGATATATCTCAAACTGAAACACATAAAGTGGAGTACCTGACCTAGGATTCGAACTTGTACCTCACGTTTCACAGGCTGAATACGCTTCCGATAGACCAATGTAGCGACATTTAATCATATATAGAATTTTTATTAATGATATGTGATGTGGATAATTTATGACAATATTGCTTACAGCCATTTGCCACAAAAGCACGTCGAGTATTCTAAACCAATCGTATCTAGATTAAAAGCCTAAATCTAACATCGAATAGCTTTACGAGAAAACTAAACATATATGTAAATCACAATTCGCTTACCTCTATAAACATAAAAGCCCCGATCGCCACTTACTAAAAATATAAAGGAGTTTAAATTCACTTAGTTCATGCTTCCATTGTTGATGCCACGTTCTTTTTATTGGAGCCAATCGACTGTCTGGCTGCATGCAGACAGGCTAGACATAGGTTAACTGAACGATCCAGCCACTTAGCAACAACCGACATCGGTGGCCTAATGCCGCGTGACACAGGACTTGTGGTTTTAGCCGCTAAAAGTGGCTCTTTATTTGGGAGCCGAATGCTTTCACGTCTGGAAACCCACGCTATGCAGGTTCAACAACTTGTTACCCCGAGTTACAGTCCCGCAAACATAAATGCTACGTACCAAGACGTATAAGTCGGTTTCACATACACCATAAAGCTTAATGGCATCCGCACTTCCACACATCTTATGTCACACGGCTTTAATTACATGTTATTTCTAAATCCCAGGCGCGCTCGGATTTTCATTCAATAAAATTTTAATGAAAGTCATCGACAACAGGCATTGTTATAAACACGGCGCTGGCTGCCGTTGTAATTTACATGGGCAGCTATCGCATTAACGATGACTGAGCGGTTTCTCTTAATTATCATTTTGCACGGTTCGTCAGACACACGCTTGAGTCGTGCCACATCGGTTTATAGGTCGTAAATATTTTTAAATAACTCTCGTTTTTATTTGTGACCTACTTTCATACCGACAACACTAATTAGTAAGTAAAATAATCATACTTTTAAACGAAATCAAATCATGTTTGTTTCAAGTGGATGAATAATGATTCCATTCATATTATTGCCAATAAAATTATTTTCCAATATAAAAGTCTATTGAGTTACGATTTAATAGAAAACCATTTCAACGCAAATAAGATTTGAATAAAATTGTAGGAGCGTAATATAAGATCTGACAGATCAATAAAAATAATAATGCATAAATTGATTTTATTTTGAATATAAAGTGGAAAACATGCTATCGAAAATAAAGTATTGATGTGATTTTTCCAAAGAAGTAATATCTTACGTTGTATTTATATTATAATTTTATTAAGACGATTTGAGATATTGCATGAAAACATGTATAGATGACATGAGATTTACGAAATATAGTAACTTTGTACCTCAGCAAACAATTTCTGCATCATCGCATTTCTACCGAGTATTACCCGCTCAAGCAATATAATTAAGGCATTATTAGTGAGACAGATTGTGAGATGGTCCGAAATCGGGTTTCGGCCGGGGACCCAACCGGAGCCTGCCCCACCTCGACACTTCTCTAGTTTAATTGTTTATTTAGATACGGGGAACTTCTCGTTTTAGGTAAGCCGGAATCGCCGAATTAATTAATATTTGTGTTTGAACTGTCTCCGTGCCCTTGAGTGATTAAGCGACCTTTCAAATAACATTCAGCTGTAGATAATTTCTGTTATTTGCCTTTCAATTTACGAGTACTAGAGTCGGACCATTGTTGGAAGATTTGACTTGATTGTTTAATAAATATTAAACACGTTCGCTTGATGCAAACTGTTTGCTAAGACAGTTTCTCACGCGCTCGTTAAGACCACCATAGACGTAATTACACCAGCATCCTTTTCATAGTAATATTAGACAATATTGAATCTGTTGTAAATTGATCTTATCGTAGGCCCCGCTAAAGAGGTGAAACGAATCGGAAATAATGTACGCGGATTCATGAGATAAAACCTTTTGTATTTTGTGCGGCGTGTATATAAGTGTAACGTTTGTATAGAACAGATGTTCTATTATGATATTGGTGTGTTTTGGTTCATCGCCCGCAGCCTACACCGAGTATTTATCCGGTAGTACCGTGCTAGCATGGCGACATCTGCGAACTCGATCTCGACGAATATCATCGCTATAACCTGTAGCGATGTTTAATGAAAAAACCGGTAGTTGATCGGGAATGTAGATTGCATATTTATACCATTCACATAAAAAAAAATATTGTTCTAATACATGCACGCCATCTTAGATAACGTTGATATGTTTACCCACACAAAATTAGTGAAGTAATGCATCTTTCAAATATCAATTATGCTTTATGGTGCATAGATAATATTTTATATTATGTCTTTAACGTTTAAAAATATATATTTTAAATCATTTACTTAAGTAATTATATTTTATGTGCGTAATTCACAAACAAAATTGTAGGTCAGCTGTATAAATATACATGTTGTTCTAATATAGTCTTATTTGAAAGCATTGCATAAAAATGTCTACAAAGTTGAACTCGATTCAATAAACATTATCAACAAGCATTGTAAAAGTATTTCCGAAATGTCCGGTCACAATGACCCGCTCAATCAGCATATAGGAAAGCAATTGTGTGCGTTTAGTCTGGCAGAATGCAACGATCAAACAGTGGTCGGCCACAAGCCGTTTCTAAGAAAACGTTTCGTCGAAGCGCAGAAAATGTTAATAGCTTGTGAAAGCCGAATAAGGATGCGGCCTAATCAAATATTCCGGAATCCCTCTTAAGAAAGAAGCCGGGTCTCGTCGAGCGGCCGTGCATAAGCAACAATATCGGTTCCTTTAAAGGATAAAGACGACTGAAGGACGAATCCTAATCCTCTCCGAAGTATATCACAACTTATCTTTCGCAGGTACGCGGACCTTGGAGCCGGGACAAAGATAGGCCGATAGTTCATCATTTGAAAATAAATATTGCGTTAACACTGTATCGCACGAAAAGGGATTTTTTATAGGATTAGACGCCATCTGTATTTTCAATACGTTGTACGCTCTAGCTCGGGAAATCGACCGTGCTTATTTAATGAGTCCTGGCACGAAATTTAAAGTAGTTCATTAGGGGTATTTCATTTCAATACCAGCGGGGCATAGGGCGCAGTGAATAAAAAATGTAAATAAAAACACATGTATGTCATTTAAGAACACAAAACAACTGATTGCGTTCAGTAGAAAAAAAAAACTGTCAAACAAGGTGACATTTGTAAGTTTAGTCTCCGACATACGGTTCCCGAATTCCTCTCACAATGCGTCATTGTTGCCGCGGCATAATACACGGTATTAACATTTTGTACCACGGTTCACGTCAATGATGACGATTTATTGTTATGAAGCGCACAACACTGTGCGGTATAATTAATCTGGCGTTTTTTTTCTCCCGCCATGATTTAGATCTGTAAAGTTTGTTTTGCGGAGACATCTGCCAACGTACCCCATTGTTAAACGGAGCTGTCTTCAGGTAAACCAGATAATGGGTATTATCTCTCAAAGAGTTGACATTTCTGTTCTTTACACTTTTGAGAAGTCGAGTGTTTTGATAACGTTTGTTTATTTAAGGACTTTATAAAAATCCTAATGCTGAGATTATGGTTGCACAAACAAATTCTTTCGTTTCATTGTGAGGCACTCGATATTTGTCTTTTCAGAAACTCGTACGTCAGAGGTAATCTTTAGCAAGAATCGTATAGAGTCGATCGCTTTTCCACGCGAACGGACACATCCATTTATCGGATAAACAAAGAATTTATTGGTGTCGTATAATTTTATGTTGTAAACAAAGACTCGTCAAGCCCTTCGCGCTGCCCCGCGCTGCGCCGCGCCGAGTCGCCGAGCCTGCTCACACACCCGCTGCGCGTGCACTTGTGTACTGACATATGTTTACAAATGCGTTTGTTTATATTTTCACTGTTTATATTGGCTCTCCTCATCTAAATAAATCTTTAAAAACACGTTAACGTTTAACACTGCGTTTTCAATACTAAAAATAAATATTTTTACAGCATATAATTCTCGCGCTCTCTCACGCGATGCGTGTTAGTATAAAACTCCGAAACGAATGTGTGTGTATAAGAAACCGTAACAAAGCTAAGATGCCGCATCGGTCTTTGTCAGAACACAAAACGGCGTTAAAAATCAATTGGTCAAAGTCATTTATGCATTCATCGTGTCGCCGCAGTCCGCACTCGTGGAGTCGTCTATTGAATCCGAGCGTTGAAGGCGGACTCCCACTGTGACGTCGCTGGCAATCTCGTCCATCAATTTACCTTCGAAAAAAGAACACAATTTTTCGCAAATGTAACGTTTTAAGCAACAAGAAAGGACAATGTTTTTGAATAAACAAACCGTTGCGCACAATCATGATCTCCAAGTAAAAACAAAGCAATTTGCACGGTTGAACGCTCGCGTCGAGATTAAAAGTCATGATCAGCCGTTTAGGTCAGCGGCGCTAACATTTTAAAGCCATAAAACTAGATTGTGGATGTCCTCAGGAAAGTAGAACGCGAGATCCAATCCGAGTTTGCAAACAAGGGAAGTTAGGGCGGCGCGGGCGCGGGGCGACTGCGGCTCGGCAAATAGGTACGGTCGCGCCGATAAGACGCCGTCTCCTGTGCCTTCTATTTAAACAGACAGGGAAACGCTCACAGATTAAATCTTTCGCCTGTTTATTTTTCTTCTCGGCGGACTTTGGGGCTAAAATATATCTGAGACTAAGATGACAAGTACACTTATCTCTATCGACGGTAACCTAAACTCGGGAGGAGTTTTTAAAAAGCTTCGGTCGCTTCCTCTTTTGAGGGCGGAGTGCACAGGTCGGATTATGAGAGCTTTCAGGCCAGGTACAGTGGCGTACAGAGTACAGTTGCGCCACGAGTCGCGACGCGGTTATTAAGGTAGCAGCTTTGTTTGCGTACTCGCCGATTCAGCGCCGAGCATCCGGTAAAATATTAAAACATGAACAACGTGTTCAACTCTACCAACTGCCGAACTTGTTTCTTTTTGTACAATCACAGCTCGTGTGCACATCGTTGGATTTTTTGGAATATTAAATAGTTCCTCCTAAAACGTGACATATTGAAATCTTCACGTTCTTGCTTTTTGAAGATTAGAAACTGCACCAAAGACTAGGTCGTTTTAAAAATAACAATAAAATATTATTAACATGCATCTTATGTTATAGAAAAAAAAACATGTTTAAATTTGAGTTTGTCTTAAGATGTAGAAAGCATGGAAACTACCAAATAATAAAAATTTTATACCAAGCTGTTCCATCGTTAACAATCTACCCAATTATCAATACAATAACAATTATCATTGAATTCCAAAAATGAAATTAGTGTTGGCGCAAGGGAATTCCCTATATCTCAGCGGGGTATTGTTTCATAATGTAATCAGTAATTATTGCTTAACGAGTCCGCCTTTAATTTGTTAGGCGTTTTAAACGGCTTTGCGTATTTGAATCGCAAATTTCTTAGAATATTTCGTGAGGGTCGCTGGCGTTTGGAGGACATTATCTCTTCATAAAATTCAAGATCCCGCTGAGTATTTCATTGTATTTCTAAATTAAACTTTAATACGGCTTAGCGAGACAATTGTGAAGGGTCAGTTTTTAATTCGCAGACGTTTACTGATGGAAAATACTTATTGAATTATATTTGAATATCTTTGAAATGTAATGTTTAAGGTGCGTAAAACTATACTGTACCGGAATTTAGAAATATTGCAATATCTGTTTAACCAACATCATTATCACTGACTGGATGTCTATTTTCCATTTCTGAATATAGACTTGTCCTAATGCTGACTAGAACAGCCTTGTACAGCCCACAGGAACCTCTATCAGCATATTAATGAATATTATCAACCAAAAATAAATAATTATAAACCCCCTAATTTGGAATAATACAAATCTTTGAATATTTAATGCTTGACGCGCAGCCTCCATGTTATTCACATCTCGCAAGTTTATGATTACGAGCACACTCCGGCTTATGATAAGACAGCGCAAGCAAAGCAACTGTAAACACGATAACTTGTCACAGTGCAATGACCCTTATACCTATACAGATACTAGGTACGTATAAACAGATTCTAATCTAGGATTAGTATACTATACTACTCGACAGTTTTAAAAATTCAAACTGCTCGACTAAAATTTCAGCTTTGTAAAAAGCCTGGACTTTATGTTGCCTAATATACGTTTATTTACTTATTTAAACAAACGCCTATATGAATGATTAACGATTAATGATTAAAAATTAATGATTAACAAACAAACGTATTAGTAATGGCCTTATTTTTCGAATTTCTATATTGTGCGAATACGAGAGAAACAAACAAAAAATCTATAACTTTTGGCTACTACGAGAGCGACGGGAATACAAAAGATGAGTTTTGTTTATTCTCAATATTTATTCTCTGTCACTAAGGAAATGTAAGTTGGTAATCAGTAAATGGCTCAGTTCCCTAAACTATGAGGATCTAGAAGATTTAATTAACAGCTGATCAGTATAATCATCGGAAACGGAACTATTTCTTACCTTCCTAGTTCACCATATACATCACAGTTATTTTGCACACACACACACTCACACACCCTCACACACACACACAGACACACACACACCGAAATCCACATATACATTACTAATTTATCACAAACACATATTTTCTCACTTACACACAAATTTAAGTTAACTAACACCTACTAACTTTAAAAATATAAAAATAATAAAATTAAAATTAAAACATACATATAATAGGCAAAAATTATGATAACATTTCTGTCCAGTTTTATAAATATGAGTAGTAGTTTATTTAGTTATAATTTTGAATATTTTTGAGATACGATCGTCTTCCTTCTTGGAGGTGGGCGCTAATGACTGCGACACAGTTCTCCCGAACTAATGCAGTTGTTAACGTACACATACATTATCTGTAAGCTTGTTTATGTATCAATAAAATATTTGAATTTGAATTTGAATTATTTCTCTTGTATTTTAATTCCTATGGTTTTGATTTGTTAGTGTGTGTTAGTTTCCGAGGAGGTCATAGTTAGGTTTTACGTTCTCATGATAGGCAAATAGAGAAAAAGATATTTCAATATCTCTTAGGTTTTCCCTATAAGACTACAGCAAAACATAATGTACTGTGAAGTTTATGTCTCCAATTATAGGGCATACTCCCGACCTTGAAGAGTTATACATCTTTGATCTTAAATCTACATTCTCAAATCACCAACGCACTTACTACTTCGCCGGTTTTATAGAAGTTCACAAGCGGCTTCGTGAATCGTGATCCCATGCAATAAAAATAGATGTTTTGTTCATGTCCATATTCGTTCGTTTATTTTTTATTCAGCATCATGCAAAATGCATTCGAAATAGGATAACATTCAATTTTCTTATAAAAAAATTCAATATCTATCCATTTAATAACACATCCATTTTTAAACTGTATCGAAAACTGTGCAAAAATCCCGTGTGTTTTGTGCTCAGTTGATTACAATCCGGTAACAGAACGTGGAACTTTACTATGCGTTCTCCAATAGTAAAATAGCCTTTACAAATAATCGAGTCAAAAAGTTTTCCAAATTTATCTCGTAGTGTGAATCTGATTTGCCTTTTTGTTCTACGGTGGGATACCATTCGCGTAAAGGTATAAATGGATTTTGGATCATAAAACTTTAGCACCTTGCCTTTTTTGTGTTTAATCATATCTGCAGTTTTATGTGTAATATCTGCTTGTGATTTAATTGTTCCACTATTGGGCATTCGCTAAGCTTAAGAAGTTAGCACTTCTTTTAAGCTTCAATAGCTCAGACGAAGCTTTATACAAGTTCCAAATATGTATAACATACTGACCGCCCCTCATGTTTGTAGTTCTAAGTCGTTTACATTATTAATATGTATTAAGCTACAAAACACACCCTCAGGAGCTCGTCAACCACATCAAAACGTTAAAGAATAACACACACGAAAGCAAACAAGGTAATGTGTGTAAACAGGCCTGGTTTGTGATGCGCATAATCCTTTTAAACCGCTAATCCACAGGAAAGAGTAGGACCGTGCTCTGACCAACATGACTCGTCAAGATATACGAGTATAGTCGGCTGTACAGAAACATTACATTAATATTAAACGCGGCCACGAGTGTCTGTGAAACTGTCGCGTGTGCACATTAATCCTTCGTTCATAACAAGTATGTTTGAAATGCTTCCGAGCGGCGGAATACTGATGTTGGCGAGGAAGTGCGCCTCGGAGATTGCCTGCTGTGCTACTACGGATATTTTTATACAACTACTCTATATTTTAATAATAATTATGTAAATGTGGCAGGGAGTTTGTTCTTTTATCACCCAGCAAAGGATTAAGAAGTATTTTTTTGTTATTTGGATATAGTAAGATCAACAAGAAATATATTGAAAAACAAAAGCAATATTTGTTTTTATTTGTGATGTTACAAGGGTTGCTTTATACTGCTACAACCAACCCTAGCGGTAGGGATGATTGTAACAAATTCCACTGTTTTTATTTGGACATTTTTCTCACAATCTGTAATTCCAGGAGCAATCAAGTTGATGATAACGAACCCGAAAGACCAATGTAACATGTGTTGTGAGATATAAAAAAAAATTGAATATCGTTACGTTCGTCCCTCGTTTCCCCTACATTACGCCAAAATTAATTCCTTATCCTACCGATTCTGATTCTCCAACAAGTAAGATCGGCAACCAAGTTACCATTCCCGCGATGTAAATTGTCTTGATGATGCGCCGATTCGTTATAATATAAAACACCAGATTTTGTCAGAACCCAACACTCGAAAACTTATTCTAATTATATTGATACACCATATTATGAAAAGCTGAGCCATTATAAATCCGGTTTCTTAGCACCATTACATAAAATCGACATCAGAAGTTTCTGAGATAGCGTTATAAGATAGTGTTTGATGACATCATGATTTGACCTTTAACTGCATATTTTTTACTACATTCTTAAAGCTTTTTTTTTTAATCATTGGAAAAGAATTTAATTAGGTATGCTAAACTATTCCATATTATATTTGTTTATTAACAGCTATCGTAATAGTTCTGTTTTGTTTAAATTTCTATGAATTTTGTCTGGATCCTCGACATTTAAAACAAGCCGAGTACAATTGGGAACTATTAATAGGCAGAATTATTTAGTCAATGTATACGCCATGAAAGACCTTATAGACTTAGTTTGTTATTGAGTTAATCTCAGTATAAAATGTTATTGCACCAGGTTTGATTTTATGGTATATTTTATTGCAGATAAGAGCCACAATCTCGTTAAAATACGCACTACAACTGCGGAACGTAATCTCAAAATACATCATCCTAAATCAAGAGTAAAATATAGAGGAGTAGCGCCACCCGAGGCACGGAGCATAGCGCACAGGATGCAACCTTGTCTGCGTAGTGTTGCCAATCGGTCGTACATCCGTCTAATACGGTCTTTGTCGCCATTCCTTATTGTTTCGCAACAAGTTCCTGTTGTGCGTTGAGTACTTCTGAGAATTCACTTCAGCCTTCCCGTCTGTAGCGTTAATTCTATTTCTATTGCTCGACTTACTGCTAGTTTATTTTAGAACGACAACGCTAATTTGTCGTCGCGTTCTGTGCGTAATGGAACGTAATATTGTTTTGATTCGGAGCAACACACGCGGCCGCGGCACGTAGCGGACACGTCACCAACCCCTTACTTTACCCCGGAGGCGTGGCCCTGTGGAACAAACAAACGGAAGTGAAACTGAGAGGAGCGCCCGGAACTGGCGGTATACCTTTTCATTACAGAATCCCTTTTTAATTACCAGCGGCCAAATAAAAATTGTATTTTTATTTCAAGTAAGCGTAATTGAAAAGGAAATTGCCGGCCGGCCCGCCGCGCACCGGCGTCGAATAAAACTTTAATATAATGCATAAGGCCCTTTGATCTCCGCACTCCGCTTGCATTAAATCGCAAAGATGTAAAATAGAAAAAAAAACACAGCAAATGTCTTTGAAACGAGAACAAAATAACAAAGTTCGAAAGATTCAAAATAAAAATGTTAAACGTTAAGTCGGGGAAACTACGTTCGTAATAAAAATACGTGCTTAAGAGCCAAAAGACTCTTTATTCCACGAAATCGTGAACCTAAGAAGTGTCATAAATTACATGTGAAATAATAAAAGGAAGGAAAATCTTTCATCCGCAAACGTTTTACAAAGACACCCCCGCGCTCCGTTACAGGCCGGAAGATAAATGTCTCCTGTAGCACGATCTACTGTCGGTAAAAACGTGTCTCTAATAAAAATCCTGCTCGAAGCCACGTCTCGTTGCTGTGAAATGTATGCATTTTGGCGTATAAAATCAAGGTGAGGCGCGCACTAAGCGTCGAGCTCCTCTGAGACGCGCACCGCGCCAGCCCGCCTCTAGATAACGCGTATTTTTATACGAGAGATTACACGGAGATAATTGAATACAAAACAAATAAGAAAGGTAAACAATTCATTCACCTTTGCCCGACAGGCGAAAGAGGGAAACGGCGGATGGTAAGACATACGGTCAAAAGAAAGATAATAAAGCGTTGTATTTTCATTCTAATCCGGAGCGGAGTCAGGATGAGCCACGGGATTCGGCGGGCGACGGGGAAGCTCGATATCTAAAATTACAAGCCTGCACACAGTGCCTATCTGAAGGCACAACGTTTTCCATTCCTTTATGTTCAACTGCCACTTTCAGACATTTGTCTATTCAAACTATGCCCCAGATATTTAGCCTGTGCGTAACCATAGATTTGAATGAAAGAATTTATGGAACGTTCTTTTCATTGCACTTGTGATGGTCATGATACTATTGTTTCAGAAATGGAATTTTTATACCATAATTAATATGTATTTTGGAACAATAAAAGCATACTTTGCCTGTAGATAATAAAAAACGTTGTAGAAGCACCATAACATAAAGCATGTGTCAAGGTTTTTAAGGTTCATGCAAGTTTCATTTACCTTTTTATTACCGCATGTTATGACAGACTGAAGCTATGTGCATGAAAGCATGTGAAATGCGGTCGCGTGCCGATGCACTATAAGGATAACAACTCATTTGCTTATGTCAGTTCACGGGTAAGTAAGGAAACCGTATAAAAATCACATGTGACTCAGGCACACGTGTGCCTGCACCTGTGCAAAAAATAACTGATTAAAAACATGTCAACATATTTGACCCAATTCAACGGCCTTTGTAACGTTCCCTGCAGGGATCGGCTTTTTTCGTGTCCATGCTGTCATACAGTACTTTGACGCCACCGGGCTAATGAATTTTAATCAGTGATGTACATGCCTGATTACCTCGTGATATTAAATTCATTTTGAATAATGTCTTACTCTTTACAAGATATACGTCACTAAAATCTTGTTATTTTCACAATACATATTATGTAACAAAAACTGATCTAGTATGCAGATCATTAATTCTACTGCTTCTGTAGTTACACTTGCATTCCCTATCTAGCACAGACATGAAACGAAAATAAAAACGAATACGCCATCCGTATACGTAACCCATTCGAAATTTTATTGTTTCAACCTTGCGTAACGGGAATACCTTTATTATTCTCACGGCAGTCAATTCATATCATACTATTTTCCACCACGACACCAGAATTGTCACTTAAGGGCTTGGAATATGAACAAAGCAACCGAATCGAATGTAATAAAAATCACTTTAGCATTACGTAGTGACGGCAACTGATGTCTATCGGCATTGTGACACACGATGCGGCGCGATAGATGTCACGGGGGAAAAGGCTGCGTCGAACCGACTATTATTTTTGTACGACAAAACAAAATTGATTGTTCTCCAACGCTGTTACATTTTACGCGGGCTGGATAATTTAAATGCTCCGTGGTTTGGAGAAATTTTCTGTCTATGCTCCATGCCTGATAATTTGTAGTGTTTTAATGGTTTCGATTATATTGACAAATGATTAAACTAATGGGTAAATTGAGAAATTGTGTTTATTAAGAGTTTATTTAATAAATGTTTGTACGCAATGGATTCTACAAGTGACCGTTCCAAATATTTTGATCATTTATGTGGTCATCCCAAAAAACCCTAAAAAATAATAATCTCAAGAAATATTGAACAGGTATATTATATAAGGTATATAAAAATGCTTATTATCTTTTAAGGCAACTAATACTTCTGGAGATATCGCAAAAATGTAAAACTACATTTACATTACAAGGTTTGCTGAAAAAATGAAATACATTTGACGAGAATCTTTTTATGCTTTTTGTGAAGATTTTAGGTAAATATACAGAGTATAAACCCTAAGCAGTAGCGATGGAGACATATTGTATTATATTTACCACAAAACCTCATAAAACCTATAGGTCGATATTACTTCCCACTCATCGATAGACATTTCCAGGAAGGCACAAGTTTCGCACTCATTTCCACAAGTGTTTTGAACTCGAAGTAGACACATGTCTTCCTTGAACATGTATCGGCAGTTCGGTTGGATAAATACACCTATGAGAAAAACATCAGCCAATCTAACTTGGCAGCTTTTGAACCTAATACCTTCTTGTCCTATATAAGTACCTTAGTACAGAAATAGCAATGTATTTAAGGAGCGCTTCGTTGTATTCAGCTTTGTATTTCTGATCTTTATATAAAAGTACAAAAAACACTACCTTGGAACAAAAACAACAGTACCTTAGTACAAAAACACTATATATATATTTCTATACTAATACTAATATTTAAAGCTAAAGAGTTTTTTTCATTTGAACGCCCTAATATCAGGAGCTTCTGATTCAAATTTAAATAAATATTTTATTGTTGGATAGTTAATATTTTATCGATGAAGGCCATACGGTACTTTTTATCATAAGAAAATATATAGTGGGTATTTTACTCCAGAAAAATATTTCACGCGGACGATGCTGCAAGGAATACCTACTAGTATTGGATGAAATATTTAAATAGAACACGGTTGAGTAAAAAATATGCTCAAATAACTGAATAGTTCGAGATATTGAACTGGACGTTGACAGATGTTCAGCTCCGGATTAGTGGCTATGTGTCGTATTAAATTATCATACCTTTACATCGTCTAATAAAGGCAGATAGAAATTCAGTGAAACGCAACACAATATAATTTCAAGTAATAAGTCTTGCTATCTCTTAGGTTAATAATAAGCAGCGTGGTAATATCGGTTGCATATAGATATTACTATAAATCAACAATTAACATTTACAAAAGAGTAAGTAATAGTTCATGTAATGTTATACTCGTAAATATGTTAAAATCTATTTTCAATACGATTCAATAACTATGTCGGTTTATCGAACAACTTTCAACATGGCTGAATTGTTGTTCTATGAAACTCACAGGTCGAAACTTTTTAAATCAAAACTAACACACTTGATTATACAATGTCGAAAAGTTGCGATAATTCCCGATGCCCAGATAAACCGTTCGAACCTTCGCAAAATTTGTTTTTGTTTCAAACTCTCGATCACGTATAATAGTTTCTCAATACAATTATTGGCTTTTTATTAAAGTACACTTTTATAGTTTTCTCGATGTAATTATCGGGCATAACGGCTTTTTGTTCAAAACGTTGGATGACATTCAACGACAAGCACATCCTCGATAACTTGTAGTTGATAGATTGTGGATCAAACTATTAATAAAATAAACTTTGTTTTCATTAAAGGTATAGTAAAAATATTTGTGTTTTGTTAGACATTGGCATTGCATCTACAAACATCAAAAAAACAAATAAAAGATTCACAAAAACATATCGTCCTCAACCGCACTGTTCGGTTGAACTGATATATTAAGCTATTTCGAGCTAATACATTCGACCTCCGTCGTACCGCCGAGGAGTTGTCAGTCGTCAGGAAGTGTCGTAATTTTGATTCCCACGATTGGAATGCATTTATGATAGGATTCATCTTAATTCGTGTCCAAACAATTACTGTTTAGGGTCATTTCAAAATGCTAATTAGTTGCATGTGGTATATTTGCTGATTTCATAAGCTACTCACGTTAACTAATACGTTTGTTATCGCCTGTATATAATTGGTTTGCAGAACACTTACTACAAAAGGCTAGTAATATACAATCCTTTGGAATTGGAGGATATTCATGACATAAACCCTGCCGAACCGGCTATTTACTTTCTATCTTTCTCTCTAATATTTACCTTTTCACTAAGATCTTCAACCTTCTCTGATATTTATTTATTTATTATTTGAAGTCTTTAATTGTAATAAAATTTCGGCCGGCACTAACCAATCTGATTTTAGTTAAATAGGTACATACTTACTTACTATTTATTTCTTTTCTATAACACAGTTATTGTAAGCTAATAATATTAGCTAATAAAATTCATCCACAACGTTAACGAAATATGTAAAATCTAACATCGCCATACTATAAATGTTGAGAAGTTTGCTCGATATTATGTAGGTTAAGCGGGATCCATTGTCTTCACGTTTTACTTCAACGGTTCCTCGTCACATGTTCCGACCCATAAATTAAATCAGGTCAGTTTTTATGAGAGTGTTTATTGTCTGTGAAGATGGAATGGGTAGTAGAGGCATTTTTCAAAGTAATATTAATACTATTTTGTCATCGGAATATAAGTTTTTCAACGGGGACTTGACCCATAAAATCATGTACGACTGGGACTGCATTCCGCTTAGATTTACTGAACCCACGACCACCGTAAACACACTCTCAGTTTAGATAATAGTTTTATATTTTTATTTCAAGAAAACAGTTTGTAGTACTACCCGTAAAATATACTAGAGTAGTCTAAGACTATCCTCCGGTGCCGCCCATAATGCGTGTGACGGTCACCAAGGGGTTTTTAGTCAGTATGCTGGCATAGGTACTGTTAGGGACCCAGCCCGGCCACAATCCGCAGCGTGCCGGTCTGGAAGGCCAGAGACACTGGCATACCCCTTTCGGCCTCCCCCGGGGTACCGAAAGGGGAGCTTAATAGCTTTTCCTCTTGGACAAAATAAGAGTCTAAGACTATCCTGAAGCAGTATTAAATTTATTTTAGTATAGAAAAAATAGTTTTTTTTTATAATCAATGCTTATATCAAGTACTTTTACACTATTAATGTCCTTCTTATTTTATAAGAGACAATTCTGGCGGAAGAAGATATCTTTATCCCGGTGGAAACAGATGTATTATTGAAGATCTTGGATATGAGAGTTAGAAGAAAAATACTAATGGCTTTCGTATGTTGTCAAGCAAGACTCGGATACTTTATAAAACAACCAAACCCCACAAGGCCCTCATTGTTCATAATATAGGAAAATATTACCCAATGTTCTGTAATACATTGTCTATCAAAGCGGTAAGTGGTGTGTAAAAAATGGATGAAGTGCAAGTGGTTGTTTCGACAATTTCGGCGGTCGACTGACGGCTCAGACGCACGCGCCACCGTAACGACTCCGATACGCGAGGGAAGCTTCACACCCCAACACTTTACCATTCCAACTCCACTTTTCATGACACAATGGGAGTTTTATGGCTTTTATGAAATTCTTTACACAATTAACTTGTGCCCTCCTGACGGTGAATGCACGACATGCGTCAGCTGTTAAGTTTCTGTCATTATAAATTGCGTAATTAGTGACACGCACTGAACAAAGTGGAGAGATAACTTTAATGTCTCATCAAAAGTTAAATTACAACATTCAAATGAATCAAATACGCTTATTTAGATCAAGATAGCTGTGTGATTTATAAGCGTGTTAATTACTATGAAAGGCATGATTAGCCTGTAGGTATGTTACTGGGTTTTGATCCCCTTTACCTTTGGATTTTACTTCATCACATTGGATCGATATGGTAGTGTCATTGGGCTGGTGATCAGTGAAGCGTGAAAATTGAGAAGATATGGATACCTATAATTGGTGAGGATGCCTTGTGATGACCAAAAATTGGCACTGACGATTGAAACGACTGACACAATAGATATTATTACTTATACGTTAAAATAAATATTGTTAATAAACTTTGTCATCAGTCAATAGAAATTCAAACGAACATCACTCCGTCATTGTGATGTGTTTTTGCGGTGTCCTTCGTATTTGTAGCAAACGTGTCGTGTACAAGAAAGGCTCGTATTATAATAAGCTTCAGTATTCGCTCCAGCCCCGTTTCGGTGCCTGCGCCTGGACGGGACTAATCATAAACTTTGATGGCATAATAATATAAAAACTTTATAGGCCTACCTACTCCTATATACTTCCACAACGCCATAATAAAAGATAGTAAAGGAGACGTTATTACGCTTTATAATAATGTGGCTTACTTTAAAAGTGAACGAGTACTTGGTACTTCGTTTTAAGTACCGAAACTTGAAATAGAACTGAATTTATTTCGCACCTAGGGGCAGGCCCGGCTCCGCAGATAATTTTTGAGTCCAGTCCAATCAGCCACATGTAATTTTCCGTAGGTACCGTTTTATTTATATTCAAACTCAATGCCATCGTCAAGACTCAAGGGATATAATACTGTCTTCTCCTGTCCCATACCATCCCTATGAGTTGAAAAGTAACAAATATGCTTGAATTCCTTTCCCATCCCACGGGAACACTACATTTTACGAGATCAATTTTTTCTATGTGTTAATCCAAAGTGTCAGCAGCTACCTTCATACTAAGTTTCATTGAAATCCGTTAAGCCGTTTCTGAAAACAACGCGCACAACCGTACAGACAAACAGACAAAACTTATAAATTTTTTTGTTTTGGATTCTATAACGTTAATACAGTCCCACATATTAGCTTTACTCGTTAATCTTCCATGTAAGTAAGTAAGTACAGACATCGATCAGTTTCAAAATTATATGCATAGATATAGATTGTTTTTTTTAAGAAAATGTGTGTACTATAAGTATCAAAAGAATAATTTTGCCTCTATTTTATACACAATTTTGTTAAGTCTTACAATAAGCTGCAAAAGCAATATTTTATCTTAGAATAATCTGTGTATCACGTAGCACCACACCAAAAAAGCACCGAAACTAAAAACAAAAAATATTTTACATTTGATAAATGAAGGAGAAGACATCGACTCTGTAATTGGGGCTTTAAGTCTAGGACTAAAAGCATACACGTGTCGCCGATCGGCACCGTATCACATAGACCATTGTCTATGCTTTATCTCGCTTTAGACCGAAGACAATAAATCGCCCGTGTAGCATTGTGTTCGGCTAAGTGATGTACACAACACAGTCGCGATCGAGGAGTGTGAAATATAGCTTCGGAATGTTATTAGAACACGGCGCAACAGCCGATCGATTGCCGGTATTTTCCTTCCGTGAATGGAACTTTTGCCAGGCTTCGTTTCGTGAGAAATTCCCGGTTTCCTATGCACAAAAGAAAATAAAGTGTTTCAAAGACAGAGCCTAAGTGAAACGAAACTTTAGGCAACTGTTTAAAGCAACGAAGCTTCTTTATTTTTTATTTATTAAATTCTCAGTTTATTAATAATAAAATATCAAAACCTTTATAATTTGACTTTAAAGAGATAAAATATAAATTAGCTTAAGAGTATCGAGATATATTTATTAAATGTAAAAGGTTAATTCATTAAGACACTCCTAATGGATTAAAGATAGTCAAGTTAATTATCTTACTTATTACATGTGAATTAATTAATAAGAAGATCAGACGTAACAGACAAATAAAAATAGTTTCAATATCCCAAGAATGAACATTCAATTAGGATGATTAAATTGACCCAAAGTAAAAAGATAATATTGTATTTCTGTTCAATGTCACCGGCATAATAAAACATAGAGTGCCCATCAACTAAATACAATATTGTTCATGAAATTAAATAATTTGTTCATAAAAGGTGTAATTAATTATAATCGCTGATATTATGCCCACAATGAAGTTTAACCTTGCTAAATACATAAGGTCTCAGAAGGATTAATTTGCCTTCGTTTAATATTTAATAATCTGTTATTGTACTGTCTACTCGTGAAGTATTATTAAAGTTTCTTCTTAAAGTGGCCTGATGGGATTAGATATTACTTCTACCAACACATAGATTGAACAAATCTTACACCGGGTTATTAAAAGAACGATTTGATGAAGAAGTACAAAAAGAAGACGCAATTGATTAGGCCGGCTGTGTAATTGTGTCATAACTGTGTTAATTGACGACATATAAAGTTCTGTTGCCATACGGTCTTGGTAAAACGGATGAGCGTTTTCCGAAGACTAAAAATACACTCAAATGCAAAGCCACCAATGTTATATAAAAATCTTATCAAAACAGTAACCAAATACGCAATAAGAGTTTTCATTCCATTTTCGTGTACGTTGTCCGGCCAACAAGAGATCTTTGAGTCACGCTCTCTCGAGCCGCAGAGTATCCACAGCCTTACAACGGATTCTAAGTGCGATGCAGGAATAGCTTTTCGAAGCCAAAATAGATTTCCTGATAGCTATTTCAGCGATTCAAATATTTTACATGGAATTCAAAGTATGCTACATGAGCATCAGTGTATTTGTCTATTAGTGGTTTTATGTGTTCGATGGAATGTAATAGCATCTTTTGTGAGTAAAATACACTGGTATTTGTAATAAGTAAAGTGCTAATTATACGAAACATTCGAGAACTAAAACAGAATTAAAACTATCTATGAATAAGGCCTTGAGTTTTTGTCGTTACTATTTTGGCAAACTCTTACATCGCAGAATATTCACTCATTCTGCGGCGTACCGAGTGGTGTGTGAGATTGCTGGACCTTCTATGACATTCGATTTTCGATTTTCCTTTTGTTGTGGTAAGAATTGATCACATGCAATTAGGTAACCACTTTTGTTCACTTATCGACTCTAAGCTAACCTCTATTCTCTATTAGCTAAGCTCTATTCAATACCAATTCAAACATATTATTATGCTAAAATCTAAATTCACGTATATAATTATTATCTTTGTGGTTAATAAACAAGAAGATTAAAAAAAGAAACTCGCCGAACAAAGAACAATTTAATATTGGGTCTCCATTTAAGATATCTAATCCGATTCAGTCTAGACATTACCGTCCTTATTCATAGACAGTTTATAAACCTACTTTAGTTATTGAATGTTTTGTCTTCTTCGCTAAAACTGAATTCAAAAGTAGTTCGAAAGGGACAAAACATTCAATAACCAAAATTAGTTTATAAACTGTCTATGAATAAGGCCGTTCATTTGAAAGTCTAAATACTTAGGAATCTAAATATTGGAAATTGGTGCTAATTACCTTACGCTCCACACGTTTAAGATAAACATCATTATTAGCCACAGAATAAATTTATTAATGATAGTTCAAGATTTCACTTACAAACCACAGACGAACACAAATCGTTCCCAAAAATGTAATACCAGATTTAAATCGTAATAAACAATATTAATAAATAATAAACCTATTCAATCTACAACATCACCACTAGCAACGTTTAATATAGGTAGGCGCAGGAGAAACCATAAAGGTGTTCGGGGACGAGCGAGGGCCGTCTGGCGCGTTGCTTAGATACGCCGCGCTCCCGCCACGCCACCGCCACACGCCACGCGGCGCCGACCAAAGCCGTACCATTGTCCGCCACTCCTTATTTCGCTCCTTTTAACGTTGTACGATAATGGGAATTTCTGAAATTGCAACAATACTCACACACGGTCCGTCTGCAATAACGGCTGCCGGTAATTTTGTTCCCTTCTCTTTGAAAAATAAGAAATAGTTTATATTGTGCTGTGTTTATTACTTGTAGCAGTTATGTGTGTTCATTTACTACTGCGAGATGGCCGCAGATGATTAGTGCTGATGTTTTCGTTTCATAGTTTTGTAACAGTTTTAATGGAAGCTACGTGCTGCTATGGAAGTTTAGTAACTCTAGGTCCCTCTTTTGTAATGATTTAATTTGTAGGTAAACCTAGGCGCAGAATAAAATTACCACACAAATAATTATCATAAGAACAAGAATCGCAAAATTAAGTAAATAGAATCAATCCATAAACACATTCAATAATTTTCGTATAAATAAAGAAAAAGCGCTACAATTAAACACACCATGCGGAAACTTACAACCCCTTTTGACAAATCAGACATAAGCTAACATTACCTTTTTCAATTTCATTCCAATAGCAAGGATATCGACACATCCGATTACTATTCCGTGCATACTCAACACATGTTCTACAGAATAGCTTCTACGTTTTATTGGAACACCCATTTATATTCAAAATCGATCGATGACCACCTGTACTTCAACTGGCCATTGAAGTTAGGGGGACGCGGAAACGGAAGCGCACGCGCCGCTTCGCACCTGGCCGTGGCTTTATACTATACATCCTTTATAAACCTTAAAAGTGTACAGAAATTCCACAGTTAATTACCGCTGTATCCCCATAGTTAATCTGCGAGATAGTAGGTTTGTGCCATATGGTCTGCCAGACCGAGACTTGGCTCGGGTTACGGCGATGCGTCTATTGTGCTAATTAGTAAATAGCTTGTCTCGTTCTAGTAAGCCATGGAGATGTGATCTCTGGTTTGTTTTTCTTTATGTTTGCTTGCTAGACCGGGGCCAATTGTTGCCAAAGATTCTTAAATCATATGCTTTTTTTGTTGCTTAATCAGAACTTCGAGTATGATAAAACAAATAAAAAACGAGAGCCAATTTAATAGATAGTTAATGCAAATCTATGTAGAAAAAATTAAAAAATATTTTTAGTAATTAGAACACGCACTGGCACAAGTTTATATTACTACTATGTCATAAAAACTCATTTATGAAGCAACATTATTTTTCATATCTATCTTTTATTCAGTTATGCGCCTCTATCATCACTCGCCTTCTGGAGACTCTTTAATTCTCCTCTTTTTCTTTTATTTTTTATAAACTAATTCCAAATACGAAATTTATTTTTTTGTCAATTGATGTAAACTGTTTGAAATTGCCAAGAAAAAACACGCAGCGACGGGCATCACATTAATAGTCGGTGTAAAGCCAACGGCTGCAGGCGCGGGTCCGATTGCCGCGACGCGACGGGGCTAATATTTGGATAGTACACAAATGTTTGTCCAAACTGGGTGTTACAGGACCGCGTCCCTGGAATTGTCTGTCCAAGTTCTGCAAATGGAAGAGTACTGGCTCTAAGTTTGCTATGCATTATGCTCCATCATTTCTCAAAGTTTGGTTGTGTTGCGGGCAATAAGTTTATTTTATGAACTAAAATATTTGTTTGATTGAATAGTTAAAAATTGCATTTAATGTAAAAAATTGTAACGTATTTCTGAAATCAATATGGAAATTTAAAGTCTTGCACACAACATTATACTGATTTCGAAGAAAAAAGGTCCTTTAATAAAACTAAAATATAAACACTAAATCGCACACATGGAAAAATCTTATATTTTGATCTAGAAATTAAAATGCTAGACTTAATATCGTTTTCGATAGCTCTTTCTTTATTACGTAGATTACTCGAACATGTCGACAAAAAATCTACATATTTCGAATAAAAGAACAATGTTATCAATTATCATATGCATGCGCGAGCCATCATAAAATAATATATTATTGTACTACTAACTGACATAAAGTTTATTCAAATTGTTTGGGAATGGTGCATTCATTCAAAAAGTATATTGTTACCTTTCTTCGCTTAAACCAAAAGTAACTACAAAAAAATATAGTACACTCAAGTTTCGGGCAACATTAGCAAATACTAATTTTGCCCGACAATAGGAGAATTCTGAATTCCTATATCCTGGGTGCACTAATGTCCAGACCTAGAAAATGACTGAAGGACATACAAATATTTAACTGTGTGGCAATCGAACCCATAATTTCAGCGATTATTAATAAAATCAAACTAACGAAACCCAAATGCCTAGTATCAACAATTACAGTCTACCTGTATCAGCCCATATACGTCCCACTGCTGGGCACGGGCCTACTCTACAATTGAGAGAATCGATTGAGAGTGGTTAGGCCATATAGTCCACCACGCTGGCCTAGTGCGGGTTGGCGGACTTACATACCGTAGAAATTCTTTAAAATCGCTACGGTATGCAGGTTTCCTCACGATGTTTTCCTTCACCGTTAAAGTGCGTGGTGATTGAATATCAATACACACATAACTCCGAAAAGTCAGAGGTGTGCCCTGGGATTTGAACCCGCGACCACCGTGAACAGGCAGCCGCGTTTGGTCCGTTACCAACAGGCCACCACGCACGACAGTACTGTCTATGCCTAGTTGATATTCGAACTTTACCAACTGAAAATCCTAAAAAAAAAAGCTCAATGACAAAAAACAATTTCCCTACCGAAAAACATAATTAAACTCAGATAACAATTCTAAGCAGAAAGCAGGTTTCCCGGAATATTAATAAAAGAAAACAGAATAAATATAGTCATGAATTTATTAGTTCACAAGATCACATTTCCTTGGTGATATTGTTGATCACGTGCGATGTTGTGCTGTAGAGGGCGCGCGTGTCTTCGCCCCGACTATTCGCTATGCCGGCCGCGTCCACCAACGAACAAGTTTGAAAATCGACTTTGAATGGAACTTCTTCTCTACGTAAAATTTCCATTTATACAAACAAAGAATGTCTCTGTGATAGGTGTATCTGAATTTGTATTTATGAAGTCACGTTGGAATATGAGGAGCATTCGTAATGATAAACACAAAATTGGGTTTTAATATCGATATGAAATATGTAATTTAAATCACATAATTTAGTAATCGACTAAAATAGACTAGAATTTATAAAATCAAATAGGATTTCAATCTTACAACTTTCAAATCAAATTACTTTTGTTTGTGTTCACAAAATCATCCAAAGTCATGCTATACTAAAGCCATTGTAATTTGACAATGTTTAATATCATTTCAAAATACAGTCACACATCTGCTCTAATAAAGTAACAAAGAATAGAAATTAAAATTAGTAGTGCATATTGCTTCAACATGTGGCACCCTAATTATTCTTCAATCACTGATTAACTGGCCGAGCTGCTACCAAATGTTTTAATTTATTATAATATTACCAATTTTTACTTAATATCATTATTAGTTAATTACATAAATTAATAAGTATAGTACTTGCCTAATAAATTACAGAAATGTAGAATAGTTTTACACTTCACGTCATAAATAATAGATCAGACCGTTTTGTTTCGAATTGGCCACAGAAAAGTTCACTAATATATATTTTTAGTACAAGAAAAGACCGAACAACTCAATCATGAAACACAAAAGTGGTTTGTTTCAATCAAACATTGTTGTTATGTGGCAAGAAGTTACGTCATATGCATGCCACGAATATTGTTTGGGATATCATAGTTGCACAATGTATGGACAGGTACAGTACCAACTATTTTGTTGTGTGGTGGCGAGTACGACTTATTTCAGTAAGTAATAAAAATACAGTTAGTACATATATTGATAAACCCATCGGAAACGGTTCGGATGGTAGTGGTTTGTCACGCCGCGCCTTTCGAAGGAACTAGCTCATAATGACCAAGAATATCCTGCCGCGCGGCGATGTTTACCAATTCCGTTTCGTGTTCCTTCCTGTCCACGGCTTCCGGTCAAACAGCGAATTCGGCCAGTGCGAGCGGCCGACCGAACCGATTCGATTTGCTCTAACGCGATAGTCACACATTCACCTCCCGCCGGACCGTGTAAGTGCTCCATTCACAACGTAGACCATTATTAATACATCCCCTCCCTCAACTCGGCTCCTCTCGAGGCCCACATTGTGCGCTGTTGCGAGTTAATCCTCCGTCCGGCAAAGATCGCCGATCGAATGCGACCGACCCGGCTTTGTGAAATGTAATAGGGTCCAACGGTTAAATGCCCCGTGTAATTTTTGGTTTGCGATTGTAATTATCTATCGAATCGCATTGCTTAGAGAGAAGAGTTCAATTATCGCGCGCCGCTCCGTCGAACTGATTGATTGATTTCGACTGCGTCCTATCTGTTGGAGCGGTAGACGCGCCGCACCACCCTATAGTAATTTAGCGGAGCGCCACAAGCTTACTATGTTAATTCATCTGTGTATGTACTGGCAGAAATTTGGTAAACACGCGCCGCACGCTAACAATGCTTGTGTTCATAACACTTGTTTGTATACGTTCATATCCAGAGTGCCATGGACGCATTCATCTGACAAAAATGTACCGAAACATCGGCTTTATCATTCTTAATAGCTGTGAAATGCTTTTTTCATCGCAAACTACAATCGGTTTTGTATTATGTAGTAACTGTGACCAATTTTCATATTTGTTAATGACTTACCACGCCACTTTTTAGCAATTATAAATACATACATAGTTTATCATTGTGTCGATTTTCAAAATTTATTTCTAGAATTCAATGTTATTAAGAATTCTTAATGCCAAAAAGTATTGTGTTTTAGACTATCATTTTAATAACGATTAGGTTTGTCAGAACCAATACATTCGCTCATGCAAACTATCAAAGTATGCCAAAAACGCAAGAGCTATGAGCGGTTTGAGTGTTGCGAAACAAGCAGATCGCGTCACGACGCCGGGACGGACACCCACACCTCCCAAAGGAGTTGCAGAACCAAGCTCGGCATAGCAATTTAACCAATTTAATGTCATTCAGCTCTATTGACGGCCTCCCGCGCTCTCAATTTGAAAATAGACGCCATTGCATTGTGTTCCCGCGAAAATATTCCGATTTGACAGTGTATTTACATTATCTCGTTTCACATTTCGAATGCGAAGAACTATTCAGAGAATATGTTTAAGGGGCATCAAGGGGCGTCAAGCGGACAACCAAAATAAATTAGGTCGTGAATTTTGTTTATACTCTGGTCAGTTCTACTTCTAGGGGACGTGAATGAGAACACACAATTTTTTTATCGTATGATGCTTAATTGCTGAGTTATGAGCTTTTAAAAAATTACTAACATAGAAATCACGAATTTTTGGATATATATTATCTTTATCAATTAATTTGTAAAAAAAACTAAATAGTATTGTTTCTTATAGTCAAAAAGTTGAAGTTTTTAATTTTTTTATAGAATTCTAAATTTAATTTTTTTTGAGTATAGTAAACCGGAAGTGAACATTTCAAATCGATGTTTGAGTAACTTCAACACTTTTTTTTTTAATATTTTAACCTTGAATTAAAGCATTAAATGTACTTATTCTTCACAAAAAAAATTAAAACGTGATCTCCAATAGTTTAAGAATTAGAGCATATAGAGTACATACACATAGCTATGACAACTTTCTAAGCAATCGGGTTTATGCGCTAACATGCTAAAATACTACGCTATTAGTGTTTTATTTCTTCATTCGAACATGGATAAATATAAAAATAAACGATTTCTTTAATTCTTCACAAAAATATTCTAAACACTATTTTGATATAATAAAAGTTTGTGAAAAATGTTTGAAACACACGTAACTTTTTATGTTATATACGCATTTTGCATCATTTACAGTGTATAGTACTTTTATATAGAATTAATATTCATCACATACTGACAACCGTAGAATCGGATGTCGAGCTACAAATTATTCGATGGACAGACGACAGAGTAAGAGTGGTTGCAGGTAGCTGCTGGATGCAGATCCCTTCTATCAGATCATTCTGGTAATAATCGTAGGAAGCCAATTATCAGCAATAGACATCCTATGACTAAAGACGATGATGGTACACCATAAAATTAAGATTAAACAATACTTTACAAACAATACTTTTTTTTGTTACAATTCTTATAAAATGTCAACAATAGTATGATAATAAACAAATTTATAAGAGTATGATAAAATATTTTCACTTTATCTTTAGGACAACTTTCTTTATTTCGTAATTTTTGTGCGACCCTGAGACAAATTCGCTACCTTTTTACCTCGGACCTAAACAGGTTTCTGACACAAAATTGGATGATCTCACCCGTAAAACATGTCCACATTCTTACTAAATACGGAAAGAATAATACACAAATTGCATTTATTTAACCCTATTCAACATATTACTTAGACTCAACATTCACTAGAAATTTTACTCTAATAAAATTCTACGTTGGCATGATTTAATAAAACCGTTGGAGTATGACAGGGTTTCGCGTTTGGTGGTGTATAGTGATATGACGGTGGTGAAATATACTAAACTCTTCTCTCGTGGTAAACGACTTACCATATTACACGATCTCCATCAATCGCACTCGCCGAACGAAACGTAGCAGCGTAGCTTAACATCTCTCTTCACCTCTTCATCATGATATGGTGGTGATTGGTACCACCCCAGCCAAAAAGGCCCATTGGTACTCTAGGTTTATCGAAGTCCAAGGAAACGTTTGGCTAATTACAAGAAATATAATTAATGGCTTCAGTTCCCAAGTCTTCATCTCTACTACCCAATACCCAAGTCTCATTGCACCACTAATATGCTTAAGCAAATACTCGTACAAGTTTTCCACATTTACTAATCTGTTTATAAAAACAGACAAGTCCAAATAAATCTGACATAGTAACATAAATATTTTTATTTTCGTAAAACACGTCAATTAGTAAACAGCCGAAAACCACAGGCATTCGGTCGAATCGACATCGGGCGACGCGAGGGTTGGCCGCCATCTTGGTTCGGGGATCAAATTAAATTGACATGTGGTTTATGTAGACATATTGTGCGCGCCTCGAAGCATTGTGTTGATACCCCTGGTTACACCGGTCCACTGATATGAGCGGGGAAAGCACGCCAATTTACGTAATGTGTCTGCTAGATTTGCAAACAAAATACGTGTGTCCAAATTGCTTCGTCCCCGTCCGTTAATTAATGCACCGTTGTGTCGATACTTTTGCATAAACAAACCTAAACGCCTGCAAAACGCCCCGTATTACAACGCAGACATTGATTATAAAGGGCATACATATTCTTGCCGCTTCCTCCTTCTAACATGCAAAACAAGATTTGCATGAAATTTCTTTAATGCATAAATGTTATTCAGCCCGAGGCAACGGCTGTCTAAATTATAAAACGCGGTCCACGGGAAGCGAACGTAATATCGGCAATATCGCCGCCCGAAGAGAAATCTCTTCCGAAGCGTTGTCGTTAAATTATCGCATCTCATCGGCGAGGCCAGACGCGGCGTCAGCGGACCAAGCCGAGTTTTGCATATCTACTAACTTCGCCAAATTCTCGCCATCACGTATAATGTAGACCTTCAAGGGGAGCCCTTGTTAAAGCCATTATCGAACCCTAATACTATTTTTAAATATGGCCATCCTAACTGAGCGCTTATGCGAGGAAAGAAAGCTGCCTGCGAACAGACACTTAATAGGATTGGATGAAGATGGTGAAGTAATAAAGCGTGTTCAGTAATGTATTTATACAAGATATAGTACACAGTCTCGCCGCGCGGATCGCCTTCACTTTGCTGTACAAGATTACAATTAACTTTTTCATCCAACTTTGCATTTAAGGTTTTTGTCCCCGCGCGAAATTTGTTATAACAACATTTAGAAAGTGTGGAAATTCTCCACTCAATTCTGGTTTGTTTCCATTCTTTCCATAAGATAAATCGTCGTTAAGAAACATGTCAATTAGGACGAAGAAACAGTAAAAAATGTTGTGTTAAGTAACAGTCAACGACCTGGTGTAGTATTCCAATCTTTATTACCGGCACAAAACGTAATGTGAACCGTCTTGGATATAAGTAAGACTTCTTGTCACTATAACAATTTACAGAAAAGGAAAAGTAAGACCTGTTCTAGTCTCGAAGAGTAAATGTTTATTTTTCATCCTCGTCCTCTCTATTACTAATACAGCCAGAGAACGCAATCTTCAACCTCAATCGCCCGCTCATAGAACGAATGGGTTGATTACATAATATATTGAATTACGACAAAGTACTCGATAGGATTTGCAAGCATCAGACAGTATCATTACTCTGATACCAAAATAAACGAATGTAGATAATGGACGGCGGGATCAATACAAAGTAATCGCAAGCGGATCCAATAAGCCGGGCCAAAACAACGGGGGGCCGCATCGCCCATCGCACGGGATCGGAGGCTGCGAGCCGAACATGGCGAAACAATATGGCGGCATGCAAATAGCTCGGCCATTATCGCACCTGGGCAGCGCGAGCCGCCCCGACGAGTAAACAAGATTACGGGAATTGAATGGCTAATTAGGGGAAAAGAAGCGGCCTCACCGAACAAGCTGAGTTATCGCGCCTCGTCTCCGCCATATTTCACGACGCTTAACTAGCCTTTATTGTTTGGCCGCCTCTTGTTTAGCTAAAGAGGCTTGTTAGCTTATCTCCCAAGTCTAGCTACACTGCTTTAACTGTCGACGTTACGAGGAACTGACGTTTACTACCTTACTCCGCCTCCGAGTCTGCCGAGTAACCTTAACCGAACCGGGCCTAGCAGACCAACTAAAATACCAGAGATAAAAATAATTCGGTTGTCTTAAAAGTGGACGCTGACATCATAATAAATATGATGCATTCGTCAATTGGACAGGGTCTTTTAGTGTTGTAGATACGCGTCCATGTCACAGATAACAGAATTAATAAGGCGAACGTGGCGACAACCAAGTTACGCCCGCAATATTACTTTTCGATGAAGGCCCGCGTGGTTCGGCCGACATCACAGAAGAAAGCACTTTATCATTATTCAATTAATTAATTAGTGACTTTTATAGATAATAAACTTAGTATATTTACGACTTAGCTTCGTTAATTTTATGTTATCTGTTTAATTGTACGAGCCTTCGGCGACGGCGGCAGCACATTATCACAGTATCATGCATGACGCTCCGGCAATATTATATCCTATGATTATTTCGATCACACTTTATGTGCTCATCGTTAAAACTTCTAATAAACTTTATGGACTTCTACTCCTGTTATAATTGATCATAATAATGGTATAATGGTAGTTATAATTAAACGATTTTAAGGTTATTAATTACAGATGCAACAGACAGCCTGGCATTTGAAGCCCGTACACGGTTTTATTCTAACACGCTGACTCGTTTTAATGATTATCTTATTAATGATGATAGCGAGGGTTGTTACTAATAATTTATTATACGCCACTTAAAATAATAACATAAACATGATTACGAATAAATTATAATTAGTCATATAATGTACGAATGTTTAAAATAAGCCATTTGACATTTATTCATTCATCCCTTCACTCGTCCTCCTAGGTATCAGTCCAAAACATTTGTATTTACATCGAATTATTAATTACAAATCACTGGATCCCTAAATAAAACAGATTACTTGTAGATCAAGTTTCACATCTAGGACAAAGGTTTTATTTCCTTAATCCGTCTGGAGAAACTATTGAAATATCGAGACATGCGCTTACCATAATTTAATATCGTGTTAGGCTCGTCAGTCAGCCCACACAGGGCCTAGTAAATGCAAGATTAATGAACGAAGTCGATGCAGGTACACGGCTCTGACGAACACACTTTATTACATTAGGTAATATTTACATGTCGAAATATATTTCAAAACGCTTTCTATAGTACTTCAAAAACAGATTTCTGCAGAATCATCAACGACAAATAAATATTTAATTGTAATTTCAATCGGTTATGTCGCCAGAAAATCCTTATTAATTTGTGAAAGCTTTTAGTGAGCCGCAATCCTGAAAGCCAAACACTTTGTCTAGAAGAAGTCAGAAAGTTCCATAATTTCTTTGCCGAGATAAGAGGCGAAAGTTCACGCAGAAGCGGAGATTTATGACATCACCGCCGTTCCTTTCACTAAATAATAAAAGGCCGCTGTAAAACGCGGTGGAGGCATAAAAGTTTTACGTCCATACAACCCGTTGGTGTACGTAAACTGAGCATGTAGGGCGTCGCGTTAGGATGCTAAATCTCCATAAAGAGTAATCAGTGTCGACACAATAACGCGTTACCTCATAAATTGTAACGCCACGCTGATATCGCTTTTGTCTTCGGTGTCAATGTGCGCGTGAACCGCTGTCAATCATAATAAAACGGGTATATTAATTGCAAATATTAAAACATAAATCGGGTAGGGCCGGTCACGTCTGCTGCTCGCAATTTGAGGTGTCAGCTTGCGCTCTAGGCAGCCAAAAAACGTCGTGGGAGACCTAGACGTAGATAGAGTCATGAAATTGACAAGTTTTCCAAAGATTCGCTCCAAATCGCACAAAACCGCAAGTCTGGAAAAAAGAGGGAAGGACTTAGCAGTGCGAGAAATGCCTGAAAAAAGAACATTCATAAGCTGAAAAAAAATAAGCTGTGAATATATCTAACCACATTCCTTAATCTCCAATCCAATTCTTTTTAATTTCGAAACATACCAAAACAATATTATTCATGTATTATTGAAATGATACATAATTAATTAATGATGAATTAGGTATACATCTAATATTTTTCTGATGGCAAACGTAATTTGAATACCAATAAGGTAATAAAGGCCAATCAATCGGAAATAATTTATTTCAAATATGCCTTCTTCAAACAGTAAAAGATCGGAAATATTAGAAATACATATGTTCTAATTGGCATTGAACCCTCAAGTTGTGATAAAAAAAAAGTCGAAAATGTGGACAAACTAAAAATTAAAACTTTAAACTTACAAATTCATGATACTGATTTTCAGTAGTGTCAAATCACAGACTAGCCACACGAAGAATCCGTTTCAAAACTACTTCTAAACCCGAGGTATACTTTCAAAACATTCCTATACCTATAACATGGAGTATAATATAACCTTTTAAAGTGGATAATGATACCTTTATAAAGAGGTAATACTACCTTCATAACAATCGCTAATACGCAATTTGAGCACGGTTAAATATAAAGCTTGTGCACCGGCTATTTCTCGTATAGCCTCGGAAAAATGACCTGTAAAATGAAAAGGTAGAGGGGACCCGCTCCGGAAAAACACAAGAAAGAGGATGAGGGCCTTTATTACTCGGTGCGTACTTATATAATGTTACACTATCTCAAAGGAAAGCAGGGGACAACGAAACTACATAGCCAAAAGGGTTGTGCTGCCATAAATCTATGGTGTTCTCTCGCTTTTATTTTGTTTGTCGTGATTTGGGAATGTAATATCATACATGTAATTTCTAGGTAAAAAAATATACTTGAAAATTGCAACGAAAAAATCTTACATATTAATGCGTACTGGTCTGTCAAGGATGAGACTCAAACTCAAAGGATATACTCACGTGTTAAGGTTTTTTATGGATTGGTGCTTAAAATTAACCTTTTTTTATTATAGGCAATGATTTACTTCGTGCCCATAAAGTCGGAAAACACCCTTAGCAAGAATTCGTTTTAAACTTATATGTCTACGCTTGATCTCATAAAGCTCCTAGTGACACTTTGTTACTGTTATTTGACATAAACAAGGTCATTAACCCATCCTCATTCCCAAACAAATAACATTGTTACCTTTCCCGTTGTAACTACTAGCTTAGCAACTAAAAGACAGATTCCTTGTTATATTTAAATAGGTTATGTTTACAGTAAACAAACGGAATTAAAGGCAGCAGATAACCTGATCTAAAATATTAATCTATGTACATATGTTATTAGGAACAAACGGTGTGTGTTTTGCGAACGTACGTCAACCGTTATATCTGTAAACAAGGTAAGAATAAACAAAAGCGATATTAACGAAAATAACCTATGGGAAAAATATTTCTACCCACATAGAGGCTTTCAGGGATATACAGAATGCTTCAAATTCTAAGTGGATCATTGATTTCTGGGAAGTCTGGCAAATTCAATTTAATACTTTGCTTATTCAATATCACATCATAAACAATATGTAATTTACGTACATACCTACTTTGACTAGGAGTATGTATATTGTATATAAAGATATATTTATCTTCTGCGGTCATATTGAGTTGTACATTGTTTCAATTTTGTAATGTTCAGGATAGAAGTCCCTGAAGAGTGATTCACGCGTTAACAATGGGTAAACTAACAAACGGGTTGTGAGTTAGATACCCACGTGAAAAGGTAAAACAGATATGCAGCTATATTTTAAATTTCTTTGAAGGGAAAATATAATTTTTCACTTCTGGCTAAGAACAATCTATCAAATTAAAAATACGTAAGAACTAAAAAGGTTTTAGGCTAGTTTTAGACGCTGCAGCTGCGGAATCGAAGTTATTGAGGGAGTGACCAAAATCCAAATCACAATTCAACTCAAGGAGAGCTGTTGTCTGCGCCGTAACAAGTAAAAAAAATATATTTTTAACAGCATTATGTACATGTTTCGTACATGCTAACAATTTGTAGCGCCAAGTGAACCCGGTGCATGTTGGAAAGGTCAGTAATTTCCCCGCATTAAGGTCTCAAACGTACCCGCCACTTAACTTGGCGACAAATGAGCAAGCTGTCACGTTTATGTCACGTAATTACACACATGTTTATAATTAAAGTCCGCTGATACGCCGCGCTTCCTTCTACGCTACCCTCCGCTTCCGAACATCTATGTTGGCTTCCTTGCGTTAGAATAAAAATAAAAACCATCCAGCTCGCATAAGATACGTTCCCACGCTATTACGTCACTAGATTGACTTGTACTGTTATGCCTTTTATGAATTCCAGTTCTTTATTTATGAAATCAAATTATCTCAGTCTGTCGAATGAATTCTATGAATCTGTAATCGTTTATTGGATTTCAGATATAGAGATTACGGTTTGTCCTAGCTCTTGTGTATCCGATTTACAATTTATTGGGAGCAATTCAATCAGATTCTTAATATAACTACAGCAGATTACAATTTTGAGTTACATCAAAAATAATAATAAATATTTTACTACGAAAACAAAACATACATTTTCGTAGAAATAGATTTGGCAAACCCTTAAAAACTCTACTGTCGTCAATATTAGAAGCATTCTGTTCATAATCCTAAAGTATGACTAAATCTACCTTTATTTATACATAAAATGCAAAGCCGAGAGCTAAACCTAGTGTGTAAAGACGAAAATTGGTAATAAACACACGACTCAGGGATGTAACCTAATATAGCACAAGCGTGCGATGTGACAATCTCAGCGGACGTGTCATAATTCAATAAACCGCTCTAAACCGCCTAATGGAGGGTACACTTCCATCTAAAACAAACGCTGTCTACATTTTAACCCCTCGATGTGTTTAGAGTCCACTCCCGGCTAATGGAATCAGCTCAGGTAAGGAACATTGCGCCAATTAATTTCATAAACCAATTGTAACTTGAACACTCGCGCCTTTAACAAACGGAATAAAAATACGACCGACGTTTCCATTAATTAAATTATTAACTTCATGAGAAATTTTATAATTAATATAAAAAGGCAATTAAAATAGATTAAATTGTATTGCTTAAAAATTTCGCCAGTATTTTTGGTGCCTTTTGTGTTTATATGTTTTTTATCTAGTCGGGTTTTAAATTAAGAATCTGTATACAGCTTGCACAAATGTATCATAGTGGCCTCAGGCTTCGTCTAAGTTGAGTATGAAGGTTTCAGGTCATAGGTGAACCATGTCGACTCAATATGGCTTCAAGACCGGATAACAGTTTATTGGCCTGTTTATAAAAAAGTTTCAGTTAGACTGCCTCGGTGGCGTGGTTGTACTGCGGTACGACTACAAAGCTGAGGTCTCGGGTTCGAATCCCGGGTCGGGCAAAGTGATATTGGATTTTTCTGTTCATTATCAGCCCGGAGTCAGGAATTTGTGTCCGATATGTCGATAGGCTCGCCCCCTATCACATCATGGGACGGAACATGCAAGGCGAAATGTGGGTGTCCTAGTGGTGCCTCTGCCTACCCCTTCGGGGATAAAGGCATGAGTTTATGTATGTACCTATGTATACAAAGTTTCATTACAAAATCAGCCTATGACAACGTTCTCTAACAAAGCTAAGAACAACGCCATTCATATTTGAAATAAATCGTGTATTTTTGTGATTTCCAAATATATGGAATCCAAGCTAAACTAAAAATAAATTGATCTCTATAGTTTACTGTTTATTAAAAGCAAATACGCTGCAATAAAATCATTTTTCCCATTTAAATGTGAGTACAAACAGATTCCGGTTTGAGTCATGCATGGCGTCTGCTACATTTCATGCTTCGGAGGCTGATTGCGGACTTGTTAAGATGTCGCTGTGTCTGTATTTCTATTCTTAATATGCAAACATATCTTTGATGCCGACATGGATGCTCAAGCAACATAAATTTGCTTCATTTCTGTATATGGATGTGAATTTATTAGAAGAGAGCAAACTCATCTTTTAATCTTACGGACCTTTAGATAGATATTTCTGTCAACTAATATATTAATTATAATCAAATTTATTTATCAATATAATATATTTTTTGTAAAAATGCTAATAATTATTATTTAAAGAGCAATAACAGTCAGGGCTTTTTAAATCCTTTTTTCCATATTCTGTTGGCGTTCCAAACAATAATATTTCAGTACTAGTAACTTTCAATGTAACCGGTCGGTTGTTCCGTCTATTTTAAGACGTTATCTGGAGATCTGGAGGTATGGTATGGGCGACGAAGCCGCGGCCGCGCGGTGACAAACAACATTCGTGCAAGACATTTATGCCACGTCATGGCCCTCAATAGAAACGCTTCGATTTACCTTCCACGACCCGCTTTTTGTCAGATGTCTTTTTTATTGCACAACAACGATTTATTCACAATTTTAATAAGGCTAATATTACGAATCAACAACAATTTTTGATGAAACTTTTCTGAATAAAACGATAATCAACAAATAATCTCCAGTAAATCATCAAAGAAAAAGCAACATTCCACGTACCGTGATTGAGACAACCCAATTTCTGAAACTGAAGTGTCGTCAGATACCTTAAGAAAAGTCGAATTTAAATATCTTTGGCAAAAATTAAAGGCAATACCAACCCGAGATCAAAGCGATAGCGTCACTTCAACTTTTTTTGTGGAACCGATACCTACTCTTCATTTCCTTTTTAATACGGATTCAATATAGCGATAAGAACATCGGAAGACTTTCACAAAAATCAATGTTCAGTAGATCGCGGTTGTATTTTTGTGTTCGTCAAGCGGTCGTCCCGTCGCGGACTAGATTAATAGATGTGAGTGCCGACTTATTGGAAGAATAGAAGTGAATGAGTAAATTGTGAGCGTAGGTTGGAGTAAAGACAATGCGTAGCCCGCGGTGGGGGCAATAGGGGGATCATTTGTATGCGTAATGGAAGATCGAATTTCGTATTTGTTCGTGGGGTCGTTAACAGCACCTTCGCGCTTGTTTATAAAGAAAACAGAACCCTTTACCGACGAGAACCGCGGGGCTGCGGCGCGCACCGAAACCTTACCAATACTCCAACTATTCATGAATAATAAAATCACAACGTGAATCCGTATACCGGCTCCTTTTAATATTTATTACTTTACACGCGTATATGTAATTTTATTAACAATAAAATTGAAACTGTAAAGTCGAGTTAAAGTGACGAAATAACTTTAAATACATATTAATGATTTCAGTAAAATAAACTAATAACTTTATAATCATAGTACGTACACTATAAACAACATTGTTTTGAACTATTATACCTACGTAACGGTTTGTACGCAACGTGTCTGAAACAATACCGAATAAAAGTTAGGCATTGTGAGTTACACCAATCTTTATTTCTCAAACTAAGTAAATGCACCGCATAATCGCCACACCTATTACAAATAGGTATCTTGTATCGTACAAATCAGACGAACTTTTAGTCACATAACATCCAATTTAAAATAAATATTTTACACAAACGTGTCTTGATGCTGAATCGAACCTATGGTCTTAGGGTCACTCGTTAAAAATTTCAAACCAATTCAACGTTTTAAAGTGCTCGAAAATCGACTTTAAAGACTCCGTTACATACATACACACATATATTATATACAGGCGAAGCTAATAAAAGCGTGTGAAAAAGTAATTCATTTTGTGAGACAATCTTTACTTTGGCGTGTACTTCGAGTCCAGTTTTAACTACCCACTGCTGAGTTGGAAGTGTTTCTCCTTTACGTGTCCAAAATGCGCCCCAAAGCTACAACAAACTATTTGAGCTCAAATGCACTCAATAAACAGATTTTTGCGTCTGTCATAAGTCATGACAGATTTGTTTAATAAGTTATGCTCAGCGATCATGATAACTTACAATTAGGTGCAATTAGTCTACAATAAGATGAAGTAAGGGCCATTTTTTTTTTAAATTGAATTGAATTGATGATAAAGTAACAAACAGAACTTAGCAACATCAAATCAGAATATTGAATTCAACTGGAATCCATGTTCTAAAATACACAGAAGCATTCGGATAATCAGTATTGTACATGGCAACGGTTATTTTTTCCTATACCTGTTTTATATTTGTGATTCCAGTAGATATAGTTATATCGACCAATTTTCACTACATGACTTTTTCATTCACAATCAGTTTTTTTCATGAGCATATCTTTTTGATCTTACATTGCGCCCGCTTCTTATACACAAGTTTATTAAAAGTTTCTACATTTACGCATTATATTGATTATCTTTTTATTACTAGAACATAATTGGATATCGACGTAAAAAATATACAATTTCACGGTGAAATTACATCGAGTGAACACGAAGTTTTTTACTTTGTACAAAGATTGTTTAGTGGATACGACATGCCTTAAACTCGATGGAGCATGAACAAAAGTCACGCGCCAAGGATTTTGGTATCACACATCTCGGATGCGTTGGCTTCGCCTTAATGTGCTCGAGCTTTCAATCTTCTCGTGTCCGTAATATGAAAATACGATTGATATCGATCACAATCGATGCCTCGCACCGGATGACAAACCAAATGTTTCAAACATGGAATTCTCTAAGAAGATTAACTTACAATGGAGTGTTGGTGTTGTCATATTATGTTTCTGTGTAATTCTGCTTTATATTGTCTGTTGGAATTATGGAAATATCATCGAATCTTTACACAACAACATAATAAATTATAATCAATCATGCCAGTCGTAATGGTTGCAATAAAAGGAAACGATAAAAGACATTAGGTACGTAGAGTCAACAGTATAAAACTTCATAAAAGAGGGAGAGGACTGAATTAACTCAACAAAGAGACACTACCTGTAACCCCAAAGTGACTTTGCGAGTGCATGTACAGTGTACCTCGGGAGGGAACGAAAAATACAAACATATTGTCATCCAAAACGTCCGACAATCTAATACGAAAAGCAAGGAAACATGAAATCAAAAAAGTTATCTCGCCCACGTGCAAGATTTAGCTTATAAGGTTTATTACTTTTTGTAATAAAATTAAGTAATATGCTAAGCGATATGATTTACAAAATGTGGACCATCACGGGCTGCATGCTCGGTGTCAAGATCACGTCGTAGCGTCGCGCCGCAACGGGTGACACGCGCTCCCCACTACAACCCCGCGCCCCTCTCCTACAACCCCCACTGACACCCCCCGCCGCCGCCCCCGCCGCTCACCTCACGCCCGCTGTCATCCTTCTGTTACCCTCAACCCTCGAACCACGCATGCTCCAATTATAATCTGCTTAGGGATGTCTATTGTCGATTAACATTTCCCTTTTATTTTTATCGGTAACAATTCTTGGCATCTCTATAAAATTAGTAAAATTGCACGGCTAAAGCAAACCGGATGTGGACTTGAAAAATGAAAAGATTACTTAATTTTTATTTTTTTCTAATGCCACTGTAACAGTAAATGCGTTGTAAGAGTAAAGCGTGGCTTTCGTTACCAAATAAGTGATAGGGTTAAGCGTGATATCCAGATAACTCGATATCTCGACACGGGAGAGGGCGGCATTATCCGGCGCTGAGTGCGCGCGCAGTGGCGTCGCGCGGAGGGCATCAAATCGCCTGCGGAGGGCCCTCGGTTCGCGCGCGTTTTCGCCTTCTCTCGCGCGGTCACTTGACACAACACCTCCGGAGGCGAGAGGTACGGTGTTCAGTACCTGGCGCGGTCACTGACCGATATGGTGATCACGATTGACCTACGCCCCGCGCTTAGAATCTGATTGACGTGCCGTGGCCGCGATCACAGCTAACACACGACAGCACTCCAGGTCGCCCGAGTCCCCGACCCTCGGTAGCGTGACATCCAGTAATATGTTTGTGAGCGATACCCGCTCTGTGTCCGAATTTAATTTGTTCCTCATTGTTTTTCGTGTTTATTGTTTTCGTAAAATGTGTATGCCTGCTGTGTAAAGTGAATTTATGGGCGGCTTCTTCACGTCGCATCGTCGTGAGTTACTAATGGATTAACGCTAGTATATCACTGACAACACAATGTTAATTCGCACGTTGTTTGTTAAAATATACGACCAACGCACTGTTTGGCCCCAATATGACCTCAAAATATTTTCAACGTATTTTTATTTTATTCCAATATTTATGGCCATCCAAAAATTAAATCTGCAATATTTAAGATCTTATAATTGTATTCATAAAATACACATCCCTGCATGGGCATTTTAATTATATAAAGAAGATTTACAATTTTTTATCCATGCTTTTTTATATTCGTTTCTTTTGCTTTTAAAATAAGTACTGTGAAAATATTACATCACTAAATAGACTTAGCAAAGCTTATTTCATATTGTCATTTTGTCAAAGACCTTATTTTTTATGAAATAAAAACCATTCTTTCACTGGTTTAGTTAGTGATGTTAGTAAATGTAGGCCAACGATGATTCATGCAAGCTTCAGTAGCATGTTTTTACGTTACTTACTTTTTGTAATGGATTCCGTAAAAATAAAAACACCTGGCGCTGTCAACCGCGTTATTAATTGTTTTCATTTGACTACCTATATTTATTTTAATACTGTTAATAGGTAGTTTTTGTTTTTCCTTTCTAGTAATTTTTTTCCTGTTATAATTCAGACTACATGTACACGCGCGTCAAAGTTTTTACAAATATCTACTACTTTTCTATTTTTTTTTATATTTAGCAATTATTTTGAGCTTTATTAGTATCAGTTAGTATCATAAATTTAACTTTTCACTGATATCGAAATTGTTTTACACCATATTTTAGACAAACATCTTATTAAAATAAAATATTTTATCATTCGCGCCTTTACGTTGCTTGGTAAGATAGTTAAGTAATTGTACCCGTCTAACATAATGGCATGTTGAAAAGCTGAATATTGAAAAGGCACACGTCTATGCCAGTCATATTGATTAAATCTCACGGATGCTATTAACTTTGTAGAATATGCAAGAGCATACGACAGGCATTAACGGCACTGAAGCCCGTACATAAATTAGCTTCGATTTGTTCGCAATTATGTGCTTATACTAAATTGCTGGAAGATTCGTCTGTGGTTAATGGTTCGGCTGAGATCGTGACACATGTCGGCTCGGCCCGTCCGATGCTCGCATCGCGTTCACACGATACACAGCGCCTATTGTACAACCTGTCACTATTTTGTCGACTCACTGTCCATTTTTCATGTCGTATTTCTTAGATTTCGTATGTCACGTGTCATAAATACACACGCACGCGTTATTGGTGGGCCCGCTTAATATCCTTCGCTAATGCGACGGTGGCCCGACAAGAGGACAATTTCCGGGCCGCTCCCCACCTTCCCGTCATTACAACTAGAAACAATTCTCAACCATTATAATCATTAATGATGCCGCGACGCCATTAAGGTCCGCTTACATTGATTTTGTCTTTCCATTATTTATTGCTGGAAAGTCAATTATCCAGACCGCAGCTTTACTTGTTACAAGTTCCATGATTTATGCTTGGCCATTAAATATTTTTATAGTTTATCAAATTAATTATAACAGCCTTATATACTGTTCTTTACTCTTCTGTTATGTTAGCTATATGCTCGGCCTCATTATTTGGAGCGCTCTTTTTAAGCCGCTCTTTACAGCGACATAATTCGAAGTGTTGACAGATGCAGGGCTAATGACAAATTAACAGTTAAAACTCGTGGAAAGGCGTGACAAAAAACAAAAAGTCACGAGTCGGGGCTTTTATCTCAAACCCTGTTTTGCAAGGAAGGCGTTTATTTTAAATGACTCGGGGTACTTTTCGGTACACTTGGTTCTCTCTTTCAAAAAGAGATTTTGCAACAAAGAACTCACGTGTACATTGAAAATAAGCAATAATATTGTTTATAAATTCCTGTATTAGTTAAATTAATAGAGAAATCGGATATTTTTATAAATAAATTTGATCTATAAATAAATCTCAAATGTATTGGAAGCAATAAAAAAATCCACAATACTATAAAATATACTAAAAATTTCAATAACGAAATAATTGAATTTTCACAAGGTCTTTAATAATGACAATTATTGAAGAGCAAGTTAGAAAGCAATAAAGTGGTCCCTATTGAGAAACAGTTTTTAATTGTTTATAATAATTAATGATTGCAATAAAATTATAAACATTTTATTATAAGAATAATGCATTCAATGGACAATGTTACTAGGTATGCCAAATCGCTTGAAATGTTGTCTCAGTAAAGCCTTTATGTATACAAACACACTAGTTTTTGTTGTAGTCAAAAATACCTAGTAGTTTTGATTTTATAGGTATTCAAAGTTTTGAAAAATATCGAGTCCCGCTACAGTCACGTGATCGCCTGTGACGTCATTTCGCAACGCGCCGCACGGACCACGACTCGCTTTGTATCAAATCGCCAGCGATTATATTAGTTGTAATAGCTTGCGCAATGTTTTGTTGTTGGTTTTCGTTCGCGTATTACGTTTATAGTTTAATAATAGTAAATATTATTCGATTAATAAAATGGATGAAGGATTCGAAAAAGGGCAACCGGATAATCTACCTAAAATAGATGGATTAATGGTTGCGCATTACTTATCAAATGGCCTGTTGGTAACGGACCAGACGCGGCTGCCTACATGTTCACGGTGGTCGCGGGTTCAAATCCCAGGGCACACCTCTGACTTTTCGGAGTTATGTGTGTATTGATAGTCAATCACCACGCACTTTAACGGTGAAGGAAAACATCGTGAGGAAACCTGCATACCGTAGCGATTTTAAAGAATTTCTACGGTATGTAAGTCCGCCAACACGCACTAGGCCAGCGTGGTGGACTATATGGCCTAACCACTCTCAATCGATTCCCTCGATTGTAGAGTAGGCCCGTGCCCTGCAGTGGGACGTATATGGGCTGATATAGAGATATAGATTACTTATCAACAAATAGTGATTTCGTTGCCGCCGAAATGCGAGGAATAAAAATGCAACGGTAAGTGAAATTTCCGTGCTACTACTTATGCTTAATAGTTTATCTGTTCTAAATTGTTTTATCAAAACAAAATACTCAACTAATGTCGTAATGGAAGAATGCAACTCAAATAGTAGAACTACCTACCTACCATTAAATTTGTAAGTTAAAGACAACAAATATGTATGTATTATAGTTTTGTAGCTATTGGTAGGCACGTATGTATAATATCTACCTATATTGTAACGCTCTTCTTAGTAAATTTAAATGAATACATACATACCTATATTGATTTATTGCAAACTAGCTTCCGCCAGCAGCTTCGCCCCAGTTTCCCTCAGAAGCTGTACATTTTCCCAGTATTAAAAGTAGCCTATGTGTTATTCCAGACTTCGTCCAGATCCTTTCAGTAGCTGTTTTTGTGAAAGATAACAAACACACACACTCACAAACTTTCGCATTTATAATATTAGTAGGAAGTAGGATAGGTACTTATGTAGATGTAGTGGGTTGAACGTTACAGATGTACTAAACCTTTTTTATTTGTATTTTTTTACTTACAAAATACGTAAGGCCATTTTAATCTCATTTTTATTGCAAATATAGATGTTTGAACAGATGTACTAAACCTTTTTTAGTTATTTGTTTTTTTCTACTAATAAAATACGTAAGGCCATTTATTTATATTTGAAACTTATTTCAAATCGGCAAGAGACAGCAACAATAAACTGTACTTTTATCTCCAAATGAATCTAACCTCTTCATAGCTTTTATCCATTTTTTCGCATTTTAACGTCCTTTGGAACTATAAAAAACAACTTTTCTGGCGAATTGGTATTTGTGTTTGTGCATTTAGGCACAACACATGATTTCCTAGTATTTGGATTGGACATTGTTAAAAGTCTTTAGGTATAAACGTAATATTATAGTACTCTGTGGGTATAAATTCAACGGCACGGGCGCGCGACCACGAGCGGACTGAGTGAGCCAGTGAGCGTGTTGTGGTATGACGTCACATCGTAACCGGCAGCCCGGGTCGTACGGTTACAACTTGTTTTACTTCTAAATCGGAAACTAATTGACATATCGAAGTAATTCTTTCACTAGTATTTTTTATTTTTGCCGGAGAATATGGAGTGCTAATAATCAAAATTAGTTAACATTCTTCATTAGCGTTCTTTGTTCGAAAAAAGTATTTACTAATGTAAATAACGTTCAACGCAAATATCCTTAATTCAAAAAAAAAAGTTTACATCAAAGAAAATCAAAGTCTTTAAAACCTTATTCAGACATCTCCAATTAAAATAATGTATAAAAAGAATGTTTAATGCGTAACATATCGTACTAATAACATACTGTATTAATTAAAACTACAAGCTACTGTTAATTAACATGTTGATAATACTAAAAGAATATTTATTGATAAACAATACTGTCCCGTTTTAATATCCATAAAATGTGTTTGCCAGCGATAAGACAATAAAATTATATCGTCAGCCCATCAATCACGTTTCCATCCCACCGTCAATGAATAGCACAAAACAAACACAAATTGAAATTTTAGCATTTAATTAGCAATAAAACGTGAGTTATCATCGAAGCCCAATGAACGTGTGTGATTCGCACGGGAGCACGACTCACTCCCACGATAATTACAACAAATAATGTATGCGGCAAATCATACACTACGAATGAGGCATAAAATGTTAGGGCTGAGGCTTGGGAACGAGACAGACGTAATTACCCGGCGAGAATGTGGCAAGTCCTGCGGCCGGCCCAGCCTCCCGGCCGCCACACTAAACTACGAATAAAGCGCTTGCTACGGTGCCCTTAGCTCGTTAATTACACTTGAAAACTTTACATACATGTCGCAAATTTTACAACCCCAGCGCCGACTTTAATTGTTATGAATAGCGTTTTGACATACTCCATTTAAAAGTTTTAACAAAAAACAGTGAGCATTCGCTCGGAAGGACGGCAATAGTTTCCCACAGTCCGCTCTCGGCACGTCACGGAATCAATATCGTCTTTTATCTTATAAAACGTGCTCCACATACACACACAGTCCCACACACATTGCGCACATAGTCTCCGAGCAAGCACAGACAGCGTGACACTAGGCTTGGAAAAGCACACGTACCTACTCACAGAATAAATACACGAACCGATCCAGATAATTAATCTAAATTTCTTCGCTCGCGCTTATTTATTCACACGTCTCTAAAACTCGCGGAGTTTAATTAAGTCTGTTCTTGACTCGTGATATGAATGCTCAGCTTTAATTATTACAATTATTATTCTAGTTTCAAACTATAAATGAATGAACGAAATAATTAAACTTAAAAAATTGTATTTAAGTTTACTAATTATGTATAAGCTGTTTTTTGGCGTGTGCAATAAAAAGCTACGTCATTCCACTTCAAAATGTAAATGTATTTCGAAAGGAAGATACAAATAATACACACGTGTAACTCAGCACGCAATTCATTGACATTTTTTTACAACACACGACCGTAAAACTTTTACTCCAATTAAAATAGTTGGGCAACGTTTTTATAGCGGAGCAGGCTGACTGATGACGATTATTTGGGCCAGGAGTTAAGATTAATACGACTCAAACAAACGGGAGCCTTGTTAATGTTAGTGTAAATACACTAAATAAAACGTGTTTATTAGTCTACAACTGTTCAGTAAAGTGGACTATAGAGCTCTTGAACATAAACAATGCAGTGTAATTGCACTGGTGTTGCGCAATATTGTTTTTATACCATTATTGTTTGTTTTAGTTGTTAAAATGCGTTGAAGAACAAATACAAAATATGAACTCAAGGCTGAATATATTAGTCGAACATTCGTGACTCATTGAACAGTCGGTAGTAACGTTTCGGGAACATTACTGAGCTATTATCAAAGCGACTGAGTGGAGCGAGTTCAAGTGCAAGAACAACTCGAATGTATGTACATCTACCCGGTCAGAAATACATCAGTCAGCGTCGATGGCATGGGAAAACGATACACCGAGAGGCGGCCTCCTTCCTGCTTGCCTTTTATGCACCGACTTCTCTTACAAATGCACGATCGTATATAAATTTCAAACCGTTTCGTTGTCGGCAATTTTATAACAATCGTTCTTGGTATTTCCACAAATTGTTTTGAGAATAATAGTTTTAAACGGCGGCGTAATTTGCGAGCTGGGGTAATTACATAATTTGTGCCATAGTCTTTAACTTAACAAACCGACTGCCTCGAGCAGACGTCGCGTCGCATGGAATGTCGCACTGTTACACTATTACAGAAGCTTCTTTTAAATCACTAACCCGTTTTAAGATGATCTTTTTAGTCTAAAGTTGTTCAGTAAGTACCGGAATACAAAAGAATCGCTCTTAGCAAGTTAAATATTCTGCTTATCCAGTTTCGATGAGTAAATTCTGTACATTTATTGAATTTCAAAAAAACACGAATCTCGTAAAATTTTCAATTTACGCAAATAGCATTATTAAATTCAAATACTCCCGATCGCTTGAGTATTGTTTCAGGCTGTTACTTACATTGAATTTCAATTTAAACATCTTTAAGTGATATTATTATCTTTATTCAAATCAAGCACGTCAAGTTTACTTTGTGAAAAAGTTTAAACGTTTGAAAACTTTATGAAAATTTGTTTCGTGACTCGTCAATCGACATCTCGGCAGTACAAAACAAAGTTCCGTCTCTGGGGCTTTAGATTCCCTGATGTTTGTCAAATCATACTTAAACCTGTCAGGAGGCGCTTAAATCAATTTATTATGAAGGTACTGGAAGATACTTCAACCAATGTGTTTACCCGCATGTACGTATGTAAATCTGCCGTTCGTTGCTTCTTGAAAAAGCCGTATGGGAAATTCTAAGCCTCTTTTATTCCTTATCCTTGCGGGATAATTCGGGCCCATAGGACAGGTTTTTACATAATTTCGCCGCTGCGTTTCCCATTGGTTCCGTGAAATCACTTTTATAAGGATTCTATTGCTCCCGCGGCGCGATTCATTCAATTAAGTAACGGTTTTATAAATCAAAACACGTTATTATTTCGAACGCAAATGTCCAATTTGAAGGGGACGGGTTGCGAAAACATTTTAGAGAGTAAAAAGGGTAACCGAGGTACGCTGTCGTATTTGTTGTCAACAATGTTTGCAAGGGTAATTGTTAGACATAGACATGCAAAGCGCTGAGATCACCGAGCCGCCCCTACGTCACAGCGGGGGCACCGCGCAGGTCTTTGAACCGTGCACTGTTCACTGCGTACCTACCTACGTAATAGTGTTCATATTTAAGAATTTCACTTCGTTTTGTGCCACCCAGCGAGTTTGCTTTGAATGTGGAATTAAATGCTTTCTTCTTCTTAATGATCACATTCATGGAATAAAAATAGTGATTAGTGTTTACTCAGCCGTTTATTTAAAAAGTTCGTTATTACTAGAAATTGAATTAGACGGTGGGTCCTGTGTAGTAGTTACGACAATAATATAAATTTTGCTTGGAACTAAGTTCTTCGTAACTAAACTATAGGTTTCATTTACAGTTTTTTTTTCGAAAGAACACAATTATGGGTAGGTATACTTTCATCAATTACATTTTTAATGTGCCATATTGAAGTTCCCCATCGAGAAAAAAAACGTGCCATGTGCTAAAATATTTATAGATAATAATTTAATCCATAAATCTGAGAAATCGATACAAAAAACTACATAAAAAAAACTTATTCAATGCGGCAAACACAAAAGGAGCCCTTCATCTTTCGTACAAAACGCTTTTATTCACACTTTAACGCAGTAGGTTCTTTTCACAAAAGGGAATTTAACCGCATCTCGTGTAGAACATGGGTGCGTTGTGATCCGTACAGTTGCGTCAGGTCTATTGCGCGGAGTCCCTCGTCTTACGTATGGCTCGGATTTTTTGTCGTCTCTAATAACTCGACGAGCTTTTGACGGCTCCTCGGCGCGGACGCAAAAAACGGAGCTTCAAGCTCGGCACAAGCGAGGGTCGGGACTCGGGGCGCGCGCTCGCACTCGCGCCAGTCAGCCCGCAACTCTCATGGCAAGCGGTCGCGCACCTCGCCACACACGACGCCACACACGCGCACAACCTGTTGACAAACAAATTTACAGATCATCTAATCAGTGAATCAAAAATGACAAACACGAATATTTAAATAGTTATACATATCACAATGATAAACGTTAAGACAGTGAAAATGTGAGTGAAATGATCAAACAGTTGTGAAGTGGACTTGGTAACACTGGAAGTCAGGATGACGATGAAATCGCTCAAGTACAGCGAGCGTGACGACATGATGGACGGGTTCAGCCCAGTGCCGCCGCCCCTGCCGCGCCGCCAGCCCGTCAGGAACATCTACGCCGAGCCCTTCGTAGATCCTAGGTAAGTTCACCCACTATCCAATCATGCGCGGTGAGTATGCAGGTAACAGATACAGATATAAATATTATGCCATTTTGTAGAATGTTATATTTTCGTAGATATGAGTAGTTAGCATCCAACGGGAACGTGCTTTAAGGCAAAATATACGCCGCTGCCAAATTTTTATGACGGTTAAACCATAAAGATAATTGGGTTAGCAATAACGGGCACAAACATTATATGCTTGGGAAAATTGTAACTCGTTCTAAAATTTTACAAAAGACAACAAAATCTTCGTTGACAACAAAATCTTCGTTGTCAACAAGATATTGTTTCAAAACCATTTAATGTCAAACAAACGTAAGATTTGAACGTTTAACAAATTTAAGACAAAAACTAAAGCTGTTGATCCGACGACGGCCGCACATAAATTATACAGCTTTTGATAAAGCCGACTGTTCAAAGCTCAACGGAGTACAAACTGCTCACATAATTCAAAAGGCACAATGGGCGACGAATAAACGTATAATAGTTACTTTCTACGCGACTATTAATTATTTTATCTTAATAGACGCCTATTAAAATTTATTGGCCAAACTGACCTCACATTAAATCAAAATAGCTACATACGAGCATAGAAACATTCAAGTAATTCACATAAACCCGAGTTCCTGTTCGATCGACTGTTTGAATCAGTTGGCGGCACTTGTTTACCTTCCATCCGACCCCAACTATACCCGCCCCTGTATTCACAGCCGCAGTTCAAAGTAATAACAAAGAGCCTGAAGCCAGAAAACATCATTTCATATAGCCCACTACTACATAAACACGGGTCGCATTGAACCCCAACAAACCTCTGAAGACCAAAGAACATTATTAAAGTAAAGCACTACACAAAACTAATTCTGCTGCTCTTATTTGGGTTCTCCTTTGGGGTTTCGATCGGAGGTCCTGTAATAAGAAATGTCCTGTTCGGAAACGTAGTGAGTAAGGGATATGGGATGCAAACGGTATGTGTGCTAATGGTCGCAGGCTAGACAGGCACGGCCGGATGTGCGGTTCTATATGCTCCGCCATAAATCACATTTTTATACTTGGCGCACGCTCGGCGGCGGGCGGCGCAGACAGCGCAGTTACTGCCATCTGCGACACCCCAATCGCTGTTCGGCTTAATTTCAACAGATTCGAGGGCGAAGCCCACTATTAATATTGCAATATCGACAGATAATATCCTATTCACTGCGGAAAACAAAAACACACCGCAATACGCCGCGCAGATTAGATCGCTGTTTCCATTGGAACGATACACGGGATGTCTCTAGTAATAGCGTTTCTATAACCCTCCTTTAAAACAGTAAAACAAACAAGATTCACATGCTTGTTAAGTAGTCTAATAATATCAAAGGACTCGACATGCGAGAACGATGTTTGATATCGGAAACTATATTTGATGCTAGCGGTGAGTAAAGAATGTAATTTCCTTTACTACGTGTTAACAAGGGCCGAAGTTAACTAGGCAAACTGTATGACGGTTAAGTGCACGCAACAATGGTGGATAGATAGCATCGTGGGCACCCTTCGGCGCCTCGATGAATCGCCGGATCGTGTGCCGAGTCCGCCGTCACGGTTCAGGAAGGCACCGGACACGGCAAGGTAACCCACCCCAAGCAAACACTGCTAAACACCTTTGCGCAAGTGCAATAGACCATAAACACTTGAACCACTTAGGTAATAGATCCCTTTCCGTATAATTTTCCAATAAGATATTCACACTGCGTTTTTCTATGCACCATTAAACTTGTCTTAAATACATATTTCTGTATGTTAAGGGTAGTTTGTGTGCTAAAGTTATGTTTTTTCACCTTCCCTTACTAGGAACAAATTCAGAACCATCATGGAGGGAGAATATCAAATTCGCAGAACTTCCAATAGCATTTAAACTTCGTTGTGTTTATGTTTGTTATACACCTAATTAAAGGATCTTGATGATATAGAATTTCTAGATATAAGAAATATGATAACCACGCCATAATTGACTTTTAGATGAATGGTTACACAAGTTGATAACTAATTTTAATTTTTAAGACAGTCATAAATGTGGGCGAATATTGGGAGTGAACGCCTCCGTCCTTAAGATAATTTAAATAAATAATGAAGCTCCAATATTTATCTCAAAATCTTCGTTAAATTGAGACATGATAATCTAAAAAAATCTTCATCAATGCCATGTAAAGAATTACAAACATTCAAATGATTTATTTACAAGACTATATTTAGTCGGCTCGTATGACACACTGTTTGCGAATGCTCTTATAAAAAGACCTTCGGTCATATGCGAAAATAGATTTGTAATTTTGTACTAAACCAAGAAAGTGAAAAACGTTGACTGCTAATATTATTTTGTAAGCTAATTAAAGTTAATATTTGAACCAAAATTAGCATAATAATATTCAAAACATAATGAGACTGTTTATTAAAAATGTTTGAAGATGAGTTTCCATAATTACCGAGGAAATGTAAACATGAGCAAATGCGGCATATGGCTGCAAAGACACGATCGCCGAACTGCGCGTGGAGTTTGAAACTGACGGCAAATATTTGGGGCATATATGGAGCCGGGAAGTTCTCCCTAGCAAGAAATGATTTCCATACGACTACGGACAGAGCAAACACCGTTCACCCATCAAACTCCAACACAAACTTGCAACTTAGTTAATAGCCTTTAGACGCTCGCAATAGAAACCGTAACGTATCTAATGCTTTCGTGTACTCGCTGTGGTTCAGCTTTCGATATCCTGTCCAAAGATTACCCTGTAGTGTGTGCATTGACTAATTGAAATATGCATTCCCAACGTTAGATGTAAACCAGACATACATATCTATGTACGTAGAACGTGTTTACAACTTCAGACGGTGAAGACATTCCAAAGTTCATTGAACCGCTGTAAATAAACAAAACTGTTGCATTACAAATGGAGTGAATACTTCAGCTAACAGTTATTCCTCGTACGACGTGGAAAGTTTACATTACCGCAGGCAGATGCAATGATTAAGACACTCGCTTTTGTCAGGCCATTAGTCAGAAATGCATCGTTCTCTATTTCAGGCTTATAATGCCAATGAACGTGCTATTAACTCAGTAAACAATGAAAATTGAAATAAAAGTGCCTAACTTAACAGTTACGTCACAGCTGTTTACATGTCATGCTATTTCAGTGATTTAAAATACCCTTTCTAATAACGGTACCAGAAGCTCTTCTCATATGAAGAGAAGCAGCCTTGTATTAAAGGTCATCCTTTTGAGTTAATAAGTAATATCACTATAGTGAAATTGATGCGTGGATTCTGGATTAAAATTTATATCATGTCTATATCTGGCACACTTCATTTCTACCCTTGACATTCTGAGCTCCAGCGGGTTATTACTGCCATTAGAGAGCATAGAGATCGATTGTTTATTGAATCTCGAGCATTACTTTATTAATAGTGGGTATAATTAGAGGAAGCGCCCCATCAAGCAACACCGTGCGTCGGTGACTTCTTGCTCGTATGAAAGGGGCACTGAATCCCGGCGGCACTCGCTTCAAACCAATCGTAGCCCGCTGCAGGAAGTTCAATTATGTTCCTTTAACTTTAATACATAATGTCGACACAATCATTTCATTAGAATGAATCTTGCTGATTCAATCGCTCATAATTGGTCTGATCAAACGGACCAATTACTGTGTCATCGCGCAACATGCATTTAAAGTTCGCCCTTATTATAGCATGTGGATCAAACAATTTAACAATTTGTAGAACATTGAACGTTGTTGCCACGGTTATAACAGAGAATTAATTAAAATAAATGCCGTAATAGCTTTTGATTATTACTGAAATGTAATTATATTAAAGCAATAACAATAATTGAAAACAAATACCTTTGTTGTAAGCAATGCTAAAATAGAATGTACGGATAGATCTATCTAGATTGAACTGAAAGTATATAGAATTTTCCTTTTATCCAATAATACAATTTCATTGGAAGAATATATGATCGCTACCAAAACAACGCTTATCGAGAGATGACGTTACATCTCCAACAAAGGATAATCCAGGATCGTCGAAACCACAACACTGTCACGAAGTTGGATATAAATCTTTCATGGCGACATCGATCGACAGGCACCACGTTCCTCCGTTCCTCCACTATCAACACACAAACACACACCCACACACACAAACACACAGACATAATCTCCTGTCACCGTCGTACCCTACTACTTATCTTTTCTGACGTATGTAAACAAACCACTTTTCGTTTGAATAATGCACTCGTTGAGGTGAGGCCCTGAATACAATAGTAAGACTGTAATAGTTTCCGTTTTGAATAAGGGACGGCCATTGTCTCCGCACGATATTGATTGAGTTCATCTCTATTACTACAAATGTCAGCGTTGGAAATTGGTTTCCTGTTGTGTGCTGTCAATGTCGATTCTCACGGCGATGCTTCTACCACCAACGAAACGGAATTGAATGTTAAAATTTCTATTAACTCTTCCAAATGATGTGTCGTTTTTTCTTCGCATGATTATAAAGCGATGATAGGTTCTGGGATTTTACTCATAATATTTATGATTATCACAGCGAACGCATATATTCTTAAAATATTTCCTTGTTTTCATATATTGACTTTCGCAAGCGGAGAAACGCACATAAAAATCTGTCTTCTTAGCAGACAGATTTGTGATTGCGTTAGCTCGCAAAATATGATGGGCATGCGTTACGAGGGAATCCTAAAGAGAGTTCGATGAACGCATCGGATAATGAATATCTATTAATAGTAGCGTTTGGTGATGTCTGGAGACAGCCCATATTGGATCGGTGACAGCGGCATCAACAGTATCGGACAAATGATCGCTCAACAGTTCGGCGATGCACCGGACGTTATCGGGAATAGGGATATTTCAGTCTAACCCGTTTCAAAAATAAATAAACTGCGCCCGTCCGAATAAATACAAACCACGCTTTGACACTACTGCCTATAAATAACTGTAATGAATAGGCAGCCGGCGTTCCTGCAGTAATATGTAATGTCAACGTTTCCTCGCTCGGATTTATTTCACTCCTTATTTGAATATTTTATAATTTAGAAGGACGTTTTGCCTCATACTTAACAATGAAATGAACATTAAATGCTTTATATGGATATTGTATTACCTACTGCTTACATTGAATTGAATGGAGCGAGTCGACGACACAAGCCAATTCTGCACCCACGCAATAAAAATTGAATAAGGATAGCATTTTAAAGTCTCATATTTATAAATATACACATAAAAACTTAGAGGGTGAACAACCCTAATCTTGAGACATGTCGAGAAGTTATTTCTATCAGTAAAATTAATCACCGTCCCAAACCAGCGGGGATGCATGTTGAAATTATAAATTACTCGACAATAAATTAAAAACTACATCAAACTGTTAAACGTGATTGTGATAATCTCTACACGGTCTGTATCAAAGCCCTGATGCCCTGTAATCTTTAATTAATTGTATAATAAAACGGTAAAGCCGACCTCCGTGGCAGTGGCCAAAAAGACGTGACGCAAGGCTCGTAGAAACAAGATAGTGACATCAATTGATACTTAGCTGCTTGATTTAGTTCAAATTATACAAATATAATAGCTCAATTGACACAAAAACACGCATTAGATACGAACACTTCAATTCCGTGTTCGAAACAAGTTAAAATCAATAAATGCCCTATTTCACGGTGTATTGATTTTCCCCAACTACTCAGATATATTAGGTAAGTTGAGTTAAGAGCACATATTTGGTGAGTGTCGACCAAATAACGGACCACACACGGGGTGGCTCCATTTGTCTGAGCTCGTATGCTCCCCGAGAGATAACAAACGCGCGCGCCGCTCTCGGCTGCACTTATCTAAACACTTAACTCGAGCCATACACAAACAAAGCTGCCCCCTAACTCACTTTTTACCACGAAACGTCTTTTTACCCTTCGGGACTTCGCAGTACTGAATGCTTTGCGTGCCGAGTACATTTGTTTGCGCCCGGAAATTCATGCATTTTACCGCAACCTGCAGTTAAGGGACGATGCACACTCACGTCACTAAGGAAAACTATTCCGAGCAGGATAGCCAACACTAATGGCTTTTATAACTTCAAAACTAAAATGTAAACAAAGCAAAACCTTTGAGTAAAACACATTAATGTGTCCATAGCTGGAGTATAAAAAACCTTTTAAGACGAGTACCCAAAAAAACGTTGACGACGAAATCTTTCTAATAACAATTTTGGTCTTGTCCAAGGTACACGTCACCGGGCGTGACTAACGAATGGCTCGCCCTACAGACCCTAAATTCAGAGTCGTAAGTATCAATAACACGACGACGCCGGTCGCCGCGCCGGCCCCGTATCTACCATGCTGCCCAACATTGCCATAACTCTCATCCAAACTAAAACGTAATTACATACACCAATAACACGGAACACTCCAGGTCCAGACACATTAATCCTTTTCTTTTGGTGCGGGTAACATACATTAAATTCTTTAAGTAGTGCTTGTACTAACAGGTACAGTGTGCACCCAAGTATAACTCAAGTAGTAAATGGTCACTAGTTGGTGGACGGCATGACGTACGGACAAATTACGATGCAATATGTTCGCGTGGGCGATTGGAATGACGATAGTTGGGAAACAAGTTAATGTAAATTACCTAAATTATGTCACATAACTTTGCATACACCATTGGCTGTATTTTGAATAATGTCAATGTAACGTTTCTTTATTTCCGGTGGTTTTGACGTGGACATGGCTTACTTAGTAATTAAGTTTAGATTAGAAACGGAAATTCTTAATGTTGCTTGTTTTTGCTGGACCAATTATTTTTTGTCGATGCTACTAAACACTTTAAAAATTAAACCTGTCCTTGCTTCCTTTATTTGGCTTTTATAACTAATAGTTTTGTTATTGTGAATCATGGAATAAAAAATCAATCATATACATACATAAATTTAATGTATAAATTATTGTTTCTATACTGTGCAACCAGTTGTATGACTAATAGACTATTTGCTTTAATTTAATTGATGAATCATTTATTTTTCGATTATCTATTCATCTTTCTTATCGGAAATATAATCAATCGGAATCCGTAATGGTAACATTCTCTCTCTCTTCTTAAATATATTTACAATATAATCACTAACTTTATCTTTGCCATTTATTAGTTTCTTATCTCAGCCAACATTAATGAGATCGTAACCTTAAGAACAGGGAGCGATTAATGTATAACCGAACACAAAGTCAGTTCAAGTTCAAGCATTAAACAGATATTCAAAACTGAAATACAAGACTTCGAAGCCAAAGTACATGCCCAACTATACGAGCGAACTCCTAATACTTCATTATAGAACTGGTATCTTCACTTTAACAATACCTTACGTTTTAACAATGGAAATTGTTTTATGAAACATAATCTCCTAACATAGTTAAACTTTGCACTTTATGGTGAATGAATCCTACTTGGTGTATAACAAAAACACCTCGCAGAAATCGGAGTATTTTCTGATTCAAAATTTTGTACAAAATGCTTAATTAATATAATTATTATTAGCACTGCCTCGGAATTTCTTGCAGGTGTCAAGAAGAAGAAGCTCTCCTTAGCTCCTCCTTAGCTACAAGAAGTACTTGTTTTTTTCGTCCTTCTTTTTGTTTATTAAACTCCTCTTTTACAGTGATTTTAAGATATATAACAATATAATACATTTACATGCCGAAAAAATTAAAACATCTAAAAGCAAAACGTATACATACTAAAACCGGATTTTCAATCTCTAGAACCGAATTATAAACGACATGGAAAATGTGAAAAAAAATTAAGTCTGTTAATCTGTTAGATAGGGTTATAGTTCTTTGTAACTCGGTTTCTCATAACTACTCGATCAGTTTTTATTATACGCAGCACAAAAACAGCTCACATTCTGGATTAACTTAATAAAAGCTTAATCTTGTAAAACGGCTTTTCCCCGACTGATAGTTGTTTATGGGCACGGAATCGAGGGCAAAACTCAGTATCTAATTCGATAGTAATTAATCCACGACAGGCTGCGGGCGGTGTGTTTACCACTTATCACCTCCGGTATCGGAGTGAATCGCGGCATAATGTGGGTGATTTCCATGTATGGCGCTATAATAGCATTAATCCGCACCTCTGACCGCGCTTCGGAAACGCACGTGATAATAACTAAGCAAACAAACAGACAAAAGACTTTTACATTGCGTTTATGGTATGCAGGTGTTAAGTGTACGCAAGTGTCTAGTAGCATGTTAAGCAAGCATCGTGTGCGATCAATATTGAGGATATAAGCTTTGTTCTGAATGTACCCGCAAATATAATGAAAACTTGCCTGTGAAAGGACATAAAGCCGCCTGACCTAATTCTTTCAAGCAACTACAGTCGTTAAGCCGTGTCAGGGGTCTGTGGGTGGCTTAAAATTCAAACACTATCGCCAGCCGGTCTAAAACTGTCGACTGCCCGCTTTAAGTCCACGTGATAGATTAACCAACACCAAACCACGACAGTGGAACAGAACTTTTGTGTTCATTTTCAAGCGTATTTCCAGTACTTTCGAATGAAATTGTAAACTAAGTCTCAATAATTTATATTCAGAAGACCTGTTGTATCGTATACCTGTGGAACAGTTTACCAGCACTTAGCTTCTACAACCTTGGGTTTTTACTCATGGACGCAAAGCTTGGAGAAACAATTTAAGCAGGCGCGCAAATTTGTCTTATCAGTTCTTATACAGTTACTTCTTTATCGCGACGACTCGTATCATTAGCTGCAGTGTCCTTTTGTATGGCAGCATCAAAGAACACGAATAAAAATTCTTTAAACAAGCCACATCAAGCGTAGGCACAAATGTTAAAAACTATGAGTCAAGCCAATTTACGGGCGCAGAACGCATTACTCAGGGTCATTAGCTGGAGCAGTAACAATGTCAGAACCAGTTTATCTTCTCACAGCATAAAGGGCATTGAATGCTCATCAGACGTAACACACGTAACGTGAATAAATATTCAATGCGCCGTTAAACTGCTTTGCAATTCTATGTGTTTAGTTCAGCAAGCGAAAGTGTGACCTTTCCGTTTCGCGGGTGCATTTCAAGCGTGGAAATAACTGCCGTTTCTTGTCACTTCAGCTTTAAGTGCACTACTTATAACTGAATGACGGAATGGCGGATTGACGTCACGGTTCAGCGGCAAAGGTTAAAGCAATTGTTTTTATAATTATAATGTAAACGCGTATTTTAATGATAAGAAAAATCAGATGTTTAAGTAAACTTATTTTAGAAGTATAACATAGTTTTTAACTGGTGATAAACTCACTCATGATGTAATTTTTTTTATCTAAACACGATGCATACAAATATACTTAATCATAAAAGTTAAGCAATAACTTCCAAGAACTAATTCCTTGCTATGGACAATTTTACGGAGCATTGTTCCAACCCCTACATTAATGCAATATATTAAATCACGGTGTCACAGCTATAATGTACATTTTTAAATGGCATCACGCAAGCTTGAAATCGAAACCGACCGTATTTAATTAATAAAATATTACACGCGGAATCTGTCCTTTAATAAAATTCACGGCTCATGAAAACTGTTATAGGAAAAAAATGTAAATGAGACAAAATGTCACAGTGGGTATACTCCAAGTTGTAGGGTTTCGCTTATTTAGCGAGACATGTGTAATGTAGTGCGGCGAAATGATTCACCCCCTCCAATTGTTATAATTTATATTCCACTTTCTATACCACGACTAAACCGAGGCTTAGTCTATGATTACTCTTTTAACGACATTCAACTTTATACATTATCGGCCGTCTAAAATTAATCGTATCTCTATAAAAAATGGAAACAAATTGCTTCATTTAAGCCATGATGCAGACCAAATTAAAGCAAACGGCCTTATCGATTGCTTTGAACTCCAAGTTATTTGTCTTTCATTAGGCTCAAATCGAGGAAATCCCGTAATGGATCCTCATTTGTATCTTCCTTTGTATAAATAATGGCGCCGAGCGACGATCCGCACGCCTCAGCCCGTCGAAAACAAATACAATTAGATATTGTCTCAGTGCGAATTGGGGTATTGGGTCAAACTGTGACCGCATACTATATTTTTTTGATCTATTAATAATTCTATGTCTTTGTCGTGAAACCATTCGTAAAACTGTTTTTCGGAAAATCGTACGCATAACGCAGCACACGTAATCTCATGAAGTTTTTAATAAGCGAACCTTCTTTATAAGAATTATAAGCTTTATTAAAAAAATGATTTCTCATTTTGCATCCGAATTGTAGCATCGGTACTAGAATTGAACCTTTAAAAAATTGAATATGAATATATAATGGCAGGTAAAAAATATATAAAACACAACAGTAAATAAAAATTTTAAGCCAGCATTTTTCCTCATGACATTTGCTTAAATGCTTACCAATACGAATTTCACAAAAACAGCCGAAAAAAGATTTTTTATGTAGACAACACCCATATCATTGCGTGCCTAAAATCGAACAAAATCGATTATCGTGGAAGGCAGGGGTGGAATGCGATAAAATTTTTCAATCAGGCAACCGCCGAAAAATATTTACAGTAACCCGAGGCAGCAGGCGGAGGACAATATTGTGGAGCGATACGCGAGAGGCGCTTGCGGCGGCACCGCGGCGGCGAGGGCACGAGCTTTCCGCCTCTTTGTGCCGGCGACTGTCGAAATAATATTGAACTCAGGGTGAAATACGAGCGCCCGCGGAGGGACGCCTCCTGTGAAACCGTTTTTCCGTTTCACTGAACAATAGCAAGCGTTTAGTTTAGGATTTTTGTTCCTTGCGGAATCGGGTCACACAAGGTGATAAGTTCAGAAAACGGTCCGCTGTACCGTTATATACGTATATCTAACGCCAGAACGTTCATTTCGACGCGCCTCTGACTTGTATATTGGCCAGCGCAGCTCATCCTATTTCCTTTCGTACTTACTGTATAAATTATACGTCCTGACCATTTCTGTCCTTATTTATCGCCGTGCTCAATTTGCATTTCTCGGATTTTACCATGATAATATCCTCCAACGACAAATATTATAATAAAAAGATGTAATTTACGGTAGCCTAAGTCAGTTACAATAATTGTGAAGCGGTGTCATCCTCGCTGCTCGGACACTTTCCAATGGATTTACGCTTATCGTGTTTTTACACGTGGCAGTGTGAGCCGGGCGGGCGGCGCGGCTCGGCGGCAGTTTTGTGGTTGGCTAGTAATCGGCCGTTTATTCAGTATCGCATCCATTCATTTCTCGCGATAAACCTGCCTAGATCTGGTGCCCGGGGCGCTCTGCGAGCTTTGCGCATTAAGCTCCCTCGATGCCACTGTACAACATTATCTTACTTGGATTGTTACTATTAGATTGTTGAATTTACATTTTAACTAAAGATTAGATAAACTTCTCCGTCGCAACATGCTATCTAACCTAGCCTTATCTACATAGCTTAATTATACTAAATCTCTCATGCTAGTGGGTGTTCATTGAAGAGATACGATCTCCGTTATCGCTCATATTAATAATAGATAACAAAAGTACGTATTTATTTTCAATGGAAATTCAATTTTAATGTAAAATGCAAATGTAACCGCTTCCGTCGTGCAATACATTTCTAGGAAAATACGTTCGCTAAACTTATACGAGTACATACACACGTACATATTATACATATACGTGTAGGCGCGGGCTTGCACTTGCCGTCAGCCGCGAGCCGCGACTCGCAATCCCCATTCATGAATCAACTTTAGCATTACCTAACCGTGGCACGAGACGACTAAAACGACTATCACGCTATGAGGGCTATTAATAAGAATGGCGAGTTCAATGAATCCGACTACGCGGTGTTTAAATCCGTGTATCATTTGGCGGCGCACCGTGGCGCTGCCCACCGCCGGCCTGGCCGTCGCACAGCGTGTAACATCGTGTGTGCATGGTGCTATTTATCGGCGGAGATTACCCGGCTTTACATTTAATGAGCGCCACAATCGTAGCTTTACGGAAATCAATTACGATATCAATTTATATTTATGAACTCGTTCGATCGTCTAAACGAGTGTATGAACTTAATCGATTGTCGTAGATTATTTAGTTTATTACCTCAACGTGCAATTAATACGTCTACAGTTTATGGTAAGACACCCATTTAAAGAGCCATTTTGACAAATGCTTTTAATTAATCCGTCGGGTGTGATCGCAGGCGCATAAGGCAGCTATTTAAGTGGACAGATTCCGGGCGTGTCTCGCCGCGATTTAAGAGAGATGTATGGTAATACTCTTCAATTTTTTATTTTACATCAGCACCGACGGTTTTTTTAACCTTGTCTTAAAGGTGGCGACGGTGTTCATTTGAATTTCATTACTTATATACTAGAGTTATTGCTTACATACAAACCGATAGAATTTTTATACTGTGTAATAAGTATAAATAGGTGATAATTTTATTCAGTTTCATTGTAGTGAAAACGTTCGTCGGGGGAGGAAATTGGCACAGCGGGTCGATGCTATTGTTATACATTTCGTTTTAAATTGAGGGGCTTTCTTGAATTTATATCCATGACTTGCAATAGGAGGGTGGCCAGTGGGGCGCGCGTCTTCACTCCACCAACGTTTTGCATCTACACATCTCACAAAAACGTCCTCTTTTTGTTTACTATATTTAAATACGTATCGAATGCTCCATTGTGAAGCCTTCAGGAATATATGGCTAATTTGCGTTCAATGCGAAACAATCATCATTGTGAGCCTCGACCGCGATCAGTGCTCGATTCATGTTTATTTCTTTGTTCTGAATTCATCCTACACAATTAGTTGGAAGATATCAGAAATAAAACAACACGGCACTGTTGTTACAAAATATTATTCGTTCAATATAAAATCGATAACATCGCATAAGCGCTTTCGAACCCTCGCATCGAATGTAGGAGGCGGTTCAAGTGCGGCTACAAAAGGAAAAAACGAATTAGTTACAATGTACCCCACCTACCGGCCACACAAATTAACTGTTATTTTTGTTTTCTGATGTATAATTCATTTGTACGAAACATGAAAAATGTTTTACCAAAATAATTATTCAACCCTATCTGTTTTGATATAGTAATGTGTTAAAATTTTTAATTGAATGTACACTAAGTTTTACGTCAACAGAAAATATTAATTGCTCGCACTAAAATAGTACAAAATAATTTTGTTTTTAAATGCTTCATACTGTCAAAGGCTAGATGCTCAGTTGCTTATTAGATTAAAAATGAAACGAATGATGTTAGTTCGGAATGGAATGGACAGGCTAGGTTAAGTGGTGTGACCCGTTCGTGTATCGAAATGCGTCGTAAGCCGGCGTTGCCAGTCATTTTCAAATGAAAATAGTCAATAAACTTGAGCAGAAACTCTCGACCGCTTAAAGTCCCAGACACTCAAGTATCCACTAGCCTTAAAGCTGACTATTGAATTATCGAACCCACAACAGTATATAATATTTAGACTATGGCTTCTATGAAACATTGATAACACGAGTAATTAGTTCAGTCATATTTGTTCAAGTTTTTTGTTGATAGTTAATCAAATCTTTAAAATTACAATATTAAAAGCAAATAAAAAAAAAATCTTATTAGGTATTCGATTTATAAGTAATGCACTATGCCTAATTTGAAAGAACAAAAAACAACGCTCCATCAGGTTACACGCATAATAAAAAAACAACAAGCGATCACGAACATCACCATTTTCGTATATGCGCTACTTGGTAGTAAAGCACAATGTTTAAATATAAAGCCACCGCACGGAGCATCTTCATTATTGTTCCCGGCGCAGCTACCGTGCAAAATAGCTACTCAAAACAAGAAAAAGATGAAACGAAAAAGCAAAAATACCGTGACAGCCTATTCATATACACCGCACCTTCCACTCCGACCAGTTTCGTGGACTAATCATTTTAGGGCTAAAAGCATTGTGGTTTGGCCGCACAAGCCTATATTTAGGAGCGCGAGGCAATAAAAGCACATCGCTGTCCGGTCCATTCCTGCACGACTGTGCAAGATAAATGGACGGTACGGGGCGGCCGCGGCGAAGGAGACGAGTTCTCACGGCCCGTGCCTGCGTTTCTTTCTTTTTGTTTCATCTGGTTTCCGAGCTAGAGGTCGCCGCTGTCCGCGCGCACTAGAGTCACCGCTGCCAGCGTGATTACCGTAGTAAAAACTGTGTGACCACGTCGATCCTAACGAGCTTTAAGCTACCTGCCAATGTTTTTGTTCCGTCATTCCTTCCCTTTAACTGTGTAAGATCGAGGCACCGGTACCGTTGCCCGTACGTCGTAGGCCGCGTACTTATACCTAAATCGGTAATGTGAATTTATCACAAGCCTGCAGACGTAATTCTATATGTAAGTGTATAAACCAGTCGTGGTTCTCGCGTTAATTAGACACGGTTCTGGCGCAACGCAACACCTCTGCTCATTATTTACCGCTTCATTAAGAGCTCTCTCACGACGAGCAACTGTCAAAATCTCGCCGAACGCCCGTTCGTCCGCCGTGCCTTGAAATATCGCAGCATTGTCCTACAATAACGCTGTCGTCGGGCTCGTTAATTGTCTTAGTTGTCTCCCTTCTTCGCGCCGTGTACTTCACACAAAAGAGCAACTTTTATGTACCTGCAATAGATTACCGCGTTTTGTTTCAAAATAAACGTTTCGGTGTCGCACAACAAAAATCTGCCGCAAAACTTATACTTATATACTACGCACAAAAATTAAAGGATATTTTTTTTTGATCAATTTTTTTGGTGTTTTTTGAGAGTCTGTATCTTGGTGAAAATTGATTGTAATTGTAATTACAATAAGTGAATATCCCACCGCTCCTCTATCCGTTAATGTACCAAATCAATGCATTTCGAACACCGAGCAATGGCATTTACATGATATTACAAATAATAAAATCCGTCAATGTCATAATGGATAGAAAAAAATCAATTTCGTTTACAGTTACCGACGCTCACATAATCGGCACTGACCAACGCGTTTTGATGGCTCTACAATATATTATTATGTTGCCACATATTTCAACACGAACAACATCTTCATTTTTTTCTAATCCGTCTTGCGTCAATAAATATAAATAAAAGCTCGATGTGAAAACTGTGGTTATTACAAAAATACGTTAAAATAACGGCAACAAATTAAGATGAAACTGCGGAATGGCGGATATTTCTGAAGTGGTTTGAGAGCAAATCTGCGTGTCTAGGCGTTGTGATTTCTGTACACGTTTTAATGAATTCGTCCTTCTTGCGAACGTTTCTCGAGCTCCTCGGCCGCCATTCAAAAGAAAATTACAATGGTGGGCCTCTTCGAAACAAACCCTTTAGATGTCACGGTTCGTTCTTGCTAAAGTTGGTCCAATTATTATTACGCATTTTTTTCTTATTTCTTTATGGTCATTACGATGGCGTCAGTTGGCGAGCGCTTCGGTCGGCGCACCATATGTTCTCTGGCCTTTAAATTTAGTCGTGACAGTGAAGTTCGGATAATTGATTAATGGCCTTCGGGGCGGACGTGTTTAAACGCCGCGATCATCGTTTTTTTGTCGGAAACCCCGGTAATGATACGTTCTGATTCCACACGGCCACAAGAAAGAAAGCGTCATATGGTGTCGAGAACCGATTTACAACACCAGATGGCGAATTAAATGTTCTTAATATAAAATAGCAGGTACTCGGATTTTATTAGTTTTTTAATAGATGTTGCGGAACAGGAGATTTGAACTTAATTACTTACTGATAATTCCACATCCATAAGGTAATTAAGATCTGTTATTTAATCAAAAAACTATACTGGTATTTATTTTCTCATAAGAAGGGTAACCGCTCGTAAGTTTACAAGCCAAATAATTTTACAACATCCAAAACCGTGTTGCGCTGATCTCACGTCAGTGTGTAATTAAAAACAGAAAAATGAAAAGCTCAAAAACTATTTACATCACCTGGTCCCCAAAAATTGATGAACTTCTTTTGTCAACAGATTGGGCGGCGCAGCGATGTCGAGCGGTATGGGCGGCGGGACGCTGGGCAGCGGCCACTGCCAGCTGGCCAACCAGCCGCTGGTGATGCCGGTGTTCCCGCTACGAGCCAGCCAGCCCAGCCCCGTGCCGGTATACTCACCCTCGCGGTTCCACATAGACAAGCGATGCCAGCACCGGTGCACGTGGAAGTGTCTTGCAATATCCATGATATGCCTGTGCGTTATACTGGCAGCCATGCTTGCATACTTTATAGGTGAGTTATATTTACTTCTACCTATACCGAGTATATCCAGACTGGGACCGAAAACTAAGCCAAGTTAGACCACTTGGCATAACAGACACAATGCAACTAAAAATTTTGCCAAAATTGCGAGTTTTGTTAATGCAATTGTTTAAATATCATCGTGTTTGGGTGATAAATACTTAGTTTTTGTCAAAATAATAATTTAAACGCTTGCGAACAGTTGCGTCTTTACAAATAAAAAGGCGTACGTTATTATTTTAGGAAAACTATGTATTTACCACTCAAATGCGACGATAAGTAAAAATTACAAAAAAAATACAATATTTTTTTGCAAAATTTTTAGTCGCATTGTATCTGAAGTCACTAATACCACCACCTGACTTCGTTTTCGGTCGCAGTCTTGATATACCCTGTATATTAACAACACAGGACACTGACAGAATATAAAATAATAGATATATTACTTAGCTGCTTACTAAATTAGTTTCCGAGTGATTTGATATATCAGATGGATGCTAAAGACAAGTGTAGACAGCTAGACGAAGTTGGTGAGACGGAATTACGAAAACTATTATAAATTCCATTTTGTTTGTTATAACGCTAAGAGTTTCACATTCATTAAAGGTGACACGAACACAACGTGGTATCGCTGAAGACTAGTTGTTATTAAGTCGCTTTTGTAAAAATGTCATTTTGGTATCATCACAAATAATCTTTAAATATTGCCAACTTCGAATTTTACACAATTCCAAAATTATTTCATTAAGCAATCCACGCATTCTTCATCCATTAAGTAGCAAGTTTGTTGCAATTCAAGTTTCAAAACTTATAACTACAGCGGTTAAGTTTGATTGAAAAGTTGCAGACCCTTACTTATAAGTAAATTGTATCTTCGAAATATCCCCTCCTTGTATTCGAATATTCAAATTAATAGAGACAATAAAGAAACTTCTAAGACAAACATTTAATGCAACGCATTGATTATTTATCGAATTCCTTTGAATTATACTGTCGATATATCTTTGTTCATAAAATCACAGCGGGATGTTCTGAGCACTCGTTAGTTGTTAGGATAGTATTTTTATTAACTCACTCAGAATGCCGATTAAAATATTCATAACATTTTTCTTTCAATCTATTAATGTTAGTGAGCGGACTTCATTTAGAGCTTGCTGGAGACGAAAGTTTATTGTCACACCACGTCGTTTTGTGCCGACATTCTAATTCTAAAACAAACTTTGGGTTAAAAGGTTTTCCAAATGTTTTAGACATAACTCTACTAATCATACAAAGCAAACAGTTTTGCCTATATTTATCTTTGTGGTGTAATAATCTTAGAAATCCTCCCACTGATTGACAAACAGCAATATTTTTGTCACATTTCAAACAGGCATTAATATTATGTTCTAACTGTAATTTTCTTGTCACAATAAGCAATCTCAGCGGGGAATAGAAAATCTTCCTGATTAGGGCGGAGCTCTAGCTGTACGATTGGAAATTAAAGGGCCTAGCTTCCTGGCCACATAGAATAACAAAGCCCTGCGGGGATTCTATTCAATATGAAACAGTAGCTGCAATCAGTTTCCAATAAATTTTACAGCAAAGCTTAAGGTTGCTCATTATCTTCTCGTACAATTTATAAAATATAGACTTTCTTTAACAGATATCAGACAATTTATGAAGCATCGATTACTGCTGTAAAACAACTTCGTGATTATAACAATGTTTACTTATCTTTATGTACAAATAACAATAAACGCATAAATATTTCGAAATTATCATTGGAGATGTTACGAAATGTGAATGTAAATATGCCCAACGCGCATACAAATGAAATGATTAAGTATTGATGTTTCGATGAAAATAGACGTCCACCATTAGTCTTTTATTATTTTACTTTGTTTATCTCGCAACCGGCATCCCAAAGGGCCTAATAAAAAACTTAACAAACATGAGAAAAATATAAATGATGCGCCTAACCTAAGGCAACGCGCGCTGCGTGTCTCGCGGCCGTGCGCTCGTGTTGGCCCGGTTATAAATTATCTTGCACTTCTATGTCCCGTATTATTTTACTACGGATATATCAAGCTCGAAATCCTTGCCTATCCGCCAAACGACCGATCATAATTTATACTTACACGCGGAATGCTGCATAAATCGCGAAGGTAAATCCCACATTCTAAGGCGAAACGACTAATCTATTCCTCTTGGTGCAATAAAACAACATTTCTAAGTATTTATACGCAAAGGAAGCCACATTTCATCGCGAATCGCTTGGTTAATGTTAAGTGCATGTATTATAAACCCGAATTATAAAATATACTATACAATTCCAACGATTAACAATGCATTTTAAATTTAAAAAAAAATGATATTAAATGTTGTGAAGGGTGTAAATGGTACATCGTTTAAAAATACAAAAGTGCGCTTTCTGTCCCGCTATTTTCTACTTTAGTGCCGCGCAATCAACCGCAAGTGAGCCCCGGGCAATAAAACGTCACCGCAGACACATAAGATATCACAAAAATAGCATCAAAGTCGACACGAAACACTACGGGAGTGTTACCTCTGGCCTACTTTCGAGAAGTGCATTTACCCTGCCGAGCCCCTCGCTCACTATTCAAACAGTTCCGTGTATCGGAAAATAATTATGTTGGTACATGTCGGGGAAATTATTTGTCACAAATGTTCTAACTTCAGAATTTTGAATAGAATATGTTTAGTGTCATGAGGGGTATTTTGTACTTACGGACCTAATGAGCGGTCGTCTTGTTCGAAATATGACGAACATTCACAAAATATGACGCATCGTTGAAGTAAACATAAAACACATCAAAGTTTACATTTGAAGACGTGGAAATTAATGATATTGATAACATCAGTCGTGGGATTGTTTGATAGAGAATACGTTAACAAAATAAATGAACAATTAAATAGTAATATAAAATGAACAGTGGAAGTTATCACGTATTTGATGTAGGTTCATGAGTTTGTAAAAGCTTGGCAAGCGAGTTGGTGGAAGTGTCACGCAAATCCCGCATAACCGCGGAACATTCGCAGAAACAATACGTTGTTTGGCTGCTCAGCACCATTTATACTGAAAGCGCTGGCTCAGTAATGTCAGGAAATTACTTTTGTTTATTACTCTTTAAATACTTAGGACTTCCATTTAAACGGTAAAAAAGTCAAAGGTGCTGACATTGTTGTACGTCCTAGTAGTTTATGGACTCATGGACATTCTGAAGCTTTATTGGCTTAGATATCAGTTTGCTACATTCCGGTGTGTAATATTTTGAAGGTAGAGTTAAGTTAAACATAACCATTGTTTGACTCCGTCAGAAATTAAGTTATATTCAAAGTAAAGAGCTTACTAATTATTTTGCTTACTTTAATTAACATTTTCATAGTTGTTAACTAGACGTGTATATCAAGTTTCATCGTCAGGTAAGGTTGGCTATAAAATAGTAATTGTAATAGCTCCTTCTCGGGCTGTAGCTTGTCTAAACTACCGTTTCAATTTAACTTAACCCGCCGCTATTAAATGGTTTCAGCAAACACTAAATAATATACTTGGAGCACGCCACGCGAGCGTTTAACAACTTCACCAATTTCGTAATCTAGCCAAACAAAAACGTGGACGTTTTAATCCATCAATGTTATTGTGGATATTACGTCGGAATAATAATATAATTTTATTTAGACTCCCGTAATAATGCAGCAGTGAAATAAATTTATTCAATTGTATTCGAAAGTAATGTAATGAGGCGGGCCGATGTAAGGTGTCCCCAGTCAATAAGGCTTATCACATCGGATCTTGCTTCATTTAGATGCCTGTTAAATTATAGGGACAAAAGATAAAGCTTTTCCACAAACACACGACGCGGCAAGGTGCCCATATGAAAACCAAATAACCCTTTTAAAGGCAAGTACGTTTCTAAATTAACACATTAAGATTTTTGTTGTAGACTATTTGAAGTTTACTGAATCGTTGGTTTCTATAAATCGTGTTTTACGTTGTGGCTATTACATATTTTTGTTTCAAAGCTATTACGAAATTAAAATAGCGTGCGTTACGAATTTGTACACAATGAATAATGTTTCTGTGTATTAATCCTGCATAAATCTCGTGGCGTTTGCCGGTAGTTGTAGCCAAATAAAAAAATAAATACCATCTGTTGCACCCTTCATTAAGTACATGCCGCACGTTGAATAGGGGCAAATACGGGACAGTCAACTTTTTAATATAATTGAAATCGTGACGACCCCAAATGTTTTATTAAAGCTCTCTCAGCTTTGAGCATTAACGCGTTTGAAGTGCTCCTAAAACACGATCGATGCACGTTCGAATACGACAGCAAAAAATATAGTACAAATTTTATTAAAACGCGAACAATACATCGTTGTTATTGTTACTGAAGAACAAATACGAGTGTAATCTTTTAATCCAATTATGTATTGTGTGAAAAATTAAGTTTCCGAATTGTTTAACTCATGCAAGTATTTTTGGAACATACTTAAACAGAATATTTAAAAGATAAATATATGAACACGAATGCAACAATGAGAATTATTACGACAAAAATTATTTATCAATCATAATGAAATAAATACGAGTATATAAAAAACAATGTCTTGAAGAAATAAGGACGATAATAGTTATGTTATGATAAAAGAAGCTGGGGAACAGGATGGCAAGATTTATCACGTGACTAATACCGAGTCAGTCGCCCTGTCCCTCGGGACTCCATCAAACGAGTTTCGCTCCCCCAACTCGCGATGCAATCTATGCTGAATCGTATTACAATAAATTGTATTAACTCGAAAAATAGTTGAGATAGCAAACATCGTCCATCTGCACAGAATAGCTGCATGGGCGACGGCCGACGTCGACGACTCGAGCACCCTCCACTTCCTTCGCATTCAATGTCGAATTTATAGATTTTACGAGGGATTATCGCGTATACAAGCAATTGCCATACTTTATTTCTTGCGAGGAAATTGCGTCATCTTTTCGTTTGTAACGTCGACATTTGGAAGCGGTGATAAACTGCTTCGTGCAGTTGAATTTCGTATTCCCGTGTTCTAGTAGTTACACCGCTTGTTTTAATGATTAATGCATGTCGTTATGAGTCAACGAATTATTTGATTTCTCGTTCAAACATAGACACAAATTCACGTAAGAATAAAAAAATGTCGCAGAGAGCAAAACACTATTCAAAGCCACAGAAATCGTGCGGAAATTAATTGGAGACCGACAATAAGCCTGAAAAAAGCGCAAAGCATTTTAAATGGACGGCTATTGTCACAGCATTAGATTTGCGTAATGTGCGCGTGTCCGCCATAAATTTAATGTGAATTGTCCAATACTAAGTTGGACCGACCAAATGGCGTCAATGGTCCGCGTATCTTATCTCCCGGCGGATCTTGGGGAAAGATCGTCGACTGTTGGGGCTGTGGGAGATAACGTAATTGCTCCAACACAGCCTCGGGTTATCAACATCAATTATAGCTTTGACACTTCTGGCGTTACTATTTAAAAAAACATTATCTACGCATAACAAAGAAAAGGTGGGCTGGTGTGAAAAACTGTTATTGGAATATTTTTATTTGCATCAAGGAAAATAATATCTTAGCATAAATATTTATATTCATTATATGTTACGCCATCTAACATTTCTGACTAGCCAAGATACCATTGTTTACATATATTATCATGATCATTTGTTCCAGACAGGCGCCATAATATGTACAGTTGTTATAAGAAATTTACAAAGAAAAGACTTTACAAAACTACATAAATCTGTCAATAAATTAGTCCAAGGCAACCGCCGCTAATTAGCTGTACCGAAATTGGCGTTACGTCAATTAAGTACAAGGATTGATATACGAGATTTAACGCAAGCTCAGCAGCATATTAGGCGTATATCCTGCGCATACGCTCCGAAACAAATAAATGTTGCGCCCCCATCCATACACAAATCCCCGCCGCTTGTACTCTACTAACAAAACCAATAAATAAACACAATAAATTCTCTATATAACACCAGCTACGTTTGGTTGCACCCCAATTTTTCTTTTAAATTGAAACTCTAAACTCATAAACTACACAAGGGACGAGAAAAGGAACTTGTTTTTATATCAGTTTTAAAACAATAATCAATATTTACGTTAGGTTTCAATACTAATTTACAAGAGGGGTATTTGTAATTATTGTTGCTGTATATCAAGTCACAACTTATAAGTCTAGCTCGTGCTTTCTTTGGCCGTAAAGAATTATCCAATTAAACAGCGTAGCATATCTATTTATGATCGATTCGATCTCCTAAGACTGTCGTATAATGAGGAGACAACGGCATTTTTCAAAGCAAGAAACGAGCCTGTATCGAGCAGCCACCTACGTGCTCGTCAGGGCCGAGCCGCGGAAGCGAATCTAATCGTTCCGTCACACCAGTACAAAATGCACCACGGCTGTGCTTCGCTTAATTAAAACTCGACGGGACATCACGTCACGTATCCCTACAACTGCGTCTCCCAAACAACGTCTTATTGTATTGGCTTTCGTAATACCCGTCCACCAAACTGACGTCTGTATGAATAGAAATACAAAATTAGAGCTCAACTACTGGTTATCGAAGTGAGATATCGATAAGGCGTATATTTTAAACGCGTACAGAATGTGTGCGTCATTGGTTCTCCCATAGCTATTATTGGTTTAATAAAGATTTGTTTCGTTGCTAACAAGTAATTTTTCTTACTTAAATTGGACAATATATCTTCTAATTGCTTTTTGTTTGTTGCAGCGTTATCGTCAATTAAAAGTAATATAGACAATTCAAATTGCATCCTCGTACAAGATGTGAAAGCGGTTACACACGCACAAGGAATTAGGGATGCTTTATCAACATCTTCACCTTCAGACGGTATTTAAATTAGTTACAGTAATTTTAGATTTTTTTTGTTTATTTGCTTAATAGTTTCTAATTTTATACGGCTGTGTTTTTAGAATCAATATCAACATCATCATTAGGCGGATGGTCGACTACGGCAGAAGCGGCACTAGAATCAGCCGTAATACCTCAACAAGCACAACAAGCAGCACCTCCGCCCTGGTCGCCGGCTCTGGAAGTGAGGGAATTCGACGAACTTCACAGTGCAACTATACCTGCTTACCAATTTTGGAGTTCAGAATTCCGTAACAAACAACCCGCCTATGTTAGCCTTAATTTTACTGTGCCCTGGGGAGCTAATTTCGCAGTTTACGGCAGACGAAACGTCGCTCCCAGCGTTACTCAATATGACTTCGTAGAATTTATTCGAGGCGGCAGAGTAGATCATAGACTTAGGAAACGGAGGAGTCCGCACAGAGAATCTTCACAAGAAAATGCTTTTGTCGACTGGGAAGCGTTACTGAGCACGATTAGCCCATTTCACAGATGGAACCACACGATAAGCAAAAGATCGACAGATATGAGAGTTAACGTCAGTATATTACAGTACCTCGACACGGGAAGATGGTTCATTTCGATATACAATGACGAACTTCAACCGCATAACGTGGAGATGATTGTGTCGGAGGCTGAGGGCGTTACTAACTCTTGCCCGGACGATTGTTCTGGCCACGGTTCTTGCTATCTTGGAAAATGTGAATGCATGGACGGATATGAAGGACACGACTGTTCCAAAAGTAAGTTCCATAATTTATATTATGTGCGGTATGTATGGTCTTCGCTGTTGGCTTGTGTATATTAAAAAAAATGTTTTGCTAGGTGTATGTCCAGTCCTGTGTTCGGGTCACGGTGCATATGCAGGTGGAATTTGTCACTGCGCTGAGGGTTGGAAAGGAGCGGAATGCGATATACCTGCCCATGACTGCGAGCCTGCCGATTGTTCCGGAAGAGGCCAGTGCGTAGCTGGACATTGCCACTGCAAAGCTGGATGGAAGGGACCTAAATGTGATGAAGGTAAAAAAGAGACAATTTTACAAAATTTTGCCCTTATTTTCGTATTATTTCGTAGTCTTATAAATTTTCTTATGCAATTATCCTTTCTCAGAGGATTGTTTGGATCCAAGCTGCGGTGGACATGGTTCTTGCGTGCGTGGTCGGTGTGTGTGCCGCGCTGGCTGGCGAGGCTCAGCCTGCACTGAGCGTGATGCAAGAGTACAGCGATGCTTGCCCGCTTGCTCACAAAGAGGCATTTACGACCTTGATGCTGGTAGATGCGTTTGCGACCCGCTTTACACTGGCGATGACTGCTCACAAGGTAAACCTAAAAACACTTTATTGATCACTATTGTCAATTGGTATTTCATTTTTTATATTATCCCTTCGTCAACTCCTTTTTATACCTATGTTAGATACCAATATGGAATTGCTAGTTTTGTAGTATCAGGGCCCTACAGTTTACAGTATGCAGAATATGAATACGTGTATAATTATAAATGAGAAAATGTTCCAGTGGTTTGTTCTCTCGACTGCGGACCTCACGGTGTGTGCGCGGAAGGCGTCTGTCGATGCGATGACGGCTGGACGGGATCTATGTGCGACCAGCGACCGTGCGACATTAGGTGTCACGATCACGGACAATGCAAGAACGGAACCTGCGTCTGTACTCAAGGCTGGAATGGCAGGCATTGTACCCTGCGTAAGTGTTCATAATAAATTAATGCAAGAGAGCACTTTAACATACATTCGTTATGCTTTCTGGTTTCCCTGCTCAATTACAAGCGTTTATTTCAAGCTGGGACATACATAATTCTTAAAGTAAATTTGTGTGTATTTATATGACAGCCGGTTGTCCCAATGGGTGTTCTCGTCACGGTCAATGTCTTCTGGAAGACGGCGTATATCGGTGTTCATGCGCCGACGGCTGGGCCGGCACCGATTGTTCAATTGCACTCGAATTATCCTGCAACGACAACGAAGATAATGATGAAGGTAAGGCCATGTCCAATTTCAGATATATAAAGCCACATCCTCGGGTATGGCATAAGTTTTGCATATAACATTTCCTCCCACCTGACGATGCCCTACCGTTTTGAAGATGGCATGACGGACTGCTCGGATTCGGAATGCTGCAGTCGGCCCGAATGTGCCGAACACATCATGTGCCTAGCCTCCAACGACCCCGTAGAAGTCTTGCTTCGTAAACAACCACCGTCTGTCACCGCTTCTTTCTACCAGAGAGTAAAGTTCCTCATCGAAGAAAACTCCGTGCAAAGCTACGCGCATATGGATGAATACTCAGAGAGGTAGGTGATTAAATCTAAGAACATTCGTAAATATATTATAACACCAAATCACTTCATGTACATAAAAGTTATCGTAGACATATATTTAAGTATTAACAACAATAATTCCATATATTTATGTACATCTTTATTTTAACAACTACGATATCTTTTATTATAAGTTGGTTTAGGATTGGTCTATCGGTTTTGCACAATCCATAAAATTAATATATTTGCACTTTAAAGTGATTTTAGATCAGCGATATCATCGCCGTACCCTAAGGAGAAGATACAAAATTCATAACATAAAGTAAAATTAAGAAATAGCACCTTCACCAATTATCCCGCTCATCTTCCTAGACCTCTCCAAGGATTTGGTGTGGTTATTTTATAATTTGAATTAGTAAAAATACTTTTATCGATTACACTTTATTTTACCATCTGGTGGAAGTGTTTTGATTTTCCTGTGTTTTCTCGCGTGTAAAGTAATGATTTTTGATTTGCAATCCTAGCATGGTTATGTTTTTATCATTAACCATATTTTTTATATTTTGTTTTTGTATTTTTGTTTTCACACCAGATCCGATGTGTTGTGTATTGTCTAATGTTCATCCCTTGTGTGTGTCTACCCCTCCCTGTTTGTCTAAAAAAATAACAATGGCGTCTTTAGTTAGAAAATTCTAATGGAATATAAAAGCGAGTAAGCGCTCACAGGCTTTCGAACAGTTTGGTTTGTCTTCTCGTCGAATACATTAATTTAAAATTTAAAGGTTGGACAAAATCCTGCTCAAATCATGACAGACGAAGACGTCAAATAAAAAACATCTGAAAATTCATAGCAACTGTATGAATGTATGTTATATTATTTGAATTAGGCAATTTGGTGAAAGCGTCCTTCATGATCTGAGTTGTAAAAAAATCTTAAAGTTTTATTTGCCTACTATACACCGTGTGCGTTGATAAAACTTTCGATCTTTAGTTCAAATAAGACAAAGCAAATTTGAAGAATAATAGTAGTCAACCCACCTCGCTTAATATGCAAAAGCGCCTCTAAAAGTTTGTTTGCATTAAAACACGAGCCGCTTCACTATTTTATTTAAGTTGAGAGTCTAGAATGGTTATATTGCGTTCTGGTATGATTCATCGATCTTTGTAAACGTAACACATGACGGGGTCCCTTCATGCATTCACCATCCAGCATGTTTTTTTATTCCATATAATCTTGGTGCAACCTACGTATATTTTTAATTGAATATTATTGGTAAATTTTGCTGATTAAAAATTAATAGTGGTGGTGTTGTTCTAATGCAAACGGGCTTCGTCAGTGAGTCGGTGCGCATTAAAAAAAAATTAAATTAATAAAAATAATTAAACGCAAGGTAACCAAAATAGACGAGTGCGATCGGCCGGAGCGGTTGCAAATCCGGGGTGGGGTTGCACTGAGGGATGTAGGTATCTGTGTAGTAATCTGTCCTGTCTTTCTGTGTCCCTGTGCCGCCGTGTGTCCGCCACTCCTAGCGAGTTCTGGAATTCCTTTACACCATGGTAAGTGTCAGTCAGCCCGCCCTCGCCCCTCAGTGTTCAATATCTGTTCACCTCTTCCGTTTGGTTGCAATTCCTGCATTATGTGTGTGATGCCGGCGAAGTCCGCGGGTCCACGCCGACGCGCGGACGGAGCTACTGTTGCTTTTTCATTTTATGTTCAATCCTCTGTCTGTATTCGTTTCATTCTCTATGTGTATGTAACATCTGTATGTTTGTCTTGAATGTTCTCGGGTGGCTGCGACAAAATCTTAAATGTTTTACCGTAAATCAATGCCCGCGACCGGTGTCATGTTTCCGCTATGTTTTGCCGCAGTCACAATATTTTTGTACTGTTTATTTGTCTCGTCTATTGGCTTATATTTCACATGTATACTGTGGTATAATTTTGTTATACAGTATGAAAAATAGGAAAATCATTTACGCTTTCACGCAAAACGGTTAAAACACATTTGACAGGTGTAGGCTTTGTAAATTGTACGAATCGAGACGCGAATTGTATGATATCAATTGCGCAAATATTCAGCGAACACGCAAATTTAGCTTCAAATGAACTTACCCCTTTATGTATTCCTTACCCTTTGTCTGCGTCTATCATCTGTTAACCAACTCCCTGCCCTTCGCCCGAGCTCTTTATGTGTTTAGATCCCACCCATTGTGACTAACCAAAACACTACTTGTTTGAATGTACTCCTACAACTTCACAGCAAGATTATAGCAAACTTATCAACTTGTACATTACAATCATTGCTTCCATTCGTCACTCATTGATAACATTATGATATACTGAAATTGGTGCAAAAAAATATATTTCTATTATTACAGATTATATTAGATTTAAGATGTGTGGAATCGATACTGTGTATAAATTTGGTGCACTACGATGGACTTACCTTTAAATCAAACTATACTGCTTCATAGATTTATACCAAGCGTATAATTTTTACATTTTATATTTGTGTTTGTACTTTTTCAAAGCAGCACATTTCAGCATCCCGTTGGAGTTCACTCAGGATCTTGTGATTTTGCGAGATAAGCCATTTTCCATAACTCTGCATACTGTAGTTACACACTATCAGACGCTGTAATATTTCAACATTATTATTTATGCAATGATTTTTATATAGATCAAGATGTATTTTACATTTTATGCAAGTGTATAAGTAAATAGATTGCTTTCTGGCATTTGGAGTCTAAATTGGCTAATCTTAGTTCAGAAAAATAGATGTAATACTAAGACACGCTTTGATTTCATGTTTGAATTTATAAGCTTTCAATATTCATGTATTTAAACATTTTCCATTTACGAAATGTACTTATAAATTTTAATTAAGGATATGAATCAACGCCGTCTATAAACAATCAGACAGGAAAGGTATACCGTTCCTCTAAATTGAAATAAGACATCAGTGCGCGTTAATTTAACCAGTTTGTGTATAGTGGTGGGTTTACATTGAATAAATCACTGGAATCCGACTGTTAATACGTGGCCGGACAGTGCAGTGATTTAATTGTCGATATTTCCAAATAGTAGTTACGTTTACCGACAACACAGTTGGTGTGTATGTACTTCCGTATGTGGAACAATTTGTATAAAAGTAATGCTATTGATAAAAAACTGAAATTTGTAATCGCGCTAATTAGCATTATTAAAAAAGCTCTTAAATCCGTGCTCGTGACGGCTTTACGCTAACCTAACGACAAAAGTTCTTACTCAATGTAAATCTATTACATTTAAAATCATTTTCTACTTGGGTGACCATCTTTTAAAAATAAAGATTGATTAAAATTTAACCATTTTCGAATTCAGTACAGTTTTTCATTATATCATATCAAGTAATTCAAAATCATTTTATAAATTGAAAACAGAAAAAGCAGAATTCCAACATACATTATTATTTATGTCAGTCATTAACAAGAAAAAAATACATTCCTTTTTAAAAAAATGTTTGCTGTCTCCAATATAATAAGCATCTATATATTTTTTGCACCAACTTTCATAATCATGAATATGGTATCAAACTTAATGAAGAAGGATATAACAAAATTGACTGACTATGGTTTGTGTGGCAGCTGTTACATGCATACATACCTTTCTAGGTAGATTTCCGTTTACATTTAAAGTCAAGCATATTTTTTACATTAAATTTAATGTTAAAGAAAACAGTACACATTGAGTAAACTGAAATATACCCTAGACCTTTAGCTGATCCTCAGACGAGAATGTGCAATGCTACTAACTTCATATTTATTTTTTATTTTGATTTTATTTTATACTTCACTTTCACGTGCAAGTACTATAAAGTTTACAAACAAGAGCAAATACTTCGGTCAAAGTTTGCGATCGGAGTAGCACATCGAGCGATATGGTTTATTAACTTTTTGTTTAGATTTCGTCACTGAAACTGAATTGGTGTTTGATTTTTTCAATATTTTGTAGTAGAAAAATAAAAAAACTAACCGACAAGAACAAAATCGTATGAAAATTGTTTATAATATAATTAATTTGTGTTTGGCATGCAAAAACTATATTTTTTATTTACAAAAAATACAATGGTCTATCAGATTCAGAACGGTATTAGGAAAATATTTCGTAATTTTTAAATAGGATTTTGTTCTTGGGACATATAAAACATAAAAAAATGTGAGAGGGTAAGTCGTATCGCTCGATGGGCCGTGCTACTTACTATTTGACTACAACTAACGAGAGCTGATCTGTGCAGCCGTGTATCGGTGATGAGGGGGCAAGTGGTATCGCCACAAGGTCTTGGCATCATCGGCATCAGAGTATCAGTCGATCGTGAGGCCCGTTTCGGCTTTACACTTACTAGACAAGGAGGATGGTTAGTAATTTTTTTTTAATTTTAATTTTTATGTCAATGTTATTCTATGTATTGTATCAAATAGGCTATTCAAACGTTTATTTAGTCATTAGTGTCGTAGGTCGCGTGAATAAAAGTGGCGATTATAGATTGTTTCGGTATTTACACAGGAATTGTTTTCTGTGATATTAGTTCAGTCGGCCCTATAAATTTTTTTTAGAACTCATCAAATGTATAATTGCCTACGGAAAAATATTGAATCGCGTGATAAACAGAAATGTTTGACAAAGAATCCAATAGAAAATATTTGATTTAACATCCGTATTATCGTCATTAAGTTTCGGCCACGGTCTTTGTGGATTCCTCGCACGTATAACGTAAAAGCATCAAGTATGAAATCGAATTACTTGGCGGCGGAACGGAACCAGTATCATGTGAACAGGTAATCGAATAACATGTCACGTTTAAGCATTTAAATATCCATTATCATAAATCTGTGATGTAGGTCCGTGACGTAAGCTTTTTTCCAAATCAAACATTTATTTGCTTTATCTCGACAAATTAGAATAAGTTTGTATTTTATTTAAATTTGTTTAACACATACACAGAACTATTACTTTTACTTTGCTATCGATATACATTATATTCTATGTTTTATTCCTTTCTATTTTGGCACATACTACAGTTTATTATTCGTTAATTTAAAAACTATATAAATTTTGAACTGACTCATTATGGTAGACGCGTATACAGGCTGTTGTATAGGTAACTATTAGTATTAGAACTACTACATTGTGAAGTTTATTTGAAGGCAAGTTGGCTATATGTTGACACATAAAACACTTCAGGTTCGACGTACTAGTGAATGGGGGAGGCGCCGTCACGCTGCAGTTCCAGAGATCGCCGTTCAAACCGCTTAGAAAAACAGTATTCGTGCCATGGAATCAAATCGTTGTTTTACCGCCCGTCCAAATGGAGCTTAGCGACGATAGCGTAAAGGTGCCGACGCCAAGGTAAATTATGTATTCTTAGCTAGTAGTGTATTAAAATAATATTTACTTTAAAAACATGACTAAGATATACAGTATTATAAATCATAACCTTGCCTGACTTTGTCTGGATGTAATTTTGATACGACGCTTATATACCTTGCTCCCCTACACGTTCCCCGTTTCGGTACATGACTACGTAACTCAAAGTTTTTCCATTTCCGTGAGAATTTTACTGTTAAGAAAATTTATGTAAATCCCAGTTCTATAGAAAGACTTAAGTCTCATATCTAACATAAGTAACCAATATTGCTATAAACATAATATCAATTGTATAGGTAAATATAGCTAACCAGGGCCTTACAATAGTCTTTTTTTCACATTTAGCAAATATAAAACTAATGTGTATTAAAGCATATTCCACAGTATCTTAATATGTATTTTTTACGAGTAGATTTATGACATTATATAACATTGTGGTCAACGAATGCCGATGAACCGCAAAGCACTTCAACTTTTTGCAGATAGATGTAACTTAAAAATATTGAGATTTCTAACTAATTTAATCGAAGTTTTTCGAGCAGGTATGGTATATATTTTATTGTGTGAAAGTTATTCGCAATAGTTAAGTAGTTCCAGGTATTTTCGAAATGAGTGTTAAAAAATATTTCAAGAAAACCTATATTTTTATTACGTCTGTTATATAAAATTGTGTAACCTTACATATCCGCCCGGAAAGCGACCCCCGTACACACTGGTGGAAAACCCATCATAGTGACCCATGTAAACAGCCGTTGCTAGGGTGATCGGGTGACCACCCAGTGCGACAGAAATGAGGGGAACTCGCAAGCCTGGTTTTATTGGTTTTTGCATGGATTTAGATGGCAAACAGGGGAATTTTAAGGCCTTGTAGAAATGTTTCCTCGGAGCGACCGGTAGAGCTTAAGCCGCTACAGTCCACACAAATGCCCCAAATGTCGTGTTCAGCCTATGTTTGTATGTACGGATTTTAAGAAAGCTGGTATAGTTGTATCATCCAGCGAAATAAATTTGTCTCTCGCCGTTGGATTTACTATTTGAATTGCACTATACTTATTACTTACCATCCAGTGGACTGTAGTTACGTTATATCAGTAAAAAAAAAACAAATTACAATTGAGCAATACCTTAATTTATACGTAATTAAAATCATGTCGCGCCAATGACACAAAAATACGGGACAAGCATAAATAAAACCAGCATTAGTATTGTACTATTCCTCCCACGCGAACCACAGACAAACTTTAAGTTCACTTAAACAACAAGAGCATTAGGGAACGCAAAGCATTGATAAATGTTTTATGGTTGATAACTGAGGATTATCTTTAATAGAGCTCCATCTCGAATCGATTGGTCACCGGTTCCACAATGGTGGGAGGTGGCTTCACCGCCGTGCGCTGCGCACGATCACGAACGACTGCGACCAGAAGTGGTCGCTGTACCACCGCTGGCAGCACCCGCTGCTTCTTCTGCTACCACTACCACCGTAGTCTATCCTGAAGCCCAGGTACATACAAAATCTAGAAATGTAGAGTCATAACACCAATTTTATGACTAATGCTTAAGAAGTTGCTTACAAATATCATTTAAATTCGTCTACGTTGTGACTAGATAATTTGGATAAGATTAACCATATTAATAACTAACGAATTTTCGTTATTAATATTTTAAGTTATCAGTGTACGTGACTTTACTTGCACTTTAAACTCTATTTAATATTTCCAGATTGTGAGTGAATCAATTGGAATACCAGGCTCATTGGTGAAACTAACATATCGTTCATCTCAATCCGCTGGGTATCTGTCCTGTGTTCACATCCAGCTCACGAGGCGTATAGTTCCAGCAGCTCTATCTAGAGTCCACGTCCGAGTAGAAATAGAAGGGTCTCTACAAACGCAAACCTATGAAGCAGATCCAGATTTGACACATGTGTTTGCTTGGAACAAGAGGAATGTTTACAAACAAAAAGTAATAGCTCTAAATTAACAATCGTGCTAATAATTATGAAATGTAAGGATTTTCGGGTATATCAATATTATGATTATGATTTTAGGTTTACGGACAAGCACAAGCTAAAATATCGATTGGATACGAATATTCCTCGTGCTCATCAATCGTTTGGGAGACACAGACGGCAACATTAGCTGGCTTTGACGTGGATATCTCGGATATAGGAGGATGGGGACTGGACATACATCATCACTACAATTTCCATGAAGGCATATTACAAAAGGGTGATGGAGCTTTGTTACATCTAAAGCAATATCCGAGGACCGTTCAGGTAAGCATATAATTTTATTACTTAATCTGGATTCGTTATTTCTTTAATTAGCCTAAATAAAAAGTAATGAATTCATATATTCCAATTTACCCAGTTCAATCAAATTTGTTTCAGGTTGTGATGGGTACGGGCCTACAAAGAGCATTAGAATGTCCAGATCATTGCAATGGAAAAGCAGCTGACTCACGTCTCTTGACTCCCACTGCATTAACCTCTGGCCCAGATGGATCCTTGTACGTTGGTGACTTTAACCTAGTGCGCCGTATTACGCCAGAGGGTGTTGTCACCACTGTCCTTCAACTTGAGTAAGTAAAAGAAGATCACGCTAATTTAATAACCATGTTTGTCATTTACTTATATTTTACTCTTGTTTCTCACAGAACCACACAAGTCGCATATCAGTACTATATTTGCATATCACCGGCGGATGGCTACCTCTACATATCAGACTCAGAAAGGCATCAAGTGCGAAAGATTTTGTCCCTTGAGAAAGTAAGAGATCCAGCGTTGAACTCTGAACCAGTTGTTGGAAACGGTGACCGATGTGTGCCTGGAGATGATTCAAATTGCGGTGATGAAGGACCAGCTATCAAGGCAAAATTAGCGCATCCTAAAGGTACGTTAAATAAAACGTTCAACTATTTACTTTGACAAATGTTTATTGCTTCTTTGTTTAGACATCATATTAAACATCAATGTATTACAGGTCTCGCAATAGCTGCTGACAGGACCATGTATATCGCAGATGGAACGAACATCAGAGCTGTGGATCCAAATGGCATTATTCACACGTTAGTCGGACATCATGGCCATCACAATCACTGGTCCCCAGTTCCTTGCCGTGGAGCCATACCACCATACGAAGCTCAATTGCAGTGGCCTACTGGTGTAGCTTTATCCCCTCTTGATGGATCGTTATACTTCATAGACGATAGAATAATACTAAAACTTACTGTTGACATGAAAATCAAAGTAGTTGCCGGCCAGCCTTCACACTGTCGCATCACAGCCGACGGTAAACCAATTACTAAAGCGACTAATAGGACCAATGCTGAAGTCAAAGAAGATTCCAGCCTCGGAACGATATTGGCAATCGCTTTCGCGCCAAGTGGCATATTGTATGTTGCAGAGTCAGACTCGAAAAAGACCAACACAATAAAATCAATTGATCCATCAGGGAAAATCACACATTTTGCTGGTAAACTCCAAGAAAACTTGAAAGAATTGAGCTGTGAATGTAACATGTCAATGTCTGCAACCGTTCTTCCAATCAATAACCGGGATGAAGGTGCAGGATGTCCGTGTCGGCTCAGTGTAGCGGCAGGAGATGAGCCGCCCACAAGTACGGAAACATTGCTCTCATCTAATGCTAAATTTCAGACAATATCTGCACTAGCTGTCACTCCTGATGGAGTTCTGAACGTAGTTGATCAAGGTAAGAAAATATAATATTCATGTAGAAAATCTACTAGTAAATTATGCTAATGTATTTTTAAATATATATTTTATTTGTTTCAGGTTCTCTTCACATATTAGCTTTACGTCATTATTTACCAACACACGACGAAAATGGTGAATTCAGAATACCTTATCCACCGACATCCGAGATTTACGTGTTCAATCGCTACGGACAACACATTACTACTAAAGATTTGACATCCGGAAAGACAAGATATTCATTCTTGTATTCTAAGAATACCAGTTTCGGCAAATTATCTACAGTGACCGATGCTTCTGGAAACAAAATACAACTGCTCAGAGATTATAGTAATGTTGTCAGCTCTATAGAGAACACACAAGATCATAAACTAGAACTGAAGATATCTGGAATAGGATATTTGACAAAAATAGCAGAGAAAGGTACATCTGAAATTGAATTTGATTATGATCCAAGCAGTGGATTACTTAACAGTCGATCAGGAGCTGGCGAAACAGTGATTTATGCCTACGACGAATTAGGCCGTGTTACCAAAATCATAATGCCTTCCGGCGAACAAGTACAAATCACATCAGGTCTAGCCAAAAATTACGGATTGGCAGTAACTGTTTCAAATCCGTCCAGTTCTATACCAGTGGGTGTAGCAAAGAAATGTGAATATGTCTTACATGGACAATCATTCAAACAAATCACAATAAATAATGGCAAACAAGTCACAGAAGGACGTATTTATACGAATAACACTTTGATGCTCGAAACGCCGTGGTCAGGGAAATTCGAAAGTATTGCTGCCGCTAAACATCCATTACTGGAAGCTGCTCTGCCTATTGAAGCTGAAATGCTTCACATGTGGTCGCATCAAACAACTACTTTCGGAGATGGACTTATAAACAACATGTATTCTTTATACACATTGGTCGGTGATGTAAGAAACCCGCAACAAACATTAAATCGCGAAATATGGGTCAACGATTCTCGAGTACTTATTATAGAATTCGACCAGTTTAAGAGCAAAGAAACATTCTTTAATGCTGATAGAATACCTCTATTTACTATATCTTATGACGTCGCTGGATTACCGTTATCTTTTAATCCCCACGGGGCCGGAGTACCTCTTAATATTTCTTATGATAGATTCTACCGAATTAATGGTTGGAAATGGGGAGATACAGAAGAAACCTACAATTACGACCCCCATGGAATGTTATCAGAGATAACGAGTCCGCAGGACGGAACAAAGTTCATTTATTACAATGAAGGAAATATGGTCTCCAAAATTACATTGGCCAGCCAAAGAAGCTTTAGATATTTATATGACGGAGACGGTGGACTGACCCATGTGATTCTACCTTCTGGAACTAATCATTCATTTAGTGTGCAACCGTCAATTGGATTTTTAAGAGTGACTTACGCCCCGCCTGGCTCATCAAAGAAATATTTGCAACATTATTCGCACACTGGAGAGCTGTTGCAAACAGTCTTCCCTGGCGATGGTGCCAGAGTAGTATATCGTTACTTCACTACGAATAAAGTTTCAGAAGTAATTCATGGTGATGGCCAAACTCAAATTCATTATTCAGAAACCAGTGGACTTCCTTCAGAAATTTTGCACGTAGATCGTGACGTCGACTACCGCTGGGAATCAACGTACGTGGGCGGACTGCTCATGGAAGAAAGACTTGACTATGGGGCCAAAACAGGTTTGAGTAACGCAAAGATAATTTACGAATACGACAATAATTATAGAATAACCGCTGTCCAAGGACGTATAGGTGGGCAGACTCTCATTCCACATCACATAATATACAACAGTAAAACAGGTGCTCCAGAAATCCTTGGACAATTTACTGTGTCCAAACAGAAATGGAACGAAACATCAGTGTACGACGGCATTGCTATGTTTTCACGAGTCTTGAACGATCAATTCTTAGAAAAGGAAGTAACTGTAAACATCCACCGAATGGAGGTCTTCAGAATGGAGTTTTCATACGATAAGCACGGGAGAATATCCCAGACAAGGACACATACAAGAAACGTTGGTGTGAATACTTACACAAATGTAAAGAACTATACGTGGGACTGTGATGGGCAACTAACAGGGGTAGAAGCGCAAGAACCTTGGGGTTTCAGATACGACGACAACGGCAATATGTTGTCTTTAACGTATCGGGGTAACACCATCCCGATGGAATATAATGATATGGATCGTATCATAAAATTCGGCGAAGGACAATACAGATATGATAGCCGCGGTCTTGTATCACAAAACGCCAGAGAGGAGAGATTCCAATACAATTCAAAAGGTTTGCTAATCAGAGCAACCAAACGTGGAAGATTTGATGTTCGTTACTATTACGACCACCTTGACAGGTAAATTATGAAATGAATTAATAATTAAAGAAACCATTGTTTTAACGAAAACCAAACTCATTATTATCTTTTGTGTCTATTTCAATTACAGATTATCAACACGCAAAGACAATTTTGGCAATGTAACCCAATTTTTCTACACCAATAAGGAGAAACCTCATGAAGTTAGCCATATCTATTCACCTAGAGAAAATAGATTTATGACTTTAGTATATGACGACAGAGGGCACTTGATATACACACAGGTATGTTGTACAGAATCGTGCAACCATAAAAATTTTAAGAGTTATTATTATTACGTTTAACCCAAATTATTATTTTTAGGTGGCACGACACAAATACTACATCGCTACAGACCAGTGTGGTACGCCAGTGATGATCTTCAATCAGTATGGCGAGGGCATTCGAGAAATCATGAGATCGCCCTATGGCCACATTGTGTATGATTCTAACCCTTACCTTTACCTCCCAGTCGACTTCTGTGGAGGCCTTTTGGATCAAGTGACTTCACTAGTACACATGGCAAATGGAAAAGTATATGATCCACTGATTGGACAATGGATGTCTCCGATTTGGGAGAATTTAATCGAAAGAATTCACAGCCCCACCCAACTGCATTTATACCGATTCAATGGCAACGATCCAATAAATGTTCGGCCACAAAATAAGAAACCAACAGGTATTTATATTTGGTTTTACAATCATCGTTAAATTTTTATTATCTATTTTTTATAGGCAGAACGATAAATACATTTTAATTTGATATTTCAGATCACTTATCATGGCTGAAGTTACTGGGATACGACACAAAGAGCTTAGCACCCCAACTCTATCCAGATGAGCTTCCTGGTGGATCCGTATTACCCAGTATACCTCGTGGACGCTCAGTCTGGGGTATCGCACCTACTGATATTGGACCTGGTCTGCCGTCAGCTATGTCCTTACTACCAAGTGTAACCATAGAATCGGGCTTCCTTTCGCACATGTCGAATAAAAGGATAGCCGACTTCAGAAGTTTATCAATCCCTGCCATGTCTGCACTGAAGACTGACGCTCTCCATTTAGCGCCGAAGCGCATCGGATCAGACTCTGAACCTCCATTCGGACGCGGCATTCTAGTTTCACGTAACTCACGAGGTCGAGCGGTAGTGACAACAGTGCCGTCCGCCAACGCTATCTACCGAGATGTCTACACATCAGTATTTAACAGATCTCATCTACTTCCTTTTTCATTCGTCGTACACGGTGATCAACAAGACGTCTTCTACTTTGTCAAAGAAGACACGTGGCGCGCCGCCGACGATAAGCAACAACTGAAACGAATGCAGGGTAAGCTGAACGTCACTTTCCACGAAGTGGCAGAAGGCGGTCGCTCGTACGCAGACGTAAAGATCCACGGGCAGACGAGCATCGTGAACCTGCGCTACGGCACGAGCGCGGAGCGGGAGCGGCAGCGGCTGCTGCACCACGCGCGCGCCGCGGCCGTGCGCAAGGCGTGGCACCGCGAGCGCGAGGCGCTGCGCAGCGGGCTGGGCGGCTCGCTGGAGTGGTCGGCGGCCGAGCTGGACGAGCTCCAGAAGGCGGGGTCGGTGGGCGGGTACGAGGGCGAGTACGTGCACGACGTGGCGCGCTACCCGGAGCTGGCCGAGGACCCGTACAACGTGCGCTTCGTGAAGAAGCGGACGGACCGCGCGGAGCGGCGGCGCCGGAAGCGCGAGGACTGCCAGGCGCCCTGGTGGCTCGCCTGGGACGACATCTGCTAGTGACGTGCCGCCATCCATATGCCAAATAACGTGTGTGAATGTGAACTCGACGCGAGAGCGAACGATGATGGATGACCGTGTGAGTGTTCGTGGAAATATATTTTGTAAATAGTCTCTATTAATTGTTAATTGTTGATGTATGTATGTACGGTAGTCACGGATCCCTATCGCTGTGTAAATAATAATATTTAATTTGCGGGGAGAGAATGGACCTTTTGAGAGGACTGATATAAAAATAAATGTAATGTATGTATGTATAAATAAGACGATTTATGTGAATATAAAATTATTTATACTTATTTATCGGTAAAAAAGCTTCGATTGTGTCCAATGTTCTTATAAATTTAGATGAAGACTATTTGAAAAAAATAAAAAGGCATACTTTTTTAACCAAATAAAGTTGTAGTTTTAATTTTATTTCCCATATCAAATGACTTACGAAACATCCGTCAAAATATTATAAGTTAATTGCGTTATAGCAACTCACGATAAACAAAACACATGAAACAAAAAAGTGTGAGAGTGCAATTCAATTACACACTTTTTTATGTATTTTTAGTGAAACTTCAAAAAAGTAACCAATGAGAGAATAAGATAAATATAGAGCATCAGAAGTATTAGGTTTATTTTATAGTTAATAATTTTCATAATATTTTACCAAGGTCAAAAAATATTTTATATTTTAATGGAAAATTATATCAATTTTTGTCCAATGATGGGTCGTAGTTACTAAATTGATGACAGAATATTCTTAGTGAGGGGTATGAACTGCGGGTATATATTATTTAATTGCGGCTAGACATCGGATTGTGGGTAGAACTCTCTAACTACAGTAACCTCCTCCATTCTTTGTCGCCCTAGTACTTTTTGTGTTCTGGGATATATTCCCCATTTATTGATGACATAGGTTTCACGAAACCTCCTTCGTTTTTTTGTCGTCCTAGTACTTTTTGTGCTCTGCGAAAGATTTCATATATTGAAGACATAGGTTTAACGAAACCTCCTCGCTTTCTTTGTCGCCCTAGTACTTTTTGTGCTCTGAGAATAAATATTTCATATATTTATGACATAAGTTTAGCAAAACCTCCTTTCTTTCTCTGTTACCCTAGTACTTTTTGTGCTCTGAAAAATACAATATTGATAACATAGGTTTAACGAAACCTCCTCTCTTTCTTTGTCGCCCTAGTACTTTTTATGCTCTGGGAATAAATATTTCATATATTTATGACATAAGTTTAGCAAAACCTCCTTTCCTTCTCTGTTACCCTAGTACTTCTTGTGCTCCAAGTATTGATGACATAGATTTAACGAAACCCCCTTTCTTTCTCTGTCGCCTTAGTACTTTTTGTGCTCTGAAAAATACAATATTGATAACATAGGTTTAACGAAACCTCCTCTCTTTCTCTGTCGCCCTAGTACTTTTCGTGCTTTGAGAAATATTGCGCATAACATAGGTTAAACGAAACTTTCTGTCTCTGTAGCCCTAGTACTTTTTGTCTCTTTTCGATGTCGCTATTTCGTTTCATCGAATTTTCAAACCACAACGGTGCTAAAGAAGTTTCACTTCAAAAACTTGGAGTGCTGAAATAGCTGAATAACAAATAGTCAAAGACATTTCGTGTAAAAGTTATTTATTTATGTTCGAAACGTCAATCTCTGAACAACGTATTCAAGTTATTTTTTAAAATATCAATTTTTATACACAAATTCCATGTCAACGCAATCATATACATTTTATTATACACTTTTATACTACAAACGTCAGAATGCATATCACATCTCATTCATAATTATTTACAATGAATTATGTTACATTCGAATTCACGACACTGTAAACTTCGTACAACCATTGAAATTAATAATATCGGTATCTATAAAAGTCTCCATTACAAAATATATACAATAAAAATTTTATTATCTCTTAAAATATAGGTACATTCGCATGTTCGAAATAAAGTGTATATTACAAAATCATCTACATATTGAGCTATATGTTCATAAAGAAATGAGATCAACAATTCGCACAATTATTCGCGTACGCGCGTTTTATGTCCGCGTACGTGCGTAGTGGACATGCTCGCCGCAACACACATTAACTAAAATAAATAGTACGTACAAACTCTACCCTCGGGTTTCAACAAATAAAACATCTCCGTACTCCTTGCAACGACACTCCAGTGACACACTACCGCAACATAACTAACAATCATAATTGTGCGCGTGAATGACACTATCTATGACAAAACAAAAACTAATGACATTTCAACATTTCAAAGATGGACTGACACGAATCTGACAACACGAATTTTGTTAAAACTTCCTATATTACGCTAGAAAGTGACAGAAAATTTTCATTTTATTTTTTTTGCAAATTCTAAATCAGATGCATTCGATTAACCGCTAAAGTTAGAAATGTTACTACTGATCGAAATGGAGCTAATTCGGAACCTATTATTTAATTTTGATACAGTTGAATTTAGCAAATAGACCATCAAATACACGAAACGTATGAAGCTTATTACATGGAGTACAAGATACATGCAAACTATCAGAATTAACTCCATTTCGATAGGTATTTCTGAACACCGTACACATCGCATCTTACATTCTAAATCTCATTCGACACTCAGCAGCCAATTGTGTATTCATCATTTATAGACATCACTAGAATTTCTACTCTCACAAAGAGCATAAACCAGAAAAACTCTATGTACAAAAAGATAATACACGTCCACATAAGCGGGGCTCTGAAACTTTTTAAAAACTCTTAACTCGGAATTTTGAGCCACAAAACAAAACAGCATCCACCTATGAATAACTTGAACTAAAATATCTTCGTTGTTATTGACTTATTGTAAAGCTAAAGGTAGAAACTCTAATTGTATAACATGTCTACTTGCCTTAAACTTAACATTTTGTATCTCCGCGTAGACCAATTACTTCTCTATTGCTTACTTATGGACACAGTTTGCACAGCAAATTACGAGCCCCGAAATAAATATAAAACATACGCCATTCTCACATAGTAACTATACACACTTGTGATGCTTAACACAATATTATATAATACAATATTTACAATATATAACACAGATTACATAATCACTGCAAACGTATTGTACTTCATTCTATTCAGAAACGTTTAGTTTGAAAACAGTGACATTAATACTGATCAGGCAATTTTCTCCAAAACGTAAAATCCTGACACCGAAATTTGTATACGTTGCAAAGAACAATGTTATATTATTTTTTTATACAATTGATTTGTTCCAATGCTCATTCTGTCTCTTTCATTGCCAGCGATTCATTCAACAAGTTAAAACACTTTCTACGTATAACGCTTCTATATACAATGCCAAATTCCAACAACAAATAAAATCTTCCCTATTCTAAATTTGTCGATACGCATTCGTGTGCGAATAACATTTTGGTCACAGTTAATGTCATGATTTAATTACTTCCAAGTCAGAGTTGTCTTAAAATTGTAATATCATGCGCGGTACAGGTATTGCAACAACAATAACAATAAAATAGTCCATGATTGACACAAAATAAAATGCACGCATTATCATTTATCATGATTTACAGACAACGAATTATGGAAGTTATTTCCCTTTAAAATTCATTTCCAAACATCTCAGATCGTATTAATGTACAGCGAAAACGTCGTCATAAAAAAACAATTGCCTATCATGAACACCGTTATAGAAAATCAACAATTTATTTCCTAGAGTGGACCTGCATAAAGTAATATCTCGAATTATTTCTATTCAGCAAAAATAAACTCCGAAATGTACAAAACTTGAATCTTACATCAGTATAGTATATTACTCAATGTTTGCTATCACATCTATCATAATGAACACGTGTCATAGTCACGGCTAAAATGACCAAAACTATATTTATAAGCTAATTGAGAATCTACGGTAGCCCCGTGGCACAATTGGTTAAGGTTTGAAACCCACACTGAGACAAATGTATTTGTTTCAGGTGTTTATGAGCTGGAGAGTATCTTAATTTTTGACTTTTAACTTCATGTGTGGTCAGGGCTGCATCAAGTTTATACATATATTTATTTATATAATAAAATATTACTACAATTGAACGATAACAAAATAAAATATATATGATACATATTTTCCCCTATTTTGGTCATTTAAAGAACAGGATAAATAATACATGTAACAGCAAACAGTGACAACCGTCATTGATAGTTAATATGTATTCAGTCGTCTAAAGACAAATCCTTTGTTTCCTTACTATTATTTACAAGTTAATTACGAAGATAATTTAATTGATGTAAAGAGCACAGTCGATGGACAATTTAATCCACGTTTGCTACACCCGCATTCACTAAGTTCCTTGTGGTATTTACAATGTATTTGACTACGGCAGTGAGCTATAACAACGTTTACTATGAACTGTCCGCGTTAGATTTCCGCCTCACTTGTTGCACGGTTAGCGGCTGTGCTCGCCCCTGGGTTAGGAACTGTGCCGTCCCTGGAAAATATATCATTGTCTGTCAGATGCGTACTTCAACGTCATTTTTGAATCATACATAATACTTAATCTTGATCTTAATATCTTAAGAGTAAGATAATCATATTTGTCTGAACAGCTATTTCAGTATAAATTGGTGGGGAAACTGTCCAGACAAGTGTATTGAGTTTCGAATTGAATCTGAGTTTGGACAGGCCTGTATGATTGTATCGACCAGTAAGAGACGGCTATCTCTCACAAATGGATAATAAATCTGGGTTCTTGATTACATTGCACTTATCACCACATGATGATGTGAGTGATGAATAGATGGATCTGAATTGTAGTCACTTTGATATGCCAGTAAAAAAAGAAATAAACTTATGCACTAACAAATTCACACAAAAAAGTTGACAACCCTAGTCTTTGTCGACGCGTCTATTACAATATAGGAACTGCTAATTTCCAAAAAGAAAACAGGATTATGAACATTTACAGAATAAAAAGAATGTTGAAGCTACACCTGATTTGCTTAGGCCGCGAAAATAATGTGAACAAATCATAAAAAAGGATTTAAAAAATCCTATTCTCGTTTCAAAATATGATGCAAACAAAAAATGCTATTATTTTATTATTTAACATCCTCTTTTGGTTTTTCACGAAGACGAACACTCAAAGAAGTTTGTCCGTTTTAATTAATTTAAAGATATTTAATTGAATCGAATAATATTTAAAAACTTTATTTTACATTTTAGTGTAATCTGTTGACTATAAAGTATATTCAGTGCCAGGCATGCATAGCATTTTAACTACATAGAGTCTTGCAAAATTAAGAAGTGCTACTGTAACTAGTCTGTACAATTAAAATTGTTATTGAGAATAGTTATTAGTTGTTGTTAATTGGTCTTGATAGTTATTCGTTGTTTGTGTTAATACAATTGTATAAAAAAGTTGACCGCCTGAGTCACGTGATCAATTTTGTTTACATTGTTTTCGCGGCCTAAGTAAATTAGGTATATACTAAACCAGAATGAAATAATTCAAATGTAAAAATAAAATAAATAAGTGCGTCACCTGCGGCGGCGGGCGAGTGTTCCGGCGCGGGGTGGTGCGGCGCGGGCGCGGGCGCGCGACACACCCGCGGCGCCGCGCGCGCGCCCCGCCCGCGCACCACCTGCACCGCGCCGCCGCGCACCGCGCCCTTCACGCCGCCCGACATCAACTGCGCTGCACACACGCGTGTCGCCACGTTAATACGCCGACATTCTATGCCACACACCATCTCGCCCATATACACCGTTGAACCTCTCCAGAACCATGATTGTGGTACGCACTCATATTATACCAAAAAACGAAATTCACTGATTTGTTTTTTCATACTAATAAGCAAACTATAGACATCTGCAACGCCAGAGTTATCACTAGCACCTACATAAATATTTTCACCTGTTTTTTGGCGAGCCCCATGCAATAGTCTATTGGGAAAACCTCGATAGGTGGCTCATACCACCACAGCTGTATTGTGCGTGGGCAAAAATTTCCTCGGGATGGTTCCCGAAGAACAGATATAAGTCTTTTACAGATATAGGTCGATTCAAAGATTAACAACTTTTAAAGTACCAATATTATAAAAAAAAATATAGAACGCACAGACTGAACTAACTCCACTTGTACACAAAGTTAGATTATGGATTTAATATATCAGAATTGAAACTATTTATCAACCCCTCCACTAATGATCATATTAGAATCCAGAACACATATCGACATCTACATTTGTCCTGATGAACCAGGAACAATTCAAAAACAAATAAAAACACTTATCCCTCAAAAAACTAACCAACTTACCAATAGGCAAGGAGAGGACTGAGGGTTGGTTGGTGAGCACTACGGACGTGGTGGGCGGCACCGACACCAGCAACCCCGACGGCGCGCCCGACACGTTCAACGACAGCGAGATCGGCGCCGACAGACCTGGGATCTGAACTTGCACGTTCTGCAAACCCTGAATGCCTTGTAGACCTTGGAGGGACGTCAGACTTAGACCCTAGAAATAAAATAATACAATAATTGAGTGACATTTTATCTATTATTTGTGTGCTTTTTCTTTGTTTTTTTCTTTGGCCATCCTCTATCATTCCTGGCTCTATCCTTGGCTTCAAAGTATGCAGTGAAAAGAGGAACTGTTGGGTGGGACCCTTCTCGTCTATGTGTGAGAGTATTAGTGGGTTGTGCTTTCTGATAGTCACAACAGAAAACTAATGTTTATGACTATAGAATGTATGTACAAAAAATAACACCAAACACTTACACACCTTGCTTCTGCCATTTTTTTACTTTTAACATTTTAATATAGAATTTTCATATTTTAAAGCCATATAAAAAAAGATGATATAAAACTAGCCTGTAAATGGCAAACAGGTTGTGCCTGCGCGGCGGGCGCGGCGGGCGTGTCCGGACCCATCAGTCGTTCCAGCAGCGCGCTCTCACTACTCGACACGTTCGTCGACTCGTTGTCGCGCGGGAACCCGCTCATCACTTGTACGCCCACACCCTGTATAAAGATCCAGTAAATTAGCTATAGTTTTATGTTTTAGTTTATTAGTAATTTTAGTAGTATCTGTGACTGTATCAGTCGATATATGTCCCACTGCAGGGCACGGACCTCCTCTACAATCTATAGTACGATTGAGAGTGGTTAGGCCATGTAGTCCACTACGCTGACTTAGTGCGGTTTAGCGGACTTTACATAGAAACTCTTACAAATCGCTATGGTATGCAGGTTTCACAATGTAGTAGACTTTGTGTAGTGACGTGACAAGTCGAATGCTGACTGCGGGAATGACATACAATTAAATAGATTCAGAAAGTTGGTAGCGCACAACATGTGGGATGTTGTGCGCTATTTTGCGATGATATATATATTTTTTAATTTCTCAATTATTTATCAGCGTTTTTGAATGTTTATTCTTATTGAAATCAGGCAAGCGTGAACTGTCACGTATTTAAATATGTATCTTGATAATGCTAAATTGTATGAAAAGCTAAAAAATAAGAAAGGTGTTGCTACGAACTTGTTGAGTATAGGTGGGGATGGTGTGCGAGGCGGTGGTGGCGGCGATGAGTCTGGCACCGGCTATAGACACTCGTCCGAGCAGTTTGTGAGCGTCGAGAGTATTGTGCGGCGTCGCGTGGGGCGTGGCCAAGGGCGTGGTCAGTGCCGCATGGGGCGTGGCCAGCGCCGCGTGAGACGTGGCCAGCGCGGCGTGCGCGTCCGGGCTCGACGTGGCGTGCGTCATGGCAGCCGGAGCGCTGTTTAGAAGATTCAAGATGGTCGCATTGCTGTTCGCTGTACTGACCGCTGCTTTCGCTGCGTTTTGATTTGCAGCAGCTGTAAACAAAAAAAATGGTTTAATAAATAAATACACCCAAGTCCCAAGATTGAGTCTTGTGTCTTGATTTTTTTCGGTCTCACAAACACCCAGACCCAAAATAATTACCCGTGGATCACACAAACATTTGTTTCGGTGCGGGTATCGAACCCGCAGCTACTCCTTTCACAGCCGGCGTCGAACCAACTGCGTCACATTGGCTGTTTAGTTAAAAAAAAGATTTAATAAAATATTTTTCTATGAAATAAATTGCCTTTTTAATACGTAAAAATCCCTTATTCATTCCCGTAGAAATATGCAAAAACAATAGATAATCGACAACATAACTCTTCCAATAGAACACCACTACGAATACCGCATCTAATATTAGCACTCCTTCCCATTTATATTGATTTATAGGGCAATAAATTGTACCACGCACCTTGTTGGAACTGTTGCGCCGAGTTCATGAGACTAGTAACGAGTGCGCTGATCGCTGGGTTTGTTGTTCTCGGCTTTGTGATGGTCGTCTTCTGCTGTGCCGCCGTTGTTGTTGTGTATTGTATGTTTTGAACCTGCAATGAAGAATATGACGTTTTCTTAATAGCACGAAACGTTTTCAGTTGTTTTTAGTTTCTTAATAGTAATATAGGTAATATGCAACCAGAGATTTTATATTATTATTATGGCAATAGTGACTGTGTGTCGGTCTGTCCACTGCCCCTAATCAATGGATCAAACAATATTGCGAGTATTAAGGAGTACACACAAAAGAAGAAATATTTCCATGTTTTCTTTTCTCATTTTTTATTTTATTTTAACGATATTAATAATATGTCATTTCAAAGTAGTTAATATTAGACAAAATTACCTGTGAAGTACCAGCGGAGGACATCAACGAATGTTGTATGTGAATGATCGCTGACTGCATCTTAGGAGTGTTCAGCGGTTGCTGTGGGTTAGTCAGCTGTTGCGCCAGCAGCTGATTTGTTGATGCCTGACGACCAATCAACTGGGATTAAGCGTCTACCATTAATAATTGTTGGGTCGTTACGATTAATTTGAGGTTAGGTATCATTAATTTTACTTCGATATTTATGATGAATTTAGTAGCAAAATTCTTTGATACGTTATTAAAGGCAAAAATGTTTTCATTTTTATAAGCGTGATAGCAGGGTTAATTATTTTGATTATATTCAAAATGTTAGTTACTGATGATTTATTAAATACCTGCGGTGAAAGTCGTGGTGTGGTCGGCGAGGGTTGTTGTTTGAGAGCAGTCTCTGCAGGAGTAGTAACTGTGCCCACGATACTGGCCACACTGCCGACATTGCCTACGTTGCCCACGACACTACCCACATTGCCAACTACACTGGCTACGTTGCCTACGACATTAGCAACGTTGCCCACAACCGTCCCAACGTTGCCGACGTTGCCCACAGCCGTCCCGACGTTGCCGACGTTGCCCACAACTGTCCCGACGTTGCCGACGTTGCCCACAGCACTGACAGTACCCACGGTACCGACGTTGGCAACGTTGGCTACATTGCTGACGTTGCCCACGACACTGCCCACTGTAGTAACGTTGCCCACGGTGCTGACGTTGCCCAGGCTGCCCACAACACTGCCCACTGTGGCAACGTTGCCACCTTGCTGTAGTTGCGCCTGCTGTCACAATAAACAGGTCAACATCCTTTGGTGTACTAATTACATACATAACACGAGATAAATTATAAAATTATAAATGTTTTTCAACCAGCTCGCAAAAAAAAACCATTTCATTTCTTTACAAATAATATGTATACTTATGTTATTTTACGAACAGATAGATACGCTACTCGATTTTTATTGAATGTATGTAATTTATTATTTCCTTAACAGTAAAATATTCTACCAATAGATGTTTCTGAACCAGCTATATGATTAAAAATAGCAACAAAAAAATATGTCTTGAATTTTTCCCTACCAAAGGGAAAATCAGTAACAAAATACTCCAAACAATAGTAACTATGATAATAATGTGACAATTTTCTATACTCACCAGGATAGGTAACTGGCGCGTGTTTGTGTGAGTATTCGATGTCGGTGCTATTGCAGTGGTACTGTGGAAACAAAATTTAATTGTAAAATATTTTTTGAAGTGAATTTTATAAACACTATCTCGTATTACAATAAAACATAAAATTGTCCCAGTGGTCTAGTGGTGTGTATGGACTGTTAACTATGAGATCCTTGGTTCGATTCAAAAGTCGGGCACTCCACTTTGAGTGTGTGAGAAGAAAAGAAATGAGAGAGTCAACCAATTTTCCAGCCAAGATATATGCATGCGAGAACGACAAATATTCGTGGTGTGGCCAAAAATTATCTCTTCATTTTTAATTCTCGCAACACATTTCTTTATAAATGTGTACGCAGGACTAAGTGTGAGTTATTAATGTATGTAAATAAATGTATAATTACACTGGAGTAGTGGCGGCGGCAAGTGCCTGCGGGGTGTTGGTGGTGGCGGCGCTGTTGGCGCTGTTGGCGGCGGCAGCAGCGGCGGCCGCGGCGTTGCGTTGCTGCAGCAAGAGTTGCTGACCCTGCAAACACACCACGCCATAAATCAATTTAATACATTTGACAAGACTGTTAACCAAGCTCCTTTAGCGTCTCAACCAACTAATGGAGGCCTTTTAATTGGTCTAGGGAGTTCTTAGAAACATAAAACTGGGGTTGGATCCCACACCGACACACAAATATTTGGTTCGGGTTGGATGTAGTGAGACTAAAGTCTCTCTTAGTATCCAATACCCCTGAGACAAGAGTAGTATCTTACTTTACTCCATATGCAGTGTAATAATCTCAGTATACATTTTAAAAATAATTTTGATTCCTGGTAGTAATTATAATTCCATTAACAGGTTTCGCACCTGAAATATAATACACATTTTGACATAGGTTTTATTGGTAGTTTCCAGAGGCCCAGCAATTAATTTATCCAGTGAGCTTTTGATGACCAACTATATTTTTTGATGGAATGCAAAATAATAAATAACCTTGAATTAAGAATTTGTATTTCATTTTCAAATAACAGATAAGTCAAAGGTTACTTGAGAGATCCTTTTAAATGTTGGTGTCAGTGTCACTAATTATGAGTTTAGGTATGTAAATCTGTTTGTAGTCTAGTGAAAATGTCTGGGTTATTTTTTTAAATCTTTCCTATATTTAACTTTAATCAAGTCTTGACCCCGATTTTACAACAAATCATATTTGCTTATTGTAGATAATCTTTTTGGTTGTATATGTGTGTGATTTACATTGATATTATTTTAGTCAGGAAAATTTTGTAGTTACAAACTTGTTACTATGAAGTTACAATTATTTCCATAGCTGTCCTCCTAACCTAATGGGATTGATAAAATATACTTCCCCAAATAATCCATAGGATCTCATAAACTTAGCTGGTAAAAACAACAATAAGCAAAGATGGATTCCATGTTTACAATTTAACTTTAAAATTAATCTACTTATGTTCACCAAACATTCTTTTTTACAAGGATCCTAGTACTTTTTACGAACTTGTGACTAAATAGACTAAAGGTATGATCATGCTGTCTGAAATTATTTAATAGACTCAGAGTTATACTTTAATAAAATCTCTACACATCAAAATTACCTTTACATTTATGATACACATTAAAACCAATGCCAGATATGAGTCAATAACATCCGGCCCTGTGGGAAAACAGAATGAATGCTAGACAATTCATTATAAATAAACATTTTTTCTCACCAATTCTCTCATCCCTCCGGTGAATGATACTCTTGGGAGCTGACCAGGTACAATATGTTTTATCCTAACAGACTTACGACCTTCTTCCGTAAATATTTCCGTAAACTGTTGTATGTATTTATTTGCTTGTAATCTTGAACCTAAAAACAAAATATTTTAACGCAGGCATTTTTTTAAATAATATGGTAGTTGCTTCATCGATACTTGAATCATCTAAAGCATTACCTAAAGTAAATCGACAGGCCGCGCCGTTCCTTTCGCCTTCAACGTGATCTCTGTCCACATACAACTCTCCAAGGAACTCTTGGTCGGACGGCCTTTGTAATATCGATAATTTAATATGGAAAAAGCCTGCGCCGGCATGAGGTGAAGTTTTCTCAGTCTCCAATATGTATTCTTCAACTAATTGTGGTTGGCAGTCAGGTGTAGGTCTTGGACGTTCGTAGGCGCGAGCTAAGCGTATCGGCCCACTGGGCTCAGATGGCAATGCTAGGGGTAAAGGCTCCATTTTTGGAGCCTCTATTGGTTTGAACACCTAAAAATTTGAAGTATAATAAGTTTACATCCACATACATCTTTGCACAATTTCTCAAATATACTTATCTAAATATTCTGGACAGTGCCAAGGTTGTTACTTTTCCTTTACAGTGTAGTCATGTAAAAAATATATTACTTGTGGCATGCTACATGTATGAAAAAAAGTTAATGGTAGGTATAAAGAAACATATAGGATATTTTACCTCTGGTGGTTTTTTCGGATATTTTGAAGTAAGTCTTGTATGGGGCACAGACTGTCTACTATTTTTTGCCCTTTGTCGATGAATTAGATCCAACAATTCTAAACCATGATAATGTGTAAATTGATCCAATTTTCTTTTTCTATTCACAGCAACCTAAAATTAATATAACTCTTAAAAAATAACCATGATCTTTTCAAAATTTTTCAACACTGACATATTATTTATGTGGAAAATTAATTTCTATGTATAAAATTAAACTGGAATATCTTTCGTATAATTGACAAGACAAGTGACTTTTATACAATTTAAATTCCACTTTAAAAGTAGTTTCACTGGTTAAGTAATTTTGTTCACTAATTTAGTTGGCATATAAAAAAAGGCTGTGTGAAATATTTACCTGTGAAAATTTCCTAGCTTGTCTTCTGATGCGCGGTGTATTAAAAAGCCTAGGAGCAGCATGCAATCTGGCTGCTAGAAGTCCTACTGCAGGTCTTGGATCAAGACATAACGGTGGGGCAGATGCATGGACTAGTGCAGCCTCTACTGCTTCTAATGCACTTCGCTCTTCTCCAGCCCATCCACATCGTCCACCAATGCACATGGCATCAGTTATTATACTCTGCATTAAATTTGAACATGCTTTATTATCCATATCAAACCATTATCTATGATGAATATGTGTTTTAAACAACTATGTAGCGGGGAACCTCCAATGTCTGATGACGATAATGATGATGATACTACTTATAAGGTATAAGTGTATTAGTATTTAGTAAAGTAAGAAATCAAACCAAATAATTGAAAAGTCATAAATCATAAAACAAATCCTTCTATGACATATTGCAACAAAAGAGCAGAGAAAAGAAAAAAGCACCAATTTAATTCTTAATAATCGTAAATACTTGGACATCTCCATGAAACAGGATTAATTAATTATGGAAGAAAAATAAAAAGAAAATTGTGTTCAAAATCTAATTTGTGGTTGTGTCAGTGAAAATTGTTTAAAATAAATTAATAGTTTATAATAGAACTTCAATTAAGTAAGTTGGCTCTTTATCACATGAGCATTGATGGTTTAATAATATTATATTGCTCTCATCAGTTGCAAAAACATTAAAACTGCATGTTACCTGATTGGTGGGCCTTAAAAGTACATGATGAGTATCACACAGGAAACTTGGGTATGCTTGTCTATAATCTCTGACTTGTGCAATAATACATCCGGAATAAAACAAACATGAGTGCTCAGACTCTAACAAATCTAATAACACCACTGGTAACTCCTCATTGTCTATGTAACTAAGCAGCTCCTCTTCTTCATATGGCCATCTTGGAGTCTCTATTAATGTCTCATCTTGTGCTGCTGTTGCCTAAGCATATAAATAATATATTATGCATTTACAAATCAATTGATATGCTTATTCAATAAATAATTATTAAGTACCAAAAATACTTTTATGCAATTGTAAACAGGAAAATGTTTGTCAAAATAATTAATAAAGAGATCTAATTCATAATGTAATCAAAAGATGTGATGTCTAAATATTTAAAAACGAAAACTTCGAGATAATGCTCAGTTATATTGCTAAGAATATATGACAAAAATAAACTATTTTAATATCAATCTGGCTTATAAATAATTAATATCAGTGATTAATTACTTCAATGAATCATTAACAATAATATATTAAATTAAAAGTACTTACATGTCCATCTGGTGGGTTTAAGTATTGTGTATTACCATTTACTTTAAGAGATAATGAATACCCTTTATTGCCTGGATACAGATTGATTATTAATGTATTAAGATTATAATTCGCTAATAACTTTTCCAATAAATATGATGTTGTTTTAAGACCCTGCTGTAAAAAAAATAAAAAACTTGAAATCCAATTTTCTTGAATATTAATCTGTATTCAGTATTAGTAATCTGTTCTGACCCACTAAACTTCCATCAGTTGTAGACAAAATCGGACAATATAAAACATTTTAGGTTTATAATACTCGCTTCCAAAACCATTTGTTTACACATTATTACCTATTTTTGCAAACATTCTTTTACTCATTATGCAATTAAGTTTTAAATAGAATTTACATAAATCAGACACAGTTATCAATTTGGGTAGTACCATAGTACTAGATCTTTCATCTAGTAGTATGACACCGTCAAAATCATGTAATATTCTATAGAAGTTTTGTATCACCTACACTGTTCGTAAACACGTTAAATAATATTTTTGTAACACTTACGTAGTTGTTTTGTGACGATTCGTCTCTACTTAGTTCATTGTAAAGTTCATGTAGGTTCTTGAACAAGTCAAATTTTTCATTGGTTTTAGAAGCAGAACCAACTGAGTTTCTTTGAAACTTCATCCTAGATTCATCAACAGACTCTGCTAGATGTATCTTATCGTGCGTCCAAGTCATTTTATGGTCTGTGACACCACTACCAAATTGTGATAAATTTGTATTCACATGTTTCGCCCGGTTCAGAATTACCTGAAATATAAATTATTATAAATTACTAATAAAGATGCTAAATGGATTTTGGTATATTAAACAAGCAACATAAATAAAAGAAAGCAATGAAATACCTCAGCTTCCAATGCCGCGTGAATTAAACCATCCATAATGTCATTAATTAAAACAAATGTATAAGTGGCAGTTATTTTTTTAAATATATTATTTCATATTAGTAGATTAGGCCTGAGTATTAAGTCATGATTTTAGCAAAACTAATATGCTTTATTTATGTTTCACACTATATGACAGTAAAATAACATGTCCAATGTCCATCAACATTTTTGACAGTTCCGTACTTCTGTGTAAAATTTTTCTTCGATTTTTTATGGCAAAGGTTCTTGAACCTTGCAGTTTAATTGATCGTCGTCAGACTGTGAACTAATTTTAAATTTAAAACATATACACAACTAATTAACCACAAAATATATAAATAATGACAATATTTTAAAAAACTATTTACTCCTTATACAAAAATGTTCTTTCGGTGAATCTACAAAAACTGATAGTGATAGTTTCAGTTATGAACATAGGCAGAGTTAAACCTTTAACGATAAAACAGGACCGTATTTAGAAGTTAAATACAATCTTCAGTACTAAATTAATTGAAAAACAGATATTTGATATTTAAATTATCAATATTTGAATGTCCCTATAATACATATATGTTTAAAGAAAGTACTAACGGCACAGCCTGACTTCGGGAGATTAGACCTATTGATACTCGCGATATTTCTTTTCTCTCTTAAGCCCTGGTCTGACAAACGGTACGTGCGGCACTGCGGCAAGCAACGGAGTTCAAGCAACTAAGGAGGTTTCACAGATAGGTTTCACTCTGCGTAAATCCGTTGACCAATGGGAGGGCCGAAACTTGACAACAAATGTTATTATGACAATTTTGCATTGAAGTCTTCACGGGTCTCCATGACAACGGATAACAATTATTTGAGTTCAAAAATATATAAAACTAGCATTTGCCCGCAACTTCGCCTGCGTGTTTAAGATAATGTAGACGTTATATCGCTAAAACTATGCCAGTGTAACCTTTACGTAAACTTTTAACAAAATTCAACGTGCAAATTTTCTATTTCCAATTCTGACTCTGAGTTTAAGTTATCAATGGGTCCGTCAGTTATCGATTCAGAGACCAATCGCATCAATAAATAAATGACGGCCAACATTTTCAATTCTGAATATAAATTTTATTACGGAACTCAGATATCGACTTTGAGATCAATCGAATCAATAGATAAACAGCCTTATTCATATACAGTTTTAAAACCTATTTTAAGTATCGAATGTTTATTTTCTCGCTCAAACTGAATTGAAAAGTCGTTCGAATGGGACAAAAGTTAAATTTTCATAAGAATAACTTCAGCAGTTTTATTTTCCATATAAATTTTTCAACCCTCATTTTTAATCCTTTAGGGTTAAATTTAAGTAAACAGAGTACGCACTTATTTTTGGTTGAAGATGAGTAATTATAGTGTCAAGTTTGAAATCTGCAACTTTAACGGTTGCGGTTTTCCATACAAAATTATTTTACCCTTTTAACCCCCCTTAGGGGTTGAATTTCCAAAAATCCTTCCTTAGTGCTACCCTACATTCTAAAAGAAATCCTTGTGTAAATTTTCAAGTTCCTAGCTTCAGTAGTTTCGGCTGTGCGTTGATCCAGCAGTTCGGTTCTACAAAACTTCAACCCTTATTTTCGTCCCTTTATGGTTACTTTTAGATAAACAAAATATGCAATTATTTTTGTCTTAGAATGAGTAACTTAAGTGGCAAGTTTGAAATCTGCAACTTCAACGGTTTCGATTTTCCATACAACAGTATTTTACCCTTTTCACCCCCCTTAGGGGTTGAATTTCCAAAAATCCTTCCTCAGTGCTACCCTACGTCATAACAGAAAATCCTGTGTAAAATTTCAAGTTTTTAGCTACAGTAGTTTCGGCTGTGCGTTGATCCGACACTTTGTTTTTACAAAACTTCTACCCTTATTTTCACCCCTTTAGGGTTAATTATAAGAAAAGCGAGTATTCAGTTATTCTTGTTTCTAAATGAGTAACTAAAGAGCCAAGTTCAAAATTGACAACTTCAACGGTTTCAGTTTTACATACAACAGTATTTTACCCTTTTCACCCCCTTAGGGGTCGAATTTCCAAAAATCCTTCCTTAGTGCTACCCTACGTCACAACAGGAGTCTCTATGTCAAACTTCACATTTATGGATCCAGTAGTTTCGTCTGTGCGTTGATCCGGCAGGAAGAAAACACGCAGTTTTTAAACATTTCAACCCTTATTTTCACCCCCTTAATGTTAATTTTTAGACAAATAAAGTATGCAGTTATTTTTGGTATTGCATGACTTATTAAACTGCCAAGTTTGACATTTGTAACTTTAATGGTATAGATTTTCCATACAACAGTTTTTAACCCTTTTCATCCCCTTGGGGGTAGAATTTCCCAAAATCCCTTCTTAGTGCTACCCTACGTCATAATAGGAATCCCTGTGTAAAATTTCAAGTTCCTAGCTCCAGTAGTTTCGGCTGTGCGTTGATAGGTCAGTCAATCAGGTTCCTCTTTTATATACAGGGTATATCAAGACCGCGACCGAAAACGAAGCCAGGTGGTAGTATTAGTGACTTCAGACACAATGCAAGTAAAAATTTCGCAAAAATAATCGTCAACTTTTTTTTGTAATTTTTTACTAATCGTCGTATTTGGGTGATAAAAACATAATTTTCCTAAAATAAAGATGTAGACCTCTTTATTTTTAAACACGCAATGGTACATAAGGGTTTAAATTAGTATTTTCGCAAAAAATAGGTATTTTCCACCAAAACACGATGATTTTAAAAAATATATAAAAAAATATCTATCACTGTTTTGGCGAAATTTTTATTTGCATCGTGTTTGGAGCCACTAAAACTACAACCTGGCTTCGTTTTCGGTCGCAGTCTTGATATACCCGGTATATAGATTATATAAAAAAATTGTTTGTGCGTCATTCTAAACGAAGTCGGTAAAAAGGCACATAAGACCATTTTCTCAAATATTGATACGTGACATAATTAGTTTATATTTTCTCATGTAAATTAGCGTGCTATTAACTATATTATTTTATATTTTCTGCTAATAAACCTGTTCTTTGATCAAGTTATATTTCACTGGACTTGTATAGATACCTACTCTTAAATTATCGCCGATTGTACCGTAATTTGATAAAAACAGATTGTATTATTATTAGAAAATAAAATAATTTTGTTATAAACTATCACAAGCAAAACCTGGATCAATACTGATGGACACTTTTTACAATAATCATTTAATTGTACTTTTTATCTAAATTCACAATACGGAGCTCAAATAATAGACGTAGGTATAGGTAGGTAGTTGGTATATATGTATCTGCACAACCTCCAGCACATCAGCAGTTCTTGATCCTAGGTTTAACTTTATTTGCATGTACATGAACTCACGCCTTTATCCCAAAAGAGGTAGGCAGAGGCGCCACCAGGACCCCCACATTTCGCCTTGTATGTTCCGTTCCATGATGTGACAGGGGGCGAGCCTAACGCCATATCGGACACAAATTCCTGGCTCCAGGCTGATGATGAATAGAAAAACCCAATATCACTTTGCCCGAGCCGGGATTCGAACCCGAGACCTCAGCTTTGTAGTCGTACCGTAGTACAACTACGCCACCGAAGCAGTCTTAAAAAAATGTCGCACTCCGTTCGCACTGGTTCGCACTCTGTAAATGTAAATGTCTCTGAAATATTGCAAAAATTATTATTTTGATATAGAAGATGTTATAGATCTCAGTACATTTGTTGAAATCCGCAGCTTTATCAAAAAGGAACTAAATAGTAGGAGTTAAAAACAAAGAATCGTCTATTTCCCTCCATTACAAAGTGAAAGACAATTAAATATTTAATTGACCGCTCAAAAATACGGGCTGGAGAAGCTAGATGTAAAGCAACACGGACTAATATTAACAAGGGTCGTATGGTACAAGCTGCGAATTTGCTTTCTATAATATGTACGGAAAAATTTAAGAAACATTTTTCAACTGTAATATATTATTATAAGACGCTCATCGGATGAACTAGTGATATTTTCCTAATTGCTCCGACCACCGTTCACGAAGGTGGTAAACTCGTCAATGACACATGCAAATATTTCGTGTTTCTAATATCGGTTTCCAAATATGCTTTCGAGCAGGGTAGCATAATAGTGTTTGACGGCAAGAGCTGATTATTTCTTGCTGGTGGATATTGTAATTGGATTTAAAATTGTAATACATCAGATGCGTTGCGGTTACATTTTGGTGCCCATATGAAAAAATATGGGCACACTACCATCGGAGATTTGTTCCCTTTTATTATCAAATGTTAATGTGTTCTTTCTATCTTGATATAAAACACAAAGGCTCCTGCTATTATTTCTGTCAAATTATCGACAAATAAATCCATGCCGCAATGTCGCACGCCGCGGCGATTTGACGAGAATGACTGCGCGCTGTGCGGTGTATTTTCATATAAATCTGTGCCGCTACCGCAAACCGCTGTCAGTTTCTATCAAGCGACCAAAATGTTATAATGGAGTTGACCCTTCACCGTGCGCGCTGGTTGACGCATATCGCAATAGAACAAAAGACAAATGATGACGTTTTTCATACAAAACCGAGTTTGACATCGCATTGCGTGCAACGCAGTGCCGCGCGTACCGTTCCACAGACCAGGGCTTTACACTCCTCGGCGACGCAAGCGTCACTACATGTGTTATTTTTTCAAAATTATCGTTTCTCCTTAAACCTAGGTTCACATCTGACATCACTAAGTGACGGGAAGAGTAACTAAACAAGCTTGTTAGACATTGCCACAGGACATTACTAAAAACAATCACTGTTAATTTATAAAAACACAATTTAAAAAGTCATAGGAAATATTACATTAAACTAGCGACTAGACTAACCGCTCAGTTTCGAGGATAGCCAGCGACTGACCAGTGACCGGCGTAAAGTAACATGTTACGATGCGAATATCTGCACAAGCACTATAGCGAACCTTCAGCCGAACCGCACGCAGCCGCGTGTTCCGTTCGGTTGTGAGTTTTTTGGCGAATCCCTCTGCGTGTTACGCTGCATAGCACTTGTTTTCTCTAATTTGATCATATATAACTAGATCCTGTGATTTTAATAGAATTGAACCTTACATAATTCATCGTTGGCAAAATTACGTTTTATTTAAGTTTGAAGATATCTTAATAATTATAATTTTGTCAGCTTTATAGTATAAAGTAGAATTTAATATGAAATATGCTGTTACGGCAACTATCAAAAGGTGTTTTCCTTGGTAGTCAGACACTTTTGATCGTTCTTTCATCTTGCACGGCACATTGCAGCTGTTAACTTCTAAAGCCACCACGATCGAAACTTTACAATAGCTGATGGTGTGATGCCTATGTTAGAGACATGCGCAGACAAACTTTCAACTGTTATCATATTACGAAAGTCTGGCGGCCACGGGCTCTTGGTCTATACGTAAAATATAGTCGAGTATCGACTGAAACGATTAAAGTAGTTACATACCTAGTTTATGAATAACATACTATAGTCATATAATTAAGCCCATTTTAAGCCTTCGTAGCGCAATTGGTGCAGGCGTCGCGTCGGGTCGGCTGGGATACGAGAGGCCACAGATTCAAACGCCAATGAAAATTATTGATCACAAATCTAAAATCACAATTTATGGCAAAAAAATCATTTTAGATTTTTTCCAAATTTTGAACAATGCCACCTGAGGTGATGATAAACATGTGGGTTAAATTAAATGCCATATGTCTATATCACCCATCCATCAGCCAAAGGAAGTCCACTGCTGAACATAGGCCTCTCCCAATGATTTCCACAGTGACCTGTTGGAGGCAGCCTGCATCCAGCGACCTTTACCAGGTCGTCTGACCACCTTGTGGGTGGAAGTCCTACGCTGCGCTTTCCGCTACGTGGCCTCCATTCGAAAACTTTTTAGCCTTAATCCCTCGGGCACAAAGATTGGAGACAAACTTATTTTAATTATTAACATATTATGTTGCGCAAATAATGTTCTACCAACATCGACCAAAATATCATTTTTAATTAATATCGAAACCTAATCTTCAATCTCGGTTTCAGTTTCGGACGTAACCAACAAATATTTTGATTTTAGAAATTATGATTTTACATAAATAATGGTGCATCCACACTACAGTTACCTTTTGTGGCGCAACATTGTCGAACACGATAACCCTTGGGTAACTTTTGTGGCTACTTGTTCCTATCTTTTTAATGATACTTAACAGAAATTAACAAAATATAACAAAGAATAGTATAAAACATAGCAATGTTGATTGTTACCACATGTGAGGCAATATTTCGTAACAAGGCAACATGTACTAACATTGAAGAGCATTTTGATATCTGATGTTGCTGAGTAACACTTGGAAACATTGCTCCACAAAAAGAAACGGCGCGGCGGTGTGGTTGCACCTTTTCGCAAAAATGTTTAATTGAAACCGACTGCCTCGGCGATGCAGTTGTACTACGGTACGATTACAACCCTGAGGTCTTGGGTTCGAATCCCGAGACAGGCATTGTAATTATATTTTTTTATTAATTATCAGCCAGAAATCAGGAATTTGAAACCAATATGGCGATAGGCTCGTCCCCTATCAGATCGTGGGAGGGAACACACGAGAGGTAATGAGTGTGTCCTGATGGCACCTCTGACTACCCTTTCTAGGAAAATGACGGTAGTTTATGTTTAATAGATATCGAAGTATAGGTGAAAGCGACACAAAAATTCTAGTACGATTTTACTTGGTAATATTTAAATTAGTAAATTAGCACTTATAATAAAGTATTTGGTAAACAAAAACTATTTAAATATAAAACAAAGATATTTATTAATTTAAATAAAATATCAGTTATCATTGGATGCCATATGCCTGATTAAATTTGATATAAATTTGTCTATTTTTCTGACATCTTGCTGCACCTCTGTTTTGTATTGCAGACACTGAAACAAAAATACTTTTTATAATTTAATTATTTTATAAAATTTACAATGCAAACTTACAGCATATGCCACACTTTTACATTAAAATATTAACTTGTACTATTCATAACAAATTATCATTTTACACAAATAAATCAAAAACATGGACTTATTCAGTAAGGGTATTTAAAAGGTTGATAGCTCTGGCTGTTGAAGTATGAGTACCACAACCATAAAGCACCAGAGCTGGACATGAGAACAAGTGATGTTGACATAGACTGAAAACTCTTTAACATAATACTGAGGCACATAAAAATATCTGCTCCAGCACAACGGGGTCACCTATTTTATTCCTCAGTAATGGAGTATAATACTGATAATGTATGTCTCAGGTATACAGTAACTCTATCTACCTTACTATTTGAGAATAATTAACAAACGACCGGCTTTGGCAATAGTAATGTTAAAAACTTTTTTAGAAGAAGAGTAATAAATTTGATCAGCATTTCTATTGTCAATCACAGAACCCATGCACCTGAGAGATTATTATAATGACAATTGACAAAACATTTACAATTGTAGTAAAAATATTGAAATTATATGTCATACAGCTTTTTCTTTTATAAATGTCTTATTAATTGCCTGTTACAAAGTACATAACTGCAAGCAATATTTATAATTAAATGAAGTATTTTAATAAATTAAGTATAGCAGCAACAAAAAAACTGATATTTAAAAGTTTGTCATCATCATCATCAGCCCGTTGCAGGCCACTGCTGGACATAGGCCTCTCCCAACGTATGCCACAGGGCCCGGTTTGCTGCTTAATTTAAAAGCTGCAAATTCACAATCCAGTTTGAATTCTTTCTTTAGTGACATAGTCAGACACCCAAAACAATCTCTAACCTTCCCTTCCACTTTTAATCTTCAAAGGCCTGTAATGTACATATATTTTTCCAGATGTTATAATAGTTAAGCAAAAGCTGTGAATGCTAATAATCCAGTCAGGTACTTTTGATATAGTAATTCTATGTAAGGCTACAAACACCTTGTCTAAGAACTGATGGAGTCACCGTATTATGCTTTTATTTAGGATAATACGGACTGGTCGCATGACTGTAAGTAATTAACTCTTTATGAGAACATTAGGGTAGTAATTTAATATTTTTATTATATTACAATTACTGTATATAACATACTAAATATTGATTGGCTGTTGACTAAAAATAAATAATGATAGCGTTACCTTCTTATTATCTGTAATTTTCACTATAAATAACCCCTTGGAATGGGAATATTTCAAACTGTATCGTGTATTTAATGGATCCCTTAAATACAACATTTCTGCAGATTTCTCAAATTCCTCCCAATTAGTTATGAACGTCATTATTAACTTTATTGCCAATTTATAATTTTAAATAGATATATAGTTTTCAAAGTATTCGCTTATTACAATTTTACTGTGTACAATGTACAATGTACTTAACATGGTCCTATCCATAGATAATACTGTATATATGAGATAGATGCGCCACTCAAGTTTCATTTTTATGAAATGTGGGTTCCTAAATTAACAGATGGCGTTCGATACGACTATTTAGTTCCTCTCAAAACCCGCTAGGTGGCACTAATAATAAATTATTTATTATTATTAGTTTTTAGTAGTAGTAGACAAAGGCTATTGTTTTTAAATGGAACAAATTATTTCTTAAATGTATGTATTTCAAAGTCACTTCGTGTTTGCTAAAACACCACACCTCGGTGATAAAATTTTCTCTAACAGCCTTGTTTGATCGTACATACATATAAAAATTAACTTATTCCAAGAATTTAAACATAAATAAAAATAAGTTATATTAGTTTTTCCTTTTATTGCGTTTTTTATAATAATTCAAAGCTTGTATTTTTACTACATTTGATTGACAAATATTTGCTTTTCCTTTAAGAAGCCTGTTGACATTTGTGCACCAGCTATTTATGATAATAGAAATTATAGTGTCCATTAGAAAATCTTGCAAAGTCGTAGTATGCGTTTTACAAGAAAAATAAGAGAAATCGCAAAATATATTTATAATTTGTTTTAAAGTAGCCCTTAGATATTTTTGCTGTGGTTCGTCATTTAAAATGATTTGAATAATCATGCAAACATCATCTACAAGTCCGCACAGCGCCTCCGATGGATAATTCAATGATCTACGTGTGTAATCTATTGTTAAAATATAGTCTTTATTATTCGGAGGCGCTGTGCTCATTAAATGCATTCGGCATATATGACATTTTTTGGTGACTTTTTGAATACATTTTTTTACAATGTAGCCCGCGACATATCTTTTGGCCTCTTTATTGATACTATTTCGAGAATTTTCCATTTGTGATGTTTGCATGAAATTGTTAATTATAGAATCCACATTAATTATATTATTAGGTTCGTTCGTCTTATTTTGTTTGTAATTTAGCAGCGACTTTAATGACTGCAACGGCTTATTGTGGTCTTGCTCGCAGTTTGCTCCAAATGAGTGTGGAGAAGTCAAGTTATTAATCATCAAAGTTTTAAAGGCTCCAATAAACTGCGAGCAAGTTGGAGATGTATTTCTGACTCCATTACTCCGTATGTTGCAGAAAAAATTTTCTAATGGATCCTGGTTAACATTCCTGGTCAAAAGACTACTTATTTTGTACATTTTTTGTAAATATATGAACATTTCCTTAAAAACATTGATATTTGAAACCCAGTTTTTGATTGATGGTACTTGAACATATTTTGAACTTAATGTTCCGTCAGATAACTTTTTATCCACCTTAAACTGCATACTTCTCAAAACTGGAAGTGTATCATTCCACAATTTATGATGTGGTGAATTGTGCTTTAGTGCACACTTATAAGGTTTTTCAGAATTGTTATATGAATGACTATTAAAAGAGTCAAATAGTCGGTCAAATAATAACAACAAATCTGCTGTGTCTGCACACTCCTTAGGAAGAAGGCCGTGATCTGAAATGAAATAAAAAAATATTACAACTTGGTTATCAACAACAGCTAAACATTTTTTTCAGTAATTGTCTCATTGACATTATACTGTAAAAGTATTTTTTGTATATAGTATACAGTAGCGCAATAGTTATCAAATGACTTTTTACCACATGGAAACAAAACATTAGTTGAGATAAATGAAAGAAATCCGTACATTTGATAGGGGACATGATTTCTTCATCAGCATCAGAAGCATCTTAGTTAAGTTGCTTGAGATAAGTACTTTGCGACGCGTAGTAGGGTAGAACCTAATATCACTAAAGAAACTCTAAAGTAATTACTAAATATATGCAAATGATACTTACTACTTAAATATCTCATTGTTGATGATACTTTTTGACTAAATACTTGAGCTGCATATTTCACCTTCATTTTAGGGATTTTATCTTTAATCACGTGATTTTCGGTCAATTTATTTATTAATCTGATATCATCTTCGCCCGGATCAGCATCGAGGAGCATTTGCAAGTGACACCATTTTGCATACTTAACTTGTCCGTTTTGTACATATCTTGCTTCCTTTGTAAGGAGATTATTTCTAATACCTTTCAACAGGTGAGGAGAATCGAAAATTGGAAAAACTTTTCCTGTTCCATCCAATTCAAATGCAAGACTTTTGTATTCCTTGCCTTCTGACACATATTTTTCTCTGGTATCTTCTATTAAACTTTTTATGACCCTCATATTTGTCGGTGATTGATCGCAAACAGTGGCAATAACTTTTAGCCCAGTACTCTGTACAGCTAGCAATATTTCTCGAACAATTTTTTTTAGTTGATCACTTTTTGTGGCGCTCTGACAAAATGTGTATGAGATGGGCTGCTTATATTTTCCTTTCAAGCCCTTTATCATAAAAACTAGACAATGGTCCGCAATTTTGTTCGTTTTATGGGAACCAAAATCTTCAAATCCAATTATTTGATCGGAGAATTTATTAAAATATAGTCCTGGACTTAATGCCATTTCGTCAAATATAAGGGTACACAGCCTTTTTTCTATCGGCAGTTTCTTTACTGTCTTTTTCAAGTCATATAAGATAATGTCGTTAACTCCGGGTTTGAGTGAAATTTTACTTAGTACCTTCAACATAGTCCTCTGTGATGGTAATGCAAATAATTTTTGCAGTAATTTATATCCTTTTTGGCTCTGTTTTAAAATTGTAAGACACAAAATTTTTTCTTTCGTCGTAAAACGTCTTCCTCTTGATTTAACGAATGCGTTTGATAACTGCATTTTTGTAAAAATAGCAGCAGGTTCAGGCAGTTTTTCAACTGCTTTTAAAAAACTTTTGTTTTGAGCAATTTTAGCAGCTTGTCGCAATTTATGCGTGAGACCTTTACACTTATTCCTCAATTTCAAAAGTTTCGCCTTCAATTGATGAAATCGCTTCGAAGGTGCAGTTATCGCTACGTGAGTCATTAATTTCGTGCCTGAAATAAAAGAAATTATATTTTTTTATAAAATGAACGTAAATCAAATAAAAATAAATTAATATTACTACGCTATATCGTATAGTCTTAGGAGTGCCATGCGTTATAGTTAACTGTAATGGCTTAAATAATATAATGCCTAGACGGAATGCCAGTGGTCTATAATAATAAAACTGTACTGAAGCTTTTTTACACCCAAACACGATATTTAAAAAGTTATAAAAAAGATAAAATGTAGTTATAAAAACAATGCAACTAAAAATTTGTGAAATTTTTAGTTGCATTGTTTTTATAACTACTAATACTACCACCTGGCTTAGATTTCGGTTGTAGTCTTGATATACCCGGTATTTAATTATGCATACGCGTAAGAAAGTCCAACGCCTATTTTATTCTACAATGCAACAACGCTTTGGGTTTTTCGGCACATGTTTTTAGAAACTTCAGCAAGAACATAAAGCCGGCAAATCGAAATAACACATTACCAGTTTATTGGACTCTTTAATTTTCATGCCGCGCTGTGCGAACGCTATTAGTTTATAGTTTTATTGGCCCCAAGAGAAAGAAAAATATGAGTTAAAGTTGTAAAATCTAACAAACAATGGACTTAGTAAATCCATTGTTCATTATCCGTCTCTATTTTTTCGAAACAACATCATAGAACAAAAAGTCAATAATTTAAAACAATATATTATTACGGCGTCATTGAAACTTGTGGAAAAATAAATTTGCCGCGGTGCCATTACTTGACTTTTATTACCCTAATATAATAATATATATTTTGCAAGAATGTTAAATTTAATAGACAATAGAATTTTAACATCGGCAAAGGCATATTAGAGCGAGAATTGTACTATATTTTAAATTATATTGGCCCCAATATAATAATATTAATTAATTTCCTCTGAATTGTACTCTTGATTATAGAGAAGGCCTGTGACCTGCAGTGTGGGGTAATATATGTAAAAATAACAATAGTGCTAACTTGAGCATATCACATTTAGTTCAATGCTAACAGGGCACCATGCACTTACCTTAAATTACAGATATATTCTAAAATCTTACTATTAATGTGAAGTACTAATAGGTAAAATAAAGAGAAAATAATATATATAAAAACTAACTAGTTCTTTCCAGAGTTTGAATATCTGTTAGCCGTTTTTCTATATTTACTATATTGTATATTTACCTTGAACAGGGGCACTTTTAGCAGGATCAGACATTTCACTTGGCTCAACGTAATTTGAACTTGATGAGGATCCTGAAATCAGAATTAATACATGGTATAATTAATGACAAACGTTTAGTTAAATTATATGTACTGAGTTAAAATATATGTTAGTCGTATTTCTATATTTACTGTATTATACTGTATAATTACCTTGAACAGGGGTGCTTTCAGCAGGATCAGGCATTTGACTTGGCTCAACGTAATTTGAACTTGATGAAAATGCTGAAATCACAGTTAATATTATGCCCAATACTGTGGTAATACTTGTTAATTATGTACATTTATATCCACCTAGGTATTCGCATTAACTTAATTATCAAGAGGCCAGAGCTATAATTTGGACATGCTTAAACACATAAAATTAAATATTAAAATAAAGCCTTTTATGTAACAATTTCGGTAATTAAGTAACTTTCATTTTTAGTTGGGTTTGTAACTTTGTTCTAGTGGTAGTTTTTTTTTTGTTATATAGTTAGCTTTTAAATACAAATACTTACCAATATTCAATGTCGGAACAGCATTTTTAGTGAGACGACCAATATTTGTTAGATAAAACTTCTCAAAATGATGATCGCATATGCGTATGTTGTTGTGAATATAATTATCACCCTTTGCTTTATCCATTTCACTCAACACCATTTTCCACTGAGCAAATTTTTCTGAAGAAGGGTAATTCGGTGATGGAAAATGATGAACTTTTCCTGAAAGCAGTACAAGGTTCTAAGTATATTTTCATTGGTTGTCATTTAAAATTGCTTATTGTTTTAAAATTCTGTAACAAGAAACTTGTAAAATCTTACCTATAAAAGGAGTACATCCAAAGTAGCACTTAAATGCAGACTTTCTTGGCATTATAAGCGATTTACAAATCCCGATCAAATAGCAAAAACGGAGTCCAGTATACACAGCAGTAGGTAAATCGTAAAGGTATCGTAACAGAGTCCAGGGCAGAAGCAAAGTCAGACGTTTAAAACAGATATCGAGTCAATTAGCACAATCCTTAGTCGTAAAAAGCACGGAACAAATAACTAGAGTCAAACACTACGAACTCACAAGGCACAAGTCACAAGTGAACTGAAGTGAATATAAGTTTTGAACTTGCTACCAACGGACAACGCCGCGATCCGATACGTCATCATTTACGTTTCGTTTCACGGTACTATACGACTAAATATTATTCATTAATATTTTTTATTTCTTTAAAATATTATAACTATTATCCAAAATTTAAATAAATATGGTTACATATCATGCACAAATGCTTTTATAATATTTTTAATTTACTGTCGACAACTAGCGACACCTATTGTCACTTATATTAAAATACTACATGTTTCGTTTCCCGACACTTAAGAGGGCGACACTTTGTATGGATCGTTTTTCAGGTACAGCAATGTATGGAAGTTTCACTGCCCTGGTCCTATCACTTAGAAGAATTTGTTCTTATAATAGTATTACGTGGTCCACATCACGAGATGGCACTGTACTGTAATATTTTCTGCAACATGTTACACTGCTGGTATCACTCATTTATTTTTGGGGCTTGTCACCCTAAACCTGTCTGTTTTAAATAGTTTCAAAATTCTTAATCATTGCTTGTTGAAATTCCATCTCGATGAGTGCGATTTGTTTTCCGATAGTTTATTTACAACGACCTGGCTTTAAATTTGATTCTGATACCCTGAACTTTCGATTTGACCTTTGCGCGTTTTCCTGGACTTTTCTGTTTTGCTTTGTTAACCGATTTTTAACAATGTCTATTAAGAAGTGCTGTGTACCTAACTGTGAAATAACTCGTAAGTACAAATTTGTATTTTATTTTGTATTTATAAATGTATAAATGATAAACATTAATTAACAGTGGAAAAAGGCATATTGCCTGTGGGTTGGATACCCAAAAATAGTTAGCTTAAAATAGTATACACAGTCATTCAAGCACACATTTTCGTTTCGTAAAATCAACACATGTAAAATAAGGATAAATAATGTGTTAATTAAACCTATTTACCATCACACAGTATGGGGGAGGTATTTAAATTTCGTAAAAACAGCTCATTACACTTTTTACTAAAATTGATAAATAAGGGTACAGACGAAATAAATAATATGTTGAATTTATCCAAATCACATTTTTACGTATTTGTATTAAGTTCGGAAAATTATTTCTAGTACCTAAAATAGTGAAATTGTAGATGCATAATGATCAAAACTCAATCTAAGAAAGTTTCTATCATATGATTTGTGCTTGCTTTTAATTTGGAATCACTTCTTTTGAATTATTCTGTTTGCATTCGTATTCTTATTGAGTATTATAAAGAAATGATAAATTAATGTGGTTTCACGAGCATATGCCCATGGCTCTATATAATTTATTTTTATTTATTTAAAATGCTAATTTAGGAAATTGAAGGGAGCTAAAGTTTATTTAGGTAATAAGTTATTTTCAATGACTGGAGCAATGATGTATGAAATGAGTGAATTCTCAGAATTGATGATTTTCTGAGTGTACATTCCCACGATAATAGGCAGCTTATATCTTATTCTATGACATGGCCTATATATGCCATATTTATTGAAAGCAGACTTGCACGTTTATTTTTCTGTTTTATTTTGTATTGTAATGAAGTTCACCAGTTCACAATGGCATGCATAATAAATTGAATGATTTATTTTTGTGTTTTGACTTAGAGAATCAGGGCATCATGACTTATGATATAGCTTGGTAGGTACTTAAAATTTCATATGTTGTTTACAGGCAGTGATGAAATTGTGATGCATCTATTTCCCAATCCTGACAAAGAACTGGAGCGTTTTACAACATGGAGAAATGCTATAGGTGGACATATTCTGCATCTGGAGTCTAGTAAAATTTATCAACACCGTAGAGTTTGCCATCTTCACTTTGAGACTAAACATCATACAAGAAGTAAAAGGCTAAGTCCAAATGCTATACCCACATTACATCTAACTGGTAAGATTTTTTTTTTGTATTATAGTATTGAATTGTTATATTTAATGTGCATATAAATGACACATGAAAAGTAATCTTAAAAGTAGATTATTTAACATTGCGGTTTTTAACATTATACTTTGTACATTTTACTAAAGTTAAACCAACATCTTAAATATTTTCTTTCATAATATGATAGAGAAGTAAAATGCATTTATTGTACTGATTTTATGACTGCATGTGTTCAGTTCAAATTGCTCTCCATTTTTTGTATATCATTGTCTGATGTCTATAATATAACTGAGAAACAAAGTCTATTGTTACTTAAAATGTATATTATTTCAAACTTATATTTGATTGTGTTTGCAGAAACATCTGCCTTAAACTCAAATGACGCCGATTTTTATTACAATAAACAATAACTACTTTATTGCATGTTGTAAACCATAAATGGGCCACGCCATCCTCATTTATTACTACAGATTTATTTATTACCTTTCTCAGAATTCAAAATTTGTTAAACAACAGACTTTATTTCTCAGAAACGAACAATCAAAGATTATACGGTCATAAACAATTGGAGAGCAGTTTGACTTGAACTGAACATGTGCAGTTCTAAAACAATAAAATATTCCAAGCAAACTCATAAAAGGAAATATTTTAGACCTTTTTAAAAGTTACAATAAAATTTACAATGTAGGTATAATGTATAAGATAAGCAATGAAAAAATCAACTTATCAGATTACTTTAACTTACAAGAAATATCCAATTGGATGTAAAATCCTATAACATTTCATATGGTGCTTTAAGTCATATTGATAATCAAATATTTAAATCACATTAATAAATACATTGTGCAATAACATAAGCACCGTGTGTTTAACACAGTGGGAATACTACATGCCCTAAAACTTCTTATTTTTGTCTATTTACATTGCTAGAAAATGGTATTTAAAAAGGGTTAATTAAAATTATATTGTGTATTGAAAAAATATATTACAAGTACATTTGTTATAATATCACTATGGATATGGAACTAAGAGCAAAAACGCTGCTGTTATATTACAAAAGAGAAGATATCTATGCTTTTATTATGTGGTAATTTATTAGAAACGTGCTTGTTACTTGTCGAATATTTATGTATAATTAGGTTAAAAGTTTTTTAGATTATTTTCAATAATAAAACATTTTGTGGTTGCAGGGTTATTTAATACAGTCAGACGTGAACCAATGCAAGACATTTCTAATCAACAAGTTGAAGTAGTGGAAACACATAGTAACCAGGCACTGATTGCATCAACTTTTGAAAGGCCAACATCATCATCTGGAAATACAACAATGACTTCAAATGTAGAAGTTGAGACACAAAAGTCTTCTAACATCAGAGTTACTAAAGGTATTTTTTTGTAATGTGTAATGTGTAGTTGCAGAGATTGTCAAGCTGATCAGAGTTTTTCAAAGCAATAACATTTTTCTGAAGTATACTGGTAATAGTGTCATATATTAGCATTAAATTAGACAGTGTTTTATCTGGCCAATACCAAGAATGCATAAAGTTAATGAAAAAATATGTTTAATGACCAGTATTTCGGGTCTTAATCATACAATAATTTTGTCATCAAGATAAGTTCCAACTGGTCAGGGTCGAGAATTTATCAGGTTTCGCCGGGGTGTAAATATTTGTAGAATCCATTGCACATGTTTTATATTTAAACTCAATGTTGATTATATATTTAGACTATTCATTTAATGGAGAATATTATTAAAGTCGACATTATGTATATGTAAACGTGTACGAAAAAATATATTTTGTAAACATCAATATGTCTATATAATCCAGTAGTAACACTTATGTTCTTCATTTAATAACATCAACTATTATATATTTTTTCCTATAAATAGCGAGACGAGCATTGCCATTCGCCAGATGGTAAGTGATACGACCAATCATGGACAGTAGCAATGCTTGGCAATCCACTGTGCTCGCCATCCTAAGACATAAGATGTTAAGTTTAAATTTATCCATTAGTTACTCTGGTTACAATGGTCTTCAAATTGTAACACAACAGTGCGTTTACACAACTGTTGGGCGGGAGAAATAGACATTGCAGTGTATAGAAAATAGCGAATAATTTATATGTGGAATTAAAAATAATGTGATAATAGTAATCTTATATTTTCAGGATTCACAGCAATTAAGAATTCATCAGAAATAGTAGCACTGGCGAAAAAAATAAAAATATTGCAGAAAGCAAAGGACTCTGTAACATCAAAACTGAAAAAAGTTTTGAAATTGTCCGAAAACCCAACATTTTTGAAGACCCTTCAAAAATTTACTACAACAGCCACCATATTTACAATGCTGCAATTTCGGGAATGTGGTAAAAAAAAACTGGGAAGACGATTTAATAACGAGGAAAAGTTAATGGGTCTGGCTTTATACAAACAAGGACCTCGTGCCTATAGGTGGCTCCGGAAATTTTTTGTATTACCATCGCCATTAACCATAACAAGAACAATTAGAAATGCTGCTCTAAAACCAGGGATTAACGAAAATATATTTGAACAACTTAAAAGAGTGGCTGCACGAATGAACACACTTGAAAAATTATGTGTCATTATGTTTGACGAAATAGCATTGTCCTCGCATTTTGATTATAATAAACGGACAGACAATATTAGTGGGTTTGTAGATGTTGGAAGCCAGAGGAGGAAACAAATAGCAGATCATGCACTTGTTTTTATGTTGAGAGGGATATATAAAAATTATAAACAATCAATTATGTATACGTTTTGTTCGGGAGCAACCAACAAAAGTGACCTAGTAGAACAAATTAAAACCATAGTCCGAAAATTAAAAACAACCGGATTTATAGTGGTTGCTACTATTTGCGATCAAGCATCAGCAAATGTAAGTGCCATTAACTATTTAATAATGGAAACAAAAAACAAGTATGTCGCAAATGACAAGGAAATAAGACATGCCGTGTTTGAAGTGGATGATGATGAAATCATTCCACTGTATGACACACCCCATCTAATGAAGGGAATAAGGAATAACTTGCTAAATAAAGAGCTAAGATGTGTTATTGATGGAAAATTGAAAATAGCAAAATGGGATCATATTATCCAATTTTACAAAAAAGACTTCAGTTTTGAAGGACTACGAATGGTTCCTAAATTAACAGACCGGCATGTCATTCCCGAGAAAATTTCGAAAATGAAAGTAAAATGCGCCACACAAGTGTTCAGTGGAACATTAGCAATGAATATGGGCATTTTAGCAAGTAAGTGAAACGATTGTACAATAATATTAACATATTTCTTATTAATTCGTTTTTGTAAACAATGAAATTTTGTTAAAAGAAGACCAGTTTATCACATAATATTTCATTTACACTTTAAGTAAAAGTAAATTCTAATATGCATGTAAACTCAGAAATAATAGTTGATTAAACGATAATTATAAGTTTCGACGGTTAACATATGCTTTAAAATGTACGATTTATAGATAAGTAACATAAAAAATACGTATTTTACAACATTATAAAAGTTAACTAACTACAAGTACATACCTATAAATAATCTTATTATGGAGAAAATAGTTTGCTCATGTCAACTTTTAGTAGTCGTTTTAAATTAATATAAATCTACATATCTACTATCCCTATCTTGCTCTGCTATGATCCCTATCCGTAGACACTATCACGTCATTAAAATATATGCTTGCTTTTAATAAAAAAACTGCCTGTAGTTTGTCCTCACTAGTAGAACATACAATAAACGCAAGTCATACCAAAAACACAAATATACATTCTCCTGCTAGATGTAATATTGAATATTGAAGCTATTTATATTAAGAAACGCATCTCTTCTGTCTATAATACAAAATATTTGGCATATATTTTACATTATTATTTTTTCAGATAATGGAATGCTACCGAGAGACTGTATGGACACAGCATCGATACTACATTTTTTCGATAACCTCTTCGATTCATTAAATGGAAGCTATAACAAAGCACAGCACAGCAGCAAACCACTCTTAAAAGCTGTCACTCGCAGCTCTCTGCATAGAAAAGTATGGCGAGACTCAAAAATAGTTCTAAAATCCATGAAATTTACAAAAAATGGAAAATCTTTTCTCGTGCCTTCTATAAATAATTGGTTACAAACTATTGAAAATGTGGAGTACATGACTGACTGCTTGTCTGAAAAGTACGGTTTGACCTCACTGTGGATGCGTCATTTCAACCAAGATCCGCTAGAAAACTTTTTTGGCTCCATCCGAAGCCATGGTCATCGAAACACATCGCCGACGTGTGCTAGTTTTGGGGCAGCTTTTGCGTCACTGCTAATTAATCACCTTAGTAGCGCTCACACTCCAGGATTCAATTGCGAAGAAGATTCTTGTAGAGGATTCATATCCTTAAAAAATATTTTTTTTATTAATAGTGAGGTATCAAACCGTACTACAGAGATTGATTTAGACGATGTCCTAAATGTTAATTTAAAAAATGTTCAAAGCAAAATTCGGAATATTAAAATTAAGGCACAGTTGGAATATGTTACAGGGTATGTCCTGCGCCATCTAAAAATAAAAGTTTTTAAAAAATGTACAGTTTGCCATACTGATTTATATAATAAAGATAAAGATGACAGTCTTCTAACAGCAAGGGAATATGTAAAAAATAAGAGGTGCTTGACATATCCTAACTTAAATATGATTGAATGTTTTTCCAACATGCAGGACATCATTTTATATATTTTAAGAAAGGACAGTGTAAAGGCAAATCTAAGAACATATATAAAAACAATCTTAGCAGCAGTCATGAATTACACATTTTTGTCGTGCACCAAACATAAAAAAGAATTACTAGAAGAACTTGAAAATATGACTATAAACTTTTTTATTTTCAATTGGTGCAAAGATGCCAATAAAATATTAAGAGGCATTAGGACAGATTACGATGAAAGTGATTTTATTCATGAATTGTGCTATAAAAAATATTTAAAAATAAAAAAAAAGTGAACATCAAAGCAGTTTTGTTTACCACCCTGAAGTTCTATTGCATCACATTATTGCTTTAAGCTATGCAACATGCACTTAGCCAAAGAATGTGATGCGCGGAAGAAAAAAATAGTTATAATAATTGGAAGTAGGAATTAAAAGTAGTATTAAATCGAGATGATTATTTTCGGTCCAGACCACCAGATGTCGCCCTGCGGTAAGATTATTTTGACGCGTGAGTGACGTCTCTATTTCAGTATATAAAATGTACTCTGTGGTACTTAAACATGCAATGTGGACTTCAACACAGACTAATAATCAAGACAGACAGCCAATTCCATACAATTGTTTTTACACGTTAAGAAAACTCACACAACCAAAACACTAACATGTACTTTATATCTATATTATGTTATACATTTCATTCATAAATCATTCGGTCACTCTTTCTATCCCGTGCAAATTTCCCTAGAATGGATTTGTCTCTTTCGCACGGACGTTAGACATATAAATATAAACAGTGCTGGAAATCGGTATGTTTCCGAAAATACCGATTTTTAGGGATGGCCTCAATGTCCGGTTTTCATCTATCCCTCAAATTTACCGGTTTTTCTGCCGATTTATTTAGTAGCACTTTGCATGAGATTTTATTATGTATAGTAAAAAACGTTTTCAGAGAAAGTAAATTTTATTATATACATTGAGAATTAAATATAATTGGTATTACATAAGTACAAAAAAACAAATAAATTATACATTGGTTTTCGTTCATTTTACATATGGTTTTAACCATATAAAGCCCATACTTTTTAAAATTGTAATATTTCGGAAAATTGCCTTTTTTGTTCCATATACATAGGTACCGATATTAAAAAGCTAACGAGTTTTTGTTTGTATAATAGGGCTAATCTTTGAAACTACCAGTAGAATAAGAAAAAAAGCTGCGTTTGATAGCAATTCCCGAGGAATAATTTAGCATATTTCACCCCTTAGGGAGTTATTATAATAAGAAATGAAACATTGCATGGAAGTCAGTTAATTACAATGTAAGAATCATGAAGTTAAATTAATCAGGAGTTCGGAAAAAAATTATTATCCACTTCCCTCCGTAATAAAACGGGTGACAAAACAATGAACTAGAGGTAAATAACCTCGCATAAAGACTTTTACAGCCAGAGAAGCCAACTGTAAAGCACCACGGATTAGTCAATATTACATTAATTAAATGGGACATATTATGTGAGCTGTTACACTTGATACCAATAATAGTTATGGCAAAAACGCCGGAAAGCACGGAAATTCTTCCTAATCTCAACAAGGTCCATGTAGTATACAACTTTAGATGATATTTGCAATACTATCCAGCATGATTCACACTAATTGTGGCAAAGACCACACTCCCAAACTATATGAAGCGCGGAAGGACGGACCTTGTATCAATCTAGGCAAGAACTCGTACACAATCATGCGACATGCTTACATACTTCTGCTACTAACTTAACATATTTAAAATATCTAAATTAAAACAAGCTTCTAGTAAATTAATGAAACGTTTTCAATTTGTTTTACTTTAGGTACATCAAAGCAAATAGTGCTAAAAACGACTACTAACTTTATATTGCTTTTCCAGTACATAGCATATCAATAAAAATATGATGTATATCATATGAAAAATATATGAAAGATGCGTAAATCTTATAAACAGTTTAAAACAACATATTATGCTTTACACTTGAGAAATGGAGAATCATATTGAAGATTACTTTGTTTTTAAAATTCCCAATAAAGTATTGCTATGTACTAAGTATAATTACAATGAAGTGTAATTGCGTACAATGCTTGCTTACATAATATCTCCTATTCTTAGAAATTAAAAACAAATAATTAAGAAATTGAATACATCATTGATGACTTTCATTCTAATTTAAATAATAAAGACATGTTCAATATGTCAATATTAAAAACAATGAAACAATACCCTTAAATAGAATAAACATAAAATTGTAATATACATTTACAAAATATAATATATTATATTATACTATTTCAGGATACTACAAATCAATAATATAAAATATTTGGCATACAATTTAAAGGAGAAATTTTGCTTACTTGACAACCATCAGGTAGGTTCATTTTATTGTGTGAAGAATACTTAGCAACGCAAGTTTATTTTACAGAATACCTTGATTAAGACGTCGGAGACTTAAAAACTTTACACCATCAATAGAGCGCAAATCTGACCACAAATGTCTTATTGAGTTAATATTATGCACAAAATGCTTCAGTGATAGAGGTTTTGCTTCCCTATGATTGGGAGAGTCAAAACGCATTGACAATATTTTTTTTACAGCTACATTCCAGAATTCAATATGTTCAGAATTACAAGACAAAGCATGTGACAACTTATTACCGTAGCGGCCAAAACCATTTAAACTATCAAACAAATCATTTATAAACAAAATTATTTCTGCTGTAAAAAAACTATTATCAACATTTACATCAATCTTTGCATAATTATGTTCACTTTGGAGATGTAGGATGTCATCCGTATAAACCTGTAGTTATGTAGCCACTTGCCGGCTAAAAACTTGGGCTGCAAGTTTGACCTGAAATGTATGTACATTCTAATTATTATTATGTAACAATAAACAATATCAAATCTATAGATATTGACATATGATATTTTTTTAACCCACATTTTTCTGATCACTCCAGGTGATATTCTCTGAGCGGTACAATCTCGTACCTATAGGGGTATGTCAAGTCTTGAAAACTAAAATCGCGATTTGCGATAAAACTACTAGGTAGTTTTTTTCAAACTTTGTACTATGTTACCTGGGGTGGTTACAAACATGTGGTTTAAATTAAGTATCATATTGAGTCAATATCACTCAATATAAGTTTTTACATGTTGAACATTTTTATGAATAGTGTCCACTTAAAAACTTAATTTTCATAGAAATAGTATATATTAATGATTAATTTACCTTCATTTTGTCATAAGAACTTGGATTTATGTGTTTCTCAGTGAGTTTAGTGCTTCTTGCTCGGCCACTAAAGCCATCCATTTTGTAGAGGTTTTCAATACATTCCCACTTTGCCCTTCGATGGCCAATGAGAAGATTCTTTTTCTGAAAATGATTACGAAAATATTTTAATAAATGAGGTACATCATATGTATGATATAATTGTTTTTGACCCAATTTTATAACAGATATCATTAGGGCTATTGTTACTACATAAGAGATTGGCATTGGAATCTGATATTAATGAATTAATAGCAGCAACATTAGCAGAGCCTTGATCACTAATTGTAGCTCTAACTATAAAACCGGATTTAAAAACTGCTAACACTGTATGGTCTGGAATTATATCTGTCTGAACACTAGTAAAGCATTTCTGGTCTATAGTTGGTTGATGTACTCTATCAGACGGGGCAACTACTTTAAATATATAAGGTTCTGTAAAGCTACTAGTGGGCGTTATTTCTAAATGTTTCTCAAAATTTAAATTTAAGTATAAGCATGGAATTGCGCTAGGCTTTAATCTAAGTTTTTCATTTATATCATCCGGAAGAAAATGTTTATGACAAATACGAATATTGTCGCGTTTAATGAACGGAATCTTTTGTAAATAAGGACATACCCCACACCACTTTTCCCACCTTGCTCGGTTTGTGAAAGGAACAGAATAATATTTATGTTTCGGTCCTCGAGTGCTGCACCCAGGAACAATGCACTTATTTACCATAATGATTACACTATTATACCAAAAATATTAAGTATTTTAACACAAATTAAATAAACTACTACACGTTCTAGCTGGTAAACACTAAGGTCACATATGGCTATTTTATCTTTTACGAAAACAGTAGCAAGTAAAAAAAGGAAAAAACCGCCTTTAAATGCGAACTGTAGCACCAAAATTTGTGATTGGAATGATAGTTAATCCTAAAATGATAAATTCGTTGTGTTATGGCTTGATCACGGCACAATACAAAATTGCAGTAATTATTATTTATGTACGCAATGACATATGAAGTTTTATCTTGGATAAAACGTTTGACGATTTCAAAATTCAAAAGTGACATATTTTACTACGTCACGCACACTAATATAAAGACGGAGTGTAGACGGAAAAAATACCATGCCGTCCCTATAAAAAAGTGAGATAGCTAGCATAGCTTAACGTGCAACTTTTTTTGTTCTGAGTTGGACGGGCCTGGACTTCAAGTTTCAACGTGACAGTTGACACTAACAGATAGTGATGGTCAACTCGAGTGGATACGAGTTACGCCCAACTCGGAACTCGAGTTAGTTACTCTCAAACTCGAGTTCGAATACCGAATGGAACCGACATGGAGCGAAGATCGCCGATCATTTGATCATAAATAATTTAACCAACTAAACTAAAGGAAGAAATTTCTTTGTGATACTAATTTTATAATTTTCTTGAAAATATTGTGATTACTGATTATAAAACAATGAAACAATTATTATGAGCCTGTAAATGTACCTATACATGTATATACCTGTATCATAATGTTAGTCTGATTTTATTTTGAAAGGACTGATATATAATTTCATAGTTTAATTGATAGCAAATATTATTTTTAATTAAAATTCGACCAAAAATACTTAAATAAATGATTCAATTTCAAACAATAACTTTTTTGTTTCTTTAGTTAGTAGGTATAACTCGCCCAATACATTATAAATAAATAATATAAAAAAATTGAAACAGATAAAAATAGAATTTGTCTGTTCCAATTTTTTAAAGTATTTATGCAAATCAGAGGGAATAATTTGTTAAAAACTCAAAAAAAAAAAATTATTTGTCCTTCCAGTTAACTCGAGTTACGTAATTCGAGTTGATTCCGAGTTACGTGGTTTTTAACTCGAGTTAAATCGAGTTCTATTTTTTCCGAGTTGGCCCATCACTACTCACAGATAAAGTGACGCTTCTGTCTCGACTAGTAATGACGTAATGTCCATAAAACATCGATGTTTGATGATCGATGTTTTAGGGTTGGACATCCATGTTACTTCACCAATTATTAAAAGCTATTCAATTTAGTTACGTACTTAATATTATTGTATTACGAAGAATTTACGATCAAAATTATCTGAACAGGGCGTGGACGTGTTTGTATAATACGTCCATGAATCAGGGTCAGATAGGTACGAATCATAGTAGGTACAGGGTAGGTATAGTATAGATTTCCAGAGCAATTAGAAAAAGTTCAAAATGGCCGCTAAAACCGTTGTCGAATCCGCTTTATCTTTTTTGCAAGTCATACAACGTTAGCAACTTAAAATAAATAAATTTAATACTCGTAGTTAATGAAAATAAATAAATAGAAAATAAAATCAAGTTGTGTCTTATTTCATGTAAATTCAATTATGTGTACAGTGTAAATAAATATAGAAATGACGATAAAAACTTTTTTTTTTTTTTTTTTTTATTGCAATGAATGGCGAGACGAGCATGCCATTCGCCTGATGGTAAGCGATACGACCGCTCATGGACAGTAGCAAAACCAATCAACACCATGAATTACAAGGCAATGCTTGGAATTCCACTGCGCTCGCCATCCTGAGACATAAGATGTTAAGTCAATATGTCCAGTAGTTACTCTGGCTACAATGTCCTTCAAACCAGAACACAACAGCGCATTTACACTGCTGTTTGGCGGGAGAAATAGACATTGCGGTGGTACCTACCCAGGCGGCCTCTCACATATGAGAGACCTACCACCAGTGAAAACACTTAAAAACAGTACAACAAACAATATTGAAGTCTGATGTCTGACGGCCTTATTCATAGACAGTTTAAAACTTATTTTAGGCATCGAATGTTTTGTCTTCTTCGCTCAAACTGAATTGAAAAGTCGTTCGAAAGGGACATAACATTCGATAACTAAAATAGATTTTAAAACTGTCTATGAATAAATAAATGAATGTATAGGTATTTGTTTTAATAAACGCATGAACAATATTTTATAATATTTGTTACATCTTGATAACAATTGTCAATTTGTTTCACCTACCCTTTCGTTATTCTTTGTAATTTCGTCACAACACAGGTCACAAGTAAGTTTAAAATTGAAAGTTACTGAAAATGTAACATGCCGCGGCTTACATAATAAATATAAAATATAAATAAAAACCTATTTAGATGCTGGCAACATTGGCTCAGACAGCGCAACCGCAACGCAGAAAATCAATACACCGTGATGTATTCCTCTTTTTAAAATGAGAACGTGACAAAACATTATTTAATTCATCGAAGAAACCATTTTTATTTAAAAAAAATATCTGTTGAGACTTGATGCTCATTTTTTATTTATTTACAAAGTGATGAGTATTCTCATAGCTACGGCGTGGTAGAACATTCTGCGCGTAGATTATCTGCTTTTGCTGCAAATTATAATTGTTAAAGGTTAGTAAAACTTATTTAATTAGTACTAAATTATCTGCGTTATATTTTTCGGGTTGCTGTTTACTTATTAATCTTATAAATTAAGTGTAAACGGACTATCGACCTTCGCCATTGTCTGCATGGTGCATTGCGTTTATTGTACGACATGTAGGTACATAGATACATACAGCGTGCCTATATGAAGCCATTTTGATCGTTTTCTTGTGGATAAGCAATGCTTATTTAGTGTATTAGAAGATATATTATTGCTATTGAAGTGCGCATGCATGCGGGGAAGATCATCGATGTTACAGAGGTGAGTGTTAGGTGCTGGGCATCTTAGGTGACCGCAAAATAACATCGTAATGTTATGCCGAATTTAATTTGAATTTTGAAATTGTAACTGGTTAATTTGCTAAGAAATTCTTTTGAAAAGCATATTCCATTATTTAATTACGAGGGCTGCAAAATTCGTAGTTATTGCACATTAGTTGTTTTCTGATGCTGTTTTAATAAACACTTAAATATATAATCAATACAAATTTAATGAATAATTAATATTACATTACAAATCTATGCGGCCATGGAGATAAATTGCAATATTTTGGCCTGCTGAAATAATTATGCATCCATGTATAATTTTCTTTAAGATATGCTTACATGGATTTGTTCCAGTACAATCAGGTTTGGTGATTGAGCCACATTTTATGGTTGCTACAATGATATGTTGAAACTTTATAGATTTTTCAATTCCATCATCACAAAGTGTAATTGCTGCAGAACACAAATATATTGGTATAAGTATTTAAAACTAAAATGTCTTTTAAAAGCAGGAATATGAAATAAGAAATATAATTTCCATGTTAGCTAAACAATGACCTTGAAATAGGTTGTTGAGATTACAGTTGAAGCTCTTAATTAGAGCATTTTTATAAGAGAACACTTAATAATGTTATTAAATTGGTTATACTCCAACTACAAACTGGAAACATTTTGCTAGCCATTTAAATATGATGTAATCTTATTGGAATTTGGTAGGCATTGTTTTCTAGATCCCAGATAATAATTAAGATGGAAGTGAAAGGGAATAATTTGATAATCCTTTATAAATACATTTGTAATACACAATTAGTTAATAATCTTCAGCTTGTATGTTCAATTATAAATTTGAAATTTTAATTAAAGATTTATTATAATCCAGTTGAAGCTATAATCACTATATCATTGATTTTACTTTTTATTTAATTGTTTATACTGTGATTTCTTTTACCTATTTTTCCAAATCTGATAATGTGAGCCAATTTTTTAGTCTACTGTTTGTCTTACATGAAATTGACTGTCTTGTTTTATGTAATATGTTCTTAATCTTAATGCTGCCAGTCACACACTGCAATGTTTAATTCATTACTCATCTAAAATATTCTACAGAAAAGGTTATATTTTATTTATTTTTAGAACCACATCTACTTGTACAATAAAACATGAAAATGGTGCCTTTTTATCTTGAATGGTGTACAAATGTGCACTTAAGGTTCGCTATGGTGTGAGTTACAAAGCATCCAGTGTGTGAAACAATATTGAATGTTGTACTGTTTGGAACACCACTATCATTATTACTAGTATTATGTTTAGAGTATTTCCTGTATGGTGTTGATAAAAGTTGATATGTAAAGGTGTTTAATAACTGTATGCAGATTATTATAAATGGACAAGTATTTTATAAGTTTGTAATATTCATATTTAACAGAAATAACACAAAAAGAAAATTGTTTTTTTTAATTTGATCTTCATATAGATTCCGGAAAAAACATTATTAGAAATATTCAAAAGAATTAAAAATGTTTGTTTTTTTACAAAAGCATAAATATAATAAATAAGTTTTTAGAACTATGAAGCCTACTAATGGCATAGATAGGCATGTAATTTATTGTCATAATTATTGCAGGTTCTTGTTGAGTAAGGTCAAGGATATACTTTATACACCAACATAATTATAAGTTAAAATGGAAGAAATTAATGGGGAGCTTTATGGCGATGGTCTCGTTAGTCTTGGAGATGAGGGTTCTTTGGAGTCCACCGATAATGGGAAGAAGGAGCAAAATTGTAATATTTGCGAGTAAGTGTATGCATTTATATTTTCTAGACAGCTTCTTTGGTGCTGTGAGTGTCAAGCAAGTTGTGATAATTCTGTAGGTTCAATTCCTGCATAGATATAAATGTTTTGTTTGACAAATAATGTACAGAATGATTATTCTGCCTAAATTCTGTTTATGTTAAAACTTATTATACAATTCTTATCTCACAGCAATAAACTATGCAGTCCTCGTGTGTTGTCTTGTCTTCATGTATTCTGTGAAGCCTGCATTGACAAATTGATGGTCAATGAAGCTGGAGATTCACTTAAATTTGATTTGGCCGTGGAATGTCCACTATGCAACCAGGAAACAAAGGTGCCTTTAATATTTTTTACAATGCTATTTTTGTGTAATTTATGACTGACTAAATCCTTATTTTCTCACCAGATACCTGGTGGCGGAGCTGCCTCACTCCCATCAGACTATGTCCTTACCAACATTTTGGATGTCTCTGCAATGGATCAATCTGTTGTATGCACTTGTTGCAAGAGCAAGGAACCAGCTGTGGCTAGGTGCACTGATTGTTCTCATTTTCTTTGTTCCAACTGCAACTCTGCTCATGAATTTATGAGATGCTTTGAAAATCACAGAGTGGTACCCTTTGATGCGCTTAGGTCCTCTAAGGAGAAATCTGCTGTGCACAAGCCGATTTTTTGCACCCAACATGCTGGAGAAAGTCTTAAGTTTTATTGCTGTGAATGCGAAGTAGGTGCTTGCACTGAATGCCTTACTGTGGATCATAAAGTCGGCGAACATCGTTGCGAGCGAATTGTTGATGCTGAACGTAATATTCGCACTGAATTGCGCTCCTTCATCGTTGAAGCCAATACTCGAGCGGCTACTGCTGGCAGTGCGTCTGCGAAGCTTGATGATGCTCTCGGAGATCTGCAACATCAGCGTGACGAAGCTGAAAGTGTTATTAACGAAGCTTTTCATGCTTACAAATTGGCTTTGGAGAGACGTCGTGAAAAAGCACTTGAAGAACTCGAACGTTTGCATAAAGAAAGAGAGCTAAAAGTTATGGATTTATACGATCGAGTTGACAAAACAGTCCAACGTATTGATTGTGCGTGCAAGTTCACTGCAAGGTTGCTCCGACGCGGAGATGGCACTGAAATAGTTATGCTAAAGAAAACAGTTGCTTCACAATTTGCTCGTTTACTTGAAGGTGCGCCAGAATTTGATGTTGATTACTCTTTGGAATTCGTCACGAAATTAGACAAATTCGATTCAATTGTTGAAGACACTTTCGGAACTTTCCGAACTGAAGCCACCAGAGCGGAGGAACGCAAACGCGCTAGCGAATCGTCCGCCATTGTATCCATGCCATCAAACTCCCATTCGCCCGCCGTGTCGGTGACAAATGCACCGGTATTCGATGATTTCCCAATGGGAGGTGTACGACGCGTTACTGGAGTTTCTGGCGTGGGGAGCATCGTTGGAGTCCCTGGAGTTGGCGGCGTGCCAGGTATAGGTGTGGGAGCCGTACCCGGAGTCGGAGTTACCAATACCAGTGTGATCCCTGGTGGAGTGAATATCAATAGCGTACCGGGCGTTAGCGCCGTTGCCGGTGTCGGTGGCGTACCGGCACTACCTTCGATGGTGGAATACAATTTGCAACAACTTGCCAGCATTGCTGAGAAAGATGTGCCGCCTCCGCCGCATGCATCACCGGCTCCATCTTTTACTCTCGCCGAGCTTCTTGCTGGAGATCTGAACTCGCCTCAGGCGTACAATAATTTGCAAGCTCTTGCTAAACTTGGATTGAACACAGGTGCGTAAAGTTATTTTTAAGTTTTCATTTATAATGTACAATGGAATTCAAATAATTTTACGGTATATGATTATTTTGCAGAAGTGAATGGTTTTGGGGGTGTCGGTGCCGTTGGAGGTGTAGGCGCTGTAGGTGGCGTGGGTGGAATAGGCCCCCGTGGCGTGTCGCCCGGACGGCCTCTGTTAACTGCCGCAGAAGAAGCCGCTCTAGTGGCTCCACCCGCTCCTCTGGTGCGCGCTACCAAGGCCACGCCCATGCACATCAGATTCAAATTCGGTCAACTCGGTGGTGGCAAAGGCCAATTTAATTCTCCACACGGATTTTGTCTCGGAAATGATGAGGATATTATTGTTGCTGATACAAATAATCATCGCATTACGGTAATTTATTACTTAGTGTTTTCAGTGTTCTTATATTTTTTTATAAGGAAAAAAATACTAAATTACGCATGTGTTTTTTAGGTTTTCGACAAGTCTGGAAATCACAAATTTAACTTTGGAATTGCCGGAAAGGAAGAGGGCCAACTGTGGTACCCGCGTAAAGTCGCAGTTGTGCGTGCTACTGGAAAGTTCGTCGTTTGTGATCGCGGCAACGAGAGATCCCGCATGCAAATTTTCACCAAGAATGGTCATTTCTTGAAGAAAATTGCTGTAAGCTAATATAGTATTTTATTATCTTTACATATACTTTTATAATGGCATATCAAAATTAATTAATTTATTTATTAAAACTTAATACAATGTAATAGTGCAGGTGGACCTAATTCAATGCCTTCTAATCTTATTGCATAAGATTTATTTGGTAAAATGGTTTTGTACAGGTGCGGTTCATCGATATCGTGGCCGGCTTGGCTGTTACTGCTGAAGGTCTTATTGTTGCCGTGGACAGTGTGACACCTACTGTCTTTATATTATCTGAAGAAGGCGACCTCATGAGCTGGTTTGACTGCAGTGAGTGCATGAGGGAGCCATCGGATATTGCTATTAGCGGTTTGTTTTGTTTTTTGTATATTATGTTTCAAGATTTCACCAATAACCAAAACTTGGTCTAAGTACATAATACGAAATGTATACTCAGGGTGATACTATCTGACTCTTATTAAGTTTAAGGTTGTCGCAAAACTGCCCTGGTTTGTCGGTTAGGACAATATTGATACATGATTGCAGGCAAGGAGTTCTACGTGTGTGACTTCAAGGGTCACTGCGTTGTTGTGTTTGATGACGAGGGCCGCTTCCTGCGCCGCATCGGGTGCGAGAACGTGACCAACTTCCCCAACGGCATTGACGTGTCTGACGCCGGGGACGTTCTTATCGGCGACTCGCACGGAAACAAATTCCACGTTGCAGTATTCTCGCGTGAAGGCGTACTCGTCACCGAGTTCGAGTGCCCCTATGTCAAGGTTGGCATTTAATTTTATACAGTTACATAACGTCATACATTTGCCTGAGCTTATTATCACGTGACAGGCATAAATCAGTCTTAAGCTCAAAAGATTCAAATTGTTGGATATTTCGACTTGTGATTGTAGTCATTAACTTGAACTTATTTGTGTACAGGTTTCTCGTTGCTGTGGATTGAAAATAACCTCTGAAGGATATATCGTCACTCTGGCTAAGAATAATCATCATGTTCTAGTCCTCAACACCCTTTACATTGTCTGAGGAGTTACTCGATTGATGGCTGTAAGTCTGCATACTACAAGATCTCACATTTATTCCCTAAATATTTTATATTAATTGCTGTTTTACAAAGCTTGTCATATTTGCTAAACCAGTATTTGACTACTTATTGCGTTATGTTGTGTTAAATTTCATGTTAGTTTCATTTTAACGCTGTCCGCCGGCAGTGAAGCGCCGAGTGATCCTTTATAATATGCTTCGTGATTTATGTTTGGTGGCATGTAGGAATTAGTGTATCACTTTATCACTAGTTTCGCTGCTGGGGACAGATTACAAGTCATTATTTCCAAAGTACTGATTACTTGCGTATATTTTGGTTTGTTCATCTTTCATTTTTTTTTATTTTATGGTTGCATTTAGTTATAGTAACAGAAAATCCAAAGGTTAGTATAATTATTACTTTAATCTTGTTTTGAATTTAGTCCACTTCGTAAAACAATTGTTATATTTGGTCATGGAAGGTGAAAGTTTCGGTTCTCCACCAAATGTGTTTTGAACCTCGCAGTGATCCTAACCCAGTGCTACACAGGCTCGCATCACACACGGATATGAACATTTTATTACTAGCGTAGATTTACGTTTTGAATCGACGTTGAAGTAGTATATGTATAGGCCGAAACTTAATATTGTAATATAATGTACTGCCATAACCAAATTTAACTAAAAATTCCCATCGACAGGACTTCTGATTTCGTTTCTAAATTTAGCAGCTGGTATGGTTCCTAGTTCGAGTGAAGTTAAAACATGTCAATTAGGGGACTGCGTAGGAGTGTCGCCTCGAATAAAACCTTCTTTATTCCAAATCGTTTGCCCAATATACGTATTATTTAGATATTATTAAATTTTATTTTTGAGATCAACGGGTTGTTTGATAATGAACAAATATAAACGCACAATTGAGTTCGTTACGAAATTTTTAGTCTTGTTGTGACCAAAGGAGGCGACACTAAAATAACGTGCCATCTAGTTTAGGTTAATCTCGTATACAATATTATATATTGTCCGTTAAAAATGTTATATTTACCATTTACAGAATTCTTGTGTGTATACAAAATGTTTTTCGTGTACTCTTGTTTTGAGAGCCTATTACATATTTGAAAAATTTTGAATCGATAGGCATTGCATTACTATTAACATGATTAAGATTTAATTTAAATAAGTAATTTGTATGAAAGAATACTGCATCGCTGTATCGTTAGACGTTTCAAGAACCGCTTGTGTGTCGAACATTAATTTGCTGCAGTGTAATGTGGATAGTCACAACTTCAACGCTACTTCTCATCTGGCATGTTTTTGTATACGAACACTTTTCTTGACTTCATTTTAATCATGAGTTTATTCTTTCAAATGTAATACGAGCTGTTAAAATTAAATACTTGTATGTGTATGCTTATATAGTAAGATTATCGATACGTATTAGTAGCTCGGGCACTTTTCACTTGGCCTTTATAAGGAGTAATTTGTTTAAAGATAACTTGTTCACGTTACTTTAGTGGTATCTTAATACTTGTCACCTTAATGAATGCATATGTAATGAAATATCTATCGTATACACGACGTGCAAGTGCGTGATGTAACAATTATAAGCAATATGTACTCGTATTATGTTTGACGTACAAATAGCTAAATATATAATAATATATATTGTATATGTATATATTTTTATAACTATCCATGTTTACATTCAAAATTGAAAATTTAGTTTTTAGGAAACATATGTTACAAATAGCGGTTTATAAAGAGCTACACGATATAGTATAGATATTCACACTACCATGAGTTGGTCCCTCTATTGCGTTTTATAATATTAAGAATTTTCGTTTAGAGGGTTCGAGTAGAGTAGATTCATTGATAATACATGTAATTGTAATTCACAAGTAATGGTCAGATACAATTTGTACGTGCACGCGAAAGTGTTTACGTTGAATCCATGGTCTTCCAGCTGTAATAAAGCATTGTGAACAAATTATTCAAACCACGAATTGTAAAATATCGTCATTATTGCTATTTATTGGAAACAATGTAGAAGATAACGGATTATTTTAAATTTCCTATGACCTATGTTAGTTAATTCACGAATATGTTGTACATGACCATTATTTTGGTTTGCAGCAATAATTTCCGTTTGGAAGCAGTACTTAACAAAACCACCTAAATTTAAGTGTGATATTTTATTTGCAGTCAATTTTAATACAAATCAACGCTCTCTAATTATTGATTCTATAATTTTTCAGTATGATTGATTATTCTTGGTGTTTGATTAAACTGGTAGATTTCCTTTTATCTGAAATAGGGCATTCACTCTGTGTTGCTCACGACGGCAACCAAATTTTTAGTCACATTTTTATTGTATTCACACAGCTGAACTGTTTATATATGAGAATTACAAATATATATAATTCGAAACAATTCTATTATATAAATGAATGTTGTACTTAATTAGCAATAGGTATTTATTTTATGTATTCGTTGTGTATTGGAACACTTTTACAATATTCGATACGCAAAATTTGATGTGATATAAGCAATAATAGAGAGACATAATGAATCAACATATTAAAGACTTATGTGACTCAATACTTGAAAGACACGAGTGTAGGTCGATACGTGGCCGAGGGGAAGCCAGTGATAAGTTTAATTTGACATTTGAGTCTGATTCCTCTATTTTATTAGTGAGTAACTTTTGGGTTAATTTTTCATATTGTTTTTAAGTTATTTGTTTCAGGATTTTTGTCCCGATAGTATTAGGGAATTTTATTTTCTTTATTTTAACTAAGTTTTAAATAACGAGTCTACATACCGCTCGCGAATGAGCCGGTGTGATTAATACTCTTATTTAGTCGTTTTATTGTTTTGTTTAATTATATGTTCCGGGCCTATTATATAAATAGTATTTTGGCCAGTGTGTTTTAGGCCTTTAGAGTTACGAATTTTACTGCCAAATTATTTTCTTACGATATTTGTGCATGCACATAGTAATTATTTTATTGTATAATATGTAAAAATTAGTTATTGATTGTTGCCAATTTTTTTGTTTTAATATTCAGGGTTTTAATATTATGATGTTCAATTTTTAATTCGTTGTCATTGATCAAAATTATTGTGTGTTAGTGAAGTAAAATTAACCGGAATAGAACTTATTATTGCCCCAAAGGGAGCGTTTGACGCTATTAATAATATTGCTTTAGGGTTGCATAAAATTATTAAAAAGTGGTGTGATAAGTTTTGGATAATTTTACAAATTATACTATTTTATGTGTGATTTCCAATATGAAAAAATTCAAAGTTGAAAACGATTATATTATAATCCTGTAATTTATTAAAAATTTGCAGTTATTTTAATATTTTTTCTGATATTCGAAAGTATTATTTTGTTAATATTAAATGTTTTGCTTTGATTTTGGTGATATCTTCATCGAGGATTTTTCTCTGTTCTTGCCATATATCTTACGTAGGGATCAGTGTAGAAATTTTTGTAGAAATTAGTATTTTTCAATTGATATACACATAACAGTATCACAAGTTTGCCTATATGGTGGTGTTGTTTAGAAATGTTTATTAGTGGTTGGTGCGGCACGCGGCGGGTATTCGCCGCGTCTGCTTGGCTGTATAATTTGCCGTAGAAGTAAGCACTATGTCGTGAATTTAAAGGCGGGTCAAATGGTATTTATTGTCCATTGACATTACTTGATAATAATTGTATCATTAGAGTACATTACAGTAGCCTTTCTCGGGAATCTTAAAAGTTACCTATATACACTTTAAAGCAATTTTGGTAAATATATTTCTCTTGAATCTATATTCCTTTATGTATCCAGCAATAAATATTTCAGTAGTTGTGTAGTATCACTGTATATGGCACTGAAGGTGGCAAATGTCTTTGATGCAAGCGATTGTCTTAGACGTTTGGTAGTATGAAGGTAGGATGTCGAAGTGGTTTGCGCTGTCTGTGCCAAATATAGTGGTAGTAGTAGGGTTCGCAGCGCACAAGGTGAGCTCTAATGTTAACTCTCCCTATTGGAGGTGGGCGTATTGCCTATTAGTGGCACCAAGCACAGCTCGTTGGGTTCCGGTGGAGTATTGTGGCATTACAATTGAATATGTATCACTACGAACCGTATTACTTGACTGTGGGTGAGTTGTAATACAATAATTGTTTAAGTTTATCACACAATTCCACTAATTTAAATAATTTAAAGAGAGCATGCTCAAATAATTGAACAAATTTAATTTTCTTCACCCACCTCGCCGGTTTAATCTCCACTGTTCTGAAACAACTTACATAACTAATAATAAGGTTGTGAGCTCTATTCCCATTGGAATTTTAAGCCACATGTGTGCTTGTGCAATAAATATCACAGTTTGGATCTAGGCTTTTAAATTATTATAGATTATATACATTGTTGAGCTGATTATAAAAATTTAATATATTATTATACCTTTTAATATTGTTAAAGAATTCTAATTGCATTCCACATCTAGAGTGAACGAATTTGAGATGACAGTTTTCAGTCTACATTATACAAGTTATTTTTTTTTTACAATTGTAGGATTATTAGCAGTTGCCAATGTTTTTCCTTTAGTCAGTAAAAGTACAAATATTTTAATATACAATTCTTCGTATTTACGTATTGTAGTGATCTTTATTTTAATTGATTCTCTAACTATAAGCATAATTTTTTTTCATGTAAGCGGCCATTTAGATATTTCTCATCTCACAAATTATTCAGTAAATAACAAAACATATCATACCGAATCAATTTAGTTTACATAGAATTTGTCTGCAACTCTGGTGTTTTACAACATAATTGGTTTAGGTGTACCGTAAAATGGCTATTTCTATTATTTTGAAATTAGACTTTAAGTATATTATAGGTAACATTTTCTTACTTTTCTTGTCATTTTTATGTTGATAATGTGAAATTTATGTAATAGTTAGTGTGAAAGGTGCAAGTTCCGTATGCATACCTTAATTTTGATCCAAAGATTTCAATAATTCCTTATTAATTTAATTATTTAATTCTCATTATACGAAAATGACATTTGTGGAGTGTGCATCGGTATTTGATACTAGGATTAACATGAATTTATTCTGTAGAGTTGGTGCAGCCGAGCAAATCTCTACTATATTCTCTTAAGAATATATTGCTCAATAATTTAATTCTGTTAAAGTATTTTAAACTTAGGTGTAGTCCACGACGAGTTAGTGTGATCGTGGACTTCAGACACGAAATTATATCGAACAGACAATACCCTCCATAAACATTGGAAAATAAATATAAAAGTTGAAGTGTTATTAGATGTAGTTGTTTGCCTTCACGGCGGCTTGCCGCAGAGTGCAAGCTGCGAGGGGCTCCGGCAGCCTCAACACTCGGGAATGCCACTGGGTCTGAAACCATTATACTACACTGCTTGTATGTATTTATAACGAGCAATACCATTTGTAACACGAACAAGCTTCATCCGCACTGGTTCAGCTAATGTCCGATTTGTCTTTTTTTTATATCCCACAAAGGAATGTGATGGCAGTTTAGATAATGTCTTCAGCGTACCTTGTGTCATGGTGTTGACTGCACGTTTGTAATATTTTGTCCCACAGTCAACGAAAATTGTTATGTAATCCATACAGGAGTCTCTGCTGCATTGTGCCTAGATCTTAGAAGTTAATGGTATCAAGGTAGAATTAATCTCAAATATTTTGGCTCTTTGAATATTCCATGATATTATTTTGTTTTTCATGAAAATGTATTTACATTATATACATTACATACACTTAGTAATATTGTATACATGAATATACATTGCGTGGTTTGTATCTCGATGTTTAATTTTATTGTAAAATTAAGATGCCCAACTGGTTGTCTGTCCACGTGTAGGGGGATGTGCTGGAATTGAGTGCATTGGGTATATAAGCTGTTTTATTCGTCGCAACTGAAGTTTTGATATTTTATAGTGGACAGAAATATAATTTATTTGTTTTAACTGGTTGCACATCTTATTTTGACCAATTTCATTCGCCGCTGAAGTTACTTGAGAATTTGGACGTTTGTGTCATTGCACTCTTTCTTTAGTTTTTTTAATGGCGAGTGCAAGTTTTCACGTGATCTTAGCGGTCTTATAACAATAAGTCTATAAACGTGAACTGTGGCCAGGATAACAACAGCACAGAGCAGTGTAATTCAGAGCCTGCCTAAAATATATTTTTGTCATGATTTTATTTAGGTATATACATGTTATTATTCACATATTACAGTTTTCTCAATATTAGCTTGTATTTTAATTAAGAAATAATCATATTTAACATTGCCAGGTGATCAGCAACCTGCACTTTAATATTTTTGGAAACTATTGAACTTAAATTGTACTGACTTTATAAATATATTTACTTCAATAAAGATTTTCCATGCCACTAAAATATATTTTTTATTTGTAGTGTTTGTCGGATTAAAGCAATGTTAACTGATTGCCTTTAAAAACTGTTTTATTGTCAAGGCATTTAATATTACTACACAAAGGTATACAACATGAAATATTTTTAAAATATAGTATGAGTAACGACTAACGACGCAACAGTGATTAGACATACATAATCTTGATCCGATATTCACAAGATAGAAGGTTAAACGAGGGACATTGGGGAGATTATCCATTGATTCTCTACTCAATATCTATCAAACAAGATTTTTTTCCACATATTGCATTAAAACTAGCTTGCTATTTCTAGCAGATCAAAAAGTAACAACGGTCCACGCGCACGCTCAATTCTTTCGCCTCCTGTTTTGTGTTGTGAAAAGACGTAAATAAGGTCATTTATTCGCGCAAGGGTGTAAATAAATAAATTCGTTAGCACTGCGATATCCATATGTTACGAGGCTATGCGAAAACATTATGGCTTGCTTTCATTATAGTTAATTACTTGTTTTATTCGTTTTACTTACATGCAAGTTAAACTATTCCGCATTTTAATGTCCGTTTAACTTTGCACCCTGTGTACACCAATGATCTTATTTATGTGAAGAATGGTAGTATTTCTTAGCGGAATGTCGTTTAAGAAACAAATTGATCTAACTGGATTGACGTAGCACCAGAATCGAAAAGCTAAAGCGCACTACACACCAAAGCCGTAAGCTCGGCGATACAACCTGCGGTCTTTAAGAAAAGAATCACGCCTGCAACAAGCGCCCGCACGTTGACATGTTGGCATTCCTAAAACGACAACGCAAACGCTCTGCTCGTCATTAAAACGTTCATGTCGTGTCGAGCTGGTGCCATGTCGCCGACAAAGTTTTCCGACTTGCAATGAGTGAAGCCAACTAGCCCACTAACAAAAATTTGCCGACATAGGCCGGCGGATCAGCGGCTTTGGTGTGTTATGCACATTGTGATATCTTACAACAAAAGATTTAATAAATTAGCTGTTACCCGTCGGAAATATATGTATATTATGTGGACCTGAATAATGGACGTCATTGGAACATAAGTTCAGCAAATTCAAAATATAGGTTCAACAAATTGAATTAAAATAGAATAAAGAACACAAAAAAATTAAATGTGAACCGGATTCCAGCTAGGTTCACAGATATTTCCGATAGGTTATAATTTCATTAATACATCAGCTGTTTTTATTACTACGAACCGCTGTGAAACAATAGATTTCCTGTTGCCGTGAGCACCAGGATGTGATATTAAGAATATATGTAAGTGGTGTAAGTATTCCGATTTATTTGACACTAAGGATGACTCTAAGTAGATGATATACCAAAACTCGAAAAAGAATAAGTTCTAAATGATGAGAATTGTCAGATATTTGATTTAATTATCCGACAATTGGATTGAAAGTTATGAAATAAACAAACGTAGTTTAAAAATAATTGTTTATTATAACGGAGACTATAAATATTTACCTTGGAACATAATTGTCATAAATATAAAAAAAGCATTTTAAAATAATCTGTATAAAGCATATGGTATAAAGACAAATTTGAAGATTTTCATTTTAGTGGAAGAAACATTTATGCATAATTTATACATGATCAATTGATTGTATAAATTGCGTGCTTCAAACAGTTTGAAGAATTGACTATCATTAAGGCACAGGTTCTTAAAATGTAAAATAGTGGAAAGTATAAAACTTAAAGCAGCTACGTGCACTTTTGGAATAGTAAGCTGTCTTTAAATATCACATATTTTAATTACACTTGTAAACAAGAATGGCAGTGCTTTTAATGCTTAAATCAAATAATTATTCATATTTGCTGTTATAAACACATTCTCCAGCTATCCACGTTGATTGAACTTTCAATGTTTTTGGATGCAGTATAACGAAATCAGCATCGCAACCAAAGTTTAGATTTCCCTTGATATGTTCAATGCCCAAAGCCTTCGCAGGATGTAATGACGCTGCTTCCAAAGCGTATTCCAAGGAACAGTCTGCAAAACAAATGCAGATATTAGTCAATATGCAAATACAATAATTTCATCAGAATTGAATGCTTGTACGGACAGGTCAACAATTCCTTTAGTTTCAAGTCAAAGTTTATTTAGTTGCTTAAAAAAGTTCGGACTCTGAGGCTCAGTTGCATATAACTGTAAATTTTACTTTGACAATATCAATCACATACATTTGCAATTTCAAATGCATTTATGCAACTAGGCCTAAATCTTATGTGGTAACCAGAAACTAAAACAGACTTTTTGAACAAACAACCACGCAGATCTGACACACATAATAATATGTCTTTGTGGCTGTCTTAAATATTTCTAAGCGTGGGCATGTAATCCGTTGCCTCGTTTCGTAATCAATGTCTTAACTAACTGCTGTATGGAAGCTGTCAAATCTCAATAAATCTTATTTCCTTTGTATTATATCAGCTCATATACGTCCCACTGTAGGACACGGGCCTCCTCCACAATCGTGAGTACGTTTGAAAGGAAGTGAATCTTTACTAGTCTTAAATTTTTTCTTATTAAATATTAATTTTATTATGTAATACTAACAGTGAAAAAATTAAAGGTATAGTTGAATATTACCTATAGATTCTTTGAATTTGATTATGCACGTGTCCAGAGCTGTAGTGCTACCGCAAAGAGTTTTGGTTCCAGTGACGTATGCGCGGCTGTCTTCGACGGTGATCATTTGCGGCCCGATCCGGAAATGACCATCTGGTAATCCCTGGGCAGGTACGGCGTCGCTAACAAGCACTAACCCTATGTTAACGTACAAACAGAAAACTTGTTATTTAAGCCCTGTGCAAAATAATGTACTGAAAGATGGCGTCAGATAATTATTTGTGGTATGATTTCTGTAAATCGATCGAACCTTCATATATTTATAGTATGGTATACATACATATAATAAATATAATAATGAAGGTTCGATCGATTTTCGCAGATAGATATTTAGTAAAAGCTTCAAAATCACCTTCTGAATTTGTTCGACATGCTATTCTCAGCGCAGCTGGATGAGTGTGGATACCATCTGCAATAAGTCCATAAAAGACTTGTCTTTTGGTTGAAGAAGCAAGTAAACCCACTAGTCCGGGATCACGATGATGGAACTGAAATACGTCAAATCAAAGACTTAAAAACATGTTTAACAGATATGAGATAACAAGTACTTCAAATTTTAATTTACCGAATAAAAAAACTGCAATTTGGTCAAGTGACCCACAATTCTCTTTTTTTTGTACACTAATAAATATATTAGAATTTAATATTTAGCCATACGTTTTATAATTTTTGTTAACCTGATATCAATTAACATAGTTTTGCCTAGATTAGAACAAAATTGTTAATTACTGAAACATTAATTAATTTATAGTGCAGATTTACTGTGTAGTGTTTGGTCTTAAAAGCATTAATAAATAGTTAGTTGGACAAGCAGAGACAAATTTGACATAGTAATAAAAGCAAATTAAACAATACTTACTGGTAACATTGCATTAAACAAATGAGTGATTATGTTAGCTCCACTCTCTACAGCTTTTTCGCCTTCAGCTAGACTGGCAATAGAATGTCCAAGTGCTACTTTTATTCCTATACTGGTCAAGCCTTTGATTGCTTCAGTAGCTCCAGGCAATTCTGGAGCTAGGGTGACTATCACAACATTATCCAGTGATCCATAAACCTCTCTAATTGTTTCCAAGCCCTGCAATAATATGTATGAAAAATATAGACTAAATGCACATTGCTTAGTTGTAAGTGTAAATAGGTAAATGTAGTGCAGGACATCTTGCTGCACAATGGACCAACAACTTGAAAAGGGTGGTGGGTAGCAGATGGATGAGGACTGCTTAAGACCGGGATGGTTGGCGCTTACTTGGGAAGGCCTACATACAGCAGTGGACGGCGATAGGCTGATTATATGTATATATTATTGGGGACTTTGAGAAATGATGTATTTTGCCAACATAAGATACAATAAATATAACACCATAAAACTTAATAAACTAAACATGAATTAATTATTATAATATCATTTCTATCTAGTGCCTTCCATGATTAGAGGCTGCATGGGCTTTCTTGGAAATAAATCTATGGTATGATCATTTTATATTAATTTAAAGCTTTCATAAAACACTGCTATGACATTTGATTGCCACTGTAGAGTCTACAGAGTAGACTATTAAACATGAAAAAAATTAATTTAACATTTCAAATTTTGCAGAATCTTATAATATCACCTATATTCATATTATGGATTACAATATTGTTGGCATTTATTGGGACATTACTCTGTCTACTGTTGTAAAAATGTGGTAAATAATGTTATCATGTTTATTATTGTGGAGATAACAACTCAAAGTACACAAATAACAATGTGTAACTATGTATGTATTGCATAGTTTTTATTAGTATTATAAATCAATATTTAGATTGTAATCCTATTTTTTTACTTAAGTTCAATGGCCAGTCAAGAAAGCCTATAATAATAAATTATATTGTGGTTGATAAAAAGTTCAACAACACAATATAAAGAGTTCAATAACCACATGTTCCAGCCACACTGAAAGTGGGCTAATGATAAATGTTTACAGATAAGAATATATTGCCATAATTAATTGCATCATAGACTCTGTGTGGTGATAGGCAAAACCACTGACCGTACATAGTGAGTAAGTTAAAAGTTAATGTGCTATTTCTGATAATGAAGAACCTTCCACCTGTCCTTGTCCCACATTTAAGTGAGGTCAGTGCAATACAATCTTTTTGCCTGATACAGTCAAGATTTGGATGTCATTTTATAACTGGCCCTTTGTCTGACAACAAACATATTGGAAAACCATTCAACACCTAGCAAATAAGTACCCCATTCTTGGATATCAGTTTAAGGATTCTGTGGTTTACACACTGCTATATACATTCCAAGTAATCTTCCGTCAATGAACAAACAAAAATATGACTTGTATTTATAAGCTTATCATTCCAAAAAGTATGTAATAGATAATAATTGGGGCATGAAATACATTTTGAGTTTTACCTACATTGAAGCAGGTATTAACTTGATAGCAATCCTAAATATATTTGACAGCTGTGTTTAATGCAGTAGTGATTAATTTATTTGAAGATAGAGACAGTTGAATATTTATGATAATATAAACAAAATATAATAAGATTCATACAAACATTGTCTGGTGTTTTTATGTATTCTTCCATGTGAGCTCCTTTTTTAGTAGGACTTATGAAGGGTCCTTCTAAATGTACTCCAAGAACAGTAGCACCATTTTTACCACCCTGGCATTTTTTTATTTTCGGCAAAATCTTGCGATACTTTTCTACATCAGAAGTCACCATTGTAGGACAGAATGAAGTCACTCCATGTTTAAGAAGATTTTTTGCCACTTTTGAGACTCCTTGTTCAACATTTTCACAATCATATGAGAAATCAATACCCCATCCACCTGGTAAACAATTAAATTATAATGATTTAAACTTTGGTTGAGATATATATTTATTACTTATAAGTCTAATATTTATTAAAATACATTTGGTTTGTATCTACTTTATTGTAACTATACTGATTGCTGATATTGATTTATGATAATGTTAAATATTTAAACTTCTTAATGTTATGTGTTAATACATATTATTGGCAAACCTCTGAATAATACAAAGCAAGCAATAATACAAATTTATTATTTATTTATTAATACTCATGGAGTATAAAAAAGTAGGTCATTGCTATAACATGAAGTAATTCACACAGGATAATTAATTTTTATTTATTTTAAGGTCGTTTAAAAATCAACTGAAACTATAACACAAAAACGCAAGAACTTTACAAGCTAAATTAGACAGATACATTGACATTTCATTGAAATGTTGTACATGATGAGGAAAACAAAAGGAAATTATGTTTGAAATATTTTAGTGACCTTTAAGAATCGAATGGAGGTTTTCAAGGCAAATCAATTTGCTTGCAATAAATGTTAACTCTGTATTATATGATCTGTATCAGAATTTACATACCATTTATCTGTATGTCAATGAACCCAGGAGCAATGAGCAAATCCTCGCAGTTTACAGTTATATCTGCTTCCAATTGTTCGACGTAAAATATTTCTTCTGGATTTTCGATTTTCCCATCCCGTATCCATAGATCTTCTTTCACAATTTTATTGTTCCGTAAGATATAACAATTGTGGAATCGTGTTAACCCTGATTTTGGTCTCATTTTTTAACACGTTTGAATCGAACCGGTAAAAGTAGGTGAATGACAAAACTGCAAAAACAAATCTGACAGCTGATTACATCTGTCAGTGACAAGCATTTGTAGACTTGACAGTTGAAGTCTAGTGTTGCCCTTTTCAAGGTGTAATTAAACAATAATGGTGCGTTCCTATTGATACAATTTATTCGATTATTTTTGGTACCCTGTCGTCGATGTAGTCAGAATACCAGGGCGCGGCGCTACTCGCATTAAAATGCTATCAACTATCAAGTTATTTTGACTGCCTCGGTGCGTGGCGCAGTTGTACTACGGAACGATTACAACGCCGAGGTCTCGGGTTTGATTTCCGAGTCGGGCAAAGTGATGTTAATTTTTTCTATTCATTACCACCCGGAGTCAGGATAGGCGATAGACTCGCCCCCTATCACATCGTGGGACGGAACATATAAGGCGAAACACTGGTGTCCTGGTAGCGCCTCTGCCTACCCCTTTTGGGAAAAAGGTATAAGTTTATGTATGTATGTTTGTAAGTTATTTTACCATTATTTGCTAGTGGTAGGAATTAGGATATTCCTATCCTCCCGGGTAGTGACTACAGTATGTAGTGCTTATAGAGCCATGATAGTACCTAAGTGTATCGCATATCCGGATTACATATAGGGTATCCGGATACAATCAAGTCGACATAATTGTGTCGACGAGTGAGAGATGAACATCACACGCCTATTGATACTCTATCTAGATTTCACTGCAGTTACCATCAGTCGTATTTCAGTAATTTTGTGTGACTCATGCCAGTTCAAAAATATAACCTTGGAAGATAAAAACTCTTTTTATGGTATCTGCCGGAGTATCCATGAAAATCGCGAATTTAACACTACTTTTGTAACTTTTTCACAGCTAACCTACCTGAGCAATGGTCCAATCGGAATGTCCTATTGGGTGAAACTTAATGATAGGTATGAAATGGAAAGGACAGACATTGAAGTTGTTTTTACTTCATTTTAGATAAGCTCATACCTGTACTTCCGTAGATGTAGGCAGACTAGCTTGCTTATAATCATGGAAAAAACGTGGGATGGCAAGTAGACTTGACTTGAAATTTATCATTCCGCATGAAGCACGTGTGATAGATCAGGAAGGATAATAAACAATAGAGCCGTTCTCGTTACGGCACGTTATGCTGTTGCTTTTCTTAGAGTGACTGCCGGAGATTCCATAGCTGATTATAGGATCCTGGTGCGGTCGCAGTAAAAAATCATATTGATGTACATTAACTATACGTAGGTTGGCAATGACTTTAATAATTAAAAATCATTAAAATTCGTCTCGGCTTAAGGCCCTTATCAGAGAGTGAATAATTTACTGAAATCATCGAAATTCGTCTCGGCTTAGGGGTTTATGGATTTAAAATATACGGTTTTAGTAGGTTTCGTATCCTCCGTCGACCCTTGCCGTCTCAGACCGTCTCTGTATCCGACCCCGATAGTGACCGTCGTACAATATAGGGGAAAATCCGTCATTGTGATTAGTGTTTCACGCAACACGCAAGTGTGATTCGTTTCGGGGCCAGTGTGTATCGGTGAGAGATATATAGCTGTAGGTATAAGTATTTCACTAAACTTAATTACAGGTCGCAGTAAAAATCCTTGGGAAATGCTTTTGTTTTGCAGTGGACTTTCAGTAGCTGAAGAATAAGAGGAATACAATTAAAAGCCAAATCATTCTTGTAAGCATACCTTGTTAGCATGGGATTCGTATAGTCCGGAAAAGTGGAGTGGAATCACAGTGGAATAAAGTATAAACCAGAATATTAATCAAGATCAGGTGGTCAGATACAGCTATGATGGTATAATTGTGTCGACTAGCGAGATAAAAACATCTCACCTTGGTGAAAATTGAAATAAATAAATAAAAAATAACTAAGCTCGACCCGTAAATTCTTCACGCTTCATTTATATCAGCTAACGTTAAAAGGAGGAGAAAAAATGTGAGAGTGTAAATCATTTCACAGGTGGCGTAATTAAATAATCATCACATCTACTATTAAAATTACAACCTTCCTTTAGATGTACAATTGTTTGATAAATATACGATACGATACGGCAATAATGATTAGGAACACGTCTTCGTAATTATTGACGTGTTAATTAATCTATACATAGTGATATAGGTAGTCAAATTATCTCGAGCGTATTTGTAAATAAAAATAATTTATTTCAAATAATTCACAAATGATAAATTCTAACAAAGACAAAGACTTGTGTTAGTTATGATGGTTTGAAGCAAAGTCAACTGACGTTGCGATGTCCATGGCTTATATACTATTCTCTTGTGAGAACCGTCTACTTGATACTCTTGGTATTCGCCACTGGTACATCGAATACATTAAGTCAGTTCAGATGAAGCAGCTATACAACTCCTTATTGACCCATTAACCCTGAGGGTTTAATATAGGGTATAAGGTGGCAGGTCGCATAACTCCTCCCTCCTTAAGTACGAAATCATTTCCTGAAACACTTTTCGGATGATGATTTCGGACACATTTTGACAATATAAAATTTCTATTACTAAACACAAAATACAACAATACAAAAATCAATATGAGGTAAAGTACAATAGTTCCTATGCTAACACTGTGTATATTCACTGGTGGCATTTGCCCTTCGTGTTTTATCACTTCACTATCACTTTGTAGAACACGAGACAACACCCGTAGATCTTCCATATTATAGTTGTCCAGGTTGACGGAAGTCCTCTGGAACTCTGGATGCTCAGCAACACTCGGTAGGTGAATAACAGGCATCCTGTGAAGTGTGATCTGGTTTCCATTAATATGACGTTTCCTCAACGTCATTTCTCCAATTTTTACCTCACAGTTTGTGTTTAGCGTAATAATATACGTGCCCAATATTTTATACTGGCTTATATTGTCATCACAATATTCCATAATGAACATTTCAATTTCGGAATATACTATCCACACATCTGTTTGTATGGTTTTAACTTTAAGTTTGCTAGCTTTCACTGGCAATTGCAAACATGAAGTTATATTAGTAGAAAACTTCATTAAATCTGCTATACATGCGTCGTCATTACTAGGCGACACGTTGTTCTCGTAGCACAAGTATATCTGTTCATCTATTTCTCTGCATGACTCCTTGAGCTCTAATGCTTTCAACCCTTCCATAAGGATAAAGGAATGTTTCGGAATAATGAGGAATGTGTTATTCCGGATTGGATTGAACATAGGAAAGGGATGTAGTTGGTAATAGTTATACACTTTTAATTGAACCGTAGGAACTGATAATATAAAAATTATTTGTTTGCCTTTGATGTAAGCCTTAATATCTATACATCTTTCAATATTTGCAAGATTCTCTACAGTAACAGGTAATATTAATTTATCTACCTTTTCTACATCTCTCAATATATAATATAATTCACTAATATTTAATAGTGACTGATGAACGATATTAATTCTACTAAATGCTATTATAGTTTCAATTTCACTTAATCTTGTAAGTAATAACTGAAAATTATGGATGAGTATATTAAAGGTATTTATAACGAGTTCTTTACTTCGTTGAAAATATGTTTTATTTAAATATAATTCAATTTCATCCATATTTTTCTCCAACATAATAAAATTATTCCTACTAGAATTTGTTAAGTTAACTAATGAATCCACTATTTCAGAGACAATAGTCATTTTATTGGAGATAGCATTTTGCTCAGATTGAACTTTACTCAAAATTTGTTCATATCTAATTGCGTCATCATTATCCATATTTCCTGTGATAGCTTTAATAATTGTTCCTAAAGGATTAAGTATTCCTCTTTTAACCCTAATATTCGGAATTAACTGCTCATACTTTTCTACAGTAATATTTCTTATATATTCTGCTTGTAGTTTAATGTCTACAATGCTACCATCTAAAATATGAATATCTAAGTTTTTATCTAAATATGAATTTACTTCTCCATATTTAATAAAATTATATTCCAAGTTTTCATATATTAATTGTAGATCTAAAATCTTAACTATTTCCCAGTTATATAAACTAAGGTAAGCACGACCTTCTTTTACTGGAAGTATACCTGGGTTGGCTTCAATTTGCTGAAGTTGAAGTGCCAGGTTTTGGACTGCTTGGATGATTAAGAGAAGGATGTACCTGTGGAGGACGTTTTATATCTTTAATAGGTACCCTTTTTTCTCTATCTTTGGCTTGGACCATAACAGTATTTCTAATTATATTGTCTGTTATTTTGGCCTTTTGATAGCGAGGTTTATCCTTGCTACGCCTTATATTTACTCCTTTTATGAAAACTGTATCGCCGGGTTTAACGTCGAATTCTTTTTCGCCGCCCCGCTTTTCAATAATCTTTTCTTTAATCCCTAACATTCTATCTGTTAAGTAATTATACAAATATTTTGTCCTCTTAGAATGCTCACGTACCAACTGTTGTGTATACATTCTATTGAAATCTACATCAAAACTACTATTCGACTCAGTGTGTCCAAATACAACTTCAAATGGTGTAAGGCCAGTTGATGTATGTATGGAATGATTATATGACATAATCGCATATGTCATAACTGATACAGGATCAGTAATTTTTCGCTCGTACTTTGCGAGTCTATATATCTCTATAATAGTAGAGTGGAATCTTTCTACTATTCCTACTGAGTTCGGATTATGAGGAGTTCCTATGTGTAACTCTATTTTATATAACGATAACATTTCTTTTAAAAGATTGTTATTGAATTCAGAACCTGAGTCTGAGCTAATTTTATTCGGTACTCCGTAATATGAAAAGTACTTTAATAACGCCCTTATAACCTCTGGCGTGGTCCTATTAGATATTTCTAACGCTTGACCTAACTTGCTAAATGCGTCTACTAGAGTTAAATAATGTACTCCTTCAATGGAAAATATATCCATAAATATTTCCTGAAACGGTTGAGTTTGAGTTTGTGTTAATTGAAGTTCAGGCTTTAACGGTTTCCTATCATACTTCATTTTATTACACAGTTCACATGAATTAATAATACTGGAAACTGTTTCCTCTAATTTTTTCCAATAGTACGACCTCTTAATGTGAGCTACCGTTTCCCTGATACCCCTATGGCATGTCTTACCAATGTGGTATTTTTCTACGATATATCTCTGCTCATTTTCGTCCTCAATGTATACTACTCTTAGCGTACATTCTACAATTTTAATAGAATCTTTTCTGAAAAGATTTGTTATAACTTTCGAGAATAGCTTTCGATGCTCCGTATCCTCAAAGTATATGTAATATTTAATATTAGGACGTATGTAATTCTTTAAGAAGGTCTTAACTAACTCTTCACTGTTTATAGGCATATGAACTTCTAGTACCTTTTGTTTATCTCGTGATAAATCTTTTACAACGTAACTATTCCTATTCCACGTGTATATTAAAATCTGGTTAGGCTTAGTATCTATCGCCTCATTTAATATAGGAATGTCGGCTGAGTCCATATTGACCTCTGAATGTATTGTTACAATATCAGACGACTTCTTGGATTCGCTGCTATTTAGCGATGGTACAGGATATGTAAATACGGATTTTTCTAATTCATTAATCCTATTTATCCTATTCGTCCTATCATCCTCATCATCATCTGATGATATTATTACGGGAGAGTTATTATTTTGTCTTTCCCTATTCATTCTATTATATTCGTGTTCAATTTCTTGAATCACCGCCTTTATTCTCGGATCATCGTCCGTATTAACTAACATAGATTGACTATCATTATCAATTGCGTTAATTTTTATACGCGATAACGCATCTGCGTTACTATTTTGTTTGCCAGGCTTATGCTTTATATCAAAGTCATATTCTGCTAATCTCAACTTCCAACGAGTTAGCCTACATCCTGGTTCTTTTAATGAATTTACCCATACTAACGGCCTATGGTCACTTACAACAGTGAATTTCTTTCCATATAAATATGGCCTAAAATGCCTGCATGCCCATACTACTGCTAAAAGTTCCTTTTCTATAGCACTGTAGCGGGTTTCTGCACTATTTAAAGTCCTACTCGCGAATGCAATAGGCTTATCACTTCCTATCGGACCCTGTGACAAAACTGCACCTAACGCAAAATTAGAGGCGTCCGTAGTTAATAGGAATGGCTTTGAGAAATCTGGAAATTGAAGTAAAGGTGCATTAGTAAGCAACTCTTTACATTTCTCAAATGCATTTATGTACTGTTGGGTTATGACAACTTTATTTCTCTTTTTCAAACAATTCGTAAGAGGTTGAGTGATTTTTGAGAAATCTTTTATAAACTTACGATAGTAACCTACTAGTCCAAGGAAACTTTTTATTTCCGTTGGTGTCTTAGGCAAAGGAAATTTTAAGACTGCCTTGATTTTATCATCATTTGGTTGAAGACCATTTTCATCTATAGTTGGATCTATATCCATAAATTCTATAGAGTTATTCCCTATTTGCGTTACAACATTATATACCATTGGTATATTCGCATTTTTTACTTTTAAGACCTTGTTGTTAAAATCAACATTTGCCTTTAGGTCTTGTAACAAGTCTGAGCCTAATAATCCATCGTATTTCTTATCTACTTGATAAATATAAAACTTGTGTATCAAGTTCGTATTAAAAATTTCTGGAAGCGGAATCTGAGCCACCGTATCATGCTCGCTACGACCATGAGTACTAATTACTTCGAATGGTTCGTTGTATAAATACTTACGAAAGTATTTAAACGCCTTGTTTGGGCTTAAAAATGAGCGAGAACTACCCGTATCAATCATAAATTTACCTAACTTTGGTATATTAATATACGGTAGTTTTATCATGTTATCAACATTATTATAATCTATCCTGGTGGGCTGTCTGAGGCTCCCTTTATAAAATTTCCTACAAGCTTATTATTCCTCACAGTTCGCATTGATACGTCTTGTACCTGATTTTGCGACTGTGGGATGCCAAACTTAAATTGCTGTTGAGGATTTTTCTTGAAAAATCCAGACCTTTTATAGTTATTCACATATTGTGGAAACTGTTGCGGTCTTGGTTGGAAATTTACAGGATTTTTGAATTGAAAGCCCTGTGGCTTTTGATTTTGACCACCAAATTTAAATTGAGGTTTCGGCAAAATATTATTATGCTCCTTAAATTGTGTTTTATTATATTCAGTTGTTACACAATTTTTAGGTGCTTGTGGCTTTACACATTTATTTTTAAATTCCCTTTGGAAATTAACTTCTTCCATTACGATAGATAATGTATCCTCCAGATTTGTGGACTTGCTTAATCTCACAAATTGGATTAAATTCTCAGGCAAGTTGTATATAAAAACTTTATGTGCTAAGTTATTATATATAATCATCTTTGACGCCTTAATACCTTCGTCCGTCAAAAGATTTACTTTAGCTATCAAAGAACTCCTAACATTTTGGATTCTGTGACACAACTCGATAAATGATTCATTTGAATTTATCTTAATGCTCTCTAGCTCCATGGCTATACATTCTTCTGACCTACTGTCACCAAAATGCTGAACTAATAGTTCCCTTAATAAATCCCAAGATGCTACATTCTGTCTTTCACTGAGTAATACTGCGGCCTTTCCCGTCAGTCTACTTGTAACACTGTGAAACACATATGTCTGCTGAGCTACACTGTTATCGCCTCTAAAGCTTCTGATAACGTACTCGCATTTATTTAAAAATAGACTAAGCAACCGTTCGTCGCCGTCATATCTAGGGATGATTTCGATTATCTCCCGTGGGATTAGCTGTATTTGATTCATTGTTTTAATAAAATAATGCACATACAACACAAAAACACAATGATATCAAAGGCAAAAATAATTACTTCAAATTATTTTTCTACGTAAAATTGGCAATGTTAGTCCAAGATTACGGCGCTATTTTGTGGATTTCCTAATGAAAGGAAAAACACGCCTTTTTAAAAAATTGGCGATTTTCAGTCCAATTAAAAAGGAAGGAAAGCGATAGGAAGGAATGAAAGGATTTACTCACTTGCTCTTTCTTCCCATGCTGGAAATTGCTTCTTTATCACTTGTTACGTACTTGACTAATTTATATTTTTGTGGTTCGCGGATTAATTATCTCTAGCGTTGGTAGTACAATTCGGCGACCTATTTTTGTGTCCCTTCCGAACCTACTTTTAACGCGATATTAAATCCGACCCGACTGCGCCAGTCAAATTATCTCGAGCGTATTTGTAAATAAAAATAATTTATTTCAAATAATTCACAAATGATAAATTCTAACAAAGACAAAGACTTGTGTTAGTTATGATGGTTTGAAGCAAAGTCAACTGACGTTGCGATGTCCATGGCTTATATACTATTCTCTTGTGAGAACCGTCTACTTGATACTCTTGGTATTCGCCACTGGTACATCGAATACATTAAGTCAGTTCAGATGAAGCAGCTATACAACTCCTTATTGACCCATTAACCCTGAGGGTTTAATATAGGGTATAAGGTGGCAGGTCGCATAACTAGGTACAGGTACTAGGTAGGTACATATTATATTAACAGGTAATTGTAATGACTCTAAAATTACCAAGGGATATAATTTTAAACCTCAAAAATAATACCTACCTACTAATATACTTAACAACTTAAAGTATTAAGTTGGCATGACTCCTCTATTATGAAACGGCACTTCCAAATGCTGCAGGACGCAGACCAATTGCCAATAACTGCGGACTTGTGTCCTGGCGAGCACTTTACAATACGAATGAGCAATTAATTTAATTTCGTTTAAGTTGAGTTCTCTGTATTTTAGCTGACTGAAATCGCTTGGCGTTATTACCTTTATCTGTATATTAATTTTATAAATATGAGTCTGTTGAGTGGCTTAGTGAAGTAGATAGGTAGGTATTTGTGAATGCCCAGCGATCACTGAAAGCATAAGAAGCGTGCAATGATCACACTTTCTAATAGGTACTAACTAAACTACACAATATCTGTTGGTATCATTAGGTAAGTACAAATATTGCTTGCGGCTTCGCTCGCGTGAAAACATTTTTCCGGGATAGAAGTTCCACTATATCTTTTCCCGATGTAAAAAGTACCCTATAGCCTTCCTCAATTAATGGACTATCCACCACTAAAATAATTTTTGAATTCGAACCAGTACAAACAAACAAACTCTTCATCTTTAATCTTTATAAATTAGTATAGCGGTCGGGCCCGGCTTCTCCCCGGGTGCAGATAGTTTTTGAGTCCAGTCCACATCAACAACATATTATTTCGCGTACTAACCGTTTTATATTTAAACTCAATGTGACCGTCGTCGACTATATTGCTTTTCCTGTCCCGTCATATCCTGTTCTTTCCCATGCCGAAAAGCATGCAATCCTATTTTCTCCTGACCCGTGCCATCCATTCAATTTTGAAAGAGTAGCAAATATGTATATTTGAATTGAATTCCTGACTCATCCCACGGAAATACTACATTTTTCGGGGTAAAAAGTAGCCTATGTCTGTTTCCATGGCCCAATATGTCTCCTTGTTAAATTTCATCAAAACCAGTTCAGCCGTTTTAGCGCGAAAACGGAACATACATACACACTTTCGCATTTATAATCTTGATAGGGATAGATACTTGCAGAGTGGCTATTTATTGGGGAAAAAATCGGAACAATGGCTCGGTTGTCTGGGACGATCAGAGTTTGCTCAGCAGGTGAGCAGTAACAAATCTCTCATTGCCGCAGTGACGTCGCCCGCTTTCGCTTGTGGACATTTTATTCTGAGCCACTTTCGCATAATGTCAAAAATCGGGATGAAAATTATATCCAATAAAAATGTAGGTACCAAAATGAAATGAACAACTCAAGGATAAAATGAAATGTTTGTTCATGCGTGACAATAGATTCGATTTACTAAAAATAGGCACTAATCGATTAGAATACCCATTCAATGTTAAGCCCTCTCAATCGTAGAGACTCGAGCCTAGTAGTAAACATAATTCGCTAACAAATTGTATAGTTTGGAGATTTTGTTTACTACATACATATGTATGTTTAAAATAATTAAATATGCATGTTAATGTAGACGTATAGATGGGCTGTTTAAGTTGTAAATTCTTTTAATGACTTTATTAGGTACTAGACTATAAAAAAGAAAGTCTAGGTTCGATCTATGTTTATTTACTTATTTAATTAATCCCAACGGCGTATACTAATTACAATAATGAATCCAGAAGGAAATGTGAACATCTACAAATGAAACAAAAAATAATAAAGAAACATAAAACTCATTCGTCACATTTTTTGCATAATTGTAAGCAATATAACGTGAGGTAACACCATTTATCATGAATTACATCACAGTCAGGTATTATGCTGACCATGGTATTAATGGGGCATTTCACGTCAAGCGGACAACCAAAAAAATATGAGGTCGTGAATTTTGTTTATACTCTGGTCAGTTCTACTTCTAGGGGACGTGAATGAGTACACACAATTTTTTTATTGTATGATGCTTAATTGCTGAGTTATGAGCTTTTAAAAAATGACTAACAATGAAATCACGAATTTTTGGATATATATTATGTTTATCAATTAATTCGTAAAAAACACTAAAAAGTATTGTTTCTTATAGTTAAAAAGTTGAAGTTTTTTTTTTTTTTATAGAATTCTAAATTTGATTTTTTTTGAGTATAGTAAACCGGAAGTGAACATTTCAAATCGATTTTTGAGTAAATCCAACACTTTTTTTTTTAAATATTTTATCCTTGAATTAAAGCTTTAAATGTACTTATTCTTCACAAAAAAAATTAAAACGTGATCTCCAATAGTTTAAGAATTAGAGCATATAGAGTACATACACATAGCTATGACAACTTTCTAAGCAATCGGGTTTATGCGCTAACATGCTAAATTACTACGCAATTAGTATTTTATTCCTTCATTCTAACATGGATAAATATAAAAATAAACGATTTCTTTAATTCTTCACAAAAAAAATTGCCAAATGTTTAAGGTTTCCACCAAGACCATCACATGGCCCTTTTCCATGAGCGGTGGCATGGAAGTGTAATTGCGTTTCTTTCTTAAAATCTTGTTTGAAGTAAATTAGGATCACAAATTATCCATCCCTAAAGGAGAAATTCTCGTTCAATGTGATTTTGCCGAAAATTATAGTTTTGTCGTACAAGATTCTGCCCAATAATTTCATTGGAATAATGATCAAGCCACGCTTTTGACATCTGTTTATTATTGTAAAGATGGAAATGACATTAAACATGGAAGCATCATAATGATATCAGACGATTTAAAGCATGAAGATTTTAAGAAAGAAGCGCATTTACACCTCCATGCCACTGCTCATAGAAAAGGGCCATGTGATGGTCTTGGGGGAAACCTTAAACTTTTGGCAACCCGTGAAAGTTTACAGTCTACGAATAGCGCTATCACTACAGTTATAAGATTATATGAATGGCCCAATTCATAATTAACTGATACTTCTATTTATTGCTGCTCGAAGGAAAGTATTCAACAAAAGCGAGATTTCCTACGAGTCCGTTTTGCTTCCGCTATCACCGTTCCAGGAACTAAACAAATGTATGCTTTTATTCCAACCAACGAAGGCTTATGTGTAAAGAGAATTAGTGCTAGTGCGAATAGTAAAACTGTGAAAATTATAAAATAAATCTCTCCATTTTATTTTATACTATTTCAATCTCAATTAGTAAAACCGCTCTAAGTCTTAAACTATTGGCGATCATGTTTTAATATTTTTGTGAAGAATTAAAGAAATCGTTTATTTTTATATTTTTCCATGTTAGAATGAAGGAATAAAACACTAATAGCGTAGTATTTTAGCATGTTAGCGCATAAACCCGATTGCTTAGAAAGTTGTCATAGCTATGTGTATGTACTCTATATGCTCAAATTCCTAAACTATTGGAGATCACGTTTTATTTTTTTTTGTGAAGAATAAGTATATTTAAAGCTTCAATTCAAGGTTAAAATATTAAAAAAAAAAGTGTCGAAGTTACTCAAAAATCGATTTGAAATGTTCACTTCCGGTTTACTATACTCAAAAAATTCAAATTTAGAATTCTATAAAAAAAATAAAAACTTCAACTTTTTAACTATAAGAAACAATACTATTTAGTTTTTTTTACAAATTAATTAATAAAGATAATATATATCCAAAAATTCGTGATTTCATTGTTAGTCATTTTTTAAAAGCTCATAACTCAGCAATTAAGCATCATACGATAAAAAAAATTGTGTGTACTCATTCACGTCCCCTAGAAGTAGAACTGACCAGAGTATAAACAAAATTCACGACCTCATTTTTTTTTGGTTGTCCGCTTGACGTGAAATGCCCCTAATTGCTCTGTGCATACGACATAAGGGAGACTGCGCACAGGGTACTGTACGCGATGGGAATTCAGCTAGAAGTTTATGTCGCGGAGTAGGTCTAAGCCGCAAATAATTCTTAGAGTTCTAAAAAAAAAATTAAGCATTATTTGCTATTATTCTAAAATTGGAAAAATATAATGGACTTGCTTTTGCAATAAAATTGTGTAATTGATTGACGCCAGCTTAATAGTTTGGTATTGTACATCGTGTGTTATGTTTACTGAAAAACTAGGTCTATAAAGGTCGAACACCACCTACCTGGAATTACTTAGATACTAATTAGACACTATTTGAGACAAGTATGCGGCGCGGCGTGGGCTTCCGCCTACGGTTTCACGGTCTAAGAGGCCACGCTCCCTGAAGTTTTAGGAGTATCATTTAACTCATGAAAAATATATACCTTCGATTTTAAGCTTCTCTGATGATCATGTTTTACAATACAAAATGTAATTCCATCAGATTACAAGAATTAGATGTTACTAAGCTACAATATTTCTTATTTATTAATAACGAATAGGGCCTAGTAGTGCGTGGTTGCTTGTCGATAACGATCAGACCTGGCTGCCAATATATTCACGGTGGTCGCCATGCACTATAACAGTAAAGGAAAACAGCGTGAAGAAACCTGCATTGGTATGCAGGTTTCTTCATACCATACCGCCAACCCGCTCTAGGCCATGGATTATATGTCTTAACCTCTCTAAAAATCGTACTCTATTTTTTAGAGGGGGCCCGTGCCCTATAGTGGAACGTGTATGGGCTAATACAGTACAGTGTAATAGGTCGTCGCTATTTTTATAAGGCCTTCAGTAATCTCAATCAGCAAACCGCTTCGCTAACGCAATTACTTCAAATCGGTTTCTGTGAGCCCGTGCTACCTACCAATTTAGTCGAGTCGACTCATTTGTACTGTAGTTTTAACCACCTTAAGGAAGGCTCTAACATATTAATTGTAAATATTTTATTTGAACAGGGCTTCCATAACTGCTTTTTTTAGGTTCTCAATGTCTACACACGGGTAAAACAACATGGATCAGTGTATAAACGAGATTTTTATGTGGAAAATAAATTCCTTAAAGCCTACGCGGCTGATCGTCTTTCGCAGGAAACAACATATTTTTTTATTACGCTACGGCAAAAATAGTTTACCTCAATAATTCTAGTATTACAGCGGTTTTCTTGGTAGCCAGAACAATTACTTTTTTTTTTTTTTTTATTGCAATGAATGGCGAGACGAGCATGCCATTCGCCTGATGGTAAGCGATACGACCGCTCATGGACAGTAGCAAAACCAAACAACACCATGAATTACAAGGCAATGCTTGGAATTCCACTGCGCTCGCCATCCTGAGACATAAGATGTTAAGTCTCAATATGTCCAGTAGTTACTCTGGCTACAATGTCCTTCAAACCGGAACACAACAGCGCATTTACACTGCTGTTTGGCGGGAGAAATAGACATTGCGGTGGTACCTACCCAAGCGGCCTCTCACATATGAGAGACCTACCACCAGTAAATTCGATTAATTCGATTCGTAAGTTAGAATAGCTGGTATAGTAAAAAATAGTTAAAACATTCAATTTGTTCTTTTTAACAGGGACTGGACGCAAATTGCTCTCAATATAGATTTGGAAAAGCTTAGGGGAGGCCTTCGCCCAGGAGTGGGATCTTTTAGGCTAGTATAATATAATAAATTCAATTTAGCCTTGAACATTTTCGCGTTTAATAAACGACTATATGGTCGTGTGAACGTAACCACACATATTATAAAGTGGGCCTAATTTTCTATAAACTACACACAACAGTTTTATATTTTGCTTATCAGTCTATTATAGAAGAGATAAGGTTTATTTTCATGTAAGTTTTTTTACTTAACCTGAAAAATAGATAGAACCAGAAGAAAAGAACCATATAATTTCATTATTATAGTCATATTATATTTCAATAAGTCGATGTGTTGTTTTTTACTAACGAGCACCTATAGTTTGAAATTCCCGTATTAAATTCGATATTCTTAACTAAAAAGTGAATATGAAGTTGAACTTATGAATTCTGTAGATAATTTAAATAGTATTACCATATTCATCAGCTAGTTCGTCCATATTCGAATCGCTTTTATATCTTTTGTTTACTTTATTAATGGTCTTCAAATGTCACTGCGTAGTTAAAGCAAGTCATTTACATGTTTTGTATAAAGAGGTAACTTTATCATGTAACTTCTAACTTACTCTTGACAATAATTGCCTCATGATATTTAGCCACGTGATTTCTAATATTGAACAAAGACTTCCCTGTGACATTTTTGTACCAACCTGTTGGTAGCCATCTTCATCCAAAGATCGGTTGCCTTCATTGTCATATCGAAGAAACATTAGTTATGCTTATGGCTGTTACTGAACTATATACTTAGTAAAATGAAGTACTGTAAGGTAAGCTACATCTACAGCAATTGCTGGATATGCTATGATTTTAGTTATTTTAGTAAAGTTTTCTTTGCACGGCACAGATTTCACACAGCAAACTTTTCTTTGCGGGCACATAGCACGTAGAACTGATGACCGCTGGGGCCGAAAGGTTCTAGAGTGGAGGCCACGTACAATCAAGGGAAATGTCGGACGCCCACCCACTAGGTAGGCGGACGACCTGGTTAAGGTCGCAGGAAGTCGCTGGATGTAGGCCACTTGCAACAGGTCTATGTGGCGATCTATGGGGAGGCCTTTGTTCAGCAGTGGACTTCCTGTGGCTGAAGAGAGAGAGAGAATAAAGTTTTCGTGCACAGTAATAGGAACGTATCTTGCTATTAGTATGTAATTAAAGGACTTTGTCTTTGCGGATTGCCATGAATGCCTATTAGTGTCAGTGATCGTCGAGAATCAGTACATTTCGAGAATAGCTATCACGCTTTGTTCGGCGAGTGAGGTTTCCGGAGGCCCAATACTGTCGATTTTCTTTCCGTTTTCACCTCCTTTTCTGAGTCTCTGACAACGTACCTACGATCTATGTGCTGTAGAGGATCGTGAAAGGCGATACTCACTAACTGCTAGTTGAGTCGTTTGTTTGTTCCTGGAATTATGTAATAAAATACGTTAATGAAACTGTGATAGACTTTTTGGTCCTGAGATATACATTTAAATTGGTATTTGTGGATACTAAGTATAAGAAAAGAATCCGTGACCCTTTGTTTTACTATATGAAATTAATATTAGTAGGTATTTTTTTAAATAACATTCATTAGAAGTTTTTCTGTTGTAAGTATATTTTATTCCACAAGTGAGTTTATGTGATTAAAAATTAATTGAAGCTTTCATTTTCAGCGACGGAGAATTATCTTGTAAAAATATGTTGATCAGAAAAATAATATATAGCTTTCCACCAAAGTATCGCATCGTTTAAGTTACCAAAGTGAAAATGGCACTCTAAATCTTTTAAATCTTTATAAAAATATTGTAACAAATAGCGTCGGATGGCGATAACCATTGCAATATTTTCCGAGATCACCCACGGAGATCCAGATCTGTCGAGGACCTCGTTCTCATAAGCATAACACATTGGCGAGTTAGCGCACGGCCGAGACAGCTCGGCTTCAGGAGTTGCGACTGCGCGAACTGTGCGGGAATGCAGCCGCTATACCGAGCCACAATGGAGCGACAGTCGGCTTCCAGCCACCGCGCGAGCCCCGGTCCATCTCGCCCGCCCCTCCTCCGACGCACCCGCCGTAAATCGGGAAACGTGTAATGTTAACGCACGCGTGATTGCATGATTGCAACTACTTAAAAGTGACAGCGGAAGTGATTAATAATAACAATAAAACAGGTGAATTTTGTTACGGTAAATCGCCTATAAATATGTTTAATATTTTCACTAAGGCAACAATTACTTTAACACAACTCTTCGGGGACACAAACTTTTGGTGACATTATGCTGGTCAACTTTTTTATTTAACGTCGCTATTAAATAAAGGTTTAAGTTCTCGGCTTGAGTTAATATTAATAGCTTAATTTCTAAAGTGCGGACCTAAAATGCAGCGTAGTTTGTGTTAATATTTAATATAAAAAAATATAAAAGCAATGAATAGTTGCTTTTATGTAGAAAGCAAAATAAATTATAATTTTTATACGGAAGCGTTCATTTGACGGAAGTTGTTCTGGCTTTTCACAATTATATTTTATTTACTGCCTTGGAGACTTGGCTGGTACGAGGTCTAGCCCGCGGCTGGCTTGTAATATTTTTTAAATGAGGAAACAAGTTATTACCTTACGCAACAAGCGTACAACCATGGATTTTCTGCGTATTCCTTTGGCTATTTTACTTGTTAACTCCATTGAAGGAATCATTATAATGTAGCTTGGGGTGTAATGTTCACAAATTTTAAAATTCTTTCATATTTTTGGGTAACTACGTCGTCGTTAAATCATTCACTCTTGTAATGTACAGGAGTATTCTGTACATATATATTTTTGCATTTCAATTTTTAATTAGATTTATGTCAATTAAAACATTTGTTTTTTCGTTATAAATTACATTTTTAATAGCTTTCTTTCTTATAATAGTGTTAAATAGAGTATTTTCGCTTTTTCATGGTATAAAATAATATTAAATCCTTATTTCACATTTCAGTAATCATATTATATTTATAATACTAAATTATTATATGTATAGATACCATTATACATACATATTATGTACATTATAGTTATCGAAATTCTTTTAAATTGTAATATAATTGTATTTGCAATTGTAAAGATAATGTAGGCGGTGGACTTTTCAAAAATACGATCCGAAAAGCACCTGTGTTAGATATTGTGCGGTTCTCCACGTTAGCATCGAAATTACCAAACCTCATATATTTAAACACCAAAAGCCTCAAATTTAGACGAGATTAAGGCACTGGCATGCCTGAACAATATCATTTAATATATTTAACGTATTGCCACGCAACTTAGTTAAGCGGCTTGTGTTAAAATCAAATTACTATATGTATAGTGTAGTCGTGATTCGTGAATCCTTTGTCGGCGAGCATCTCGTTGCAAGGGAAATTTACGAGGACAATGGAATTACTGCATGTATTAGCAAATACTGTGAACGATCTAGATTAATTAACTATTAATAAATTTATGTAATAATAAATGATATTCTAAAAATACTCCGCTTAAAAATTACACGTTCCAATTAAAAGTCAGCTTTATTATTAAAGATCAACATAATTTTGATTAATTAACTAGTTGCTGAGATGAATCCGCTGACTAAAGTCTTTGGATAAAGCCATCTTTTTAATATCTAGGATTTATTGAAGCTATATAAAAGCGAGTTTAATTAAATAGTAAAATACGAACATGCGTGTTGTGGCGCGGCTTTTCTATATTTTTCTTGTATTCAATATATCCTTGCTTGCAATGAAATTAAAAGATTGCTTGGAAACCGAAGCATCTGTATAACTGCAATACAAATGACACATCTATAATACGGCATAGAGATACTCTCTTGAAAACCTAATTTGGTTAGAGCTTTTTTATTACACATATTGTTTACAATAAAAAAATGTGTTATAATTCGTACCAAAAAATACGAATTTTTCAAGTAGAACACATTTATTAAACTTCGGAGCGCGTCGGAATTTGTGGCCAAGCGCCAGTAAAAAGTAACTTCATTACTATCTTAGAATTTTCGGCGGGCCTTAACTCGAAATTTTTAGTGGGCTTCGGCTAAGGCGTTAATACACTACTAATGAGGGTTGCCTCCATTCGGCACCTCGTACAGGCCCTTTAGTATCGATCAGCGGTCAGTGAAGACGTTCAAGTACGGTGAATGCTATCTTCCCACTGGGAGACGTTAATTCTATTATATTTCATGTTCGAGAGTCATGAAAGGGGACGGTAAATTATTTTCAGCGGAACCCAATTACGCACGTAGCTTAAATAGCTTAATACTGATTTCCCGCTTCGCTTAATTACAACAATATGGTTTTTATTGAAATCCGCTGAGCTAAAGATAGTAATTAATTATCAATTAGATTTTCGGATTCAGATTTACGATAATTTCCAGTTATCCATTTGTGATAATGGATTCTGTGAATGCATTACACTAAGCAACTGGTTATATAAACTCTATCTAATCTGACAGAGTTATATAACGATCCCTTAAAAGTCTATATCTTTTATAACCGAATATTCGTTTTGAGAAGGACCGAATCATCAATATTACTGCCAGATTAAGATAGGTACTTAGAAATCCGAGTCTGTGCCTTGTAACGTGGTTCGTTAATTTTACATCAGAAATTCCTTTTTACGGAATACATTAATTAAAAGGTGCTTATTTAATTCTGCTAACTCTACTTAAGTTATTAACTGTTTTATGTCCTCAAAATGGCAGTAGATTGTATTTTTGCTTAGATAGGTACGGGTCATATTCTGGATGTTGTTCCACTCATTTTTTTTATTTGGTTCACTAAACTGGATACAGTCTTGTCATAGTTTACACTAGTATACACGTGTGACAGACTTAAGATTATATTCTACTAGATTCGAACACAACATGCGTAGTAGGTACCTACTACTCGTATGTGTAGCTTGCGTTAAACTTAATATTTACAAACAATTAAATATTTCTTTTACATAGAGAGCTTATTGATTTTTTTAAGGACGCTTTAGAAACAAGACGGAAATATCATTTTCAACATTATTTTTTTTATTTTTTTCTGCAATATTATTGACTGACTCATGATGCACCTATTTCAGTTTATGAGATTATAATAAACTTGGAAATATTTGTATATGCCATAATTGAGTCTTTATTTTTCCCTCAAGTGTTTTTCTCTATACGTCGTTTCTAAAATGTATAAGCAATGAACGGTTCTTAATTAACATTTCCGGAATAAGACAAATAGCGAGCCCAATTGAGTTTTGAAATTATAAATACAGCTTCTCAGATTTACCTTGTTGATAATTAGATAAAGAACACGCGAATATTCAATAACCTTTTCTAATTGGTATATTAAAGCCCGTAGAATCTAATATTTCCTTTTTGACCTGAATAAACCACATAACAAGAGGGTTCATTTGTTTTATTACTGTTGATTTTATTTGATATCATGATTTGTATAAGTAACTTTACTTTATTACAAATAACAAGAAAACAATGTTGACAATCGTATGAAGTCAAATTGTAATAGTACATGGAATGCAGTTGTTTCATATTGTTTATTCATTAACACTTAGTTTATGAGACAGACAATGGGACATTTCCGTAGCTCCGACTTTACAAAATAGCATAATGAAACAAGCGTCTATTAATTCTCATGCAGCTCGCATAAAACATTTGGTGGCGGTTAAAAATAATTCATAACTGAATTAATTTAAACGTGTATACCAAACGCGATAAGGAAAATCTAGTTTTTTCGAGCGAAACAAACAGCACACATGAGTATTTAATCATTGTTGCAGCCACAAACCCCGTGGTACGGCAAAAAAGTGTCGTCGGACTTGGCTCGTGACAGTGACTTATGCGTACTCTGCCTTTTCGCCTTGTGTTTGTCGTTATTCGCTGCGTCTCATCTTGAATTGTACATAAATACATACATAAACTCACGCCTTTTTCCCAGAAGAGGTAGGCAGAGATGCTATCAGGACACCCACATTTCGCCTTGTATGTTCCGTCCCATGATGTGATAGGTGGCGAGCCCATCTTGAATTGTAAGCTGAGTTTATTTTGGATGTGGGCACTGCATGCCTGATCACCTTGGGAATCGAATTCCTTCTTAGTTTTTGTCCCTCGTTGAGCTTAATTAGAACGATTTCGTAGTCCCGTGAATTATTTACGAGGCGCCGTAGTCTAAAAAACGCTATCAACAGTTTCATGAAGAACGTACTTGTAATTAAAAATATAGGTACTTTTTATGTGAACAAAACAGCAATAAGTAAATATATGTTTTGCAACAGTGCTCATTTATATTATGATTAATCTAGAATCCTAATAATGAATCTTTAAAAAAGTTGAACATTAATAAGATTCGATTAATAGTGAGCTCTTTTTGAGAGATTTGGTAAATTATTTGTTTTATCACTTGTTTATTTGGTATAAAAAACATATATTTTAAGCTTCATGGCTTAATCCGAATCCAAATCTAAAACCTTGATTTCTACGACCTAACAATTTCAAAATTACTTATCGTTTTGGAGAATGAATATCTAAGGTAGTTTACTGCAAAATAAAAAAGAGATTGAAATATAAAAGCTCCGTCGTCATAATTATATTTAAAGGTATCCCTGGCCAAACGAAACGAAGAACGTTTAATTTGTAAGTTGCATTAAACATGCTAGTTTATTAGACGCTTGTTTAATGACGCTAGATTGTCTTCAAGAAGAAATTAAACGGGCGTAACATTAACACTGTTCTATAATTGCGTTGCGTGTAGTTGCATGGAAAAGTTTTTCAACATAGCTTCGCGATCCAGTATTAATGCCTGTTTTCTGCCGAGTAGGGTAAAAAAGGTCATGCGGTACCTAATCTGATAGTGATGGATACGGGCCGGCTATTTTGCTCTTATGCCATTAGCTATTCATGAATTATGCCGTGGATTAATTTCGCGGAGCAGGCTAATTCACAAATCTATTAATTTATTCTTGAAATAGCTACAAGATAGCTTTTGGCTCTGCCTTTTCACTTCATTGGATAATCTGTTAATGTTCGTGCTATGTAGCATACTTCCATCTACGCCGGGAATGGATCAATTAGGGCTATGTAATGCCTTTATTAGACTGCTTCCGACAGATCACTACGGAAATTGTTTGAGGAGTCTAAACGAAGTAATTCTCACCTTTTGGTTAAAGATGATATGAGGCTTATCGAAGTTGTCTGTCATAACAATTTTGTTGTTTTCGCGAAATCTTTTGGGTATGTATATTCAGAAAAAAAAACCGCTCTTATGATGAAGGTCCTGATTTTTTTCCGGTAGAGAAACATGAACGTACGGTATATGTTAGTAGGAAATATTTTAACGTATTTTAAAAATAGGATCCAGTCAATAGGGAATAACCTAACCAGACAGAAATAAAGATAGCGCAGAAACTTATTTTTAAATTTATTACTACTATAAAGGATTTGAAGCTAAATCAGATTTTTGTTGCTGTTTCATTTTGTCAATTCTCTTATAAATAAACTAAATTTGGATGGACTTATTATCGGCTACTTTAAGCCAATTATAAACCTATTTTTGAAGATTCAAGTTTTTACCTATTATAAATATTTTACAAATGAAACTTTATTTTCCTTAAAATTACAGATAAAGCCATGAACATCTAGATCCTAAGTCAGTTGACAAGTTAAAAATTATATAAAAAATAGGCTGTACATTTTAAAAAGATATTTATTTTGTGTGAGAGCTGTCGTACAAGGTGACGCAGGTAACATTTTATCGTTTTACATTTTCATAAAACCGCCCGTAGCTATCATTTATCAGGTGTTGTGTTCCGGTGGGGGTAAACATTTTACAAAACATTTATTTGCTCTGCCAGCAGAGATTTACATGTGGACACCGTACATTAATCGTACTGTGCGCCCAGTAGCCGCATTCACTATTAGTATTTGTAATTTAATAGGTAAGTAACAAAAACCGTTACGTACCTATTAAATTAGAGTTTTTGCACCTCTCTCATTACAAAAGACAGTAAAAAATTCGTTCCTCCATAATTGCGAAAATCCACCGGCTAACCTTTATGGCGACGGCATAATTTAACCGGTATGTTGCTCTGAATAGAAACGGCATGCCTGCTTTTATTACTATAGCCGAATGGATGCCTAAATATCCTGCTTTTTATGGACGCAAGTGACTGTGTGAGCCTTCTTTAAGGTATCTATTTATTAACGTCGTTAAAAGACGTTCCCAACCGCCGAAAGTTTAATATTTCGTGCAATGCTTTGAAGATAATCTTTATAAACCCTTAAAGTATACAGCTCCTTTCAAATATCTTTTCATAAACATGTCTATATACACAATTTATTACCGCAAACTGTAACTTTCAACAACTCACGCGTGTGAAAGCCTTTTTAAACATGCTCCTAAAAAGATAAACAATATCGTTAGCTTACATCTTACTCGAATTATATTCTTTATCCTTTACGGTTAAACATTGTCGGTGTTATTACAAGTCCGTGTTATTTATTAAATATGTATGGACTTTGGTAATTGCATTCATATACGCTTAAGTCGGTAATGTGATTTAAAAAGCGTTCCCTTGTCACCGGATGTGAGGCAAAAGCGAGGCGGTCATTCGTGGATGATCTATGCGATTTTTTATGGCCATACCTATGTGCCCCATGAATTTTTGGAGAAATTGTGGTTTAACGAAGCTTTACTTTTTATTCGTGTGAAAATTTGCCAATTGTTATATTTCGTCGGATCAGCGAGGCCTTATTAGTGTTCCATGAAATCTAGTACTAATTTACTCTTTTGTACCATCGGTTCTATTAAACATGCCAATTAGGAATCTGATCTTTACGTAACGTAACAAATTAGTTGTTAATTAATAGATGTTAAACCTATACATTTTCTTTTTTTCTTCATTTGTATTTAGAAGTTCTATTTACGTTTTAAAAGCAATTGTATCATCATGTCGCAAAATAGAAAAAATAAAAGACTATCGTTCTTTGTTCACATGGCCAGATTATGAGTCTTATTAACATTTATTACAAAAAAAAAACTGATTTCAAACACTATTAAGAAAAAAAATATTCGGCTACAGCTCAGTTTTATTTTAACGCTGGTTTAAGAAGTCATAATAGTTGTAAGAAATAACACCAACAGAGTATACTAATGGTCGACCTTTTTCTCAGAGGATGTATTTTGCAGAATAACGACGTCTTCACGGCCAAGTGTTAGATATAATTCAACGTAGAGCGAATAGGAGGTACCGACTTTGATAGCCGCCAGCCGAGATGTTGTGAGCTGGGCTATCTCTAAGCCGTCACTGCGGTGTTAAAGTCATTCCTCGTAAAACGAATGGAGGTGGGACTTATGTCTAGTATCGCCAACATCTTTGACTAAGTGTACTTTTAAGATTTATGTTTTGGACAATTATGATGATGACATAGCTTATTCAGAATTTTTCGTTGATTTGCAGGTATTGCTTTATAATGATGGTAATTTTAAAAGATGATATTTCGAATATGTGGACGGAGTGGGTTTTCCAAATGTATTTATTTCTGAAGTATGTATTTACACCTCAGTAGAGTTTTAATTATTAAAACCTAGCCCCACTATTATTCAGACGGATCTATAGGGTGTTAGAGACATGACAGCTTTGAAGCAAGTTATAATATTAAAAAATTGGAAACCTATGTTTCAGATCGAAATTCGGAAACCAATTTTTATTCCGTGCAAACAATATGATGAATTATTTTATCTTATAGAAATCTATTTTAAAGAAATCCAGAAATATCTGTGTGATTTTAATTAATATTATCACTTCTACCACGCTGTGTACGGGTTGATGGGAAATATATAGAGTATTAGTATACATCCAAGCATAGTTCTTGTACGAGTCAATTTAATTACAAGTTCTATGAACTAAGAGATAAAAAGAAGTATCTAATTAAAACTACTAGTAACGCGGGCGTCGCATTCCTATTTATAAATATCTTAGTGTGTACTATGTGCACTTCTTGCAAAGTTCTCTGTACGTGTGGAATGAAAACTGACGTTTGAATTAAAACCGATGAAAGTTTTGTTTGTAGAGGGAATATTATTTTTAACTAGTTTCGCGTACCACTCGGCGCGAACGATTGATGTGAAACCAATTTGTTTCAGTTGTCACTCGGATGAAATATGCCTTGTGTACCATTTGAACTCCATTTGTGCAACACTTTACTATTGCCGTCATGGTAGTTACAGCTTGACAAAGCAGAAACGAGCGCATACGCTTCCTATATAAATAAAATATCTCCAAATGTAGTTTTGTGTACAAAACCCAACTTAATAAATAATCTCGACATCAATTACTCCAGGGCACAAAATAAAAGTAGTTTTGTTATGATGTAAGTCTTAAGTGGACCTGAAAATATTGTTCTAAATTATTAAAGCGGGCGTAACATAAGTATATGCTCAAGAAACATAAAGATTCAAGAAAACAAAGCTCATTTTGAAGGAGAAAACATGCGAAGCAACTACTGTTTGTTTAGCTCGCTAGTCCCATTAGGCCACGAACATTGGAGTTATCAAGTAGACACCAGGTTGAGACGGGCCCTTGGGAGCTCAGGCTAGACTAGTACTATTAAATATTACAAGGAAAGTTGCTACCACGCGTTGTTACATACGTAATAGATTACATCATTTGTCTTAATTAAACAGTAGGAGGGAAAAAGCCGACTATAGCTTCGCCTTTAATCGGATATATTTGTAAATACTGTTGGGGAAAATAAAACATCTTAAATACAACATCTTAAATACATTGAAAGGCAATGTGATCACAATATATTGTTTAAATTAATATTCTTGGGAAAATTGTATTAAAATAATCTATAAATTCATTAACTACAATCGTTTCTCTCGACGCATTAAATGAGCGACAAGAGATTACATCAATAATAACACAATGGGATTCATTCCTGTAATATTCAGAAATGCAATTGCATTATTGGATTTAGATTCGTGCATGGCTGCTGCGTCGATCAGCCAGCCATCAACACACATCTGACTGCTCAGCAATATTTACCTTTAATAATTGAATGTTCGTAGCATAAATGACTTGAATTTATATTATTTATGAGGATACGAAATATTAAGTTCTAGCTTCCTCTAACTGTTTTGTAAATTTATAGCCGGTTTGGTAATAAAGTTATCTCGTGTACTTGTCACTTACCAGCCCGACTTCAAATTACACACGCCATCAAGATAATAAATACTCTGTGATAATTCTGTTCTGAGCTTAGGTTGTTCAATCTAAATCTATATATAGAGTGATTATGTCTATAGCATAGCCCTTTGAGTCGTTTTAAATGAAATAAATGTTGGAGTGTTCTTTGTGTAAGTAAAAATGTTTGAAAACTTTTCATCCTAAAAATAACAATGTTAACAACGTTGTATAAAATATGTATATTAGAATACGAAGTTTAGACATTTAAAGAAACATATAGCCTAAAGGAAAGGCCAGTGATTCCAAAATTTAGTTTGTAGTATTTTTTTTACTATAATTTATATTCGTTTTGTAAGAAATTAAACACGTTCGAGAATTAAACTATAATTAAAATCACGTATTATAATTGGAGGTGAAAACAAAGGATACAAAGAACAATATCGTTGCGAATATATTTATTCTCTCGAATGGGGTGCTCCGTTGTTGCTCCCTAAGTAAATATTACTCTCTTGTTAAACAAGTTAATGGTATTTGTACTGTCAAGTTACAATTCGATAGTAATATTAAATATATGTAAGGTAGCATAAACTTTTTAATAACGTGGAGCGTTTGGCAGTTACCATTTATATTTATAGGATTTTTATATTATACACAAAACGAGCAACGGCTCATCGAATTGAAATTGATCGCTGTCGCCAATGAACTACATCACCAAGGGAGTTCTAAGTGCAGTCAGTATTTGAAAATGAAGTGTGGACTTTGGTAGAAATAAAACAAAGGCAGAAAAAGGCGATATAGAAATGGTCCCTTTTTTGAGACACTGGTACAGTTATAATATTGCAGGAAAGTTCTTGTTATATTCAGTTTATTTAAAAAAAATTTAAACTTTGTTTGCTGATTGTTGCAAAAATACAAAAAGTTGATGTTAAATGGTATGTTCATGTCGTAATGACTGAACCAGTTACGCAATATCGGAAGCCCTATACCGACAGTGGTGGTAGATTTGCCACTAGGCTAATAAATTTATTTTGGCCATCGATTTGCACTAGGTCCAGAGTACGGCACTAAGACCCTGAATCCCGTCGTGCCATGTCAGAGGCTTGTACGCAGCGTTGCACGAATGTAGGCTAATAAACTGTAAACTGTAACTGTAAGCTGTGTTTTTTAAAAAAAAGTATTTCAAAATATAATATGGAGACACAATGCTTTGTAGAAAAGCTAAAAACGTGAAGCGTGTTTATTTCTAGCGCTGGAGAAAATTTTAAAGACTTTGGTAGAGACGTTTCAAAGCTTCTCAGTACCATAGCCTTTTTAATTAGAATTGCCGCCGTTTTTAAAGCCCTGTAAACTAGTTCCTTTCATCTCATGTTGGAGGAGAAGAAGGTTCTTAGTAATTTCTTACAGTTCGATCAATTGAGGCATTCAGATAATAGTTTAAAATGTCTTGATTATTGAAGTTATTTCGGTATTCAAAGGACTGAGAAGTAAAACCGTATTAGAATTGGAATTTTGTTAACCCAAAGAACAAAACCTTTAAATATAGAGTGGCGCTAGAGAAGAGCCACACTGTAGTTACATTAGATTAATATATGAATGGGAAGCTTAAGTCGTACTAGGGCCTCTCAGAAACCGACGTAAAGCTACGGTTTTGTTTTCGTGTTTCGTTTGGTGAGTGAGGCCCAATACGTCTTTCCCCTCTATCCCGCTACCTCCTCTTTACCCTCCTATTCTGTGAGGTCGGCAGCATAGCTACAATCCAAGTGTTGCAGATGTTCATGACCTGTGATAATTACTTACGATTAAGTGAGCCATTTGTTCTGCGACATATGTGGCCAGCCCATTGCCACTTCAACCTACGTTCCGAATTTTGTCCTTCAGAGCAACTCCGAGCATAGCTCTTTCCATTTCTCCATTTACCTGAGCTGGGGAAAAATAAAATAACTTGTAAAATTTCATATTATCATATGCGTAAAAAGTGCGTCAATGATAATAAAACAAGGAAGAACCGAAACAAGAAAATTGCAAAATAATTTGAGATTATAATGAGAGATTTTATGAACGTGGCACGGGCTTGTATTGTCACCACTTTAAATTTTAAATGAGTTGGAGAAAATTTATACCCGTTTAAAGTACTTTCGTTTAATGCCGGCGTGCTGACGCGAATTTGTATTTATTGTATTGTGTTAAATTAAATGTATTGAATGTTTAAGCCAGACAACAAATTTTGACGACCCCTTGTTTCTTACCCAAGTAGCCGATACGCTGTGTTGAAAAACAAAACACTTCGCGTAAAAACTAAAGTTACAACAATATATGTTACATGAAAGATTTGTTGATAGTAGAACTACTTCTATATATTTATGATTTTGAACCTCATAACCTTGGCCTACCTTTACGGGGATACATGCTATACTTAGAACGATCTATAAACATATTTAAAATTGTGTATAATGAGTATATTAAGGCATAAATAACTAACTACAAGCATATTTTACTGCAACAAACTAGTGTAAAACAAATTTAAAGTTCACGTTAAAAACTACAAATGGAAATAATTCCGATTCACAATAGGTTTTGATGTTCTCATTTTCGGTAAAGTTTTGCGACACGGAAAAGTAGAATGACGTAAGTTGGGTGAGTCTGCCTTTCAGCGAGTGAACGTGCAAAGCTTTTATTTTGCTCGGGTATTGTTACAAGAATGCCAAGCTTGGAGTTGCGAGCCACTCTGAATGTTAATAAAGTGATAAAAAGAAAGGACGGCGTCCATCAGTTATTCATGTCATAACGATGTCTCCCTCGAAACTCTGTTAGCGCTGTAGCAACGTCTGTGCGCGGTGCCTTTAGCGATATCTCTTCTAATGTACATTGTACATTGTTCTACCTAAACGTCGTAAATATTACAACCAAAATGTTGTTACGTTATTTCGGCCCATGCTGTACGTTCGGAACGTTCATGATCCAAATGGACTGTCCACAAGTAACCCACTTAAGTACTTACAACAACAGTTAGTAACAGGGATTCCCACTTTGTGGACTTTGAAGACTAAGTTGGTAACTGTAGTTCTACGAGCTATTTGTAATATCACGTATAAGATCTTTTTGCTTCAAGTTTGGTTTAACGTTACAAATAAAGTATTTATTGTTGAGGTTTATTTTGTTAGTTGAATTATAATCTTTTGCCAGATTCTTGTTGTCGTGATTTGGTATAAATTAAAGCATTGTTTGTTACATATTTTATTCTTCGTTTTATTTTAAATGCAGTTTACTTACATTATTACGCTTTTAATATGTTTTCAATAGTCATTTTCAGTTATTTGATTTTTTTAAATATGTGAAATACTTTTACCATAATGTAATGGACAGGTGTGGCCTCTATCTCTTTATATGAAACGGGCGTTGAAGCAACGTCCAGACTTAATTTGTCAGACTTAATAAGCTTCTTTTTGTTTGGTTTCGCAACAAGAATTTTCCTGATTAATTACATCTTTGTGGCGAAATAATTGAACATTAATCATACATAAAATAGTGTTGCTCTCCGTCGTCTTGCCTTACACTGTGTGAAGGAAAATACTACTAATTATAGATTATTATTATATTTTCTTCACAAAAAAAGGACGAAAGAAAGTTAATTAAGTTTCTCTTGATTTAAGAAGGCATTTATATTAGAGGATGATATTAAATTTTCAGCAACTTTTCGTGAAAGAAACACAAGCAGGAGATATTAGGTGACATGTGTAATCTCATACTCATTTCTGTATAAGATTATACGTGTCAACATACAACACCCCGTTTATCTTGGGATAATGGAAAATATCCCTTGGTTCATGCGTTACCGAAAACAATTTTACCTTTTCAACGTTTGCGTAAATGTTAAGAATAAATTACTGTCATGGTTCCACCTGCTAATGGCATCCGTAGTTATACAAATTTTGTTCTGAAACAATGCTTTTTTTCCTAAATAATCGCACGCAATTTCGTCAAGTTTGTTATAACTTATAAGTTATTTTGACTGGAACTCAGTATATGTTCCTATCCAAACGTTGAAGATTATAAATTATAAACTGATTTTGGAGAACGACGCAACACCAACTCGTAAATTACAAAGTGGGCAGACCACGACGACCGAACTTTGTCAAGTTTCCTGTTCTCTCAATGTGCCGGCCAAGTCCAAATATTAGTGTATACCGTTCCGTGCACACTATTAATACCGGCTTTTATTCATGTCATTTATTTTTAATGCTCCGCGTTAACTGCACTCGCAAAATTTTAAAACGATTTGATTGTTTTCGGTTTTGAGAATGTCTATTAAATTATTTTTAACCCTAACCAAACCTTATAAATTCGGTTACTAAAATATAAACAAAACTCAAAATATAAATTAAAGTCAATTAATAAAATAAATATGTTTCCGCTTACCTATTTTAATATGTGATTATTTTCAACGGATAACAGTTTTAAAATTATAATGCTTTTGGAATACGATGTATTTTAAAACTTTCGTGACTGATTTTACAGATAGACAATGGAAAGTACAATCTATCGTAGCACGAAGTTTAGCGTTTGTTAGTAACTACGATATAACTTACGACCGTTTTAGGATTAGCAAGTAAGCTTGCTTGTACAAGGGCGAATGTATCTAAATATAGCATTATTGGAATATACGCTTTGCTTTATGTACAAAGCAGTGTTTGTCCCATATAGACCAACGTTTATAGTATTCGTATGTTTTCAGTGTTTTATCCGCTAATATTTTCTTTGATATAAGAACGCTTTGAAGTTCTCTTTGGGTTTACGAATGTTCACAAATAAGGTAAACGTATTAAAATGGGGAACATTTTGTAAAGTATGCACATATGAATAATACCCATGTGTCTCTTTAAATGAAATAAAGTGACAGTAAGTTTAAAAACGTGGAAGTTTATGTTCCTTTTTTGTTAGGAAAGTTAATAGCTGCCGCTTTGCATATGTATCAGCCTTTCTCTTTGCTATTATTTTTTATAAGCTAAATTGATCCTTTTGAAGTAGATTGTTAATCGTAAATGTAAATTCGCCCTCACCGTTTTTGAGCACTGGCCGTTTTATACCAAACGTTTTATTTAATATACTCTCTTTGTGATTAAATTAAATAAATTTGTAATATGTGGAAGTTTTTATAGTAACTCATATTACAGGTTCTCACTTGATCTCTCATTGATGAATGGAATGAGAAAGACGACGCGACGGTTAGAAATATATTTTGCATTACATATTATTGAAATCCATTTACCAGACAAAAAAAAGAATGAAGTCGGTAAACAAGAAGAATAATTAATATATCTGAAACATAAATCCTGTAAATATTAAGGCAAGACTTTATCCATTTATTGGGTACAAAAGACTGAACGGCCTTAAATAGTATTTAATCCATACATACAGAATATGTCCACAAAATTACCAAAGCTAACTTAATCACACAAACTTAATTTTATCTATGAATTGAACGATTATTTTATCTATGAATGAGTTAGATTAAAAGGTAAAAGAAGCTAAATAAATTCACTGCAAATGATGACTTCTGTTTAACTTTCCAGTTAACTTATTAAGGCAAATTGTGTTTTAGTATACGCCGTGTCATGTCATTTGCATACTCAAGGCACAATGTTTTGCTGGACGTTGCGAGTTCACGATCCAGTCTTTCGAGACTTTTCTCATTAATTCTCGTCCAAAATATGAAAGAGTATGGGAGAATGAATGCAGATTATGTCTGACCCTTTTGTTCGAATATCCCGGATATGAAGTCATCCAGTTTAATATTCCTGGTATTCGTGAAGATGCAAGACTATCATGAAGCATAAAATGCATTATATTTCTTCACTATTTAACTGACGTAGTGAAAATGCACTGCATCTCACAATGCTTGCAATACTATACTGATAGTGCCTGTAAAAATATTTTCAAGTCGGTTGACAATAATACCGACTTACAAGTTCCAACATACAGGATGCAAACTGGCTGATATCGGAACACCATAAACTTACATAAGTACAATACGTAGATTTATACTGAATTCCTAACCTGGTGTTGACTATTTATCGACTTCGAAGTGTTTATTCACATGATATTATAATTTTGCCGGGTATGTAGTCAATAGGCAGATATAATATTGTGAAACAATTTGCATGTTTTTACCCTGACTTCGATTAAAGGGACTTGACATTTTTGGTATTCAAATTTATCAGACTTGTATTTGTTTGTGTCTTAGATTTACAAGTAATAATGTTAATATTAGGAATAGTTTGGTAATTTTTATTGGTGTTAAATATTTTTTGTAGACTACGCTGTAATCGAGAAGCCTAGCTTAAGAGACGCTTTAACCTAAAAAGGATCTGTATTAATAAGTAATGGTATAATAAGTTCTTAAGTAATTAATTACCTTTGAGAGTCTGTCTAATTTGCCCGTTCCGAGTATACGAGGTCTCCAGTGTGCGGTATTTAGATTGAAATAGTTAATTTTAGCCTGAATACTCGTTCTTCTCGTGCCCGTTTCCATTAAAAGCTTCACTTACGTGGTTAATATAATATACAGTGTATTCGGATGAATTCGAATATCCGGAAATTCCAATAATCACTTAATTGTTATCACAAATTTAAAGGAATCTGAGTCAACCGAAGAGGGCGAGTGAATTGGCATGGCGCGCGGTTAGATGAATGTTGTTAGAGCAAAATATACTGCTGTACTTAGGAGAATTTAGTGATTATTATCGGAATTCCTCGACATTCGGATTTACCCGAATAGACTTTAATACATTTTTCCTTAATTTCAAATATGCGTGTCTTAAATTATTATACAATTCATGTGTAATAGGCGGACAAAGTTTCTAAAAATCCATCTAATTTACCAACTTTATGCAGATGTGCCTTTATTGTAAACGTCTTAACATACCAGATGTTTGGAATAAAAATATTACATAATACATATTTATTTATCTTATTTTATCAGTTTGGATTACAAAATGGATTTTGTATTTCTGTGGTAGTATTCTTAAAAAATGTTTTGGAATCTTATAAAACTAGGTCTAACCAGTTTATTTTTATATATTGTTCAATAAAAAACAATTATACTTTTCAAGTATGACTGCATATTCATTGCTATAAGCATTTTTGTTGCATCACTACAAAAAAAGTAAAACAGTACCCTTTTGTCTTATAGTACGATGAAACTCAGGTGAGGCGTATTTTATAGTTTTTATAAAGTTCTAGCGTCAATTGTTTCCTGTAAAGTATTCTGAAAGGGACTTTCCGATATAGACCGCGAGAAAAGCCACGCAAATATTTACACAAAAATGTTTTTATTTCACTTTGTAGGGCTCTTATACAACAAACACAACTCGAAACTAGTTTAAGAAACAATTAAAATACGAGTACGTAAGCAGCCGAGACCGTCTGCATTTCTTCCAAAACTCTGACAAATCCTTTTTCCGAATAGTTCTTCGACAATGCAACTAAAAAAAATAACAATGCAACCGTTTTGAAAGACTGAGTTTGTTTAGGATTGTGAAAAAAGATCTTATCTTTTTTAAATTTGGAATAAAGGTACGTACGTAGGTAGCCATGCATGTTAATTATAAATTACGATGCTACTGTAATAAACATAATGATTTGCAGTTAACGATTGTTCGGAATGAGATATCAATACACTCTCACACACTTCTCATCAATACAGGGCATATTATAATAATTTCTTTGGCGTAAAAAATGAATTGAAAACGTATACAGATAAGGTAATAAATCCGAGAAGGTGTTTTATTTCCAACATAAATCTCGGTCGAGATGAGATATAAAATAGTATTTCATATTCGGTAGTGTACGAAATAAGTTAATACATAGTTTCCTGGGAAGAAAGGAAGAAATGTACGTTTTGTGAACGGAACAGTGACAAATGTTATCTAGTGTGTACGTCATTTTGTCGTGCTTGCCGCGAGGTGTTAGTACATTGTGTGTTTTGGGCTATTTCTACTACAATAGTCTTCTTGTGCTTGCTCTTATCCCATTTATAGTGGGTCAACATCCAACGACATTTTATTTATTAGGTATAAAGTATAACGCAGAACATTGGATTATGATAATGTTTTGATTCGTAAAAGATATTTAAGTAAAGAGACAACTTGAGAATATAATATTTCTTGTTAATTTAAATCTACACAACAAATATTCAATCATGTGAGTTTAAACCGTATTTATGTGCTTGGTTTGATAATCAACTTACCTTTAACTATAAAGTATAGCAAAGTGACAAAGAATTCTTATTTTCTATTATAAATGCCGAGTTAAAAGTTTGAAGTCAACACTTTCTTTTTAAGCAAAGATTTTTAATTTGGAATAAATTAAAAGAAATGATTTAAGTTAAAGAGGACTCAGAAATTAGTGTTCCGTTGCCGAGGGGCAAAGACTTTCAGAAAATTCAGGCTCACTTATAGTAAGCCTAAAAATCTATTAGGTTTTTGTGTTTCACCTTAGACTTCTTCTTGTGTAAAAATATTTTATACTTTTCGTATATCTGGGCCTCGGTGGCGTAGTTGTATTACGGTACGTTTACAAAGGTGAGGTCTCGGATTCGAATTCCGGGTCGGGCAAAGTGATATTAAATTTTTCTATTCATCATCAGCCCGGAGTCATGAATTTGTGTCCGAAATGGGGATGGGCTTGCCCTCATCACATCGTGGGACGAAACATAAATATCGAAATGTGGGTGTCCTGGTAGCACCTTTGCCTATTCCTTCTGGAAAAAAGGCGTGAGTTTCTGTATGTGTGTATTTCATAAAGCTGTACAATTTTCAGAGCTAAAAATTTATTGTTGTACAAATTCTTTGGAAACCATTACGACAGTAAATATAAGCTTTTATATTTACGTACAAAATCGTATTCAGTACACAAAATGCACAAACCAGTTTCGGTTAATTAAGGAAGAAAAGGCAGCTTTTGCAAACGAATTGTGAGATAGAAACTGGGTTTTAGTAAAACCCGACTGTAGACTGGACAACTATACAAAGCAATTTTTCCGTAAAAGCAATAACCTTTACCATGGTAGAGGGTTCGTTCTTGCTGCGATGACACGGCCGGCCACTCCGATGATTGATCGTACAGCCGGAAACCAATTAAACTTGTCCACTACACTGGATGAAGTAAAATTTAGTAAGATATATGGTCGGTAAACATTCCATTACCGTCCAGATGCCGATTACTTATTTTAATCTATATAATGAATGGTGAATTGTGCTGTTTTACTGATTTTACACTTGATTGCTCTTATTTAATATACGTTCATTTCCTGTGCTTGTGATGTGAAAGTAATTGTTCTACTATCAGTTATACCGATATAAAAATTCACGTTTGCGTCCTGTTGGCATCTACAGAATCTACGGAACGCTAAATAGGATTCCAGCACCCTTTTCGCTTCTTCTACTGTCATTAATCTCTACGTGCAAGCCTGTCGGTTACGAGTAGGTACTCATATTATAAGATTTATTAATCTGCACAGTATTCTCCAACCACCGAAGCAATCTTTTTTAATATTTTTGCATTTTGTATTACCTCTGTCTTTTTTCGTTGATTTGAAGTGTTGGATTATATTTTATTTGTGTACTTATAATACCGACTTTTATGCTTTTACGGAGTTATTTAGTACCAAAAATCCGAACTTCCGGACTTATAAAAAAGATTTATTATTATCAACAGTCACCAAAAATAATGACGCTCGTAAAAAGTACCAACGTAACAAGTAGCAGGTAATGTAGACTGCAAAATAATAAATCTTCCCCTCTCTAACGCCTCTTCTTTTCCACATAAAGAGACGGAGTTGCCGACGAATGCTTGTTTATTTCCTCCTAAGATATCACATTCATAATATCTTTCTTGTACAATTTAGTCGTGGGTTTGTTTAAAAGCGTGTGCGTTTTGGGCTGGCGGCGTAATGGCGCTCTCGGGGACCATTCTTGGCTGAGGAAATCTTCGCACGACGTAGCACAAAACATGTTCCTACAATTTTAAGTTTTTGGCGTACGGCTCTGGCATTATTCAAAATGTTTTGTATTACAAGGAGCGCCGCCGATGTTTACAAAACGCTCCGTGTAGGCTTTTTCTTCTCTTGGCTTTTACGGATGCCACTTTGTAGGTAGTGTTAATATTTGAATCTTTTGTCTAAATTGTAATACAAGATATTACTGATTGTTACTTAGGTGTCGAAAGAAATATAATAGGTTTAAATTGTTCAATATAATTGGACTAAGGAAACATGAAATTGTTTTCCTCAATAAATATTTATAAAGAAACAAATGTAATAGTGGAATCAGTAAAAATAACTTGTATATATCGGTATAAAAGATGCGAATAGGTTCCCGTGGGGCTGACGGCTGGCGGGTCCGCCTTATCAAGACTTCGTTTTCAATTTCCGTTTAAGTATAATTGAATCTTGAATATAATGTTCGCTTTTCTCACTATGTCAAATCAGTGCGTTGAAAAGACGATGTTTTTTTGTTCTTTGCATACGTTCTGCGACATGACTCGTCGGCGAAGTGGCGGGTTATTTACATGGCTATGAATTAATTAGCGCAGAACGGAGACGAGATAGTCTTGCTGACTTATTTATACAAGCAATTAGCTACACGTGACACATGTGACTCGGCTGAGTTGTGCAAACTTCCAAACTATTTTCACTGTATGCCATTTGTAATATACTCAAGCTGTTGATTTTAAATGTAAACTCGTAATGAAAGCATGTTACACATTAATTTTGAAAAGGCACTTCAAATGTGAAACCCATTAGTTTTTCTAGGGAAGTAAATATAGCTTTCCTGCTAGTAATGCGGGGCTGTGTGCTGAGAATTCTTTTGAACCGTGAACATGTAAACGTAAGATGGGGAAAGGATTCTACAAAATAAAAGGTTTAAAACATGACTTTTTAATTCACTTTTTCTTAATAATAAAATCACAGCAAAGCTGGGATTTACTAAAAGAGAATTGTTGATTTTAGTCCAAATGTAAAACGTTAACGAAAGAAATGTTTTAGACTGTTCGTATTTTTTTTCTCATTATTTTAAGCCGATTATCATACTATATAAAGTGTGAAACATTTTTATCAAACGATTCCAAATATTTAAAAATTTTGGGTTGTAATTTTTAGGCATGAACCATATGGCGTTTCTTATAATCTTTAGTGTTTATTTTATTTATCTTTATGAATGTTAGTATAAATGAGTAAAGTGTAATGTGTGGATAATGTATTCGTAATTTTTTGACTTATCGATATACTTTTTGCATAGGTTGGGGGCGGGGGGGGGGGGGGGGGGAAGAGTGACGTAAGTTCATGCGATGCCATGAGTTAAATAGGAGAGTGTATAGCATTTTTAGAACAATCAAGCCGACATAAATATTTTCATTAAGCATACATATAAAACCTAATTTTGTCCACTACAATTGTATCTTAACCTATTAATTATGCACATATTCAATATGATATCTTAATAGATAGATTTTCATTCAATTTGAATGATGTAATTTTATTATTTATCATATCACTAGGAATCACGTATTTATTTGTTTCAAGATATAAGGAATTGCAAGTGTATGTACAATACACTGAAGTTTCAGTGTATGATTATTGTAATAAATGTGAGAATTTCTCATCCGATATCAAATCCAAACAAATAATAGGGTAACTCTCTTTGTTCCCCCTACGTGCGTGTTTTGGTTAATATATTATTAGTGGTATTACCAACGAGCCACGGCATGTAAAATGCGCCATTGACATTTCGGAGCTAATGGCAAACACGACATAATAGTCTTGTAATATTTTCCGTACTTTTACATATTGTAGGTTGAGGTCAGTGATTTTCCCATTCCTTCTATGTTTTTACATTTAACCTTTGCAATACATCATAGAATAGTTCAATGGAAGTTTTAAACGCCATTTACAAAGGGAGAGTTTCTCGCGGCAAGAATAGTATGCGATTATCGCATGATATAACCGTCATAGATTATCGTGGTCTGACAAATGTTTACAAGATGCAACTTTTTTATATCCTTACGATAATCGTATCTTCGAGGCGATAAACTCTCCGCGTGTAAATGGAACTTTAGTATTTATAGTATTTTGAAAGCGTGTTATTCTGTAAATAAAATGAAATTATAAATTAATGAGTTAACAGTGACGGTTGTGATAAAATAATAATGTAACGTTTCTGACTCTGTTGAAAAAGCTACCCGTAAGATGTATTTTGTTAATGAATTATCTTGTACTATTAGGCAGAACATTACAATAATTCGTTATTTAGATATTAAATGCTATTCTAAATGGGTTGACAAATATTATTTAAATACTCAAGATTAAAAGTGCAGAATATTTTAGTAGATAAAAAAAATATGCATTGTTAACATAATTTCTTAGGAGGATAAATCAAGTATAGAAAGTGATGTCATAAGATTGGCCCTAAGAACAAGACATACAAATATAAAATATTCAGTACTACTTCCAATTCAAACTATTACATACAAATACATAAATTCATTTTACGCCACTTAGGTAATATATGAAAAATTATACACGAAACTTATTAACAAATGAACAATCTTATTTCTAATAAAATGCTCTTTCAAACACCTGTAATATGATGAATCAGTTGCTACAGTCCAATTAAAATTGATATTACGATTCTGTGCTTTATTATTAATTCTTTATCATTATTTATATACGGGGAGGCAAATATCTTGTAGTAAAACGTCAATGTGCCTCAGTATTCTCACGTCACAAATGAAACCACGTCTAAATGATCTAGGTCTAGAATCTGTTTACCTAAAATATTATAGAGTTCTGTGAGTGAGAGGCTGTTAAATTATTTAAAAAGCCTCCGTAGTGCTGTCATTTCAGCGCTGACTGTGAAATGACAGATCAAGGGTTTGATCCCCGCATTGGGACAAATTGTTTGTGAGGACCGCAAACATTTGTCTCGGATCAGGGTGTTATAAGATTTTTTAAAACACCCAGATCCGTCTCTCATTGTTTCTGTTACCCCCGGCACAAGACCTGATGTCTTATTACGGAGTCAGGACTGTGTGTGTGTCATCTCCATTCTAAAGTAAAGCGAGAACAAAATATTAAGATTAGAGTTATTATCCTCCGATATAAAGGTATAAAACTGGAGAAACTAGATGTAACGTACTACAGGAAATCCATCTTTGGATCCTATGTGCGATAATACGTGTGACAAAAGCGCAGGAGGCAGAGAATTTTTCCTTTCATTCCGCATCCACAGAATGCAACCCCAGATGTGTGACATTATTTATTAAACAAATAAATACACCCAACAGTCACATACTCAATCAGTTTTTGTGTGTATTTATTAAATAATGTTTTTATTTTGTCGCAGGCACGTGCTGTGTGATGGAGGTGTTGAGGTGAGGGCGCGCGGCGGGCGGAGCGCCTCCCTCGCGCCCGCCCATGGCGCCCGCCTTTACATTCACGTAAGAATACTTTATATCTATTAGTAATAACTAGACTGTTTCTGTGCACACAACTGGGTATGAGTGCTACAGTACCTGACTACAGCATAAGTTGATCCTTTAACTAGGGTCATTCAATCTCGGAAAACTCAAGTAAAATGATCAGCTATTTCCTGTAGCTGTGCCAGTAAACTTTTCCAAGAAATCGTACGAACCTTTTACATGTCTTTCATCACTTATTTTCTGAGACAAGCAATGCACTCACAATTTTCAGTTCTTTATGAATACATTCACAGAGTCGATACAACACCTGTCACTTTCCATTGGGTTGACGGTCGGTACGCCGTTACTGCGCTAAAAAAAATACAACATATTTAACAAAACCCACATTCTATTAGTATTTTAAATCATAATGGGGTCTGGATCAAACAACTTTACTTTGCGTAATTACTTGTACATAATATGTGTTTATATAAGTAACGTTGGCAACAGATGGGTGGTGCGTTGGCTGGCGACGGCGGTGGCGTGGGCCGTGCTGTGCGGCTTGGGCCAGGCGCACTCGCCACCGCAGCCCATGCTCCCCCTCACCACGATCACGCCGCCCTGCCCCACGCACTGCATATGCCTGTCGCAGTCACAGGTAACGACTATAAAGAGTTACTAATTTACAGATTTGACAGCCTCCGTGGCGCAGTGGGTTAGACGCCGGCTGTGAAACGAGAGGCCGCGGGTTTGATCCCCGCACCGAGAGGAATGTTTGTGTGAACCACAAGTATTTGTTTCGGGTCTGGGTGTTTGTGAGACCGAAAAGTCTCTCGCAGTTCCTGACACCCACAACCCAAGACTCGATCTTAGTGTGGGATCAGGACTATGTATGTGACTTTTTGGTGTATTTATTTATTATTTATTTATTTACTGATCAATTGCTTGAGGCCAATTATCCCCATCCTGCTCCTGTCATTTTCCTTCCTATTCCACTCCTATTTTGAGAGGTTCGCGACGAGTCTATGAACCACGTGTGATGTGATATAAATGGGCGGCATTATATATACTTATCATAAAGTCGGCCGTTTGCATACTACCTGTAATGGTAAGAAAATATAATTAAATTCCAGCTAAAGCCACACACGGGCTTAAAAGTTACGTAGATCATGATTATCATCTTGAGCTGTAGGAAATTCACCGTTGAACAAATGTTTTCTCTAAGGATTTTCACAAAAGGAAGATTTACGGAAAAAATGTAATTGGTCAAATTATAAGACAAATTTAGTTAGATTTTAGTCTACAAGTATTTTTTATTGTTAATTTCGCTATGTCACGTAATGATGTTACTTCTCTCGCACTATATTAAACGACTTTTTATAACTCACAGTTAAATTAATTATTAAAATTGTTTGTTTTGTTAACTAGATTGAATTAATCATGTACTTATGCCAGTATTTACTGACTACTAATTAAATTGTGCAAACCGTAGTTAGTTATAATCCCTTAGTTATCTATCAAATTAGTCACAGCGTCATCAAACAAAACAAAATAAACAGCAGTTAGCTAATTTTATATGAATGCTAAATTCAATAAATGTACTCTGCAATTTAGAACAGTCAAAGCCCAAAGACCGCAATTAAATACAGGCTCCTATTTGCGTTAGTGTGTACACCGACGTATATATTTGTAATAACAAAGTACATAGTACTTGATCCACTAAATTGAATTGAAGCTGCAACGTCGACGCTTCATAATATAAGCGTAGGTACCAGAGTTGGGGCAAATTGATATTTGTTTTGGTCCATTATTTGCGAAGCTTAAGTTTGGAACAATTCAATCAAAATATGGGAGCGTGCCTGTCTGCATGGCCGGTGATATTTCGGGAAGGATTAATTTTATTGACACGGCAAACGGTGGAAGTGGCGCTTAGGCTGTGACATGACAAAACTACCGATTCAATTATTTTTGCCATTTACTGTGGATATTATTATTTTGTATTTCGTTTCGTTTTTGCAACGTAATTTTAGCAAATAAACATTATTTATAGTAAAATAGCTTAATTATATTTCAGCTTGACCCTACCCTATTACAACCATGAGATAGTTTATAATTTCACATTAATTAATTAATTAAGTCTGTTTCTTATTGTGTTAAGTTACAAGCGACTTGTTCGTTGCAGGTGGTCTGCAACAGTGCGACGTTGCGCGGCGTGCCGTCGGCGCTGAGTCCGAGCGTGACGCAGCTGTCTTTGTCGCGCGCCGACCTGCGCGTGCTGCGCTCGGACGCGTTCGCGCACCTGCGCCAGTTGCGCCGCCTCGCGCTCGACGCCTGCAACCTAACGCGCATCCGGCCCTTCGCCTTCCGCGGCCTGCCTCGACTGCGCGAGCTCTATATACAACACACGCCGCTCGCCACCGTCGACTCCTTCGCGTTTGCCGCCCTACAGAACATCACATCCATTGTACTCACACATAACAGGATCGCACAAATAGAGGGCTACGCTTTCGCCGGAACCAATTTTATTAAACTTATATCACTACGAAACAACCCTGTCAAACGGATACTGGCACACGCATTTTCAGGACTTAACGATGTTTCTCAGATTGAATTGCCTTCTGGTATCAGGTCTATAGAGCCCCAAGCTTTTGCTGGGCTCGAAGGGGTGGGAGTTTTGGAACTGGCCTACATGGATCTTCCGTCGCTTCTTCCCGACACTTTCCGAGGATTGATACGAGTGGGTCGGCTGGCTTTGCGAGAATCTGACCTCGGCATTATTCGCGTCGGTGCCTTCGACGGCTTGCAGAACGTGGACACTCTGGAAATCTGCAACAACAAGATAGATGGCGTCGAAGAGCTTTCACTAGTACAAAACAACAGTGTCCGGTTTTTCAAGCTGACGGGCAACCATATGCTGGATTCTCCGGAATCGGTGGTTCTCGAGGTGGAGAATATAATAATACGCGGGAATCACTTACCGTGTGAGTGCGGCCGCGATCCTCTCGCCAATCCATTGGCGCTGACTCAAGACTTTGCAGAGGAGAACTACTGCATATCACCGCTGAAGGTGCGTGGTCGCAGCCTGGCCAGTGCGGCGGGTGGCGGCGCGGGGTGCCGCGGCGAGGCCGGGGGCAGCGCCCGCGCGCGCGCCGCTGCCGGGGCCGGCGCGCCTCGCGCTCCACACCCGGTGCAGTGGCGACTGGCCCTCACCGCCGCCATCCTCGTCTTATTCGCCATCTAACTGTCCACGGTGTTCATTTATGTGTGGTGTACCCGTTTGTAAATATTGTAATATATGCAAGTACATAAATATAACAATGCGAAATTTTACATTAAAGGGTCCGTTCATTGTGTATACGTTGGACCATAAATAAAATTTGCCTTTGGAAATAGACGTTTTATTGTATTTTGTTTCTACGCCATTATACACACGTACCTTTACGAGGCTTATTGCTACCGATATTATGAGATGTATCGTTTTCCGACGGTAAAATTAAGCAGCATCCCATTCATTTCAAGTTCAATAAACATTTTAATGAGATGAATAAATATAGAGGAATGCAATGGGTATTCTAGGTTTCGTTGTATGAAATGTTTGACTGATTTTTCATTAAATTAATTTAGGGACATTAGCGACCCACACAATGTTAAACGATCGATTTAAACATCAAGATTTATTTAAAGATTTATAGCGGAATAAAAAAAGCGTTTATCTGTATTTCTAGTCAATTAGCAGACGACATCAGATAGCGGCTGAGTAATGTGGTGTCGGGCGGGAGTTGTGCGCGAGACGTCGTCGCCGCCCGCTCGCTCTTCGACGATGTCGTCCGTTGTCTGCCCGTCCGACGCGGAGAAATATCGCTTGTTCTTAGATCTTTCCGATAACCAGCACAATAAAGAATTCTCGCTGAAAACTTAAGGCGCTTACTTACTCGCTATTAATGTGTGTTTTTATCTCATTCTAGTCGGTGTTTTCTATTCGTACGCTTTTAAGCAATTTACGACAGTTGTACCTTAGTACCAGTTAATAAGTAGTTGAAAATTTTACAAAGGGGAATTATAAAATAAATAATAAATACACTCTATTTAATTGTAGAGTGGCGTCAATTATTTGCATTGAAGCAGCGAGCTAGCAATGCGGCCCGTGGGCACGATGCGTCGCCAGCGGGCGCTGGGTGGCGCGGCGGCGAGCGGCGAGCGGGCGCGCGTGAGCGTGCGATGGCGCGTGTTGTTGCAGCTCTGATACACACATATCGATTGTCGACACAACGCTTCATGGCTCATTAGTGCGTTATCGATCGCACGGGCGCGCAGTGGGCTGAAAATCGCGTTTCATAGACATTCAAATTTTTTTTCCAATTTGACGGGTTTTTTAATTGGAATCTATTAAAACATGCTTGTTCATGATACCTTTTAAGTATGAAGACATAAATCACAGGAAAAGGTACACTTTCGATTTTTTTTCAAAAATGTTGTATGGAGAAAACCATAAAATAAGGTATATCTCGGCTGGCACAAGAATGGCCGTTATTTCCTCTCGCATGATTTTTACTCTATTTTTTTGCAATTTTTTGATGTATCACACCACATGGAGCAAAGCGCGGCCTTTGAGAAAAAAAATCATATCAAAAAAAAAATATTATTTCCGTTGACTTCAATCTTGGTTGGCAAATTTGAATCACATGTCTCTAAAAATAATAAATAGCGGTCACAAAACAACTTTATTGCTGGTTAACCCTCCCAATTTCACAATAATAAATAATACGCGGCTTATATCAAAGAAATATTTATTTACCTGACTTGTTTATGACACACAAATCGGTCTTGGATACTCGAACTTTTCTCATTGTTATCTACTAACAAATGTTTTTATCTTTTTGTAAATATGTTAAATAAATGAAAAAGAATGTTCAATAAAATTTAGTAATTTATTTATTCGAATTAACCAATTATTCCTCTCCTTTCACGGCCCATTTCTTCAGGTCTTGCCTGTATGCAATGTGCAAAAGACATTCCATGCATTTAATGCGGGCGTGTAAAGGAGACAATCCGAATTTCAAGAGGTGTTCAGAGACAGGCCTTTTTATAACTTCATTTAAATTATTCATATCTGACGGCTTTGCTAAGCACAGATAGCACGTAGCACTAGATCGGGCATCAGTAATGTAAGTACAAACTTTGCCATCTATCATAGTCATCATTAATTTATGACAAATTTTTATTTCGTTACAGTCTGTAGTTGTTAGCAACTTGATCTGGTCTTCAATTTCCTTCAAATGTTCAGTAACCACAAGTTTATTTTCTTTAACAAAACTAAACTGCACTGGACGACAAAAATGTGCTGAACAGGGCTTTGGATTTTGCCATACGACTTCGTTACCATCGGTCAGCTTTAACGAAACTAACAAGGTCATGAAAACACTGGAATCATTATATTCGTCTTCTATTTTCTGTTTATACCTGCTCTGGTTCGATGCACCATCAAAACCCCACTTGGACACTAAAATAAGTTCTTTTCTATCGCCACATACAGGTACACTTTTCAAAATCCTTTTAACTGTTAAATCTAGAAGACCCTGAAGGGAAATTTTGGCTGTTGTATCTGTAACTGTAATTGTCTCCTTGTCAGGATAACACTGAGATTTAGCTTGCTGAATCTTATAGTATGATGGGTACAATTCCATCGCACCTTCCCGAATTGCTTTTTTCCTTAATGTTATATATTGCAACACAACTTTAATGATAAATATAGACCAAGTGCTTTCTCCGGTGTAAAAACAGGCTTGGGGCATGATTTTTTGGTAATTGCGTTAAACTTATCAGCAGCTTCTGGATGTTTTATCATATACTCAATAGCAGCAGCTATACTGTCCAAACCTTCTTGTCTCATTTTTCGCACAGTAGCGTATGCAAGTTCAGTCCTTCTCTTCTTTTGCTTCATTGCTAAATCTTGAAATGGTTTTCGTGGCAAACGCTTCTTACTTGTGTGTGGTGCACCGGACGAAGATGTGGAAGGGACTGGACTTTCGAGGGTGATATGAGATTCGGATGCCCCAATATCTGATGCCTTCGGTTCTGCAATGCAACTTGGCCAATCGATATCACATTGAAGCCAGTCTTCATAATCTTTCAAAAAATCTTCTAATTTTCGATGAGATCGCTTCCATTTTTTCACAAGGGTATGAGTAAATCTTCTACAGTATAATTTCAACTGTCTTCATCTGAAAGATTTAAATTCAAACATGAAACGACATTGTTATATAACGAAAGGAAGTCACTGTACTTACCAGTGTTTTTCAAAATCATAAACAAGTCTAAGTAAGTTGCTAAACTTTCCATTTCCGTGTTTATAATAGATGTTTACACAAGCACAAATCGAGGTAAACTGAAAAATTACAGCAAACAAATGTCTATTTATACTTCTTAAATAAATAACAAAATCATTAGGCACCTGTGCCATTATAATGACCCATCATAATTACGCAGCTGCCTTTTTTTATTTATTGGGTCTTAAATAAGTGAATTAGGAACAAAACAATAGGTAAGTACTTGCAGGTGAAAATTTATCCATTGTTTGGAAAAGTTCGAGTATCCAAGACCGATTTGTGTGTCATAAACAAGTCAGGTAAAAAAATATTTCTTTGATATAAGCCGCGTATTATTTATTATTGTGAAATTGGGAGGGTTAACCAGCAATAAAGTTGTTTTGTGACCGCTATTTATTATTTTTAGAGACATGTGATTCAAATTTGCCAACCAAGATTGAAGTCAACGGAAATAATATTTTTTTTTTTGATATGATTTTTTTTCTCAAAGGCCGCGCTTTGCTCCATGTGGTGTGATACATCAAAAAATTGCAAAAAAATAGAGCAAAAATCATGCGAGAGGAAATAACGGCCATTCTTGTGCCAGCCGAGATATACCTTATTTTATGGTTTTCTCCATACAACATTTTTGAAAAAAAATCGAAAGTGTACCTTTTCCTGTGATTTATGTCTTCATACTTAAAAGGTATCATGAACAAGCATGTTTTAATAGATTCCAATTAAAAAACCCGTCAAATTGGAAAAAAAATTTGAATGTCTATGAAACGCGATTTTCAGCCCACTGTGGGGCGCTACACTCCGTACGCCGTGTTTACAGCCCACACCGGCGCCAAATATTTTGTCGAGATTCCAAACCAAATAAACAGAGTTTGCCAATTTTGTGTCTAACTTTCAATTATTTACACATCAAAGTGATTTTCCGTTCCATTTCGTTAAATCCTGCCTGTAATGCTCTTGTGAATACAGAAAGAAAGAGAAAACTTTTCCGAGTTGATATTACGCGGCTTTTCCCAATTTCTATAACTTCTCTTTGCCTTTATGTGTACCTCGTCGTATTTATTTTGACGAGCGCTCATAATACGTATCATAATAAGGTATACAAAAACAATCTGTTTGTACTTGACTCGTATACATTACGGAATAAAAAGGAATCGCGGCGTATCATGATTTGAAAAACTCTGGGTGATTAGAAGGGCGAGCACGGTGAGGCGTTGCTAGCGAGTAGCGAGTGAGCGAGCGCGCGAACTGCGAATCACCCTAATGATCTACGTGTCCATCTGCAGCTGACGGTTACGATTGGGAAAAAGAGAGCCATTAATACAAAATGTAACAGTAACGACTCTTTATTTTAGCAATGACACAGGCGAAACTCAACACTTTTATTATTCCGATTGTGAATATTATAATGTGTTTGATTACAAGATAAATGAGCCACCACTGTGTGCAGTGCACAATTAATTTTACAGACACTTCGCGCAGCGGGCAAATAAAACTTGATGCCAGTCGTTTATTATAAAGATAAATTACTCGGTCGTGATTTGACTATTTCCGAAGCCACAAATATAGGAATGTGGGTGGATTCGTTCTGCAATAAAGGTTGATTTAGCGTTTTTAATCCAAAATAATATGCTTTACAAAAGCGGCAATAAATTAAACTGAATATTAGCACTTAAGAAGCAATTATAGGTTATTGAGATTTGTGGTCATCAATAATGTGTAAGCAATTTGTTGAAGGGAAAATGTCTAAGATCAATCCACCGTCGGGGTCGTTTTTCGGAAGTGTAACGTGTTAGTGCGGGAAGTGTGCAAGAGGTCCGACATAAAGGATAATCGACGACATGCCGAGATAAGGGTCGAACACAAGTCATATGATATAACAAAGACGATTAGGATAAAACAAAGGTTTTTACGGTAAAAAAATACGTTATATGGACGAACAGTATACAATTACGTATATTTCACTTTATCCTTACATCGGAGCAGTTCATTGCGAAATTAAATTATAACTAATGGGAACCGAGCAGTCTTTAAAATGTGGAGCCGTTAATATGATAATTGTGAGAGTCACCCGACAAATTGAATTATCTGTCAGCATGTTGGCGGGGACATAGATGTATCTCTATATTTGCGTATCGAAAAGCTTTTTGCGTGGGAAGCTCACAGTGAAACCGAGCAAAATAATTACGCAAAAAGGATAGTAATAAAATTATGAACTGATTTTATAAGCGCGGTAAGCGAGTAAACAGCTCGTTTAATTGGAAGTGTTTACATTCAAACACTAAGTGTAGAATCGTAGATGAATAAGTATTATTTTAAAAATACAGCTAAGGGAACGAAAGGAAACGGAAGGCTAGTAAATATTGGGACATGGCTATTTTAGTGTATTAGTGCTTTGTTAGGGAGAAAAAACTGCTCATTTTTTCACAGTTATGATAAGAGCGAGGTTCTCTACCATAAAAATGGTGTCCGAGGACGTATTTGGCTATGAGAAAAAAATGAAATATAAAGCAACTCATATTTTCTTCAAGACCGATAAATATAGAAAAAAAATATAAATTATTTATGTCAGTAGAACAATGTAATAATAATGTTATATTGTGTAGGGCGAGACGTGGTCATTGAAATATAAATTGAGCGTCGTGGGCGGTAAGGAGTGTGACAAATTTTTGGTCATTACTTATAGCGTTTCCCGCTGGCTCACTTTGATAGTTCTTCCGTTTTTATATCAGGTAGATTGCCTTATTTTACCTTGGAGTTTTCTTTCATTTGTGAATACACAATATTGTCGTGATTTCTACACGTACTTAAAACTAAAATACACTCTAAAACATATCAATCAAAGTGTGTACTGCAGCACTTGCTAAATATTGATTTCCAGCACTTAAAATGAAAGTATAACTTCCTGAAATAATTAATTGCTAAGAAGGCATAGCCATCAACAGGTATTGCGCGGCCGATGTACCTGTAAAATTAATCATTAAATTATAACGTTAAATGGTTATTCTATATCAGATAACCGAAGCGAAGAAAGGCATTGATTTTATCGAACAAGGTGTTTTACATTTAATAATTTATTTTAATGTGTTGGGAACGAAACCCAATTGAAAAAACCATATTGGCACCATTCAGCATCATGTTTTGGAGTGTTCACTTTTAAAAGATACAAGTCCTTTAATTAAGTTAAAAGCACACCTAATAATAGAAGATCACTGGAAACTAGCCGCAGTCCTAAACAATCTTAGTTGTTATGTCGGCCTTTGAAAACGGAAGGAGAGAGGAGCGGATTTTGGAATAATATAATGGCCTCTAGCAAATGAAACAGCAGCAATACTATAAGTACAAGTAGAACTCTTATAATTCCTAAGTCCGTTTTCAGAGACGGTATCACTCCGATCCAGCGCACACAATATGATATAAAAACAACATAATTTAAAAACTGACTTCCATAATATGTAATTCCGTAGACCAAAAATAGATTTAAGCAAACATCGCTTCAAATCAACCGTGTAACTTGTAACGGATACCAAGACATTTTCCGAACGAATAACTGAAATTATCACAACAATCCGTCGAAATCAATAGAATTGTTGAAACAATTGCTACCGAGCCAGAAATTAAAGTTATGGTAATAATAATTTTTAAACAGATGGATGTGTACATGTTGTAGAGCGTTTACATCACAACCAATTATTCACGTGATAATATCAATAATGATAATTAACAGTATTTAAACCCGCGCGGTGAATTTACAAATAGTTGTCCGCGCGCTAATGATTTATGAGAATTAATAAAATTAATGACAGTTGTCATTTGTTTCGTTCGCGTTGCATTTTTAATTTAATGTATTTGTATTGGTACAATATTGTGTCAGCAATTTGTAGGATATGTAAATAATTTGTTTTATACAGACACAATAAAAACGAATATACTTGATTGTAAGTACAGCTTACTTCAGAACGTGAGACTTTGTCTTCACATTGACTTAATAATAATGCTGGTCTGGTGTAAATCAGGTCCAGATTAGGTAATCTCAGAATGCGAAACATTATGTGCCATTTCTTGTAAATCTTGTGAATTACCGCTTTCTGGTCCGACACAAATATTCTAGCAGAGATAGAATTAAAGGCTCTAAAACTACATAATTATACTAACTAGCCTGTCGCCGTCCACTGCTGGACGTAGGCCTCCCCAAGTGAGCGCCAACCATCCCGGTCTTGAGCAGCCGTCATCCATCTGCTACCCGCCGCTTTTTTCTGGGTTGTCTTAGTGTTAACTATTTACCCGTATAATGTTCGAAATAGAGTAATGTCCTATGAATGAGTTTTCGAGTTATCATTTCTAGATCTAATAATAATGCTTCATGCAAGTTTCTTCATTCATTCGAGAAACTATATTTGCCAAGAATTGGATTTTTGCCCGATATAGTGATGGTTCTGAAGGAAATATTGACGTAGTGAATATTCATTCGAGTTAGTACATATAGTCGATATCTTTGTTGATATATAAACTACATATATACTAAGATGTAGCTTAAGCTGTCTCACACTTGTTAAGCATAATCTACAAAGAAGTCCAGTGACAAAAATGTATGGATTTTATTCGTTGACTTGACAATGCCATGGCATTTAAATTAACAGAAGGTTTCTAAAAAGACGTAAGAACTGCTAAAGTTAAGCGACAATCAAGATCAATGGCTTTAACCGTCTTTCAGGCATTGTGGATGTTCATGGGCGGCAGTGATCACTTGCCATCAGGAGAACTATTTGCTCGTCTGCCGGACCTACGCATAAAAGGCTCGTTGAGGGTTTAGATAGTATACTAGATCAAAGATATTTATAATCTGACTCGACAGAGGTTGTACCATATAGTTTAATTACGAAATAGACGATGGTGACCATGATACGAACGAATGGTATATATAATATGTCCCATTAGGTGACAACCTTTCTTTGTTATCTACAACCAGGTTATATACAAAACAACAAATTGCAACCAATAAGTCTATAAGATACACTCAATCAAAATGTATACCAGGTTGTAGTAACAATGTAACAAGTCTCCGAACTATTGAGGAAAAGGATTTTTTTGTGATTGCCTCAGCATTACTACCTGAGCTGTGAAATAACTTTTATATGAAGTCGATAAACAACGATCTGTCTTCGCTATAAATTCCTTTAGTTCTCGCTGTAAGCCCTGCTCGTTGGCTGCTATGGTTATATACCCACTGCGTAACTTTGTTGAAAAGAAATCCAATGCGAAAGGAAAAAGAAATAAAACTCGTGGCTGACGAATTCGACAGAGATTTATCACTTTTGTGAGATTTTAGCGGTTCTTAATTTACCTAGTCGGGTGACAGCGGGCTCAGAAACAATAATTCATTTCTTTTCGTGTTTTTTATTATAAAGGTCGTTGGTTGCCTCGATTTGATTAAGGAAATTTATGTTGTATCAATCTTCAACTTATCTTACTTTGCCGGCGAAATGTTTTGTAATGTGACACGTTGTTTTATTGAACATTTTACTTGGATATGTTATGTTATTTTTAACTTTACTACAATATTTTAGGTATAAATATTTTTTTATCATGTTTCTGTGGTTTATATGGCGAACGAAATATGTTTTGTACTTATTTTGAAAACTAACATAAGAGAATCATTTCCTAAAGTGAACATCAATCATCAAAAACACAACACGAAATAGAGATATTCGTTTCGTTCGTTGTATATTGTAATTGAGAAATTTTACTGAACAAAAGTCATATTCCGATCATGCCCCAGTTAAAAAGTAAATAAAACGAAGGATTCCACATATCCAGGCACAAAATAAAGTGATAGAACGAAACTAATTAATGCAGCGACGTCGACGCCTCGCAGTTCTATTTCAAAAGAAAACATATACTCGTAGTATGTATGGTTACAGTACATTTAGATACACGTACAAATCTCTGTATGTGTACCATACTCTCAAATATCTTTAAATTCGCGATACTACAGTGAAATACACAATCTGTTACTGCTTTCACAATTAAATAAGTATTTCGAATCGTACATTTTACAGATTAATTAGATTAGGACAAAAATACTTTAACGTTTCATCATATAAAGAAGAAGAATTGCTGTATTTGTTAACTTTTTTTGTTTTAAACAATACGAATTTCAATGATGTTATGTTTGTCACCAACTTCCTGTGCTATGCTTGGCAATGGTTGACGGTGCCCGGGGAGCTCCAGTATTCCCAGAACAAAGCGATTCCATGCACTAGCTTTCATAAATTATACGCATGCGAGAGCTACCAACAATTGCTGTGGATTTAAAGGGAACAATCGAGCTAATTTTAAGAATAATATTGCGTTAATGTTTAAATTATTAGAAAAGCTGTAGCGCAGGGGATTTGTCAATAAAATGATGTAAAGGCTTTTTACTCACATTATTTGTCGCTTTTATGCTACGTGATATAAAAGCTACTATAGCGCCAATGAGGAAACATCAGGGAAATACGAGGTGAATTTCTTCCAGGGTGTAAGTATAGAGGGCAGAATGGATATAGACAGATAGATATTTACAGATCCATGTGAGAGGCCAATGATTAGCAGCGACTTCCCATGGCTCAAGTAGTGAAAGTTAGAGAGAGACTTACTGGCTGATAGAAACGTGACTGCAAATATATTCTTTTGATATCGGTCTTTTATAACCACCAGATTGAGCTACCTAGGTCGAAACGGCACATGCATATTCACTTAGTCAAGACAGGTTATAGCGCAGTTCTACCTCTTTGAAGATAGATTACATTTCGCGCTATTTCAGATAACTTGATCTGTATACCGGGTAGCTATGAGTCAGTGTGGTCAACTGTGTAGATAGAATATTAGACGCAGAATATCTTCGTATTAAAATTAATAGACAGCAATTTAAAAAAAAATTGCCCCTAAATAAATAGGCGTAGGGGGTTTAAAACAACACCATCGAGGCACAAGTTATCTGCTGTTCATGGTCGACCCTACTGGCTAACGGACGAGGCTCTAGTGAACGGCAGTGTAGGGTAACTAAGATGAGACGGTGTGGTAAAATATGAGCAATAGCTTGATAACGCGCAGTAGCTTCATTAGGACAAGCTACGACCCGTGAGCGCTTTTAAACCCACATAAAGGAAGGATATTGTTATCATACCTCCGAATTAAGTAGGCTTAAGTTCAGCATAGGACTTCCAGTGGCTGAAGATAATGATGATGATAAAAATAGTATTTACAGAATGAGCATACATTCTAATGGAGATTGCAGAAACTCGCTATGTGTTGGCTACTACCAAAAAGTAGCTGTGGAAATGTTACGGCGGGTCCTGCGATCAGAAGAAGACTAGAGGATGATGAACTTAAAAGTAGCAAAAATATGCTTAATATACTTCATTAATATCCTTTAAGAATTTTATTAGTAATTAATATGTTTTAAAACTTTAACAGAAAATGTTTTTTGTCCAAATTAAAAACACAAGAAAAATATTTTAATGTTATCTGATAATATTATAATACAACATTTAATAATAACAGTAGACGTTAAGCTTCATGCTACCTCGATTCCGATCATAAAAATGAACGAGCATCTTTAACAAAGTTAATTCAACATAATACCCGACTTATAAGATACTTGCGCGAAACTGAAAGATCAATAACGCTTGCAAATAAAGCAAACTTTCACAATTTTCCTGTTAACATCACAGTTTCATGAATGTACCGTGGCTCTGTTACCCTCCCACCTCAATCTGGCGCGGCAGTTAAAATAAATCCTGTTTGTAAGTTGAAATAATGCACTAGACGCGAACTTTATTACCAGTAGGTGGATCATCAATATTTTCCCATTTCACAATACCACGATTTCAATCTTTGGGAAATCAACAAAAATTTGCATACAAAAAGCGCTATCTGTTTTGCATAAATCGATTTACCTATCCTCTTTCAAAAAGCTTTTTCCTTCCCAATTTCAACGGCAAGTTTATTTGTAAACAAAGTAGGAATTACTCTAGGGTATTACCGAATAAAACTTTCCAATTTGGACGTAAACTATTTGAAATTTAATGTTTGTGTTTTCGCATCAGTTGGGACGAGTAATAATAAAGCATAATCCGATTATATATGGGTTCTGATGTGAAACGATTTACAGAAGTTTACTATTTTTATATTGTGTTTCGAATGGTGCTTTTGTGCGTTGTAAAACAGAATCGATTATAAGACTTGTAGCAGTCAAGAGATAGTAGATATGAACGTTTAATCGGTTTCTTCTTTTTGCTAACGAATCGGGAAGCTCATGGGGCTTTCAGCAATGCTCTCGTAGCGGCTATTGTTTCGTACTAGTTTTTGCTTGTTTTGGACGATTCGCTTCTCTCATTCCAGCATCTATCGGTCTTTTGAACATTCGATATCGAATGACGTATACCAATCCTTCGTTATACGCATTGAAATTGCACTGTAAATGACAGTATTCGGAAGCCATTTATGTACCTCTTAGTAGGTTGGCTGCCAAAATAGATAAGGTACATTAGTCTTAATTTATATTGCGTGTAATTGTTATTGCTGTTTATACTTGTGTATATAATATTATCTTGTTTTAGACAACGAGTTTCTCAGTTTCGTGTTTCAATTAGGATTATATTGTGTAACGGAATGGAAAAATATAGGAATCGTATTTACTTTCGGTTCCTTAAGATTCTGCACGCCTTTTGTAATTATTATAATGATGATTTATATTAATTTGGATCATAATATGATTTTGACTTTACTCTTATGTATACCTATCGACATCGTAGAGACGTGGTTGCAATTTTGGTTTGATATAGTACACATTAGGTTGTTAGGATATTATAAGGTTATGTTAAGAGGTTATGTTAGGATGTCAATTTGTTTTACTCTGAAGGAAATCTTCAAGAACGTGGTTCTGGAAATTCGACCACATCACTATTTTCTCATTAAAAAACTTTTTGCCCATACGAAATCAACGTGGACAGTTAAACCTTAACTCTTTTAGAAAGAGTAGACAGTCTCGTGAGCACGTCTAGAGGCGTATATTGGGGTTTACATATGTGTAACGTAGTAGCCACCGGTAGTCTCTCGCTGACTGCATAATTGAGTATAATATTATGTTTTATTAGCGACGAGCAGGTTGTTAGCTTGTTGGCGAGCGTCTCGACTGACCATAAACAAGAGCAAACAACTCACAACATATTATTATTGAGCACCGCATTGCGCTCGTCATGAGACATTAAGTGTTAACTCTCCAATGTTATTATTGGCCACATCACTGGCTATATATATACAAAGCGATATCTATACACCAGACCTTTGCATATTAGGTGCTTACCACTTAGAATCTACACTAATAGTGGTTCAATGATTACATACGAAACTTTATGACTACCGAAAAATTGTAAATTTACTATAAATAATTGTACAACAAATATCTTGTGAATAGAAAATAATGTAGGTACCTACTATATGTATTGACTTGTCATAAGAGCTATTTAGTTGCCTACGTGACCAATAAATTAATTTCATTTCATTTCAAACGAGCATAAAATAAGTACGAACGGAAAATATTATCTATATTAAGTTTTATATTAAAATATCTAATACACCTGTACAACATCTGCGTGGAGCGGATTCTTCAGTACGCGGAAACATGAATAAATGTCAATAGAGAACAGGAAAATTATTTATATTCATGATTTGTTTTAGATATGAGCGCGTACATATTGAAATTCATGATATAAGGAAACATACATTGGCTTTTACATGCCTAATAAAATCTACCGCTGTAGTTATATTATTTGAACACGTATTAGTGGTTATTTTAGTAATACGTAATCAACTTTTGTGCCCGACTTTGCGATTGGCTCGCACTCGTCACATCCAGGGATGAAAAAAAATCACGGTCTATTTGTAATGATCGGGAAGGTTATGAATACATAAGATAACGTATAAAAGCTATATGATGCGTTATTATAGTCCAATTTTTCTTTTTTAACATTCTGGTCATATTTACGTAAAAAATATGCTGGATTACTATTATACCCGGAGGTCTTATAATACCTCACCTCCCATCCTCTTTACACTTCAAAGAACTGCATTGCATCTTAGATTCTTCTTAGTATGCAGTATCTGTCGCAAAAATGTGTATTTAGGCATGAAATCTATTTATTTTTCAATATTGAAATTTTTTAAAAGCTATGTTTTATTAATTTTGCCCCACTCGACATATGATACACTGTACTCGTTGTCAGGCATGGGAAAACACATTAAAAAGACTATGTATTATAAACTGCAGAGGCATGAAGACAGTATCATGAAGAACGCAGATAATTCGTATTCACAAAAACTAATTCATTTTGGAATGTATTTTTGTTATGGCATTAATTAAAATGTTTATATACTAGAAACTTTCGAGACATACAAAATGCCATCTTGATAATCATCAATGAATGCATAAATTGCCAGTTGCTCGGAGCGAAGCTTGGTCAGTCACTAAATAGTAACGTGCGAGACTTTACTAGCTATATAAAGTTGTATGTATATGTCTGTAAAGGTGCAATTTAGAGGAGCAAATCCTCCCAGTGTAATCTTGGCGTGAACCACGGAGTTTATTTAAACTTAACTAGGTACTAATTCGTGAGCATCGTAGTTTAGTTACGGTCGTGCATAGAGTGCTAACGAGTGTAGTCGTCGTGGTCACTTAACGTGACATATAAACTCTTCATTAATCAGAGGGTGTATTTTGACTGCCTCGCTGTGTTCTACTACGGTAAGATTACAATGCTGAGGTCTCGGGTTCGAGTACCGGGTCGGTAAAAGTGATAAAGGATTTTTCTATTCGTTACTAACCCGAAGTCGGGTTACGCCCGTCTCGTCCGCTATCACATTGTGGGACGGAACACACAAGGAGAAACGGGCCTGGTAGCGCCTCTGCATGCCCATTCTGGGAAAAAGGCGTGTTTTTAAGTTTTATGTAGTATTTTGACCGGATGTGTGTAATATGTGTGTATGTGTGCCTTCGCCTTAAAGTGCAGTGCATAATTAGAAAAACAAAGAAATAAAGAAAAAGTTTATCTGAGTTTTTAAGTAAAAAGTTTTAGCTAGCCATGCACATATGCGTTTACGTGAAAAAAATGTTAAACATCATACCTGGAACAATACTAATGTCTGGCGAGAATGGGCAAAATAATGGGCATTTTTGTTCGCCTGGAATTACGTTTCAAAACTATTTCATAGGAGCGGTCCATTTTCCGCTTCAAAAACTATGTCACTGTGTCATTCGGTGCATATACTATCTCCATGAAAAAAAATCCTCTCGATATATTCCTGCATCACAAAAGGGCAAAGCAACACACTTTCGCTTTGTGGATAATTTTTGTTCACAAACATATTAAACCAATCATATTTTTATTATTAATTACCAAGAAGAGCAATTCTTTATGACGATTTCAAACAATTCTAGGAAATAGGAACATACAATAAGTAGGTGTTAACTTTGAGATGATATTGAAAAAAGAATTGGCATACTCTTCATTAGTTAATACTTATCGCCTTCCGTAATACATAGGTCCGTAATTGCAAATAATAAATAGACTTAATTAAAATTTAATCAACAACGATAATAAGCTTTCGCAGTTTTATTTCATTGTTGTGTTTTATTGAGTATCGGTCGCGCCTGTATGCATTATCCACTAGACGATATCACCTGAGTCATAGTATCAGACTGTTTTCAAGAGGCAATAAAGTCGAGATTTAAATTTCTAGTGAAGTTATCACCACGTCATTTATCTCTCACCTACAGGCTACAGTGAGTGCGGCTTGGGCCCGTGCCACGGTCTAAACGTACACAGTCACGTGAATTTGTCCTGCAGTGCGATTTATAATCCCAATAACACCTTCATAATGTTACGTGACGGACGTGGCTGTTTCACTAAATAAATATGAGAGCATTTTTAAAACTATATTGTTAATATTTCATGTATTATATATGGCATTGCTTGGTGGAAAAATTACGCAAACCAGCGAATCTGAGAATTATCCGCTTGATTTGAGAATGTGGGCAATCTTCCTATCTGAATTATTTTAATTCCTTCTTCGCGACAAATGTTCGTGAGACCCAGAAATATTTGCTCCAGGTCTGGGTTTTGTTAAATCAAAAATCTCTGTTAGTTCCTCAAACCAAGACCTAAATACAATACAAGACTCGGCAGCTTACTGTGCGGTCAGAACAGTTTATGTGACTGTCGTGTGTACTTATTTATCAATAAAAATCATGTTACCCCAGACCCAAATAAGAAACAAGTATGCGATAAAGCCAGGTAGAAGAATAAATTGAATAATTCATAACTCCATTAAATTACCCTCTACAATCCATGGCTTGCTATCAAAATATTTGCTAACGCAAAAGTTGTACATTGCCGAAAAGTTTTGTAGAACCGCAGCCGACCGCCCGGCGCGCCGATATGAATGGGAGGATCGACTGAGAGGGTCATTGACGAGATGAATAAGGGTGTGATTGCTTGCATCGGACACGTGAACTATGAATAATACGAACGTATCTGATCGGAAAAATACGTGCTTGTATTGCTACTATTGGCATAGATTCGCGTCTGTGCTATCGAGTGGTTTAACAGCATAGAAAATCTGAAGTAGAGCAATACCAATTTTTTGAATTGCATGTAGTAAGTATGCCGGCCAATAAACGTCCAATGAGAGGGCTTAAACCAAAGATATAAAACCTGCATATATAGATCTATAGAAGTAGACATCTTTAGACGAATTTCTATGGTAATTTCTAAGGCGTGCGTAGTGGACTTTGGCCTTAGAACCTTGTATTGAAAAATTGGCTTTGTGTGCCTATTTGAGTGTTGAAGAATATGGAATATCAACATACAACACACAGGAAATCTCAAATAAAAATAAATATATCGGAATGAAATGAATGGATCTCTCCTCTTTGATTATTTGCGATGAGCATGGTACGCTCATATTTGTTATGCAAAATGAGAAAGGTTCAAAAATAAAGAATAAACATTTTCAATTATGAGGGTTGAAATGTACTTTGGGGCGAAGCGCTTGCCAGCTTTATTATTCGTATTAATAGATTGGGCCGCGCGAAAATATACGAACGTCAATTAGTTTTGAAAGATATTAATATCCGATGGTATGATATCTACAATAATTTGAAATTGATCGGTAGATTGATACAACTGTGGTTTTAAAATAAAAGGTCTGCAGTAATACATGATTAAAATGGTGTAATAAATACTTAAGGTATTCACAAAATATTGATTATTATTAGTTTTCCATAGTAATAAAACAATATTCTATTGCCATAAACCTCTGTCATAGATACATTTTTGTTGACGTTTCTAGCGATTAAGCAACCTCGGCATGATTTTAGAAGATTGTACAATGAATTTTGTAACATGAAAATTCTAATAACTGATATGGGAATTAACATTTTCCGCATTTTCCTGCGTAAATATGATCAGTTACATATTTTTTTAGAGTTATACGTAAGCTGCAAATTTAATTGACTATAAATATACACAAATAGAAATCAACAACAAACTTTACTAGTTAAGTAAAGATATCCGTCAACTTTGACGTGAACAGTTCGATGGCTGAGTGTATTAGAGTCGTGAGCGCTGCCTTTAAGTGCGATGAGGCGGGCGCACGGCTACGGAACCCTTTACAACGCATGCCGGACGAACTCCCCTGTTTCATCATTCCATGTTTGAGGTAGAATTTAGGAAGGTAAAATAACGTTGATCCCCTACCATCGAGTTTATGGTTGACTTCATCAGCCACATGACTTTGTTCGAAATGTGGTATTATCGTGATGTAGGAGATTTATTTATCTGTTCGATTTTGAGTTCGAGTATCGAAATTGAAAATCGAAAACGAATGAGGTTTAGAGAAAAACAAAGTGTGCAAAGGGTCCTTTGTATCTTGAATTGCTTGTTCGAATCTAGGACGGATAACGACCATGTTTGTTGCTCGAAATCTTTAGTCCATTTGTATATCAAAATGCACGTTAAACCGTTGGTGCCGACTATTCCCAGTGGGACGTAATTGAAATGATCTAAATTATTTTTAGTAAAAAGCTTACCAACAGTAGGTATATCTGCAATTTACCATCCACAGATAAATTTGCATGCAATCACCAAGCGTATGTTCCTACGTTTTTAAACATGTAAATGGACTATAAAACCGTGAACATTTTCATCAGGCGAAATGTGATTCAGCGATGTATTGGGAATGGAATTGTGTACAGTTTTTCTGTGTCGCGTTGGATCCATGGTTCGATAGATAGTTTTCTGCCAGTCGCGAAGCGAGAAAAAGACGTATGCCAGCGAGCAGTGAGTATGCGAGACGCGGCTCCCGATGCGACGAAACGATTTGTTCAAAGAATTGCATTGTTCCCAGACACCTGGAATCTGGATTCGGTTGGAAACTTTGCGAGAAACATTCGTTGTTATGTACTGCGAGTTCCTGTGGCGAAATTGCAACGGCTTTTTTGAGCTTACATGCTTGGTTTATGTAAAATTTAAATTTACATTTTCTTTATTTATACTAATATTCGTTGTTGTGACTTACTTGAGTTTTGGTTAGTTATTGTTACATCGTAGAATATTCGTATATCTAAAAGCTAATTGTTCAGAAATATACGTACTTTAAAACATTTTTATGCTGGAGTAGTTAAATGAATATCTACGCCGAAGGGCATTAAAATAAATTTGTTCAGTTGATCAACTCAATTTTTTAGGGAGAGGTTGAATCTAATTTGGTTGGTCGCTTGCGGGAAACTCCGTAGTATAAACCAGTATTTATTATTCTGTCTAACACACAGATACAAACGTGACTCTATGGACTATTTTTTATGATAGCACGTCTAGTGAATGCAATATACACTTATCTAATGCAGACCATGAATAAAGTGTGTGGGTATAAAATGTAAGACTTTGACCCGTCAAAACTGAACATTGATGTCCTCGCGCTACAGGTGTCCTAGCTAGTTGGAATAATGGACTTTTGGTATAGAACATTTTATGTTTGCAAATCGTCGCAAGTTGCCCTTTTATTTCATTCGTTTTTGAAATAAATGTACTATAAATACATTTTAAAGGGGTTATTGCTTTTATAACATTAGATTTTCGTAGTTGATTCTGAATCTTATTGTTTACATTTGCGGTCGTGCTTACGAATTCCACGTATTCACGGATAACTGAAATTGCAAATTACATAGCAGTTATATCACTTACGATGTTTCCCATTTACTCGGTTGTCTAAACAGCCAGGTTCCGAAATCCTTATAATTAATAACAACGTCCCATTTGCATAGGACCTCAATAAGAGAGGTCGGAATGAACTTTTTTAGGTCAGATTGTTCAGTAAAAATGGATATTTTATCAGTACCTGGTTTTTTGTGATTATTATAAACGAAAATTATTGTTTATTGTTAATACGTCATATTTTAAATTAGAAACCGTGTGTTAAATCTATTACAAGGTAAAATAAAGATGTTAAATAATTGTCATTGTTGTAAATCCGTAAAAAATAGTTTTATTTCAATGTGTAACATTCGCATAAATCTAAGAAACCATGATTGTCGATTCCTTACATGTAGGTATTTCTACTTATACACAGGGGCGGGACTTTATTATTAGTCTCAAAGTAGATATTTTTCATTTATACAGTGCTTACCCAACAAATTTTCATGGCAAATTAACTACTGAATATCGTAAATATTTCAAAAGGGCTTCTACAAACAATTCTCTATTTTTTATTTCTGCGCAAAAACGTTGAGCATTACAGCAAAATGATAAAATTCTAATTTAACGCATCAGACGAGCAATGTCAACGAGGTTTTTGTACTATTTTATTCAAATGCGAATCCATTATACCACTTTGTTCATTTACAAATAACAAATATTATTTTCTAATTTCGGCTGATGGAATTAGCGGGCCCGTGATCATATCTCAGAAAGTTGCGTAAAATTGGAAGTGACATTGGAAAGGGATTACAGCCAAAAGGATCAAAACTTCCAAATTTCACTTAACTTTATCCATGGCTTGTGTGTACTCAAAGAATCCAGCCATGTTATGGATCAGTCCAGTTTTGTACAAAGTAATTATTAATCAGGATTAATACTTGATTTCGCAATCTGAAAGTCGCCGAGCCGGGGACAATGACCAGATTTCTATATTCTATCAGACGGCTTATAAATTAATTTGCATAGACATCGTAACGAATACGAACTAAACTTAGGCCCTATTTCAATTACTTGCTTTTTTATAATCATGAATAAAACACTACTAATGCAAAATAAATCTTGAAATTCCTATGTAAACGTCATAAGGAATATTTAATTTGTATCAATGTAGAGGTAAGCAATAGGAGTGAGTTATTTACCAGGGAGGTGCGGGGAGGGCGCGGTGGGAGGACTACGGCTAACGAGTTTCAGTGTGATGTTTGTGAAGTTACTCCAGGTCGCAGGGAGAGCTTGCCCACCGCTTGGGTAATGAAATATCCGTCTGGACTGAATGCTTTTACAGTACAATGTGAGCCGTGATACACGTAACAAGAACTGTAGCCGCCAGCCCGCCAGGCCGCCTGGCGCTCTCACCGAAATACCTTGCATTTATAAGTGTAAATATGGAATTTCATGTTAAAACTTTGTGGGCAGTAGCCCACAAACATTACAAGTATGTAATCCTACGAATTACTTTGACTTCAGACATTATTTATTTATTATTACAACAATTGTTTTATTCATTTGCTCATATAGCTTTAGCGGATTTTTATAAAAACATATACGTTTCGATTGTAACAGATCGTTATCGCAATACTTGGGAGAACCCCTTGTTCTGTATTAAACATCATGTGGCTGAAGAACAATTGATTCATTTTTTCGTAAAGTAAAACAATTCCAGTTGTTCGGATAAAATAATATTTGATCAAATTATTTCTGTAATTTCTTTGATATCCAGAGTACACGGAACATAAAACAAAAGATTGCAGATTCACTTTTCCACGTTTTCACATTGGTACAAGATTTATCGCCAGACAAACCACCTAATTTTATAACTCTACTTTCATTTGTCAAGTAAAAAACAAGAAAGGAGATCCGATAACCATCCCTTGTTAATATCGCGTCAATATTGATAGCCAATCGGAATATGAGCCGGCAAGTCCGAGATCAATTTTTGTATCGACAAAACGGGGCTATTTTTATTGCTACGCAATAGTTTAAATGCTTCGTATGTGTGGTTTGCCGTAACAGTTGTTCAGTTTTATTTGGATTCTAATTCTGTCTGCATATTTGTGTACTGTTCATAAAAACGATATTACATTTTGATATTTCGAATATCATGAGTATATAAAAAATGATTTTATCTGTAAACTAAAATTCTCTTTAAAATATACCTACTCGTACATATGCTGTGGTATTTGAAAAATGTATGCTGTATAATTAAATATATATTTATGGGTCACAAATCAAAATCCTATTATTTCGGAAGCGCTCTTTGTGCAGGTCTTATTACCCATTCATAAATCTGTATCTGTCTGTATCCGTATCAGCTCATATACGTCCCACTGCAGGGCACAGGCTTCTTTTACAATGGAAAGTACGATTGAGAGGGGTTAGGCCATATAGTCCACCACGCTGGCCTAGTGCGGGTTGGCCATTAATAAAACCAGTGGGAAAGTAGACTTCGCTAACATTAGAAATAAAGTGCCAGTATGCTCATTTACGAAAAACACAATAAGAATTGGAAACGTTCTAAGAGAAAGCCCAATAGCAAATCATTTCCATAATTAAAACTGTAGAAGCAGAACAATTTCCGTGCGTTCGTAGCTTGTGGGATGTATATTATGGCGAAATAGCGCTTTCAAAACTGTTTTTGAAGCCAAATTAAAACAGTTGGAGAGTTTAGTCTGTTCTCTGTGAGATAAGCTATTTATTGCGTTTTGTGCTAAGCGGTTTTAGGTTTTAAGATCGTGAAATTACACTTAGATTGTCCAATAGTTCAGTTCAGAATCAGATCAAAACTTAGTTTTACTATAATTACTTTGTACCGTAATTAATGATTCGCATTTTTTTAAATTTATTTGACACTGTGACTTTGTGGCCTTGTTTATTAGAAATATGTATATTAAATAGGAACTATAACTTTAGCATCATATTCATTATTGTAATCGAATCTACGAAGGGTTGTTTTCCCAGACTTCTTTTTTCTATCTGCATTAATCTCATATAAATACATGCAGCAGCACGGTGTTCGTGTAAGTTCCTGGATGATTTTACTTATAATGATGAGATAGCCTATATGTTCGGCTTGAATGAAATTTATGTGCTATTTAGTTCCATTGAAGTTGTAAATCAAATACCAAAAGCTAAAGCGCTTGAGAGCGCTAACTGTATTTTTTTAGGCTATAAGTAGGTATTAAAAGTAGCTAAAGTTTTGTCAAGACCGATTCAATAACTATATCTTTAAACATGTTAATATCATTTATTTCAATATTTCAAATACGTGCCGATGCTGCAAAAGGGATACCAGCGCTTACCAAGTAGGCAAGAAGAATATTATTTAAATTAGACATTCGTAATAGGTTATTAGGAGAATGATGAGGCTGTATGGAGCAGAAAGGGACGGGCGATAGGATGGTAGGCGTTCATTTCGGCAAGCGCCGCACGTCTCGCGACGGCGCAAGGAAATTGAAACTTTATATTTGAGCGCACTTTATCTGACCGAGGAACCTGCAATCTCTCTAGCGGAAAATCCTTAGTCGAAATAAAATAAAACGTGCACAAATTTCCTCAATACTTTCTACGAGTCGAACACGCTTCGCGGTTTTCACAGCGATTTGTGATACGTTTTTATTTAGTTCCTTGTTTTTGAAGTTTCACTATTGACTTTGTGTAGTGCATCACATTTTCCGTCTTATAGATTCTGCTCTTAATAGATTAAAATACACAATATACAATATTCTTAATTGTAAATCAATACAAAAAAGAAATTACAGAACGATATAATATACTTTGTTACAAATTATTTTATCGTAATAATTGATATATTTTCCAAAGTATCTTTAAAATAACTAGAGAGTTTCTTAACTTATTATAAAAAAGCAGTTAAGCAATGAAAAATCAAGCCTGTTTAACTTAGCATGACGGATATAAATGTTTTCTACCTTCTATTGCGTGAATTATGTATTTGTAATAAAAGCAGCCACGTGAAACGGCTGTTCTACGAGTATAACAATTTGAAAATAATATATTATTTAATTCATTTGCTGGATGGCACTCAGTATTTTCGTCACCTGTGGCGATGGCAGACTGCTAATTAAGCTCTTTATGAAACTCGATCCTGAGTGAGGATATAAATTGTACTCGCGATATATTATATCATGAAATTCCTGCCTTTTCGGCGTGAATTATTTTGTACACGAGCCTCACTGATTTCTGAAAAATCATAACAATCGTAACCTATCTGTCATGAATAATTCTTAAGCGTGATAACCCGAAAATTCAATCTCTGAACAATAGGATCGTATTAGCATACAAAAGGTTTCACATATTTTACGCAAATCCGTTATATTTTGAGTTATCTTCTCACAAAAAAGCAATGTTTTTCCTCTGGCCTGCGAAATAAATTTTATTCGAAGCGCAGGTTGTTAGCACGTGGAGGTTGGAATGTTTGAATTATTAAAATTTAATTGACCAAGAACACAGATTGAACCGAGGAATTTACAGTCGTTTTTCTTGGAATATTTTATTAGTGTATGTTTAGAAATTGCAAGAGTGTTGGTGCAGCGGAATGAAGCTCGCAAGTGGTGTAATTGTTTTAGAGTATTGTGAAATAATGTGTAAGTGGTCACGTTCCGTGGCCGCGGCGGTTCAGTTTTGTTGTTGGAGTGTTAACTTTACTGTTCAGTAGTTATGCTGTCCTAGTATGTTCCGTGAATGGTTCGTTCCCGCAATTATGTTGGCGTGCAGCTGCGCCACACCTCATCCGGTATTTGGGTGTCAAATTGTCAATGTTTTACAGGCCTGCACCCTGTACCAATGGCCACCACGTTGGTTGACCAATTTACAACCTACAATACACGCCCGTTATTCGCTTCACGCAGCTCACCACCACTAAAACACGCCATACTAGAGAAAAAATAGCATTGTATTTTTACGTCGCTGAATAAATTACAACGTATAAAGTATAATTTGTTGCGTTTTTGATTAGCTGTCCTTTTATAAATGATTTATTCATGGCTTTAATCTCAAAGGATTTAATATAAAGCCGATTTGTTTGAACGTTCGCACACTCTGATTCAAATCAAATTTAAAACACGCTTTGACAGCTTTCCCAGCGTATTGTACGTATTAATTTTAATTGATCAGATTATGCAATTAATAAGTCATGTTGCTGCGCTGAGTGAAAAAAATTGCTGACGAAAATATGTTTTGGCCAGAAATTACGGGAAGCACTCACGGTAAACGTTTTCAGCAGTTATTTAATTTCACGTTTGGCAGAGTCTCAATTAGCTTCACATTCGGACCAATCATTCAATCAACATGTCCATAATTGATGGTTATTGCATTACGCGTCTCGTTAGCGATTGCCGCTGATTTTTGTTATCATTCTACCTTGGCAAATTAATAATGAGTCACAGATGAGAGCTCAAATAAATATTGATTGCGACAGCCGAATATATTTACTCCGCAACCACGGGAAAAGCGCTGGCGGCTTTGACAACGGTTTGTTTTTGTTTGCTTTGAAATATGAATATCAAAAACTCGGCGTCAACGGCACGCACAGTTAAAAAGAGGTATGGAACAGCGTTACGTAAACCAGATGTTAGTAAGACAGCGCACGTAAGTACGTGTGAAGCGGAAAAGGGTTCGCTTGTGAGAGAGTTGCTAACTTAATTCATTATAGTGCGCCGTGTTTGAGTTCCATGAGCACTCGCCGGTTTTGGCCTTGTTTTGGCATGCGAATGCCTCCCGAGCTCTCCTCCCTCCTGACCCGTCCCGACTTCGGCGTAAACAAGCGCCCGATTGACACCTATACCATGCAAATTACTTGCGGAAACCCAGTGAGAACGCGCTTGCTAACTCACTCTTCGTTACAAACCCAGAGTTTTTATATGTATTGATTGCTTAGCCGCGTTAAAGAAAAATATGATTATTTTGACACTAAGCATTGAAATGGGAATACCCACTTTTAGGCACACGTGTTACATATTTCAAAAAATTCTTTCAAAAACGTAAATGCAAAAAATATTTGATCAATTAATTGCAAATAAGTATTATATTCCAAGTTATGTAAAATCAATCATAATTAAAGTCTATATTTATTTATTTTATTTATTTTTATTCTTCATTGTAAACAATAAATATAATAATAGGTATATAGAGACAACAAAACAACAAAGTACAAATGGCAGTCTTATTGCACTAAGGCAATCTCTACCAGACAACCATTGGATGGATTTATGAGAAGGAGAAAGAAAGTGATAATATAAATAATACTATTTATATTATCACTATATATTTTTCTATATTATCACCTAAAAATAATAATAATCTCGGACTTATCACGTTTTTAGACTTACGTCGTAGCATTTCTCTCTCAAGTCTATGATGCCTAATAAGTACCTATCATGTAAAAACCTTTTACAAACTACGATTGCACAGATAAATCTTATGTAACGAACGTGTATTTTCAGTGACAGTTGCAACGTAACAATGGATGCAAGCGAGTATGAGGATGTCAATACAAATCCGGTTGGTGTGCGGGCTTAGCACAGCGGAGCACTCGACACGGAGGCAACCATAGAGAAAATGCTGTAGATAGTGAACGCAAATTGCATTTGCATGTGTCGTCACCAACAAAAGAATGTTACATTACTACACATGCACAATCATTTCTGTAAGGTTACTTTTGGGAATATTTTAATATGCCCAATATCCCATTTGCTCCTACCTTATTTTTTAGCTTTTTACCTTAGCTTATTTAGTCGGTAACACACCTACCAGCTAGTTTCTGTATTTGATCTTGGGCGGTGAAATCACTCGTTATTATGCTGGTGTACTGTTTTTTTTGCTCGTCTGCCGAATTTAATCAATAAAAACAATATTATTGAGTAAAAATCTAAATTCAAATGTTTGTAGCAGGTTTTCAGTTGTAAAATAATAAGAAACTATTTTTTCAACGTACATATTTGCACGTAAGTGAGGGACAACGGTTGACAAAAAGAATTCCGTGTTCCATTTTTTCCTTAATTGTCGTTTCGCTGCAGCACGTAGGCTGGCAGGCAATGGTCTTTTGGTAAACTACATTCTTTCTGGACGGCACAAAACTTACCATGAACTATCTTTGCCACGCCCATTAAAATACTATAATCTATAATGACTCTAAATGAATGAATGACTACATAAATCTGTATCCTTATCAGCCCATATACATCCCACTGCACGGGCCTCCTCTACAATCGAAAGTACGATTGTGGAGGTTAGGCCATATAGTCCACCACGCCGGTCTAGTACGGGTTGGCGGACTAAGTGTCTAAATAGTTGGTAATTAAATTACTAGACATCAAACAAAATAAGCCACAATAAACATAATAGTGCCTCCGTGGCGCAGTTGGTGGAACGTCGGCTGTGAAACGTGAGGAGGCGGATTCGATCCCCGCACCGAGACAAATGTTTGTGTGAACCACAAGTATTCGTTTCAGGTCTTGGTATTTGTGAGTCTGAAAAGTCTCTCGTTGTTTCTGATACCCACAAGACAAGACTCGATCTTAGTGTGGGGTTAGGACTATGTATGTGACTGTTGGGTGCATTTATCATATTAAACGTTTTATAGATTGTAATACAAAAGTAGGACGCAAGTACGCGCCGTAGCAATTTGGAATACCGCTCGTTCTAAGAATATGACATTGTTACTCTACATAGTTTTAATATACTTTAAAAGGCGCTTTGTGCATACATTTTAATATTAGTACGTGATCAACTTCTAGTTGCAGCCTTTGTAAAAGACATTTATGAGTACGTCTCATATCTCTCCTTTATTGCTTTTTAATTTCTCCTTTGTGATATCTACTAACTCACACTAGACTAGTGTTATTACCTAGATAATAATTCATCCCAATAGTAGAGTAGGCTGGTCTCCAGTATTGAGGTAGTTCTATGACAGAACTGAAAAATTGTTTGTAAATTAATAAGTTCTATTAAATCTTTTACAGTATTTTTTATGCTAATCTTATAAAGATTTGTTTCTAATACGCGTTAAACATTCTTATCTGCAAAACAGATTCCAACATCCAATATAATTGATAAAATCTTAAACAGCTATGTAATGTCCACGGATTCTTAGCAAGTTTCCGAAACAGGAAAGGGAAAACAAATTTTTAACTTAAATTACCTTTCAAACGAAACAGGTCCCAATTAAAACACGTATTCAAATTTCCGACTCCGCTCAGGACCATTGAATAAATTAAATCTTGCTGACATAAATAATTTTCTTATAATGATGTGCTTCGATAAATGTATCTGTGATTATGATAATACTAATTCTAATTACATTAATAGAAATACGAATATTTACGTTGGTTTTTCGATTCATATAGCGACTGATTGGCATGACCTCTTTTAAAGATAGTTTATATTATCTCCTTTCCTTAACAGAACCACCGTGCTTCTGGCTGGCGCTGGCTTTCGGAGCCATAGCTTGACGGTTCAATCCATCTCGGCACGAACCAAAAGGTTCTCCAATTAATTTTTCTGCAGCATAGTCAAGCTGTGGAACGCTTTGCCATCAAACGTGTTCCCTACTTCTTACAATCCTGGATCTTTGCGCCGTAGCTTGAAGAGCATCTCAGCGGGCCGGCATGGTTGTATCGAATGGTATGAGACTACCGTCTGATGCCATTGCATGCTCTATCTGGACGGCATTAGAACTTACCACTAGGTGAAACTGTGCCGTGCCAGAATAAAAAAAAAAAAAAAGTGACACATAAATTTTGGATCGAAAAAAATTAACATGTCCTTTGCGATAGACGTCAACTCGAACTCACAGCAAGTGAATCCGCGGTATACAGTTAGTACTTACTAACTTGAAATAAAAGCTTGAAATAAAGTGTAATTTATGTTGTTTCCATAGACGTCACATAAAGGTTTACTTACACTGGTGGGCGGACTCGCTGTAATAGCTTACGGCAATTTGCATTCCGTCTGGCGCACTTTGTTATTACTTTTTATTATTATAATTCATTATTTCTAATGGAAACATTAAATACGCGTAAAAAATGGATGTGGGTCTCGAAGTTTAGTTCAACATATTCTACGGGAGCTATGCTCCGGAGTTCGTCAGTTTTAATCTAATTTAGAAATGTGTTTATTTATGCAATTCTGTCTATACTAAGGAAATATGCGTAAGTGTTTGCGCCTGTTTGTAAAATTCAATAAAAGAGTTTTATACTTACTAAAAATTGGCCACTAGAAGAATTATATGCATCAATATGTATTGGATCTGCAAGTTCGTTTACTATTTAAATCACCCACTATTACATGTTCTTAGTAGCACATTACTTCCAGGCTGTATAATAAAAATAAGTATGGAATTACTCGATCTTATTTTTTATAGTTTAAATAGTGGAAGTACCTATAGGAGTAGATCATTCGCCTGTTGTTAACCGACATACCTCCTCACGAACAGAAGCAAGACCACTCAATACCTATTTATTATTAATAAATTATTGCACCCCACTGCACTCATCACTTCTAGACATTAATGCAAACTCTTAACGGCCAGCATTCAGAAGTTACCTCCAACAATCAGAGAAGTGCACAAAGATCCGTAATAAATTTGAATGAGATACAAAGTTAATGAACCGAGCAACTGTGTCAGTCAATTAGCAAATGTTTGGTTAATGTAGGATAATGAGGTAAAGTTCACCCGTCGCCGCCGTCGGATATCACAGTCCTATCCCATTAAGAGAAAGTCTCACTTATAAAGTTAACATTCGGCGTAACACATAGGCACCACGGTTTGCCCTCGCGGCATCGACTCGCTAACTTTTAATGGCTTAATAATGGAAAAGTGGAATACGCGATACACTCAGAACGTTTTATGCAAAATGTGGCGAACTAATAATTGGAATTGTTATTCTTCGTACGTGTTTACTAATTTAAATAATGTAATTCAGAATATTCGGTGTCATGAGATAAAAGTGTAGCCTCCCGGGAAATTAGCGCCGAAATCTCACCGCCCCGCCTATAGACAGTTTGTTCTCCTCCTTTGTGCCTTGAATCAATTCCCGTAACTTATCTGCATATTTTATAATGCGAGGCGAAGTGACGTTGCAGCGTTGGTTACTCCTCCCCCCCCCCCCCGCCCCTGCACGTATTGCTCCTCATCACGTTTACTCACCTGAGTTTCGGAACATTATTTATCTTCGCCCGACATGTTATCATAATAAGTTGTAAAGTAAAACAGTACAAAGAAAACATTGTGGAAACCCCGTCGTACTGATCAACGAAAGCGTGTCGCGTTTCAGGTTCGGCTTGTGTGTGTACGTTTTCGAGCTGGCCGGCATAATTGTGCCCGCGGGTGGATATTCTGCTTTGATGCACTGCTTTTACTATCAGGTGTATTGTAATGCAAAATGCAAGTGTGCTAGTATAAAAAATAAGCAATTAATTTCGCAAGCTGCCAGACATGCAAGTAGCCAATATTTATTTACCGTGATTTATAATAATGTTCTTAATGTTTGCGTTTTGCATTCAAACAAATTGTGAGTGCAGGTACACGTTTGTTTTGCGAATCCGTGTAATATGCCGAGACGAAATGCATGTTACAATACAAATTAAACTCTTTATGTTGACATTCATATAATTAAACTGAGCTGTTTATAGTAGTGAGGCGACGGCGACGAGGATAAACTAGACACGGTGCAGTAATAACCCTTTCCTATTTATGTTTGCAGACCTGTAAGTTAACTTGATGTTGGTAAAGAACCGGGAGCAGTCGGTTGAGAACGTGGTCGCGGGTTCGAATTCTAGCCACCTCAGCTTTTCTTAGTTATGTGTACCTTGATAGTCATTTACCACGGACTTTAAACGAGGGAGAAAAATCAATATAATGTAGAGATCTTTGTAAGAGTTTCTATGATATATATAATACATACATAAACTCACGCCTTTTTCCCAGAAGGGTAGGGTATACTGAGGTGCAACCAGGACACCCACGTTTCACGTTGTATTTTCCGTCCCGCGATGTTATAGGGGTCGAGCCTATCACCATATCGGGCACAAATTCCTGACTCCGGGCTGACGATGAATAGAAAAATCCAATATCACTTTTGACGAACCGGGTCTTAAACCCAGGACCTCAGCTTTGCAATCACACCGTATTACAACTACGCCACCATGGCAGTCTCTCTATGATATATAAAGTCTAATGCGTATTCGGTCAGCTTGGTGAATTATAGACTAAGCTCAGAAAAGCCAGCAGGCAATTGTGGGCTGATATACCGGTAGCGTAACATGTCAGAAAAACACCAAGATTGACCCGTAGATATAAATTGAAATTTAAATTGGATAGCTCCTAGCACAACAGTTGTAGTTATAAGAACTCACTCAGACTTAATTGGTTCCAGAGTCACGACCACCGAACACGCAATTGAAAATACGATTTAAATTTTAAAGTTAATATTTCAGCATAATGATGTTGTATAATTATATTCATTTATTTACGAATTGGGTCGGACGGTGTAAACTTATTTATTGTTAATATCAACGACGCCTCTTATTACTTTGTAGTATTCAGTTCTGTGTAGAGGTAAGTTTAGTACGTAGAAGCGAATCTCGTAAGTACATTGTCCTTTGTCTTTGTTCTCTAATGTCACAGTTGTTATAGAAAATAAGTGGACACATTATGCAATCCGACTCGTGGTTTATATAAAGCCTTAGCGAGTGCAGTAAGTCCATACTCTCTTGGGCGTTAGCAGCGTTTTGTCGGTAATGCGCACCCTAACTTTTAGGAGCAACTGGCGTGAGTCCACACCGCAATAGGATTACTGACAAACGGAAAAGTTTTGAGTATCTGCTAATTCAATTTTATTGTTGCTCTCCAACAAAATAAAAACATTCATACTTTATTAGAATTTTATATTGTTTTTAATCCTTTCGAATCCAAAAGAAAGTTCTAAAAACCGATAAAGTTGGAATTACTATGTTTTGTGCGCTATTAAGCGTCAAACAATTAGGAGTCCTATCAAAGGCCCAGAATTATCGGCGGATCGAAGAAGCATTGGAGGGTGACGCGGTAGGTAACGGTGAACAGTCTAGTACAATAAGATTCAGGATCTCTCGATTACATAAATGAGTAATTGTATCTAATATTCAGCTGGGTTGCCAGCGTTCGGAACCGAAATATTGTAATATAAGATTGTATATTCGAGAATCCCTATGAAATATATTATAAATTATAATATTCAATTAATTCATGTGATATTTAGAATTAGCTGGTTAAAATTAAGCTTCACGTAGACCAGCTTGATTAGGCCGACCCAGGAAAGGAAAAAAAAATTTGATCACGCTCCCGCTTGTCCCGTGTAAGGTCTGGCAAAATACCTCGAGCCTTAGTGGCTAAACATTTTATATGAAGCTGTTCTCGTTTATCTGATGCCTTTTTCGTCCGCCACATACAAAATGTTTCACCTAACATTTTGCCAACCCCCTCACCCGACAAGTGGGAACACGGGGCCATAGTCTATCTGTATAGCACTGCACTTACAAGAAGCAGTCGGTAATTTTTTTATGGCACTAAAAATATGTAATAAGTACCTACATTGTTTGCCATTTAAAAAGCAAAGATTTAAGTAAAATACCACGTTGTAAAAAATTTTTATCTCCGCATAAATTATGATGTGCCTACGTATAAGTGTTCTCTGCCTCATTTAACACAGGTCTAAAGCTTTAGGCTTTTAGAATTTAATTCTGCACAAAGTATTTCGGACAGATACAAAGCTTCGAATATATTTTACGAGTGTTTTAACGAGTTCGGTTAAGATTGCTGATAAAACTCTTTACTGCACTGCCTTATCGCAAGTTAAAAGATTCTTCGACATTTGGTAATATTATTTTAGATTTGTTACATTACTTCGTATACTTCATCGTCATTTGTCTTAGTAAATATTACTGAGAAAATGTTAAAACTAAATCGCAATTAAGCTTCATACGCCGCGTTGCTCACCTTCCCCCTCCACAATATGTAAGGGGGTACGAAGTTGTTGCCACTGACCTAATGCTGGTTGATGGTCTTACTTTCATTAGTGTATTGAAAAGTCTTGTACTACAATCTACTAGCTACACGTTGGGTTTTTAACAGCTACTAATACTGTCATCGGCGTAGACGGTTTGATGTGATTAAGGAGGCACTAAGGGATAAGTTTTTATTAATGCGAATTTCGTATCAAAATGTTGTTCGTATTTAATTTTAAATCTTCTACAATTATATTAGACTCGTAATACATTTTAGAAGGTTAGTTTGTTTAACCATAATGAGATTCATCCATAATTCTGTAATGACTTCTAGGAAACGCTCCTTTTGTCGCTTTCTATGAAATGAGCTATTATAAGAGTTCTATGAAATACATAATCAAGAAGTGGCTCCTTAAAAAAAAAATGTTCTTGAAATATATTAATAGAAATTAATAGAAACAATATGTCATAATCACATGATTTGTTGCTTCCGAAAATTGCAGATCGTCTACGTTCTGCTGGCGTCCGAATGCATTGTTGTCCGAAAAATAAGAATAGTTTATCTGTCTTTATATTTGATAACATTGGACATGGTAATATTATTTGATTGCGAGTATAAATGCTTGTTGTATACATTATAAACCATACCAACCACACCTTAATCAATGAGTAATATATATATATATTTTTAAGTTTTATTTGTAGTTCCAAATTTCGCCACACACCGAAAGAATTTAGATGACTTATACTTGTGTATAGAAAAAGAAAAAAAACGATAATTGTGTCAATTTTAAGTAAGTAATTCTGGCCGCTTATTAACATGTTACGCTAGTTTTGTTCGAGGCTTTTATAAAAATCCGCAACGTGTATTTCGTATATACATATATACAAAGAAAAAGAAAACAAAACTTATGTATCACGTAAGGTAATCCATAGTTTTGCAACTGGCCACACTGAAATCTCAAAGCGTACTCACAAAGGATTTCTAGTAACGTTATATTCGCATGGATACCACGAATCTGGAATATCGATCGCACATTCGGGTGGGAATTGTTTATTTATATCCAGATATAAAGGGTGAATGGGTTTTAATATATCATAATAGTGTTATTATAGATATGATAAAGTGGCCTCGACTGCCTCGGTGGCGTAGTTGTACCACGGTACGACTATAAAGCTGAGGTGTCGGGTTCGATTCCGGGGTCGGGCAAAGTGATATCGGATTTTTCTATTCATTACCGCAGTCAGGAATTTGTGCCCGATATGGCGATAGATTCGCCCCCTATCACATCGTGGGACCGAAAATTGAAGGCGAAATGTGGGTGTCCTGATGGCGCCTCTGCCTACCCCTTCTGGGATAGGCGTGAGTTTATGTATGTATGTATAAAGTGGCAGAGTCACGCTGTAGTTACTTGGTCAAATATTAATATGGGAATGAGTCGGCCCAACGGGCGTGGTACGGCTTGTCCACAAAAATCCGATATGATTTAAAACCGACATTATTGCTGTGCTATTTTAAACGATGAATGGGATAATCAGAGGCCAAATAATGCTTATCTCTTCCCTTACTCCTTCTCCTCCCATTATTGGATATTATACGCTTCCAAGTCCTTTAGATATTCAGATGAGGCACAGGTTCGATAGGAGAGCTTTTTTTGGAGTCTATATTTGATCCCACTGCTGGGCAAAAGCCTCCCTTTTACACCTCCACTTGTCTCCACTATCTAGCAGGGCTGTTTTTCACTGGTTCAAATTGATCTGTCCTTGGCCAATGTTTGAGAAGTTGCTTTAAATAAATATTTGTTTTGCCTTCCTCATAATTGTCAACCTGAAATACTTTAGGTGAAATTAAAATACTAATGATTCCTTTAATGTTTGAGAAATGCATTTGAATGTGGTTTAAATTTACTGATTATTGATTTATTTATCGCATGCATATGCTGTAGCCAATTGCATTCAGGTACTTAACATTTAATTACAAATTAATTATCATTAATTATGTCAAAAATAAGTTTCAATATTTTCCAGCAGATCTGATCGAATTTCGACCAGGGGCGATATATTAATCGTTAATTAACCATATATTCACCTACCTTATGTACTATATAATTACCTATAAAAGTTATTAATTGATTTAATTAATAAAGTTGTCTCTTTTAGGAGTCAGCTTGCTGAATTTTTAACCTTTTGTTTTTTATTCGTCATCTATTCAATCCTGAGATTGAATACAACAGAAAATATAGATTACGTATTGAAATAAAAGTAATTTTACCTAGGTGTTGAGTTCTGGTAGCTTTTTGACCTTCAACGATTTCACAACCCTTATTGTCATGGGCGGATTAAGATGCACATAGGCGAATTCGTAGAAAATATTTTATTTATTCGCATTACATATTATGTTCTTAGTTTTTGATTATTCCAGGGTGATAAATATATTTTGTGATGGTAGATATAAAGAATGAATCTCTATATTTGCCGAGGCCCCTTATTAATGTTTATTCTTACCGTTAATGCGAAATTCAACCCGCAGGCGAATTTTAGATAACGGTCGGAAATGGATAGGCTTAGAATTAGATTCAGAGGTTCGTAAACACTTAATGAATACAAAGGACAAACTTTTCATTGATTGGGCCACCTGCCGTTTTATCGATGACATTGATGTAGTTCGTTGTATGAATTGTCAGTATTACGGGCATGTACAAAAGTTTTGTACAGTAAAAACACCAACGTGCGCCATCTGTGCTGAGTCACACGAAACTAAGGCGTGCCCGCAAAAATCGAACCCGGAGTTTAAGCCTGTATGTGCGCCTTGCAAACGATTTAAAAAAGCACACAATCATCGTTGTGGGTCTCAGGAGTGCCCAACATACAAGAATAAGCTCGAGCAATTAGTTTTGTCGACCCAATACTAAATAAATATGGATAACTTTACAATCGGTCAGTTAAATCTTCATAACGATAGGGTAGCGACGTCAGAATTAGACACGTTAATTCGCGATTATAAGCTGAATGTCGTGCTGGTTCAAGAGCAATACCAACATGCGCGATTACGTAGTAGGGTGATACAACTCGATAACAACTCACGAGCAGGTATTTTCGTATCGGGTTCAAATCTTACCGTTACCTCAGTACGCAATCTTATGACGTCACACTGTGCTGTCGCGGAGGTGTCGAGTCCGATCTGTAAGGTTTTTCTTGTGAGCTGTTATTTTCAATACTCCGACCCTGTGGGTCCCCACTTGCATCACCTCCGCTATGTCTTGCGGTCCCTCGCTGGACATAAAATTATTATAGGTGCTGACGCTAATGCGTCATCAATCCTTTGGTATGGCAAATATCGTTCCACCGATACCGAGCGACGTTGCGCTGTAGAAGATTTCATTTCAGAGATGAACCTCGAAGTACATAACACCCCCGATGCACCACCTACTTACAGCTGCCCTATGGGCGAATCCTCTATTGACGTCACACTTTCTAGTGGAGACGTCCGTATTGATAGGTGGCGCGTCCTGCCGGACGCGTCGTGTAGTGACCATCGCCTGATTGTGTACGAGTTCTTGCCTAGAGTGACACAGGGTCCGGTACATAATAATTGTAATTTTAGATATAAATCCATAGGTGCCAACTGGGATTTATTTAGCTCTTTATTTGCTCAGCATGCCAGGGACTTCACTCGCGATGATCTGTCGGCTGAGACTTGTGCCGAGATTATGTCGGACACGTTTACGTATTGCGCAGACGTTACCATTGGTCGAGGTCCCATCACAAAGACTCGGAGGTGTGATTGGTGGAATGACTTACTAGTCCAACTACGTCGAACTTTTCGTAGAGCGCGTAGGCGATTTAACGGGCTTAAAAAACGCCGTATTACAGGGGAAGCAATTACATCTGCTTTTAATGAACTGAGAGTTGCCAGATCACATTATAGAGCGGCTGTCCAAAAATCGAAAGGCAATTTATTACGTAAAATTGTAGCCCGGTTAGATAGTGAAGGTCCGTGGTCTCCTTTATACCATGAGTTTAAAGCTAATAGGTCAATCAATTTGGCTTATATTGAGAATATAAAAATTAATAACAACTACACAACTGGCATTGAGGAGACAACGGAAGCTTTGTTACAATCGTTAATACCGGATGATAATGTTGGAAATGACACAGAATACCACACGCAGATTAGGATGTGGGCCGCGGAACTGCCAAACTCTTGCGATTCAAATCTCCCATCATTTGATGAATTTAGTGAAATAGTTCGATCTTTGCCCTTAAACAAGGCTTCCGGTGACGATAAAATATCCAACAAAATGATCAAAGAAGCGTGTAAATCGGCCGGCAATGCAGTGCTAACTGTTTTTAATCGATGTATTGCTGAAGGGGTCTTTCCGCGAGTCTGGCGTACCGGTTTCATTCGGATAATACCCAAGGGTGGCGATAAATCTCCTCAAGATCCTAAGTCTTACAGACCCATTACACTCTTACCGTCGCTAGGTAAACTTTTAGAACGTCTTACCGTCCCTCGATTACTACCAGGCGGACCAAAATTCCATGAAAAACAGTTCGGTTTTACTATGGGTAGGTCGACTATTGACGCGGCAATTTCGGTTAGAAGAAGAGTAAGTACATCGATACGCAAATATGTACTCGGTATTTTCCTGGACATCTCCGGTGCTTTCGACAATGCTTGGTGGCCAATGCTGCTTCTTAAGTTGAAACTGCGAGGTTGCTTTAAAAATATATATTCACTTATATACTCGTATTTCTCGCATGGAACAACAAAACTTAAACTTGGACACCATGCCGTGTCGAAGCCACTGACGATGGGCTGTCCACAAGGCTCGGTCTTGGGTCCTTATTTATGGAATTTAGGCTTCGACGATTTTCTTACAATTCCCTTACCGTCGGGGTGTTCTTTGATTGGATATGCGGACGATGGCCTTTTGCTTATTGAGTCAAACAGTAGGTCGGGACTCGAACATATGGCAGACACGTGTTTAAAATTAATATCTGATTGGGGCGATCGAAATCGCTTACAGTTCGCACCACATAAAACGTTCCAATTACTTCTAAAAGGAATTTTAAAATCGCCGCCGCGAATTAAATTTAATAATATTACCGTAAAGAAAAAAGAATCAGTTTGTTATCTTGGTCTAATTTTGGAAAGGAATTTTTCCTTTCTTGAACATATTAAGAAAGTCGGGGAAAAATCGAAAAAGAACTTTTTTGCTCTGACAAGAATATCGAAATCAACGTGGGGGCTATCTTTCAATACATTAAAAACCATCTATGGAGCGACTTACTTAGGATGTATTACTTACGGATCCCCCGTATGGGCTGATAGGGCCACTATCGGTGCTGTGCGAAGGAAATTGCTCCAGAGCCAACGTTTGGCGTTGATATTCTTGTGTAAGGCGTATAGAACTGTTAGTACCGAGGCTTTGCCTGTCCTAGCGGGTGTACTTCCAGTCGACCTGGAGGTACAACGTCGCGCCGCGATGTATTACTCAACTAGAGAGAATATTATGGACAAAAGATTTTTAAATTCACGTGAACTTTTAAAAGTAGACAGATTATTTAAGCCGCTCTCAGTTGTATATAACGAACTAATAGATGAATGGCAAAATAGATGGGATGTATCTTTGAAGGGTAGGCATCTATACCAATATTTTCCATGCGTGCGTGATCGTTTGACTAAGACTTGGCTAGACATCGATTATTACGTATCACAGTTTCTTACGGCCCATGGTAACTTTAAGTCTAAACTGTACTCATTTAAGCTCGTTGATTCGCCTGCGTGCTCATGTTCAACACCTTATTGCGAATATGAGCAGTCCGCGCATCATATACTTTGGGAGTGTAGTCTTTGGCAGAATGAGCGTAAAACCATGCTAGATAGTATGCAAATAACATCTGGAGTTGTATACTACACGGACCTTGTGGAGACTAGGAAGAATTTCCGTGCTTTCCGGCGATTTTGCCATACCTATTATTGGAATCAAGTATAACAGCTTACATAATAGGTCCCATTTAAATGTAATAATGACTAATCCGTGGTGCTTTACAGCTGGCTTATCTGGCTGTAAATGTCTTTATGCGAGGTTATTTACCTCTTTAGTTCATTGTTTTGTCACCCGCTTTATTAGGGAGGGAAGTGGACAATAATTTATTTCCAACTCCTCCTATTAATTTAACTTTTTGATTGATTTCGTTGCGGGTTAAAGACAAGTTAGACATTCCCGGAGACTCGCTGAGCTTCAATGCTCAGTGTCATTAAAATGCGTGCCACTGTTGATCCTGGCTTACAGGAGTTGCAGTGGCGGGTGTGAGGGCGGGACAGTCTCCTAATGCGAAAGATATATAATATAACGATACTCACACATATTACGTGAAAATGTAAGAGTTAAGTTTTTTTTGGAACAATCCTAAGTACTATTTCGCTAGATAATTCTGCAATCTGCGTCTCCGAAACTACTTAGAGACGAAATCAATGTGCGAATGCTTTGCTCTGTTAGAGAAATGAACCAAAAACATTCCATATAGAACATTATGAACGATTTATTAACTTGGTATGTCAATAGACAGCAATTAATAAGCACGAGAACACATGTTCCTGTTCAATAGTTGGTCTTCTATGAAACCCGCGGAGTAAGTCGTAAGTCGTCGTATTTGAGCGTGTTCATGCAAACTTTATGCGAGTAGTTGCGATAGAGATGCGGTCGCGTCCAATACTATTGTTCATAATCTATTGATTTCATATACATATCAGAACAGTATTGTATTATCGTTTATTGTTGCCGTATTTGCGCTTTACGCTGGAGTTTAAAACTATGACTATTCGGTACAGGTAAGCTTATAAAATTTCTGCGGTATAATCTGGAAAGTTTCTATTCGTATAGAGATGTGGTAGGAATATCATTTTGCAATATAAAATAATAATTGCTTTAATGACCATTTGTCCTCAATAGAACATTTCTAGAATCGTGGATCTGTGTTCACAAATAAAAAATACACAAATGCTACAGCGGAAATAAATATTTGTTGATCTAATAAATGTCTATTCGAGCAATCAATCAATACAGAAAGCCAACCATAGCTACCTCGCTAATCTGTCATGCGCGATCTTCGTTTAACTGCCTCGGTGGCGTAGTTGTGCTACGATACTTTTACACGGCTGAGGTCTCGGGTTCGAATCCCGGGTAGGAGTGATATCGGATTTTTCTATGCATTATCAGCCCGGAGTCAGAAATTTGTGCGTCCGATATGAGGATAGATTCGCCCCCTATCACATCACAGGACGGAACATACAAGACGACATGTGGGTGTTCTGGTAGCACTTCTGCCTACCCCTTCTGGGAAAAAGGCGTGAGTTTATGTACGTATGTTCTTTTAATTGGCAACTGGTTTGTGGATAATTATAGTTCCGGAGAGAGCTGTATTTACAAATGTTATTACATTAATAACATTATACTTAAGTTTTATGTCAGTTGTTTCCAACGTCGCATCAGTATCTCTTAGAAACATTGTCTCATAATGTAAACGAGACATTACTCATACAATGTACAACGGACAAATGACCTAGTAAAATTTAACCTTTCTCAAAAATGTCAAAGCGGTTAAAAGGCATGATCGAAGGCGACGAGCTCTCCTAAAGAAACGTCGATAAAATAAATACGTAATTCCACTTAGCCGTGAGTTGGTATTATTTGGCCAACATAAAAGTTCTGTAGAGCGGCTCGGATGCGGTAAAGTATACATACGATAGAGAAACTTAACGCTTTCCACGCTCTTCTAGCTCGCTATAAACTTGCAAGCCGAGGGTTGCTCTGAATCTAACCGTTAAGCCATATCGCTATCTGTTTGTGTTGCGTCTAACTTTAAAAGTAATCCATTTAAAAGTGTCAGATTAGAGGGGCTTGGAAATTTGCTTAGGCGGGTTCAGTCAGCAATTTATGTCCACATGGTGGCACAGATGTGGTCGGTGGCCTAACGCCGGCTTGCGACACTGTTTATAACAACAAAGGGGTGTAATTAAACACTTAGACATGTGAGCCCGGGCCCAGATAATACGACCAACCATTGACAACTTTTCACTTCACATTGTTTGTATTTGTAATATATTCAAGTATTATACAATTCTTCCATGTTCATGTCTTTTTGTATTTAATTTGTTATAGATGGAAGCAATATTTTAGAACTGGAAAAATATTAAATTGAGACAATAGAAAGCGAATAAGCACCGGCTTCTGCACAAACGCTTGCATGCACATTTTGAGTTGATTAAACTTAATAAAACAAATAACAATGCAGACATATGAAGCATTGTATAAGATACGCTTAGAGTAAGATAACAAATAAAAAGTTATCTAGAAATGTGCGTTACCTTGAACAAAGTGTAGAAGTAGTAGAATAAGGCGCGTCCGCGGCCGGCGGGCGCGTGGACGGTTTCGCACGTGATCCTATTTGCGACCCCCACCACCACTCCACCTTCTCCACTTAGTATTCTAATACTACCTTCTTCATTATAGTAAGCATTATCATTTCAAAACTAACGCCGTCTGGAAATTTCTAGACGCATTGTCTCAATTCTTGCTGTTAATAATTGAATTCTACTAGTTAGCTTTGACCGGGCCTTTAAAAATGGCAAGGAACTCACACTCGCTGAAACTTTTCTTGTTGAGAAAATAATTGTAGAATCCCTCGAAAGAATATCGACTAGGCTTCGATTTATTTTTAGACGGATGTTAGTTCATATAAGAGAACAAAGTCGGCCGAGTGCAAGTACAAGTTGCGCGCGGAGAATTCCTTGCCTTGGTCGTGAGTGTACTTACCTCAAGTTATTTACGTGGAAACTCTTGTGTATTCTGCAGGAAATATAAAATTAATTGATTAAGTTGTTTAGAATTTAAGAAGCAATAATATTCTTCAGCAATGGCTATAAAAATATATAATTCGGCATCCAATACGGCACACGAAATTAAAAACATTTTTAAATAACTTAATTGAGAGACTTTGTGAGGAGATAAAGAGTAGAATAATAATCTCTCCTAGCGTCTGAATTAAGATGATCTAAACTTTAAGGTTGGTGAAATATTCTGATTACAGAACGGAACGCTCAAGTTAAAGCACTACGACCTAATTTTACTGAAATCTGAAGCCTGCCTAGTCTCGGACAGACATCTAAAAGCACTTCATAATAAGTCTTCCAATCGTCTAATAATTCCGATGAAATACTTCGTGATTTACCAAACGGATTTTTACGATGCAATATTCCCTAAAAGATGAAAGTTCCCTGTTCCCGATTATCTCAGTTTATTGTTGGCCTGCTCAATCTCAGCAGTTACACTTTGACTTTCAAATAAAGTCTTGCTCAGAACTAGGCGGAGCGGCGTCTTATTACACACAGTTTAACGAGAGCTAATTTTTGGAGTAAATGTTATCCCTAATTTTCTTTCTTACTTAGTGTCTGGAAACCTACGGTACATTAACGAACTCGCTGCTGCTCGGGCCTAGTTTATAAGTGTCATTATTATTACTTAGTATTATGGTGTGGAATATAAGGAGAATAGAAAGCAAGTATGTTGCATGTACTTCACTGTGATAATATGAGTTTTCTATTTTTTGTTCAGCATTCACGATGGATAATTTAATTAGCGTTCCGATAATGGTTTCTTAGATTTACGCGAATGCTACACACTGAAATAAAAAAATTAATAAATAAACCAAACCGCGATACTATCCGTAAAATTATTTTTATTTCAATTAGGGTTTCGATATTGAGAAAAGCCCTCACATTATTCTTAGTCAGTCTGCGAACTTTTTGAATTAGACTGTGTGTCGGATTTGACTCCTGACTATTAAAAATTAGGGGAGTCAGGCGCATGTCGTACAATTAATAAGCATTTAAGAATGCAACATGAACATTTTCCGCAAAGATTACGAAGGCTTAAACCTTTATTTAATAGCTCTTATCTCATAATAAGCTTAAGAATAATGGGACTCTCCTAATAAGTTTTTTCTATTCACCGTTTTATATCTAAAATCTATAACAGTTACAATATTAGCCAAAATTTAATTAATTGTATTAGATTTATTTGGGGTCGATAATTCTGAAACAGATTCACCTTACCTTTCAATTAATTTAGAAGGGTTACATTGAAATTTAAGAGTCACGGTTGACCGCGCAATAAATTTTTGCTCTTATTGTTCGCACATAAGTATTTTTTCAACTTTACCAACAAAGGCGCTGTGTTGTTTATAATAACACAATTTCTTTTGCTTTGTTTGAGTAACTGGGTCGCGTAATGTCTCTAGGATTTTTGATGTACACGAAATATTCTAAAAAATGTGTACGTATACAAATGTAATATAAAATTTATTGTGTTTTCGTGGAGAAGTCCAGCATAGTGCATGTCTTTCAAAGTGGTGAACAACAGCAAAAACTCTTTGTATGATTGTAAACCAGAGCCTTTTCTATATTTTATAGTATGTATGAATTTTTGGAATCTTTCAAAGTCTACACAAAAATCCATACAATATCACCCGCTACGCGAGTCCACACCAGCGGCGGCTCTACAATTCGAAATCAAATACAAAATATAACACGCACAAAAATACAGCTCCAAACTGTTTTATTTATTTAATAAATACCGTAAAGCTTGAAAACGTGTCAAATGTACATTGGAATAACTAAAGCCAATTTCCCGTATAAATTTCATTTCACATGCCACTTCGGCTGTATCAGACATACCGCGGACGAAAAGCGACCCTGCGACTGAGAGGTAATTATATTATCAAAAGTGATATGTTGTCTGTACTCAAAGACATTCCTTTCAAGATAACTTCTCGTATATGCCATAAACGTGGATAGAACCAGGATTTAGGACAGAAGGAATGTTATAGAGATATTAATAAGTTTCAGGCTTAGCCTGTATATCCGGCTTCGAACGGATCGGCATAATTTTGTCGACTGGCAAGAGATGATTATGTCTACAAAGTGAAATGCACTTACCGAGTCGTACAATATAGTATATGTATATAGTATTATAGTCACGTCGTCGTTTTAGTAGAAAAGAATCAGTTACTTTGGATCCCATGATACAAAGATAATTTATTCACTGAAATTGCGTTTAATCAATATTAGTTATTTCAAATGTTTCATAAAAGGACAATTGTTTCAATAAATTAATGTTTGATGTAAAATCTACATAATAAAACTTCAACACTAACTCAGAGATAACGCGCAGCCTAAATTGGTGGGTCTAGAAGCATGAAAATTTATACAAGATTAAGGCGTTCCTAACATAACCTAGGTGAGCCTAAGAAAAGTTTCTTAAAAAATTCGTTCCCTAAGGGAGTTAAATATCCCGAAAGTTTGTATCGAATTTTGTCTTTCTGGGGTTAAAAATTGTAAGGAAAAGAATTGCAATATTTTCAATCGTTAAAAAAAATATTTTCTCAAAGACGTGGTTTGATTAAACTATTTATTTCAAAAGTGTTCATGTAACAGAAACAACTACAAGATTTAATTCCCAAGTTTATCGCTTCAGTACTTTAAAAGTGGGATGGGATGTCCAATAACCTTTAAAATGGATTTCTGTATAAATAAAAAGGTCTTGAAGATTGATCGTCTTTCCACAAGGTAATGTTTCAACAGAATACATTTACTACAAAATAAATAACTACCAACAGTACCTAACTGCTTTAATCTAAAAACTTACATATAGTAGTTTTTTATCATAAATATTGGAGTATGATATAGCATCAATGAATATCTTGTTTCAAAGTTAGGTCGTGAACAAGGTGCTATCATATCTAGGGAATAAACCATTCCAGATATTGTTTTAGACTACAATGTAGTAAACATTCAAAGTAAAACAGACAACAATATAAATTATAATTATCAAGACATTTAAGCCACGGAAATGTTTTTTTTGTAAATAACATATCACGACCATGTCCAAGTTCGTTGAGTCGATGTGGAAAATTAAAAATATAATAATAAATTAAGTGCTCTGCAATGGACATTCGATATCATGAATGATAATCATAGCAATGACAATTAAGAGACGTAAAAGGGTGACGCGCGATTTACACTTTTTGAAATATAAACAGAATTTTAAAAGAGATTTTTGAAAGTTGCTTAGGATCTGCCAATTAAATCTAATATCAGCAACCTTGAGATAAATAAGTTAAAATGTATCACAAACACAAATATAAATGTTTTAACACCACCACTAAGTAATATCATTATTTACAATGCGTGTTAGAGGAGATGCAATATCTAATTCAATTTCGTGAAAGCAGTCTGCGTTTAATCACAGAGTTGCACTAACTTGGCAAGTGTAAGCATATTTGTACATGGCTGAGTTATGGCTGTGGCACAATAACGTAATTAGCTTATTAATTAATTAATTGAATTGAAATTAATTAATTGAAATTGTGGCCGAATTTTATTGACGTATTTGTATAAGCAATTTGTGGTCTTTGTCATTATTGGTAACGCATTCTATAGTGACGTGATAACATTAATTATAATTAAATAATATTTCATAGAAAATGAACAGCTATATTAGTACTTAAAATATATTTAAGTATTCAGTAAAATTATTCAATGCTTTTTAACCTTGACGTAATTTTGTCAAAACACTTCCAAGAAACATGATAAAACCTTAACAGCCGGAGACAAAACAAGCTGAAAAAACTGTCTAAGCGTAACTCTGAGAGTAACAATACGAGTAAATAGTAATATTAGTTAAAATATTCAACGTAAATAGAATAGAAATCGTTTACAAATTTTGTATAGATATCTGTTCTCATGTGGCCCAGTTGGATAAAAGTTTAATAATGGAAGACCCCGATAGCTAAACTTTGCTTGGGTAACGACGTTTACTCGCAAACTCGGTCGGCAGAATAAAATCAGCCGACTTTAACTTGACGACTAACTGTCCGTCGTCGCTCCCGTCCTCTGCGCCTGCATTGTTAACATTTTCCACTTGATTCAGTTCGTCTTACCTTATATTTGTATCCAATGTTACATCTGCGCGCCAACTTTTTTTAGGTTCCGCGCCTAGTTTCGGTGCATACCTGATAAGTTTACTAACGCTGTTTAAACAGTTTATTTTAGTAGAAAGCTGTGTGTAGATATCAAAATGGATAGTCAATGTGTATCTATTTATAAAAACATGTAAATTTATGCTTTGATATGCGTGGTAGAAGAGATTTGTAAAGGAATATCTACACAATGATTTGTATCGAATGGCAAGAGATAATTGTCTGTATCAACTCGTACATTCCGGTGTACAAAAAGAAATACCAACTTAGTATGCGTTAACAATTTTTTTATTGCATTGGTTTGATGATATTCAGATTACAAGCCGAGTGATTTTCAGTTCGGTGAAGAGTTAAAGCAATTTAATGTGCGATTTTTATTAATTTCAAACACTCCACTTGCTTTGGATTAAATTATGATCCTACATAATTGTGCGCTCATCCACTCAAATCAGTGGACAGAAATATCGTTATTAAAGATTCGTACGTTGATTACTTTAGTAATATTTGGATTTATTCGTAGCTCTATACGTCTAAGGAGAAATATTTTCTATGATGACTTTTATTACATGTTTGAGATATCCAGGTTTATCGAGCTATATAAAGTTACGTTACATTTTTTATCGGTTAAACTTAGTCATAAGACATATTTTGTTCCCTTATTTCTTCTAATTACTTTTTTTTACACATAATGAGTATTTGTGAGATGTGGTCTAGTAGCGTAGAATTGTCTGCCGAAATGGATCACGCGATTTTGGCTCCTATTTCCAAATAACGTGTATTAACAGTTTATAGCTTTCTTTAACGTTAATGAAGTATTTATGAGGAACCCAGGGCACTTGAAATTTTCCATAAGCATTTTCATTGTATGCGAAGTCCACCAACCAGGATAAGGGGTAAACAAAAGGTTGCCTACAGGGACAAAGATCGTAAAATCACAGACCTGACATAAATCACAAGATGCATGAAAATTAAGTTGTTCCCGTACCCCTTAAATATGTGAAAATAAGAGATAAAAGAACACTTTATGAGGCTATTTATAAATTAATCGAAACAGCTCTAAAATCTGACACAACACGAAGGATCATAAATTTTGAATTTATAACAGAGCAACTCGGATAAAATAAAAAGATCGTGTGTTACATTGCAACCCTACATAATTAAATAGAGCTGAATATAGACTTCCAAGTAATAATTAGGCGAGAAGATGGAGCAGGTACGTCGGAATTGTCGATTCTAAACACGCCTCAGGAGCTCGGCCCGTCTGAATCGGCTTGCCGGCCACCAAATAAGATCACTTAAATTCCATGTCCGTAGCCTTACTCCCAGATAGCAGCACAGTTACTTGTGTTATGTATAACAACGCCGCACACGTTGTAATTACACAAAAGAAACGGAACCAAGAAGCCTTTTATGCACCGTCCGCTGTAGCTATTAGATTAGACTGTACTTGGGGCGCACATTTTATTATTAACTTCAGCTATTTAAAATGTGCTGTAGTGTTAAAAGTCCCATTGTGCACAGAAAATAAAGAAATAATAACGTTTTGCGATGCATGAAACGTTTCACTAACTTGATTTGAATTCAATTGTGTAGCTCGAGTATCAATTAAAAGTAAAAAACAAACGGTTATAATTTCAATATAGCTCTGTGTTATTGTTTGTGAATCCGACACCGGGCAGCGTTGGAGGCAAAATCATAATTAAACATTTCATGTAAAGGGCGGGCACAATCGGAATGGATTATGGATATGTTTGGATCGGATGTGGTCCAATAAAGAGTGAGAAAACAATATCTTCGGATATCCTCACATATTTTCCTCATCCTCTGATTTTCGTCAACTTTTTAAAGAAGAAGATATATATATCTGTTTAATCAGCGAAATTGCAATAGTGTAAAACATTGATGAAATTAAGCTTTCAAAAATGTGGGTTAATTTTAAAATCTCTTTTTCTATTTGTGATTGTGATATTTCGCGTCCAATATAAGCGTGTAAAATCTCTAAAAGATTTTGTTCTACATATTTCATAGATAAGCAATTTGGCTATATCTTTCACAATACTTGTAGGTCGGTATCAGGCGCGAACAATCGTATCAGAGTGAAACTTTGCCCATTGGCTTATTCTATCGCAAAAGTTGAACACTAGATCAACCCCGAAAGTAACCTCTCGGTTTTTGTTTTCGTTGTTTTGTGGAATATAAAAATGAAAAGGTACTATTTAAATATAGGGTGACATCATATTAGTTACATAACTAAGCGAGTTGTTTTAAAGAGTTTCTAGTGTAAGAATATGTTGGTTTGTACAAGTTTATAGCACAGCTTAGATTTTTTTAAAGTACCAATCGCTTTTCTACAGGTTCCAGTATTTTTAAAATGCGTGCCAGTGAAAACCCTGGCTTATTCCTATAAGCCAGAAGGTGCTATGACGAGTATGTTCTAATGAATGAATTTCAGATTTAGGCGTCGTAGTTCAATAGGTTTGTTTTGATGACGTTGGCGACGTATACCGTTGGTAATAAAAGAGAGCTTTGTTAATGCGCTTTTGTTGGCTTCGCTCGTATGTATGCATGTAAGAGAATCTTCGAACTGGATTTTTGAGCACGTTTAATACGTTGGATTAATTTAAAATTTTGTTCACTTATGAAGGACCAATGAAGGACAATAAAATGTATTAATTAAAAATGCTGTTTGGCAATGGTAAAAGTTGTTGGACCTTTTTAGAACCCCTATTAATGCCGTGGAAATTCTGACATAGTGATCTGCTATCAGTCTGAAAAATCCTTTCATTCATCAATCCGCAATAGGCTAGCTTAGTGAATAGCTTTAGACCCCATGTACAGATGTGTGGAAGCTTGTTCCTAATGATTGGACCTAGCTCTAAGGGATTATATCGATAAACAGGGTCCCAAAGGGCGTATAGCACAACACGGACTTTTCTCATTAAAATTACTCTATCGTACGTGCTACAAACGATAAATAAAATAAAAAAATAAACTATCAAAAATACTAGCTAACTTATACTAATACTATTTTTTATAAATTAAAATTAACAGAAACCCAAAATGTATTTTCGAGGCTCACATAGCGTCTGACTATCTCAACCTCGATTTATTGTTGTGGTAGAGTGTTATTAAAAATTGTTCTAAAGTAAGCGGTATTTTGCCATACCTACTTAATTTATAAATATTTATTAGTACATTAACATTATTGCTATCCATCCCTAAGAAATAGAATTTCTTATGAATTGAAATAGTTCCATAAATAAATAATATCATTCTCTGAAGCTTATTTAATTGTTGCGACGTATCTATCCATTATTAATAGCTTTGCTCGACTCATAAAATGAAGTCGTATAAAATAAATATTTCTCAAAGAGTGAAATGAAATTAAAATTGAACTCAGGTACACAATTATAAAGATATTGCAGTTGCTCTAGTAAAAATATATAGGAGTGCGTCGTGCAGTGGTGATTCGAGCGCTCTCGACTACCAACTTTGAAAGTTTATTGTCTTCGCTTGAATTAAAAAAGTTTTGCTAACGTTCGCTTTTAATTTAAAACACACGTTATTATTGCAATTGAAGGTAGAATTTAAACAATCTTCTATATCGTAACCGTAAGTATTCCCTTAATTCACAGTATTGATATCATTTTATTATAAGTTGATTTATTACATATATAAACCCACGCCTTTTTATCACAAGGGGTAAGCAGAGGTGCTACTAGGACAAGTTTCGCCTTCAGCCTTTTGTTTCCTTCCCGCAACATGAAGGGACGACGAGAACAAAATCCTAACTCCGGGCTGATAAGGAATAGCAAAGTCCAATATCATTTTGCCCAACCCGGGATTCGAACACAAGACCTTGGCGTTGTAATTATATCGTAGTACAACTGCGTCACCGAGGCAGTCATATTACAACTCTTGCTTTATATAACTTGTTTTGCAAGCCATCACTGAAATCTAGATCGAAATTTCTAGAATACGACCCGCAGAGTATAAATGTCAAATTGTCCCCCTCAAACGTTTGCAGGCTAATGTACATAAATCAGGTCACGAAGGCATTAGAATAGTAAACAGGTTTTGATCAGCAAAGCATGTTTACTTTACCTAGTGGTACATTGCCCCATCTCTGAAACGCGTACTTATATCGCTCTGCCCTAACATATTGCGCTGAATCTGGGTTAGGTTATCGCGATTGGCGTGTTTACTTTGTAATACCAACTATTCGCTTTGTAAAATATGATTACTGGTTATTTAATTTATTGCTTACATTTTGATGTTTTATTTTCTAGTCGAATTAATTTGTGTTGTATTTGCCTTGCAATTATAATATATTTGGATGAATGTGTATTTGACTGATTAAAAAGTCTTTTATGTCTTAACGATGGTATATTTTACAAAAATAATATATATTTAATCGGGTGTAAACGAGCTTACGGTTCACCTGATGGTTAGTAATCACCGCCGCTCATGAACATCTGCAACAGCATAGGACATAGAGATGCGTTGCCGACCTTTAAAGGTGGTAAAGCCGTGCAACTGTTTCAGCAGTTTTATACCACGACCTCAGAGAAAACTGGTGCGAAGTGATACTCACAGCACTGCGTTTCACCGAGTGAGTGAGGCTATCAGAAGCCCAACTCCCTACGCCCTCCATATGATAGCGCGGTATAAAAAATATTTTACTATTTCTTCAGTCAATTTTCATTTGTTTGGGTTATTATTTCAAATTTCCCTATTTTGTGACGCACAATAAGTGTATTATAATAGCAGAAGGCTATAAGTTTGATTTTAATGAAAAATTGCCTACATTGTTCAATTTTCAGTTCAATAATATGAAAAATTAAAAATCGCTAGCAGCAAATCATTAATTCATAAACCTAATTTTTGATTCTTGAAATTTCAGTTTACCCTTCGTATATGTAGGATCAATAAACCTACCATAAAAAATATACTGTAGAGTTCATAAATTAATAGTGCCTGACGGTTTCTTAGATTTACGCAAATGTTACACATTGAAATAAAACGAATTTTAAGGATTTTATCGCAATTTGGTTTATGTTTTACATTTTTTCATTTTTACATTCATACATTTTCGTTTTTTCCCGACGTTAGTCCACCCCGTGACCACGAAAGCTGTAAAGCAATCGAAACGTTAGGAAGTTAAAAAATGTAAAAATTAAACTAAATCGCGATAAAATCCGTATACTTAATTTTATTTTAATAGTGCCTGTTTAAACAATCACACAACAATTATCTTTTTGCTCTGTTTAAAGTAGAAAGCATTGATTTACATTCCTCCACTAAGTAAATTTTGTAAAAACAGGGAAAATTTTAAACGTTTCCTACTAAGTCAAGAATTGTTTTAGCAAGAGCAGAAATAGTTCCTTTAAACTTTCTGAAACGTGCATACGAAATTGGGACGATAAGAAATGTTTTCTATTTAAAGATTTCTTTACTGTACCTAGCAGATATATGCATTTCTACACAGTGTAGGACTGTTACAAAGTTTTAGTACTCATAGTATAATAAATTAATAAAATATTAAAAAATAACATTTTATATTATCCACATTTTTTTTCAAATTATGAATAAATTTTTACTTGGTGATTTAAAACAGTTAAATTGGGCGTTTCTGAAACTTTCTGAGCCCGTAAATAACGCTAGTATGGACCTTGGATTTTTCGATCTTTTCGCATGAAGTTGAGACTTGGACATCAAGAGCTGCAGACCGCAAACGCATTGACGCCTTTGAGGTATGGTGCTCAAGAAAGATCCTCCGTATCCCTTGGACAGCATTTCGGACTAACGTCTTTATATTGCGAGAACTCAAAATCTCCTCGCGGTTGTCATCTGAGTGTCACGCAGAATCCTAGAAAACTTCGGTCAGTCCAGTGTAAGAAAAGACGGTGACAACCTCAAAAACGATCAGCATCGTGGCAGGCAAAGAAGACGGGAAAAGACCTCGTGGACGCAATCCAATACGTTTGTCTGACCAGATCCGCACCTCTCTTGACTGTACACTCAACAGGGCCCTTCACACCGGTGAAGATAGAACCAGATGGAGAAAGGTCGTTCGAAAAAAAGCGATGCATGTAGAAGGTCACGACCAATAATCTTGAGGAGCACGACGCAAGAGGACCCTCATTAAAAAAGACCGTATTCATTGATAATTATATGGGGGTATTTTATTATACTTACATAATTAAACATGATTCAGGACAACTCTTGTTTCTCTTCCTTCTTTCGATTATGTCGGCTACGCATAATACACAGTACCTACCCATAATACTTAAGGATTGCACTTGCGTTGCGAAGAACAATGAATGTTGTCGGGCTGTCCTATACAGTTTTTTGTTCTATTTGAAAACTTCAATACTCGACTCCAACAAAATTGTGACTCCCCTTCGGTATTCTGTGAGACAGGGTTGTCTGCGTTCGATTCGGTCCATTCATTCTTTAAACTAGCTACAGCAACGCTTTGTTAAAGGCTTATGTAAAGTAAATGTACCATGCGCAGTTAAAAACCGACCAAACAATGGGCATGTTGAAAACAATGTAGTGTAAAACGTGTCCAGTTTATATTAGCGATATTAAAGTGTGTTCGCACTAAATGGTATTTTGTCCGCGACACATCACGCGGTGCGCCGCGACATAACGCGACAAAACAAAGCTTTGTTCCGTGGACCGCGACGCACCGCGCCGACCGCTTATTGTACACTGTTTTAGCAGCTTCCATTCAAAATGTAGCTTGCGGTTTTTCGAGCGCCCTCGAGAACAGCAATTAGTTAACGTTGAAAGAGTTTGACAAACTCGAATAAAATCGAACGCCGCGCGCAATTCGTGAACTGCGATACTGTATGACATGAGTGCATTAAAAGGTTAAACCTACTTGCTTGTTACGCAGTTAAACGTATAGTATAAGTCTTCCATGTAATATTTTTATGAACTATGCAAGAAGTTTAAAGCATTTGACTTTGCGGTTTAATATCAACCATGTTTGGGAAAGTTTTCTAACAGTATGAAGGCTTTTAGTAGTACAACAAAATTGCCAATATGGAATAACAATCTTAGAGTTTACCACTCATGCTCGCATTAACTAGGCAAATGAAGCCATAAACATTTCTAAAATTACCGTCAGAATATTTAGTTGACATTAGAGTCACTGACAGTCTAATTTGTATGATAATTATCCTGTAATAGGGAACCCAAAGCCCTAACCCTAAAATTCTCAGATAACTTATATTTTCAATTTAACTGAACCAGGAATAATGCAGTTTACAAATCAATACAAGGAAGCGCAACCACACATAGGACATCAATATTCGTTCTACAAAAAATACTGTCTCCAGGATATCTTTCAAATTAAGTAACAAACCTGAATTATTTTGATAAAAACAATTTGGAACATACTCGCTAATAACACCCGTATGAATTTACTTATAACGAGGCAGCGCATACTGATGAGTTTCATATTTCTTTTGTATAATAATGAGTTGTCTCCTAAATGTATAACACCTGTGCGGAATCGACGCATACTTTAGTATTATTTTCTGGTTGAATAACCTTCGTGGAACCGTCAATTAAGAAACTGTATGTGAAATCAGATAGTGCACAATTTTTTATATCATGGCTGGATTTTTTTACGCCGTAACGTATCTGCTAATACTCACAACCCACAACTTAAATATTACTCTCGTATCAGGACTGTTGAGTGTTTTGTGAAATTAGACAAATGAAATTTATATCACCATGGATTGAAAAATCACCGAGGGATATATTTTTTCCCCTTTATATCTCTATCAAGTTTTAATTCCACGTATTGTGGGAGTTTCATATTTATGTATTGATCGTTGATCCTGGTCATATTTTTGTGTCGGTCACTTGATCGTTAATACGGATATACGGCAATAAAAATCTCCCGGGATTTAGGCAAAAAAATTACCTAGGTAAAGTTCTGTCAAATGATAGTGACTGAGTTTCCTGCTTCTGTCTGTCCTTTTGGAAAACGGGAGTTTTTCCTCAACTAATTCCCTTGAAAAGAACAGAGCGAAAGCTATTTTGTCGAGCTAGCGGATACACTTTTTACTATTGAATCTTTGACTATTCATTGGTTTGGTAACTAAGTTACGGGCTCGCAGCGGCAGTGTCCGCGTGACCAAACGTTTGGCGGCCCTAGTCATTCTTTGAATGGATCACCGGGCGCGGAAAACTCGTTATGTTTTTGGTAATTGTATAGCCAACATTCAGCATTTCGAACTGTTTTTAAAACGCTCGTGCTGTTTGTATTATTTATTATCCATCGCTATTCTCCGATGTAAATGTTTTCTATGAAAACAAACAGTAATAATGATTTGTGCAGCGCCAACGCTTCTGTCGGTGCGATAATCTTTTGCATAAAAATAGCTCATGTATATTTCAAATGATATTTCAAAGACCAGACCATAGCGATTCTTGACAGGCAAATTAGGTTTTGTATATTTAAGTTTATTGTTACATTGTATATAAGAATTGTGTCATAAAAAAAACGACCGTTTATAATATTGTATTATGTAGTCGAGATTTTCCCAATCGCCCATTTATTCAAAATTCGTTTATTTACATTGACAACACAGCAGAACGATTTAATATAAATAAAGCTTAAACCCTAAAATTAATTTTCATTACCTAATAACCTTTTTACGCGAAGAACTGAATCACTTAAGCAGAAGATTGGCGACAAGCAGCGTGCATACTAATGTTTACGGTTAAAAGCACTAGCAGCTGACGTGAAGAAGCGTTTAAATACAATTGAATAACCAAGCTGAAAGCTCCATCCGCCGGCATCTAGCAGTAGTTGTAAAACGGTGCCAATTAAGCGGACGGTCTACCGGGAAACAGCTCAGCGCATCGCACTGCGATATCAGCACTCGCACATAGACAACTAAGGCAAGGGAACATCATAATGAACGGTGCGCTTTGTACATTTAGCTGTAGTGACTAGTGGGTACCTAGCAGCCATTCATGATTTAACCAAATCTAATTGAACAACAAAACGTATGCTGTTTGTTGACAAAACGGTTGCATGGATTTGTTTATTCGTTTTAATATTTTACCAGCAATAAAACTGCTTCATTAGTAGTGTGTGGGCGTTGAACCTTGAGATAAGAAATTCAAGTCGGACTTAACACTTTGTGAGTATCGGGGTTTGAGAAGTTTTTTATTATAAGTTATTTTCGGGTATTTTTGCTCGGCATGACGATAGACTGGCTCTCTATCGCATTTGGGACAGAAAAATCTCGGCGAAACACAGGAGGCGCCAGCCGCTGCTTACTCTTTATAAGTTATCTTCGGCCAAATGACAATGCACTAATGTGAACATTTCATAAAGTTATTAAATCATGCAGACAAAGTCGCGCGTCAGGTAGTACCTATGTATTTGAGTTAAAATGTTTTCATACCTTTGTCGCGGAGTGTAGATTGTTGTACAAGCAAATGTACTCGAGACGTAACAATGTAGGTATAAATATATTTAGCAACACATATATTCTAATATGCGGTTCAAATCGCGCATCTCGCGGCGCAATGTGCATTCTCGCGCCGAGCCACGGGAATACACAAAAATTTGTTTCACTTTATGTTTTGGAAATGTGAACAAACGCTTTAAATGTTTATTTATTTATGTTTCTCAACTAAAACACCACTTCGCGACGACAAACTTCACATTGACGCGTTAAATTATAAGCTATAATGTGGCAGTGTATTTATTTTTGTAATAGAAGAAAGACCGTCACATTATTTTGTACTGGCACGTCATCATCTGTGAGAGTTACCTCCTCTAGGATGACTCAACATTGCCGACCCACATGAAACCGATTTATACAGAATGAACCCAAAACACAACACATTCGAGTAGATTACTATGACGTGTTTTTCCAACCACCGGCTTAGGTTGTTGCTATCCGGATACGAATATCCAACAATTTTCTATATAGATTTCATCCAAGTCAGAAGATAAAATAACTTTCCTAATAAATTGATCCTTTTAGATATAATACAAATATAAGTAGCTCGGTTCTTTGAAAGTCCAAACAATCAACTCCGCCTTTTCCATGGCTGACCAATAATCATTAATTTTCCACGAGCTCTGCTTGCGACTTTACAAGATTCTTTGACATCATTTCCTTGTTACAACGTTCGCTTTTCTGTTCATTACACTAGCTGATTAATAACTAACTTCAAAGTACAAACTTGGTCGATTTAGTGAAGTTTGAATTATCGTAAAGTTATGTACGGAAGAGTTCCGTTTTATGAAATTAAATACGTTTAAAGATTGTGTACCTTCTATTCGTTGGAGATAAGAGAGAATTAAAGTTAAATATTAGACAATTCCTCAATGTTTGAACTGTTAAAGCGAAGTAATTACTTTATTAATAAAGTAAAGATCTATGGAGCTTATAAATGAGTTATAACCACTTGGGTTTACTGCCTTTTTAAATAGCGTGGAGGAGTAGTTATGCGAATAATGTATGAGGGATAAACGTTGGCTTCTAGGCTTTGAGCATCACAGTAAGCCGTTGGTTTCGGTTTTTGCCTTTTGTAACACTCGTAAATTAGCGTCAGAAATATGTTTAAAAATTAATGTAGGTATAGACTATGTGGCTTAAAGTTAGCCGATCGAGTGAATCTCATTATAGCCGCAAACAATTGGCCATCATATTGTTCAATATAAATACTAGGTGTGCCCTCGACTCTGGTTGAATGAACCACATTTACATATTTTTTCCACAAAAAGGAGCAACCATTTTATTCTGATATGAACTTTTCAGTCTTAGTAAGTAACCTCCCAAATTCAATACTTAGTCCTGACCACATATAAAAAATATACATAGGGTTATTTTTCAAAGACTGCACATTTTTTTATTAAACTCAAAATAATAATTCTTATTAACGCACGGTGGAAAGAATTTAAATAAACACGTAATATATCCTTTATTTCTATTTCAAATTATCCTAATCAATGGTCAATTTATACTTAAGATCTATTACAAGCACGGTCGCCGGTCATTTTTATACATTTGTGTGTTTAGCTTATTAGGATTGTGCGAATTGTCTAAGAACTTTGTTTTGTGAGAATACAAATAATTGCATATTAAAAAATATTTATTTACCAATGAACTATATTCATAACCTCCTGTTAAAATTTGTGCACTCTAATCAAAATATCCCTGTAGGTATACTAAGAAGTCCTTTAAAATTAAATAGAACTAACGGTTTTTTGTATCCTAGTGCAAACAAGGACAAACAAAATGACAACGTATTTTAATTGTACGAGTAAATAGCTAAATATACATAGCTGTCACACTCATTCAACAGACAGATTATGCCGTAAAATAAAAGTACAAATTCGTTTGATTTCATTTTAATTCGAGAGTCCATTTGTAATTATGCGAAAAGTTTCACGATTAAAGTTAAAATGTAGCATTTTAGCGGCACACTCGTTAATTTGTTGATAACGTTCACATTTCTTGTTTGTAGCTCGCTGAAAAGGCATGTTCGCATGCAGTTTTAGCTTTAAGCGGAAAGTTTTAGTTTAGTTTGAGAGGCGGAGAAATCTCTCGCGTGTGCTTACTTATTCCACCTACAAGACATATGTGTTTATGCGCAGTGCAGACAGTTCTCCAGACAATATTGCTTTATAATAGCGTTAAGATATAGATACGGTCTCTGAAATGTAGTTTAGTTTACTCTGACTAGACTGTTCCAACTTAATTTTGTAATAATTCATGCTAATAACCTATCTTAGCGGGAACATTCGCCTTTTCACGTGTACATAGTGTACATAACTTCGATACAAATTGAAGTCTTTAATTAGTTTTGTGTTTTGTTACACTGCGGCTATTCGCTTTGAACATTTCAAGATATTCAATTTTTTATTGCCTACTTAAAAAGTTGAAGTTTGTTGACCTATACAGCGAAAGAGAGCTGTATCCAAATCTAAGCAAAAATTTATATTTAAACTGTCTTATTATGTAACAGAATTATCGGAGCGGAAGTTCAGTGTGCCGGCAAGAATATACCTAGTCCAATAAAAGACAATACTTCCAACATAAAGTCAATCAAGTATATATAATTTGTCAAATGCGATAAACAGCATTCGCGTGTACCCTTGATATTTCACGTCACATCACATCAGGTAGGCGAGTGGTTCTTAGTATGTAAACACAAAAGCAGGCATGTTATTCCCGAAGCAAACATTGGTCTCAAGAGGGCACGAATGCATTTGTACTTTAGTCAGAGGCGGCGACAATAATCAATGGCACGTGTTGGAAATCTCACTTGCCCTCGAAGCCACAGCTTGGCCGCAATCGTATTACATAATCACAGTATAACTCCTCCGGGGGCGTTTTGGTTGCAGCCCTAATGGACTTAGGCCGATGTATTGTTTCTCTCGTGATACTCCGGAGCATACCAGTATACGGGGTTATGGTTGTTCATGAATATTTCCTATAATAAAAATATCAATTTTGGCGCTAACGAAGTATGAGACATAACTAACTTAAACGTTATTTTAAAACAGTATTAAGTATTTTTATTGTTATAATTTATGTACCTAATATTTTAAGTAGGGTTGTGTAACTGTATCTTTTATATTGAATGCTCGTTACTCCATTATTTTCATAGTATTATCCTTACTCGAATGCCTCGGTGGCGTAGTTGTACTACGGTACGATAACAAAGCTGAGGTCCTGGGTTCGAGTCCCGGGTCGGGAAAAGTGATATTGGATTTTTCTATTCATTATCAGTCAGGAATTTGTGCCCAATATGGCGATAGGCTCGCTCCCTATCACGAAATGGGACGGAACACACAAGGCGAAATGTGGGTGTCCTAGTGGCACCTCTGCCTACCCCTTCGGGGATAAAGGCGTGAGTTACACATAGTGACACATAAGGCGTAATATGGGTATCCTGGTGGCGCCTCTGCTTACCTCTTCTGGGATAAAGGCGTGAGTTTATGTATGTACGAGTATGTATCCTTAGTATTTTCCCATTACATCGGCGTTGAACTTGCGAAAGAAACGGAGAAAGTAATGAGGGGAGATGGTAAGGATTTGTTGTTTGTTGTTCTCTGCTTGTCTCACTCATTAATTGAAAGACAACGACAAAACTGACACTCCGCGTCGGATTTCTGTGAGACGGTCTAATGAATCCCGTTCGAGTGAACACACTCACACTGTAGTTTGAAATAGTTATTGCGAACTTCTTACACTATAAATTTATCGATCATATACCTCATAAAAAGCACCACTAATCATGTACAAATAAAAAAATTAAACAACGCCATAATCGAAATAAAGGCGAAATGGACAGATATCAATTTAATATCTCATTTTGAATATGAAATACGTTTTTATGAAATAAATTATTCGCTATGATTAACCCGTGTACAATATATTTTGTAATATAATTGTAGACAAACCTGCACAACATCGTATGTATCTTTCAGTTTATTAAGTGAAGCGCCGCGACATTTAGGAAGTTAGAATAGTGTCTGGCGGGCAGATATGAATTTAGCGCTCGAGGAACGATTGCACGATAAATGGAAACTCGAATCGGAGGAAATATTTGTGTCATTTTCAAATAACTTGCTCTGAAATTCAAATGCTCTACAAGAATAATTGTTGGGGCCAAACTCCCTGTCAGTTATCAAGAAGCAGACCGCTAAATGTCGGATGAGATTTATATATTTTGTCATCAACTAATTTGTGTAGACTGGAGAAGCGGTCCAGTTGTGCCTGCCTTTGACTTTGTAATATACTGCATTTGCATTAACAACGTTGTGGTTTGATAAAAGCATATTATTTCCCTCATTAATTTATCGTCCTCTTCGCTCATTTTGGGGATTAAATTATCAGAAATGACAAAAAGCAACTTTGAAGCACTTTTTAACAGTGTGTTTCTTTTTTCGGATAAAAACATCTAATCTCTTTTACGGCTAAGATTTAGAAATTTCAGTAGCCCGAATAAGTGTATGTCAGGTTAAAACCTAATAAAGTCTACACAGTCTATTTGTCATATATCATCGCGCTACCAACCGTTTAGTCATAATACTTAAAGAAACTGCCTAACTCCTTTCGCACCAATAACCCCTTATGATTTATTTTTGCTTAAAATCAATTCCTTGATTACACGATTGTTTAGTAAGGTATCAATAGCCTCATCAAGCATTTGAAATAACAATCCGGTCGGGGTGCAATTAGCAGGAAATTTCTTTAAGCTCAGCAAGTTAGTTGGGCGGCGTCCGAACTGATCAACCCGCGGTGGCACGTCGCGAGTTCCTAACACTCATTAATTTCTTTGAAGTCTCGCCCACACCGACAACTTGGCTCCCTCCCGCCAACAATTATTAAGAAATTACTTCTGCTTCATTATTACGAATACGAGCGTACACACTCGTTAACGCTTCCCGTTTGATGGTATACAATTTTTTTTCTATTTTATTTGTAATCTCAAATAAATATAATCTACGATTGTTAAAATAAATATGCTATATAAATACGATTGTTAAAATAAATATGAATAGATGTCTAGTTTTGTAAATAGCGCCAAAATATAGGCCGTGCTGGCATAAAAAAACTAATATTTAGTGAAATAAATACCATAAATATTTGACATCATTTGCCCTCTTGGAACAGCAAAATAATTAATTAATTTCATTAATTCAACCATCACATTCGCATTGAATTTTTTTTTGTTTTATCATGTATAAAGACGTATTCAACAAGCTATAACACAAACTTCAGTTAATTAATGTACGCACTAATTATGGAAAGAAAACTATATTGTTTGAGGGAGTACAGCTGTTAAATAAATTACCTAACGACATAAAAGAATGTGACTCAATAAAACAGTTTAAAAACAGACTTAAAAAATATGTGTGCAAAGTGTGACTGTACTGCGCACCCAGCGTCCTAGATATAAGTTGTATTGTTGATTTGATTTATATCTCATTGTAAGTGAACTGTACGTTTTTATGAGAATAAATTCTTTAAACCTATATTCATTAATAATGGATACCGGATATTTTAAATATAAAAATGATAATAAAACATGGTCATTGTATATTGCCAAATATTCCGGGAATAAACCTATTTTGCTCTTGTTTTTATTTATAGTCAAAGGAATATTATTTCACCAAATAACATTCCGAGAAATAGCATAACACACTCGTGTAACCTACTTTCGTAGTTCGTACGCAAGCTCTAAGTGGAGCGATCGTTTAACAACCACTATTATCGCAATTACCCACAAAATGACAAGTAAACCGCCAGAGTAACCGTATCGTATAAATCTTTTATAGAAATTTGTAATTCGATGATAGAGTTTGGAGTTCAAACTGCGAGATCCAAGTTGCTCGCTGTTGGTAGGAAAAGTTGTTAGCAGTATTATGCAATAAACTTTTAATCGCATCAACTCCACTTTTCAATCAGAGCGATGTATCCTACATTGCAAAATTTATAAATTTCACTCCAACAAATTGATGTACGCTTAAAATACTGGTCGGAGCCGATGTTTGTACTTGCTGCTTAGGATTATGAGTAAAATCCGCGGAACAAAGGAAAATCCTGCCGCCGCGCACCGCTTCAGTACGAAAAACGGGCATGGCCGACGTCGGCGACAATATCTCAGCGTTTTAAGACAAGATTGAGATTTTTACAATATGTACACTGAAAATTATGTTGAAAAGAAATCTTTATCTTTATGAATAATTTCCCAAGATACTACTTAATTATTAATAATTCAGATATCACATTAAAGAATCAGATTTTTTGAGGGAAACTAATGAACGCTAATGGAATATTTATTAAAGACAATTACTGGAATAAGGTAATTGAACAAGAGGCGCGTGTTGAAGAAGTTGAGAGGCGTGGAGCAGGTAGTGCGGCTCCGCGAGAATCGAATTAATTTCACAAACATAGTGTAACATAGTTGGCACGAGTTCACAATGAGTCGTAGCATATACATGACGGGCCCGAGACGAAGTTAGACATAATTGAGACAACGCAATGCCCCGCGGGCGCACCTCGCAGTAACGAGTCTCACACCTAGCATACAAATACCGAGCAGCTTTACTTCCACTGAGCCGGCACTGTTTATACAACAAGCTTCGCGTACTCCCGTACTTCGCGCACTCCTCGCAACTAATAGTTAGCTCACGGCCCAACTACCCACTACTAAATACAAATTACTACATTCTTACTATACTATTCCGACATCATATTATATTACGACGAAATTGTTATTTATGTTTATTTCTCACACACTTACGATTAAAATTAAGTATCATGGAATACAATGACTTATAATCGTAGTTTTGAAGCGTTTTCGAACACTGGTATCCATAGTAAGATTAAACTTGTTTTGTGGATACCAGAATTCTCACATAAGACAGTACAACTACAATTATAAGTAGTACAAATACAACGCATTCACCTAAAATAAATTTAATAGAGAATTAATTATTTAAAATAGGCTAACTAATGGAGTAATAATCACTCTGAATGCATAGGCTCGTTGTCAGGCTTAAAAAATCCATGGGAGAAGGGAGACAAAGTGCAAAATAAAAATTGCCGGCTCTTTGGTCCAAAACCGCAACCGTCACAAACCAAACACAACGTAACAGAAAAGCCGATATTTGACGTAGATTTTCTGTTAGCTATTACATCTGATCAAGATGACACATCTAAAATAAAACTCATTTTTACGGATTTTATCGCGATTTGGTTTAATTTTTTCATTTTTTAAGTTCCCGACGTTTCGATTGATTTACAGTTTTCGTGCTCACGGGGACACGTCTATATTTTAATCTAAACTATATATACAGCAATCGCAATTCATAACGATATCAAGATGATTAAGATAAGATCTCGTCACAAGGTTCATCCATTAATGACGTAGTACATACATAAGTCCTATTACGAGTGAGGTTTCCACGTATTTGCGATGTATTCCACGTGGTAACTACACATTTAGTGTTGCCGAGACAATGACATGACTGGCAATTAATGCAACCGGCGCTTTAATGTTCAGGCGTTATTGCTTAATGCATATCGATTGTAGATAAATTATTCCACGCACATTTCAGCGACCGTAAAGTATCCACAAAGTGTATCTTCAATAGAAATCTATGCAGGACTTCTATACTGTACTGTATTAGCCCATAAGCTGCTAAAAACTGGAAATATCTACGACCGATCTCTACAGTTCGATCGAGTGGGCTTAGGCCACAGTCCATCACGCTGGTCTATTGCGAGATGGCGGTCTTCACATACTTACTATAGAAATTCTTGTAAAATTTCTATAGTATGGAAGTATTCTCACGATTTTCCTTCGCCGTTAAAATGCGCGGTAATTGACTATTAATTTTAATGGTCTGTGACGAGTTAATATATGGATTAAAGTGACTTTATTATCGCACTCAACAAGGCGAATTAGCGCTAATAATCCGTTGCATCAAGCACCGATCCACACTTTCAACGAGCTGTCTTCTCGCACGTTCTAAGTTATTGATAAATTACTCTGAGACGAGCGTCACAGCTTAAACCGATTTCCAGAAGACTTACTGCCGCCAATTAATATGAAAATCACTTGATAAAACTACACACTTTGTAACATAAAATGCATAGCTTTGTAATAAATCATATTTTGTTAATCTATCCGTGATTTTGTTAAAGACTTTCTAAATAGTTATGAAATTTATTTATGTCTAGCAGGAAGAATTACTGATTCGAATAATGCTTTATATTAGTATTCATGTTATTATTATTAATTGTAAACCTGAATGTATGTAACTTGAACTATTAATTTAATTTAAACAAATATCAGTTGTGGCAAAATCCAATTCGAATATAATTGTTAGTAGGTAGAATTGTTTTATTGTGAATTTGGGAGTAATTTTATGGTAGAGTGGTGCGAGAGGGCCTATGATAAATTACGTACGGTTCACAAGCAACACTGAAGTGCCAGACAAGGGTGTACGGGTAACGCATTAAATGCATATCTTAACAGTACATTACTCATGTTTATTCGAGCGAAATTACTATTTATACTTTTAACGTCCACCTTGAGATTTACATCTGAAATCTATAATAAAAATTCAAGAGGTCTCAAATTGAGTACACTCAGCGAAAACTATTAACACTACGAGTCGCCTAGAATCTCGGCCCGGGCAAGTATTTGTAGATCATTTTAGTTGACAACGTTGTTGAAATAGTAATTTCTCGTTTATATTGTTTGAGATGAAGCTCCTAAAATACAGTTTTGTGAATTTAAATTGAATATAACATTTAATATGACTCGTGAAACCAATTAGGAACAAAAATGACTATTGTATATTGTTTTACTAACCAGTCTGCTTTTAAAACTAGTTTTAATGTTGAATTTAATACTTGAAGCAAATGACTTTGTTTTCTAATTTGTTTTATCATCATCTTCAGCCACAGGAAATTAATTTCCAAAATTGCCGGCAAAGACTACCTCGCAGATATAATTTCCAATATATTTAGAGGAAACACGGGCAAGATAGAAGATTTAACTGAAGATTATGATGCAAAAAAAAACATAAACAACGAGGTAAATTCTTTTAAATATACCGGGTATATCAAGACTGCGACCGAAAACGAAGCCAGGTGGTAGTTTTAGTGGTTACAAACACGATGCGATAAAAATTTCGCCAAAACAGTGACAGATTGTTTTTTAATTTTTGTAAAAAGTCATCGTGTTTGGGTGGTAAATACCTAGTTTTTGCGAAAATACTAATTTAAACCTTTACGTACCATTGCGTGTTTAAAAATTCAGAGGTGTACATCTTTATTTTAGGAAAACTATTTATATATCACCCAAATACGACGATGAGTAAAAAATTACAACAAGAACGTTGTCGACTTTTTTTTGCGAAATTTTCTTGATATACCCTGTATATCCGGCAAACGAGCAAACAGCTCACCTAATGGTAAGTGATCACTGCGGCCCATGAACATCCGCAACGCTTGGATCTAAGATGTGTTGCCGGCCTATGAAATCAAGAGCGGGAAGGAAAAAGGAAAGGAAAAACAAGAACCATGTGGACTTGTCGCTAGCTGGCCCTAGCGAGACTGAGCCTCCGTTCTTAAATATAAAAGAGGCTTGTGTCTCCGGATGCTTAGAACCACGGATTGCTGACCTTGTTTCCGGCCCAAGATGTAATAGGAGACAAGCCCATCGTCATACTGGTAAGAAATTTTAGTCCGAGGCAACTCATTTGAGATCTCTCAAGCCGAGAAACTTCAGAAAGTGTAATGTTCGACCTGACTACTGGGCGTTTAACTTGATGTCGAAGCCTAAAGCAATGAGGCAAACAAATAGGTACGCCATTGGATATCAATATTACACTAAGGTAATACTAGGTTACCTAGGTTTATTTTTGTGTTAGATCTTTACTTTACAGAACTATTGTGACTAATTACGATGGGTTGTTATTCTAACTAGATCTAAAATTAACAAAAAATACTTAAGTACTAAATTAGCTTCCGTAAAAAAAATTAAAAGAAGCGTGCACGCCATAAAAGCGGTTTAAAGATGTTACAATGCAGTTACAATGAGTAATCCCGCCGCCCGTGATAGGTATCAAGGTGGTTTGCGGCAGACGTGCGCCAATCTCCTCGCTTGTATGCATCCCACTCGCCCCATATGAGATTATAACTTGAGCTACTATCCCCAGGCAGTGATTCAACCTATTGCTTTATGTTTCATTTGCATTCTATTTGCCTTATAAATGCGCTTATGCTTCGAATGCGCGTTTGTTAATATTATTTTAAGTTGCATCGCGCGGTCTGTTATTAAATTCCTTATTTATTTGCATAGTAAATGAAAGTACGTTGAGATAACTGTTAAATTATTGTTTATGTTTCAAGATATTTGTATAGGAGTGTGGAACCAATTAAGTGGGAGTAAATTCTAAAAGGGCCGGGTTTAAAGAAAAACGTTTTCAAATTTATTCTGTGTTCTTCACAGTTGTTTGTTTTTTGATTAACATTACGTGACTCTCTAGGATATAACAGTAATTTATTTTTATTTATAAACAAGCAACGAAATGCTCTTTACCTTTTGGTTGTTAAACATATTCCTATATATATTGTCAAGGATATATTATACTTTCCTTATACAAAACGTACGCTACGAAACGTTAACGATGTGAAGACGAAGCAGGGGAATCTCTCTACAATAACAAATGTTTTGTACGAATAACAATGTAACGTACAATTCTTTAAAATAATATCTTAACAAAGACCAGTACCCTAGTTAATTACCCTTTGCCTTTCCATAATGTCAACAGTAATATCTTTAAAAGCTTCAACTATTCTTGTACCATCTCTGCCTTCTTAGTCGGAATTCTGCCAACTATATTAACTAATATAAATCTGATGAACAACTATAACACTGCACTATTATTTGCTGTCAAAATGTCTAATGTTAGTTATTCCTGGCTAATTTACATTGCCCATCATTGTTTGCGAGCGGTTAGGTCAGACCCGTCTGGTTCCCACAATACCGCGATGTAAATCCTTCTATTTTAAAACGACATGAGTACAGCAGACAGACAGTCAGGTAGTTAAACAGTGCTAATTAGCTCAGACACCTCTGAATAGTATGCATTAATCCCGGGGTAAAATAAAGGTGCTCCCGTACTCGCTACATAGTTTTCAAAGAAACGTGAAATCTTCTGTTCAGTGGAAAATTTACTAATACTACCTTACGAAGTGTTTAATTGGCTAGCTTTACGGCGTACAAGATTACTTACTTGGAAATCCCGGTTTATAGATTAAACTAGAATATGTATAATGCAGATGTTTGCGTATAATTTTTTATTAGAGAACTCATTTTATCACAAATCTTCATTGAAATGTGCTTGGATATTTTTATTCAATTTCGTTTGTCCAAGTTTAAGAAAAATACTTTGTTATTTCACTAGAATTAAATCTCGCAGATAAACTGGATTTCTAATATATTTTTCTGTCCGAGAAATATCTACGAAAGTCTCGGTGTTGGTTTGTATTTGTGATATTAAGTCTATGGTACGTAAGAGGCGGTAAATCTGTCGCTGAATAAGCCACACATACATTAAGTTTCTTCTCTATTGTATTTCTTTTAAAAGTCAACAATAGCTGGTCTAAATAAACTAAACAAAGACAATATTAAACATATAACTTTACTACTCGTATTTATCACATAATATGATTACTGAGATTTAACAAGATTTATTCAGGATTTCTCAAGATACTTTATAGAGGTCACATTGTCTATAATATTGACGTTACTGTATCTATGACAATTAAGAGACTTAAAAAAATACCAAAATTCGGAGAAAAATTACATAAAGGTACGTTCCACTTGCTATATTTATAAGCTACTGAAAGTTACTAGAAAAACTATCTAAACCACTAGAAAGACCGTTTTATAAATGAAAAAATAGCAAATATACTTTTGCGGCAACAAGAAAGATAAATATCCGCGCCGCAGGTTCCTGTTAAGGACTTAAGTTCCTGTTAATTACGCTAGCAAGAAGGAATCGTGTTACAAGCTCAACGATGTAAGCGGTACAGCACTGCGAATTGTATTTTAAACAAATGCGATATGTGAAGTTACGAATTAATCCGGCCAGAGTCTAGGGAGTACATCAAATCAAATTTCATGGTAACACTCTAGATAAACTTCGCGCTCCGTTAAATTAATACATCGTAACAGCGACGACCTTGTCTGAGGATTTCACCCAAACATTCAAATTAATATCAGAGCCATCCGCTGTTGGATTTAATCCACTAGAACAATAACATTGTTAACATTTCAACGTCGTCGGTTAGCTGTACGTCTACAATATTTAGTACTGCTTAATTAATTAAATTAAGCCGCCCGTTGAGGAGTGGGTGCCATTATTATGATTAATAATGTACACACATGGGGTAGGCCTCTCGCTCGGCACGTGAGCTGTGTGCCTCAATAGACGTGCTCAGTCGCCAGCAATCAGTACTGTTGCTCGCAGCCCGCCGCTGCCAAAGCCTACGTGTTCTAGCTATTTACACGTAATGCAGTCCCTAGACATACAACGCTCTCACTTACGTAACTACGATGGAAACATAAGAAACAATGCATTTTGTTAAAACATTTCAAATTTTCCCTGAACTTTGAAACAAAAATGTAATATCTTTGAATACAAACACAATATTAACACTGAACTATGACGAAATACGTTGCTGCAACGCGTGCAAAATTGATGTCACTCTTTGACACTACAGAAAAAGTATGAAATCAAAATTTAAATAAAGTCAAAGGCAAGCGAGTCAAAAAGTTTTAGTGCGGCCTATAAATTGTAAAACTACGCCAGTACGGGGTTGATATCGCTGCAGAATATGACATTTTAAAAAGCATTTTATAATAATAAAGCAAAATATTATTAATGTAAACACTTTGTTTGACAACTCCTGTTATGTCAGCAAATATCAACTTCTCTCAATCTAGTTGAGTTGGCTTACGTTTTACAAGAGCTTCAAATTCATAATTACGCTTGTTTTAACCAATCCCCAAATAGTTTCGTAGGTTAAGAACATCACACAATTTGGTCAAACATTTGCCAATCGACACTTCATTTGCGCAACTGGTTATCTCTTTGCTAATTGTAGTTTGACCACCGCGATTTTGATTCGATAATTTCCAGCTTCAATGGAATTATTATGGATTAAATGGCATACACGCTGAATTGAATCGAGGTTGCATTCTTTCACATATTTCGTAAGTAAGGTAAACAAATGAAGTAAGATGGATTCAGTGACATGGTTTTGTTCCAACGTAAGCCTGCGTTTTATTTGAGGTGCTTTTACAATTATTTGCGTTTAGACAGAAGGGGAACAAGTCCTAGATTTTATCTATGCTTTCATTTGCTAGATGTTGTCAGTGTACACGGATGCTTCGCGCCGATCCACGACTTCACTGCAATGTACTCTACGTTTTGCGCCAACTTGGATTAACTGTGCACAGTTTAGAATTTTTAATATACTTAGCATAAGCTACGTCTTGTTTCGGTTGCAAATTAATTACTTGCGGATTGTTTGAGCATAATCTAATTAACAAATTATCATAATATACTGGGGGATAGACGTGGAACGAAGAATACGATAATATGAAAAATATTTTGTCAAATCATATGTACCTATTATTAAATAATTCGTGTTTATTAAAGGAACGAAAAATCATAAAATACTATATCCGAAAAGACAGTAAAATTCAACACCAATATACCTACAGAATGGAAAATAAATAAAAGCACTTCAGATTTGTACAAGAAATTTATAATACAAGTACAGTAATGAAGTAAATAAAACGATAGGAATACGTATGCAGTGCATTAGTTGACTCGGCCGGCAAGTGTGGCGCGGGAGGCACAGATGGAGAGCAAACACGGGCTTAACTGCACTAGACGAGTAGATTCCCTTTTAATTAAACGAGTTCTAGACGCCAACGACGCGCTAACCGAGGGCAAGTAGTGAACTTATAGCGAAATTGACGTAAAACCCCTCCTCAATGCGCTGGGATGACAGCCGTTTGAACTTTACAAGCAAAATACGGTTTTGCATCGCGGAACGGCGCATTTTTTGCAGATAATGTTGTCTGACTTTGGCAAAATATTTCTCCTTTATTTCACCTGCCTTTATTATATATTTGCACCATCAAACATGACAATGCAGTCAGACACGCCATTTTATCTGATCCAATAAAAAGGTATTGAGCAAACAAAGGGCATATTCAATCGGAATACGGCCGCGCTTCGTAATTGGAAAATATAAAATACAAAAAGTCAATTTGTACTAACGCCGTGTGTGGATAATATAAATTGATTTGAATCAATTTCGGTGTTGAGAATAATCACCCAGTTTCACGGGTACCTCGATCATAAAACACTTCGTAAAATGTTGCTATAAATTATACGATAAAATGATCGTGTTCGTTTTATTGTGCTACTGTCCGGATGTAATTCCTGGCTCGTAAAGTTGTGCTCTCCACTGAGACTGCTGATCTCTGGGAGCTTGCGTAATTTGCACGTGTTGTACTGATTTCCAATAATTCCCCATACGTTATAATGTTTATTGGTGCAGCTCTTGCCAATATTGTTCTTGTGATTTCTTTGGAGCACGAAATATTGGCATTAAGTGTAGAGAGGGATATAACATGTTTTACATGATGTGTGAACCAATAATATCCACAAAATAAATTGAGTTAATAATCAAATTCGAATGCACAACAATCAAACACTAAAAATAAAAAATCTCAACAGTAGGTACATAAAAGTTTCATAAAAATAGATAAAACCTGTTTTAAATCTGGCTTGGGCAAAAATACTGCAGTGCTCCTGGTGTTAAGAACAGTGCTGTCTAGATAGTTTCAAGTGGCGATGAACGAGTATCTCCACCAATTTTTACGTTAACATAAACATTCGCAAAACAGTAACAATATAATTTGTAACGCAACTATACATTAGCATCTATGACAAATATAGTAATTTTGACGTGACTCCAATCCAGACACTTAAATAAAACGAAAGCCGATTCATCTGTTATTCCTGATAAGCATACGAAACCGAATGCCATTTCGTGTCATGAACTAAAAGGGGCTATTTGCAAAATGTATTACACAAGGCATTGAACTGAACAAGCCAATTTCAACTAGAGTAATCTAGAAGCAGTGTGCTATACTCCGTACACTTGAATATTCGTGTAGGTACCACACGGTACGGCCAAGTCGCGTAACAGCTAAGCCTGCGAGCCAAGCAGCTAAGTTAAGCTGAACGGCAAACTTAATGTAACTTCCCCGGCCACCACTAGGCCCAATAATAACGCCGTTATTTCGCCTCACTTAGATATCGGGTTAATCATAGCAAATTGATGCTATTAACAAACTAAGACAGGCAAGGAACGCTTTTGATCCTGTATTTTTTAAAATCTACATACTAAATATTTTTTTTAAATAAATATATCTCTTACTTTACACTCATCGTGTTCAAATTTAAATTGTACATTTATGAAGGCAAAGTTGCTACGCATGAGCAGAAAGCAAACCTTGAAATCGAGTAAACATGTCAGCAATGAAACATATACATACAATAAAGAAAAATCTCTAACTATGGAGGAAATTGTATCTTCTAGTAGTTTAGTGGGGGTTTCTAAAGATACGATGGACTTCGCCGTGACCAGCATATTATAGAAAAGAAGCGAGCAGATACCACAAAACAAAAGGTCACCTGGTTTTCGCCGTCCAATACATCTGTTGCGGAACAATGGTAATGCACAATGGTTGCAGGGTGAGAATGGGGTGAGGATGGGAATGGTAGTAGGCGGTGGAGCGGGCAGGCGAGCCACAGCTGCAATTACCTAATGATGCGCGGCGGTTACCCAATTACGGCGACTGCTGCATTTACGTTTTTAGTTCCGCTGAATCGGTGTGATTACTCGATAATTCACAGAGCACGTTTGCACAATACCTACTTATACATGTTATAAAAATGATTTTAAACTGATTATGTTAAGTTTTTGATTGGATGTTTATTTGGGCCGGATAGCGTTCACCGTACTCGATGTTAAAAATCCCATACAATTGGATCGCATTTCGAGCTAATTTTGTGTATATTTGGTTTGAAGCATACCAAGATGTATTAATATGTCGGGTATCTAGATTGCACTATACTAAGCATAGGATGTATTATATTAACTTTATGGTAGCAGCATACAAGAAGATGCAGATAACTGAGCGCGATAAATTATTCAAGTTACCTAACTGATTGGTTACGATAGGTGCGAATTAAGAAGTTCTCTTTGCGAGTGAAGGCGGCGGTGTGGATGCAGACCTCACAAACAAAGTGACGGAGATGTTAATTTAATGTGCGACAGTGTCACTGGAAGCGGCCCCGCACCTCCAACTTTCAAAGGACTAGGGCAGCCACGGATTCTCTATTATGTAAATTTCCGCGTAATTTTCTCGGTGGGAGTGCGCCGGCCGGACTTTGTAACGGGAGCGGCCTCTCATTAATACTTACCTGGGCTCTTCAATTTTTGAAGGACACCGTAAAATTTTCTCATGTACCGGCATACTTTTAAGTGAAGTTTAAATTTTAATTACGAATTGTATGCCTTGTTAAATGTTGATAGCTCGACGTAAATAAATAGTAGTTGCTCCGTAGTCGTTTGGACGATGTAGTTTGAGTATCTCCTTTTATTTGTTTTGTTATACCAACAAAGCCGATTCTCTTTTGAAGGTATTTTGTCTGCGCGGTCAATTTGGTATCAAACATCACGTTTGCTCAATCGTTTCGGGAAACAAGACGGTATTAGATCATCACACTCGTTTGAAAATTATCTTTTAATATCGGATTCGAGACAGTTGGTTTATATTCAATGTTATTTCATCTAACTTTATCTTATAGTTACACGGGTTCGGAATGACGTGGTATCTATGCACTTTGCAATAGGCTTATAGTTCGGTTGCTTTATTTTAAACATTTCGGGAAACTTTTTGTATTCCATAATAATTATAACAGTGTTATGAAATAGATTTTCACTGACAAATTCGGAGAAATTCAAACTAGAATACACAATATTTTAATATGAAACAGGTTACGCAAGCGAGGAACAAAAACGGCACGCGCTGACGCTGACTTAACTCATCCCTGTCAAAACATAAGCAAGCCAAGTTTCTTTTTGTGATGTGTCCTACATCGTATAATACGAAAACCTAACGTGTTCTAATCCGTAGATGAGCCGTAGCTCGCAGAAACATCTGCCACTGCGGTAGCGACGCGGAACGAAACAAAAACGAAATGAGAAAGGTTCGGAAAGTCGCATTGTGGCGACTCACTATGGATCATACGAACATGTATTCACTGTCTGCCTACTTACTTCATGACATCGCGGGAGTACTAATCTCTCACAGCCGCAAGATCCTCGCAATACACATTTGCTAAGTACCCACTAGTACAATGGGTCAACGCTTTAAAGTGACACGAAATGAACAGTTCTTTAAAAGTACTCAGAGAAGATAAGTAGGTTTATCTTCGTCCTGGTTTATGTACGAAATAGGGCATTAAACAGAGCCTTTAAATTTACTAACTCGTGTTTTATGTAAGCGAATAAACGCTTTACGAGGTGCACTAGACGTGGGTTGCTTAAATTCAATTTGAACGAATGTTCATTAATTACATTTTTACACGAAAAATATGCTATTCAAGTTGTGTAGTAAGAGAACCACAAACATTTATAAAGTTACGGGTAGATATAATATTCATAACAATAATCTAATTAGGATTACATTACAAAGTTCCAAGGCCAGCGTACTTTTGCTATTAGTATAATTAGATAGGTACGAAACAAAGTTAATACTTTTTGCTTCTTGCCAGTCCAATTACCAATTACGACTACCAATAAATTAATTTAATGTTTTATGTGTTTTTAATCCATAAAAATGTATGATTAATAAACGGTTGTTTCAGTTTTACCTGAAAATATGTTTATATTTAAAACACATTTGGGATGTCATCACGTGGTTAGTGTTGCCTGGTATCTGCGAAGCTGATGCAGTTCGGCGCACACAATACAATTACCAACAGTAATTAAATTGCTAAGTTAGAGTTCGTAGCTGCATGTTAAAAGTTAAAAAATTAAGTTATAATGCAATAACGTCGCATACCGTAATGCGCGAGAGCTATTCAACATTCATATTTAATGAACGCGATCTGCCTGATGAGCATAATCAGTCATAAACTTATGATTTATGCCTTGAATTTGAACTTCATTTAAAAAGATACATGAGCGCGTGTTGTGTCTAATTAGGTAATTATTTGTTCGCTCTCTTTATGTTGTAATTAATCAAGCATGGCTTGTATGACATGGTGTATTGTCTGCACCGCATTGTCTATTGTTCTCTCGTCGAGAACATAGCAAATATTCTCTGCACATCGCTTCTTACATTATTTTTTGCAGATTGTTCTTTATTTCACAACGTTTTGTTTGAGGATTTTCTTGTCTAATAAATTAGCTACAGTCGGGATCGGTGTAAAGGTTAAAGTTTTTATTTTGCACATGTGTCATACATCAGTTTAGTTAGGGCATCAGCAAATGGGATACACAAAGCCCGAGTACCTTTCGTTTGTTTTATGTGTGTGTAAAGGCAACGTAAAATGGGGATATTGAATTCTAAGCGCGTCTCCGACGAGCGAACGTACGTGCCCCGCGACCGACTGTTCCAAGCCTCAACAAAAAGTCGAAATAGATGTGTCCCCCGCAAAGAGGATAAGAGAAGGGACCATTGTGCTCGATGCACTGCGGAGTTCGTGCAAATCTCGAAACATCTCCAGCGCACATAACGAGAAAACTTGTGTGCGTTCGCACAATTGGACTTTCGGATTCTATTATTATTTGTTGCTCAATAACTATCCGACCGATTTTATTGCTTGTAAACATCTGTCTCAGTGTTTGCAGATATTCGCAGACATCGTCTAGCGTTTTACGGTTATAAGATATCGCAGTTGTGTTTAATACGGGCTCTAAGTGAAATCACGTTGAAATGTATAAAAGAGAAAATAAATTACTGAGCCCAATAAAATAGAGCACATTTACAGCCGTAGTCGGAGGCTGAAGAATTTGAACTAATCTGATAAAGTTTTAAGTGATAAAGAGCGGGGTAAACAGGAATACATATGAAGAGGAAGGCAAATAGTCGACCACGCAAAAGCTGGAGGGCTATCGAGTAGTTAGAGCTGTTTGCACGGTCGTTGCTCTCCGCCCACCTTCACAGTGATTTCACATTCTCTTCGTGCTTCGATGTGAATAGCTGCATGAGATGTGGGATAAACCGATCCCGATCACTAAATTAATTCGACAAAGCATATTATTGTAGCGATTATAGTCTACGCGTTTCACATTACAGTGATGAAATTAATAGGTACCTACTGCTATTATTAATTGTATGTTAGTGTTACAGTTCTGTAATAAATACTATAATTATTATCTTATTACTATATTCCAATTAATCTCTAATTATATAGAATATTATATAGTGCACTACGGATGTTTTTTTTTTATATTCGAACGGTGTAGTTTCAATGTATTCGGTATAATGGCTTTGATTTCACATTGAATTGGGAATTTCTAAAGGGCGAAACTAGGAGCTGTACCGGAGGCCATCAATTCCACTTATCTATACAATTATTCAACTACCATCATAATGTGGGTTTTCCTACCGAACCTTTGTCTGTAATCGAAACACTAAGCCCAAGTGATTTAAGATTATGGTGTGGGATAATGGCGTTCATTTTCGTTTCTACGTGGCACAGGTGCGATACCCAATTTTTCTTAAAATCGCGAAATTTATGCTCGCCGTAATTCCTTTCCTTAACTAAATTAGTCTTATGTACCCCAACGCATCTATCTAATTTATTAACAGAAAAATCATATATTCGATATTTATTCACTTCTAACTTTACATTAAGCTATTAAATACTATAAAACATGCAAATGTAATTTATATTCGCAAACGTAATGTAATGTTATCTAACTCAAAAATTATGTGTATACATATGTTTGTTGTTTACGATTCGACACACTCCTCAAACTCCCTTTGACCCACCAAGACACAACTTTCCGTATGACTTTAGGTACAGAGGCCAACAAAAGTAAAATTGTAGTAAACAAGAGTTATAAATGAAATACACAGTTTATTTTGAAATATTTATTTCCCAGCATAAAAGAGTTTTAGTTCAAGTACATTGAAGGTTTATGTGATGAGATTATGTCGTAAGTTTTGAGACGTTGTTTATACGCTTTTATGAGTGAGTGTACGTACCTACGGGACAAATGACAAACATAAGGCTTGCTTGCGTCCTTTGTACCGTTATTAAGCGCTGGGTCTTATCACCCCAACGAGATCACCAGAAGCAAAACTTTGGCCCTCACTCAGAGCAACTTATGTCATAAAGGTTTTAAGTCAAGTAATTAAAATCAAGTTTATCATTTTCAGTTTATAACAGTATAGTGATATTAAACAGATGGCGAAAATGTTACCTAATTTATTAGTGTACTTCAATTTGGTTGTAAGTATACAAATGTTAAACATTTTTTATGAAATGTTATGTTTCAAGGATTTGCCTTCGGTACTGTTGTGGATGTACTAAAATGTTCTATTTTTCTGAAATTACCGCTTGTAACAAGCAAGGACTGTTTTCTGAGAAGCTATTATCTGTTCCACGTGCTCTTTTATGTTTAATTTTCATTTTAAAAGTATATATCACACAACATCACTTAGGCGTTGTGACTGAATTTTATTATATTACCTATCTATAAAATATACGTATTTACAAAATTTAAATAATATAGAAAGGCAATGTAAATGTAATATGACTTGCTTATAACAATAAATATCAAATCGTCATAATCAAACTGTAGATCCATAAAACAATAGTACCGAATGAGAGATAAAAGCCCTGGTTCATTTGAGAAACATTGACATGCACCTATTGATATATTCATGCGTAATAGGTCTGCATGCACGTGACTATTATACGCTATTATACTTGGAAACGTGCAATGACTTTACACTCGTCTGAATAGCCATACATCATCGATTACAAGTGAGTGATCACAGAGTCAGTCCTGCGGGCAGAGATTATCGTCGTTGGTCGACGTCGGACGTAGGCCGTGCGAATCGCTGCTCCGACCGAATCATTGCCGTTTCATTGCACGCTCAATACGCGCCTATTCAAGACCCTATGTTAATCTGTTGTCTGCTGTACTTCAATGAAAACGCAGATAACTATCGATTCAATGTAATCGATTAGGGTGGTAGAAGTTATTGTTTTATATTCATTTACATCTACATTTAAATTTGTATGTAGTTTATTTTATGGATAGTCGGTATTTGTAATCGTCATAAATGTGATGAATACACATAGTCATGGTTTTCCTTTCTAGGTAGAATCATACATTTTGTGTAAGTTTCGCAACGTAAAAATCATGCTCTCTTTGAAATTGCAATTCTCACAGGAGTTAGTGTCTTGCAAGTGGCTTCTTATAAAATTATGAGGATTCAAATGTCATAGCGCTGCCCTTACGAATATGTAAGGAAAGATCCAAGAAGAAGGAAGTAATTAGTAGTTAGAAGGTACTTTAAGGAAATCCATGCGTTATACAATTAAATTATTTTCACATAGTATATTACATTGTTTTTGAATTTTACAAAAACTGTATTTTTAATATAGGTAAATAAAAATTGCTTATGGCGCTCTTCGTTCAAATATCTGTTTTTGTAATAAAAGCGTTCAACTTTCTGGTCCATTAATAGCTTTTATATTTCGAAAGGTCATGAAAAATACACAATGACTTTCCTATAATATTTAAAATAAAGTATTGGACTGATACGTACAATACTTTAGTAACAAAAAGTGCAATAAAATAATTATTTCAGGTTAGCAATTGTTTTCTGTGTTTCCTAGGTGTTTCTGACGATTTAAATACTCAAGTAGCATACTCATATTTTGCCAATTTTTATACCATAGTCAAACTTCTGCTGACAATGTATTGAACACCTTTGTAAGCATTGAAATAAAACTACTTATTACGGATTTTATCGCGATTAAGTTTAATTTTTACATATTTTAACTTCCCGACGTTTCGATTACTTTTTTAATTTAATAATTGAAAATTAAGGGTAGTTAAATTGTGACAGTCACTGAGCGGATGACTAATACCTCAGTCCGCCCCGTGACCACGAAAGCTGTAAAGTAATCGAAACGTCGGAAGTTAAAAAATGTAAAAATTAAACCAAATCGCGATAAAATCCGTAATAAATAGTTTTATTTCAATGTGTAACATTTGCGTAAACCTAAGAAACCATTATGCAAGCCTTTGTAAGCATCGATAGAAAAAATGCGAGGACTGAAATTTTTTATATAGTCAGCACGTTTAGGGTAGGAAACATAGCTAGATCTGCATCGTATAACATTTAAATGTTACCAGATGATGGCTTTAACTACGAAGTCTATTTGCGTAATGGTAGAAAGAAAAAAGGCCTTATTGAGGACCATAGTTAGATATGTAGATTTTTTTCCACCAATTACATTCATTTATGTCTATCTCCTATCGACACAAATGAACACTATCCCAGTAGGTAACTCATCAACCATTGCAGATCAACAGCGAGACACAAAAAAAATACACTGAGACCTAAAGCCTACGGAATCTCTTAGGTATACTAGATCTTAAACCTGCAACAAAATTAATTGGATAGAAAACAAACAGTAGGAGTTCAAAGCAAATAAATGTTCACGTTCATCCATTATTGTCTTTGTGTACGCTATGAAATATAACAAAAATGTAACCATTTAAATAGTAAATACGTTAAATCAGTAGTACAATAGTGACCGTTCGGCCAGAATGTAATATTTTACACACAATTATACGGCAAAATGTAAATTTGTTTGTCACACCAAATACCAGGTGCTCTGAATTCATGTCATGGTTCGTCGCTCTGCTACCGAATTAACCTTTTTAAACTGTTTGTGATACTCTTGTACCAAAACAAATTGTGTTGGGACGTTGTTATACCTCTAACTCGGGACGTATTAATTTAAATATTCGGAGGGCGTAATTTTTTCGCTTTCTTTAGTATTAATGAGTCGCGCAGCTGATTATTTACTTAAGGGGATTTTATTTGAATGGAAGATTTCTATTTTATAGAGGATTAGAATTAATTAAGGATAATAAATGTAAATTATTTTTATCTATCGTGAGATTTGAATTATGTTTTTTGTGTTCTTTCATTACGTGGTTGAATTTGAAATGTAGAACTGATTGTTAATTAATGTTTAGATGTTACAAAACCATTTTGTTTTTCATTATCGTTGTAACTAACTTTAAATCGTAATTTATAGTAAACATTTTGGGCATTTCTCGTTTCGTTTTGAATCCTTTTCTAGTTAAATATTTGCTTCACTATTTACGGTAACAAGTACCAAAATACAATTACAAATAAACAGTTGCAACGTAGATGTTAAGATAATTGAGGGCGGTAAAGCAGCGGCGCAGGGGTCCGCTATCGCGGTACATGGGCTGGCCCTTATCGTCCATTGACGCGTGGCTGAATGGGCGGTGAAATATGAACTGATCATGGCCCTGAATTCAGTCACATTTCGAGCCTGATGATAATTCAGCGGATCGAACCGCCCGTGATAGTGTATTGGGAATACGTGAGCCATAAAACAGTGAGTTGTTTTTTTGTACTTTAGTTTTCAGTTTTTATAGGTACAAACAAATGTTTGTATGCGTAAGTTATGCCCATACATAATCACACGCCTCTATCCCCGAAGGGGTAGGCAGAGGCGCCACCAGGACACCCACATTTCGCCTTGTATGCTCCGTCCCACGATGTGATAGGGGGCGAGCCCATCGCCATATCGGGCACAAATTCCTAACTCCGGGCTGATAATGAATTGAAAAATCCAATATCACTTTGCCCGACCCGGGACTCGAACCCGAGACCTCAGCTTTGCAACCGTACCGCAACACAACTACGCCACCGAGGCAGTTAGTTATGCCCGTTATAATAATATAGTTTTTTAAACCGAAAGTTTACACAGTGTGTCGATTGATTTTGAAAATCGAACCAAGGACCTCGCACGCGCTGCCAATAGTGATTAGGCTAATGGCAAACAGTGTAAAATAAACACAATCTGAGCAAAGGTAATTACTACACGTCGATTTTCATTGCAGTTCCGTTTTAGTGTTTGATTAGATTTTCGATGAATGCTATCGCTAATCGCCATAATCATAATAAATACAATCTACATTCAAAATACTACATTCCGCTATACATCGTCTATTTGCATCACAAGATACAAATTCATTAATATTCATAATATTATACATTCTAAATCGTAAACAGTCGAGTGAAGCTGTTATTGCATTAGGATTTCATATTCATAATAGAACTCGGCGCGGCATCATTGAGGCAATTTACAATGTCTCCGAAATTGACTTGCCGCAAACTCGAGTTCCGTAAATTGAGGTGGTCATGAATAATACGGTATAATACTTTATGTATTATGTAGGGTCATAATATAAAGAATTTTATATGACGCCCCTGCCGAGGCAGACGCTGTGACGTGTGTAAGCTTGAAAAAATGGTAAGGTTATATTTTCATATTTTATCAGGATTTGTATAGCCACTCGACTTCTAGTCCATTGGCAACTCAAATACAATAGTAATTGGCTACATGCATTTATAAAATACAATATGAAATAAAATGAGCTTCACTATAACACGTTTAAAAATTTATAAACAATTTTGCTTTATTATGAAAATCTAATTTAAGTAATTTTTGGGTAAATTATAAATGTACACTTACTTAAATTAAAAGAAATAACAACATGTATGTTTTGTTAATATGGAGAGAATATGAAATGAAAATTTTTAGAGGTGGCAGAGCCACGCTGTTATCAGTCATGTCTCCGCATGAATGGGCAGGCTCTGACACTGTCTTACTGGAAATTGACGTGAAGCGACATCTTAGCTGTCGCGTTTCGTTCGGTGAGTGAGATTGCCGGGTGCTCAATATCCGCTCCTCTTCTATCCTTTTTTCCGCTCTCCTTCCATTTGAAGGGCCTGCGACGCATCCAAGATGCAGCTATGTGGGTGTTCACGGGCGGCAGTGATCATTTGCCATCAGATGACCTGTATGCTTATTTGCGGAACTATGCAACAAAAAAAAAACATTCAATTTTTTTCAAGTTCATTGTGTATTTCATTAAATATTTTCACTATCCGTCGTGACAGATTGCGGGATGAAGACAAAGCCAAGGTATTAAAAGGACGGCAAGTGTTTAAATGATCTGCAAATATTTGCTCCTTCTTTGTCGGTTATCGTTTTCGATATCTATGGAACGGCTAGTCTTGTTACAGGATTAGAATGGTTCAACATGAAAATCTATAGTTATGGGTTCATAGCATAATAGTAGCGATTTCGATTCCTTTTAGTTTTATTTCCTTAGAGTTTTATGTGCGTGCCCTAACAGTAATATTATCGAAAGTGTGAACAACATGTCATTGATATTAATAGAATATGGTCATTAATCCATTGTAACGACATGTTTTATATTGAAATGAAATTAAATGTTTGGAATAAATTGTAATTATAATTTCAATTAATTTGCGAATAAAAAGCAAAAGAAGACCCAAGCTAAGGCACATTTAATATCTCTTATTGAATAAAGTTATTTCCCCATTTTTTATCTCTTTAATAACTATGTTTAATCTTAAAACATTCTCATATTTGGAAATATTGTCGACTAAATTTAGTAAACTTGCATGCTAAATGTAGAATGTATAAAGCTTGTACCCGCTATTATTAAAATCATAAACATGTGCGGAGTAACTTAGCTTGACTTTTTTAATAGGTTCGTTGAGTATGTTTCTATTTAGTCAAAGTAATTTAAATTCTAATGAGAATATTGCTTTGTCTGAGAAAGCTAAACTTGAAATTGGATAATCAAGTCAGAGCATTGTGTATTAATAAGTGTTTGTATTGATATATGTATTTTACGTACTATATATCTATATACGATTTGAGTTGTACTCGATATAACTATTGTATGGGTAATGGTGTTATAAAAGTATTGATGATAACGGCGAAAACTGTATCAAGTCTGTATACGCGATATTTTTACTTAATGTTTGAAATGAAGTCTCAACGTAATGAAAGATATGAGAGGAAATAACTGAAGACATTGAAGTTTGGATGAAATAGAGGATTCTTTGTAGGAACACGGGCATTGCACTGGTCGGGATCACTCATGGGAAAACGAACGAACACTAACAAAATCTGGATGTTGCGGCGGGTTTAAGGCCGCCCGCAGATAGGAGTAGGTAGTAAATAATAACGCAGGGTAATTACGTGGTTCGGGCTTTAATAATTCGCATCACCGTCTTACACTCGGGTCTGTTGCTGGTGGTATGCAATTTGAGTCACTGGCCTTCTGTGAACACTGATCCGGGTCTTCAGCACGTGGCGGGTTCTCGGCGACAGCTCGACGGCATAGTTGGCTGCCACGTGGCCGGATACAGTGCGCAGGTCAGCGGCGCGTGCAGGCTCGGTTGCAGAACCACCATGTTTTATATGTGTTTGGGAATTCAAGCGTATTATATGACGAAACGGCTAAAAGAACCATTTATTTAATATATAACTCAGAGAAAATATTCGTCGTTCGAAGCCACATATAAAGGAACGGTTATTGCAGAAATTCGGCAAGCTATTAATTTAAATCTGTTTTCATGGAGTACTGCCACCACCGCTAAGCCGGTCCGTTTAATTTCAGGAATATAATAAAAGAACCAGAGAACCATGGTGACCGACATAGCTCTGAAAGTTAGTAGGTTGAAGTGGCAATGGGCTGGCCACATATGTCGCAGAACAGATAACCGCTGGAGTAAACGTTTTCTGGAGTGGAGACCGCGTCTTGGAAAACGTAGCGTGGGACGTTCTCTGGCCAGATGGCGGGACGACTTGCACAAGAGTGCCGGCAGCGACTGGATGCGTAAAGCAGCAGACCGGGCTCTGTGGCGTACCTTGGGAGAGGCCTAAGTCCAGCAGTGGACTGCAACGTGCTGATGATGATGATGATGATGATGAATAAAAGAATAATCTTACTAATCTTTTTAAAGTTAATTATAGAAAGAAAAAACCCTGCAACAAAATGTTCGGCCAAACTAAATGAATGAATTCAAATTTATGGAGGTTTAATTACAAACACGAATCTGTTTTAGTTGTAGTGATTCGGACAAATTAAAATCACGTTATTAAAATGTAAATTAATACGTTTTGTTCATTGGTAATTAACAGTATTGTAGTTCAAATAATGCAACAAAACAAATGCTAGATTTCGTTAATGATCCATCGCTAATGTGACAGATGGTGTTAAGTTCAGTTTAATTAAATTAGAGGTCTAATAAGTCTATACTCGAGGTGCAGACCGCGAGGTTCTAGGCCCGAATCCTAGGTATTTCATTTGACACTACACTTTGTGTGAGATTTTTGGTTCAAGAAATCTTAATTTTAGAATGACTCAGCAGGAATGGGCAGGCTCGTTCAGGGTGGTTCCACTGTCTCACAGGTAGGTAATGGACCTAAAGTTTCGTTGGCGCTTGTCGTTCGGTGAGCGATGTAGCCGGATGTCCTATACCCCTTTCGAATTCCCATCCTTTTTTTCCTTCCCGCTCCCAGTGTGATGGGCCGGCAACATATATATGATTGTGGATGCAGCTTTGTGGATGTTCATGGGCGGCAGTGATCACTTATCATCACGAGAGCTGTTTACTCGTTTGCCGCACCTATGCAATAAAAAAAAAGCTAAAATGTATGCCCGGCATGGCGACACCCTCGCCTCTTATTGCCTCTTGCAACTAGTAAAACTTTTATCCGTGTTTTCCAATGCTTATTTTATGTCTCCATTATGTATGTTTACGACTATCTTATAACTTGATGTGAACTATTTTCAAATTGAAGTCCAAAAGGAGAAGGGGCAAACATGTATGGACTCCAGCCTATTGACCAATAAGGACGAGCGATATGTCATTGGAAAGGTCTTTTCAGATGTTACAACTTCTTCTATGACAACTAAATCCAAATCGCTGTATTTAAGCTAATATAGCTACTTAAAGACAGACCGAAAATCACACAAAAGCGCCTCGGCATAGTGAGCAATAACAACAAGCGATACGTCGTTGGAAAGGTCTTTTAAAATGCTACAACTTTTTCTACGGCGACAAGTCTCAAATCAGTGTGTGAAAAAATATATCGCTGCGTAAAGGTAGCGCAAGGATGAAAACATGTATATGGACTCATAGCCTATTGTCCAATAACGACGAACGATATGTTATTCGAAAGCTCTCTTCGTTTTCTACAACTTCTTCTTTGGCAAGAAATCCCGATTAGCTGTATTTAAAAAAATATTTCGACATAAAGATATCGCGAGGGCCATATGTATGGACTCCAGCCTACTGGCCAATAACGACGAGCGATACGTCGTTGGAAAGGTCTTTTAAAATGCTACAACTTCTTCCATGGTGACAAGTCTCAAATCAGTGTGTAAAAAAAAATATCGATGCGTTAAGGTAGCGCAAGGATGAAAACATGTATATGGACTCATAGCCTATTGTCCAATAACGACGAGCGATATGTCATTCGAAAGCTCTCTTCGTTTTCTACAACTTCTTCTTTGGCAAGAAATCCTGATTAGCTGTATTTAAAAAAATATTTCGACTTAAAGATATCGCGAGGGCCATATGTTGTATGTCTTATAGCCTATTGTCCAATAACGACGAGCGATCCAATAAATCTTTCACTGTGTTTTACGTTCAATATCTTGCAAGATTCAGCAAATTGCGCTTTATCACAATCCAAAATTATGTATTTCCTGCATCTGTAATAACGTCCACCGTTTTAAAATGTAATTGTTAATTATTTACGCAAGACAAGGATTTTCAACATACTACTAATGTACGTGAAATGACTCCTGTTTCAGTTTTGTGATGAAATACCATAAATTCAATCCAGGTATTGGTCAGGAGTTGTCTAAGGAGTGTTGCGCGACATTATATACTCGTAGTTTATTTTTAAATAATTAGTAATACTGTTTTTTACCGGTATTTGTACATTTGCCACTGGCGTTGATTATTGGCAATGCGTTTAATAATCCAATCCGGAGGGCTCTTAGAAAAAACAAACACAATTTAAAATAGAGAAACAAATAATATAAGGATATTATGTAGGTATAGACTGCCTCGGTGACGCAGCTGTATGACGGTATGGTTGCAAAGCGGAGGTTTCGGGTTCAAATCCTGGGTCGGCAAAGTGATAATGGATTTTTCTATTCATTATCAGTACGGAGTCAGGAATTTGTACCCGATATGGCGTAAGCCTCGCGCCCTATCACATCGACACGGAACACAAGGCGAAACGTCGGTGTCCAGGTAGCATCTCTGCCTATCCCTCCTGGGAAAAAGGCGTGAGTTTATGTATGTTTTAGATTAGACTTATTTCTACGACAAGCTTCGTTTAGTGCCGAGATAGTCGTATAAGCTAATAATGTAAATAATATTTTTATTCCTAGTTTGTATAAGTACCATGTTTAGGTATTTTTTGATAAATAAATAAACTATTATTGTAATATATAAAGATATGAGGTCGTTATTTATCGTCGTTATTGGACAATAGGCTATGAGTCCACATACATGTTTTCATCCTTGCGCTACCTTTACGCATCGATATTTTTTTTCACACACTGATTTGAGACTTGTCACCATGGAAGAAGTTGTAGCATTTTAAAAGACCTTTCCAACGACGTATCGCTCGTCGTTATTGGCCAGTAGGCTGGAGTCCATACATATGGCCCTCACGATATCTTTATGTCGAAATATTTTTTTAAATACAGCTAATCGGGATTTCTTGCCAAAGAAGAAGTTGTAGAAAACGAAGAGAGCTTTTGAATGACATATCGCACGTCGTTATTGGACAATAGGCTATGAGTCCATATACATGTTTTCATCCTTGCGCTACCTTTACGCAGCGATATATTTTTTCACACACTGATTTGAGACTTGTCGCCGTAGAAAAAGTTGTAGCATTTTAAAAGACCTTTCCAACGACGTATCGCTTGTTGTTATTGCTCACTATGCCGAGGCGCTTTCGTGTGATTTTCGGTCTGTCTTTAAGTAGCTATATTAGCTTAAATACAGCGATTTGGGTTTAGTTGTCATAGAAGAAGTTGTAACATCTCAAAAGACCTTTCCAATGACATATCGCTCGTCCTTATTGGCCAGTGGGCCGGTATGCGCCTTCTCCTTTATTTACTGACAGAGCGATCACAAGTTTTACACTGATAAACCAAAGCTTGGAAATGTAAACTATTTACTCAGAAATTATTAGTTCTCCGCATGTTCGGTACCAAAATTGGTATTTGCATTATTCTGGGAATGACTCTCATGCCTGCACTGTAATGACGCAAGCTATGTGTGTCTAGAAAAGCACTAATCCGAATGCATACGGCCTAAGTAATGATGTCTCTACTCTCTGCATCTGTTAACGTTGATCCTGTCTGTATTTATTGTGTCATTGTTAGGACATTCTTTTTTCACCGTTTTACCGCCACGACAAAACCTAATGCGCCACCGAAATCCGATATAAAAATAAATGATAAATATTTTTTTTGTTATTTTATTCATGTACGCAGTTATCGACTAGCATCTTGACATGCTTTCTTTTATATAATTAATTAATGGTTAGTTCTAGTTTATGTAGGTCGTAGTCACAAAGGATACTTTAATTTATGAGTCGTGATAACTGTACGAATTAACCAAATCAATTCATAAGAATTTTCCCATATTTATTAAAGAATTCAACACTAATTTATTTCATATAATATTTATTGTCATTACAAGAAAGAGGTCAATAACGTACCTTTTATTGAGGGGCAAGAATATGCTAGAGGAGCAACCACATGTTGAATAGTATCAGGGGAGCCGACTTCTATTTAAGAGTGTCTTAATTAAAGTCCCAGACGTCATTAAACGAAAGTAAGCAGTTATCTTTATACTTACACAAAATACAGTCTGAGAAATGGAGATACATAATATGTCAGACTAGACCTTGGTATTGTATTATATTATATTCAGTGTGGTTATTGTATTCACATTTAGAGACATTGAAGTTTTGTGCTTTACACAATGTTACATAAATTAATTAATTTAATAAATAATTGCCACGGTCTTAAGAATTAACATCTAAAGACCCATTCCATCAGTTTTGCGACCTTATGTTCGGAGCCAAGAAATTTACAGTTTTTCAAAAGAAAGATTATAGCTATATCTACATTAAAACCAAGATACGAAACGAAAAACACGAATAGATAATTATTCTTCTCGTGCATTGAAGCCATAACCTTACGGTTCAGAGCTGTTTACTGAACCAGTGGACTAATGTAGCGAAATAACACTTTTGCAATACGCTAACATTTATAATCTGCGCCGTGAATTGCATTTGGAACTTTCACATTCGCGAAACGCAAATTTATTCTCCAACAGGCAAGTAACACAATACTATGAGCAAATTTATTTTTTCCACAAGTCTATTTAGTTCGGTGCGGAGTGTTGGTATTTGAAAAGGGCTTGAGTCCGTTTGATATGCTGATGTAAACGCGTCGTGTTTGCGTAAACTAATACTTACAAAATAAGACGTGGGCTGGGCACAGTCGGAAAGTCAACGCAATCTTGCCAAAGGGTCCCCTGTGACTCTCACCAAAGAAATTACCTCAGATTTGCATAAAGGAGACTCGAGGGACCGTCTTTGAAACTCACCCCCTGAGTCTGTGGCCATCGTAACATGCTTTATATTAAGTTACGCTTTGCTTTGTTCTAAGCGCAGTGGTGGAACACTAAATAGCTGGGCTTCGTGTTGCGATAACAGGTCAGGAATACAAGAGCGCTGTTCACAATTTGTCAAATGGTCCATTGTACATCGAGCCATTTATATGATAAACATGTTCTTTTATTTTACACCACGTGAAATATATTCAAAAATCTGTTTGCGGAATATTTATCATCTGAATATTTTTAAAGCTCTTTGTCATACATAATCATTATTACAGCGTGGGCGGCCGGCAGGATTGAAATAAGCTATTTCTCATCATTTTGATTGGTAAAGAGAATATAATATGGGTTCGAAGTCAATACATATCCTTTTATTTTGCCTATGTGCATAAATGTCTACGGAGCAATATGTTTTTGTATTTAACTAATCGAAAAGTTTGATTTGATTTTCTGGTAAATTGAAAACTTATACATATAAATTAAGACACAATAATTAATCATAATTATAACTCAAACATAGTACATATAACAAGGCTTAACAACGATTTTCTGTCCAATCCGGAAGCAATCGAATGTTTTTTTAAAACCGAATGTGTCACTTTCCCGTTGTAAATTTGAACCCACATCTTTCGACGTTCAAGCATGGTGACATGAGAAAGTGTTCCACCAACTGTGTTAGGCACTGAAATGCCATTAAAATCATAGTTTACGTATCCACCGATCCTTTTCCTCCACAATTTATTCACGACTTTATGGAGCGGATTTTATGATGTCCTTGCAGAAACTGCAATCGAAATAAAATGCATCCCGCCTCCATTCTTAGGGTGCAACTGCTGTGTAAAGTTTAATAAGAAATAGTACATGTAAAAATAACAGACAAGTTTATAAATTATCGGGTACTTTCATAATTCCAACTGCTATACCTACATACATATGTAGCATAATATACTTTCAAATAATAATGTAAAAATCAAATGTATGATTATGGCATAAAACATATTGAGTTAATTATATTCAATGTATTGATTGGCATAGAAAATCAAATAGGTTTATTTAAAATATAGTCTTATACAGAAAATTAATTACAAAGAGTTAATAGTGAAAATTTCATACAACATTTCTAAACATTTTCGTGCAACCCAAAGCTTTCTGAGAACGATATCAGCTCGTACGTAGCTACTATTTTCAGAAGAGTTTTAATTAAACAATAACACGAACATGTGTTTTACGATCATTCAAAATCTATTATCACTGCGATAAACAAAGTCCCTTGCGTATAAACACACTCATAAAACGTATTCTAATGCTGCAAAGGTCCCAGCGGCTATATAATCTTTTCGGTAATATTGTTTCCTTACTAAAATCCAGGCGAACCTGTTTCGTTATCAGGCTGCAATGCTCTTTGTTCGCATTTATTATAAATATAACAATTGTATGTGAAGTAACAATTGAGTGCGTCGGTAGTAATTTAAGATTATCTCTGGGGTTAATGGCGGCAGTTAGAGTGACTATCTGGCACACGTTGGACAGCACATTTGTCCGGGCGACAGCTACAATTACCGGGAAATACCGGCCCCATTCGTTCAAATACCTAAGCGATTTACCTTCATTCGAACCTTCACACATCCTATTATTATTGTTTGCGCTACGTTGTGACAGACTTAAAGATATATCATCGCCACTTCTGTTGATCATCACTGTTCCAAACAAAGCCTTGTAATTTCCAAAGTACGTACCACACACAATGTTGCTAATTTCCCGGGAGATACCTAAGGCCTCCAGTTAAATTAGCTTGAGTAAACATTCCTTAATGAGCCATATTTTTCAACTGTAGACGCTTCTTGAATGTTTTCGTCTTCATATTTTCATTTCATAAAGTAAATTTGGGAAGTTAAATTGTTCTGAATATTAGACGTATTATTGAGTCAATTTTGTAAAGTTATTTTTTTAAAGTACAAGTCGTTATTACGCATTGAAATTGTTTTCATTTTTTTTCTGAAATGATATAATGTAAAAACATGATGATAGTTACAATACTTTATACAATGAAATTATGCAACACAATGCTTCATATTGTGAAATGTGGATGAATTACACATAATTATTATCGGGATTACATTAAATGCTTCGGCGAATATAAAACGAGTCCCGCATATTTTATCACAATACACAGTTTCTATTACAATATTAATTTTAAATAAAATAATTTTTGGCCTCAGCATTTTAAAATGTTTTTGACGCGCAATAAATATGGTCATTAATTATTCAATTAACTTATCTGCGATAAAAAATACTTCTATTTAACTCACCGAAAACAAAATCCATGTTTACTTTTAAGCATAATGCGTATATTGAAGATATATTAGAAACGGGCGGTAATAGAGACAGGTTAAACGGAGCAAATGATCTGAAATACAGCCGCGGCGTCGGCGCCAGCGACATGGATGCAGGAAGTAATTTCTCCAAAGATGAGGGTCGCGATAACAAGAACCTGACACATGTCCAACGTCGCTTCGACGTCGTTTGATTGACATCTGTCCTGTAACAACTGGGCCTCACTTAGCTTTTATCGAAAGCAATTTTTCGATGCGCTCGAATTCGATTTAGAACCTTTATAGAAAACCATTTCTTTTATTGATACTAGAAAATGTATTAGATGATCTATGTATATAAAAAGTATTTTCAATCAGTTAGTTCTTGTTATTTTTAGACGATTGTACATATTGACATTTCTTCAATATATTTTTTCATAGCTATGTGAAATTTGATAATAATGTTACCTAGGCTAAGTTATCCAAAAATTTTGTACGGTCCAAAAATGCGTCACTTTTTCACATTGATTGAGTTGTGACTTGTAACACATGAATGCCAGTCATGTGTTATCAAAGCCTGAGCTTAGTCAAACATGGCCTAAGCAAAATGCAACGCGAATATATAAAACATTTTCTTTTTATGATACAAATTATAATATTTCCAGTTGCACAGATCTAATAAATTTAATCCTTCGCCTACGCATTCGTGCCATTTTACACTGACACAAATGGGTCGGAAAATTGCATCTCATTCCAATACCGTTTCCGGCGTGTGCGTGTTTCATATTCAATTCAGCGACGTAGGGCACCTGTCACGTCTGGAACCTAATCAGGTCGCGAACTCAATACGGGGCAGAATGGCGGCCATGATTCACCCCTGTTTTATCTTGTGTGTAAATATTGACAACTGTACGGCGAGTGCTCAGAATTGACAGGTGAAAAGTTCAATTTTCGCAATGGAGGATCATGATTTGTGAGATGTGTGATTGGATTTTTATGTGCGTGATGATCGATTTCTGGAATCCTTTGTGCTAGTATTGGTTTATGAATATCTATCGAGTGATTTAAATACTTAGGTGCTAGGGTTTTATGAGCAGAATGAGAAAGTTTTTCGAATAACTCTGGGTGTACCTTGGGAGAGGCCTATGTCCAGTAGTGGACTGCAACAGGCTGATGATGATGATGATGATGATGATGATGATCCAATATTAAATAAGATTAGTTATAGAAAATATATTTATCCGTTATAGTACGAATGCAAAGCGATGGTAACCTGACTAGCCTAATGTGAAATGGCTGCTTTTAATGACACAAATAAAACACCGTGACTGTAGGCTTTCATGGCGCTATTTATTTCAGCGGAATTACAGAAATACTTAATCTAGTTACAGATGAAAGTTCTTACGACGCGACGAAAGAAAAAGTTAATAAACTCCCAAACACACTTCAGCGAGTACACAAACATTTCTTATACTACTTTTGTTCTTCTGTAAGCAAATGTGATATCCCACGTATTTACCATATAAATGTGTTATAACACCAAAAAACACGCAGGAATATTACAAATAATAAGAATAAAAACTATGCTTCGGGCGCTAAATCACATTTATATGTGGTTCTGGAGGAAAATAAGACGCTTCCAAGAATTTCTATGCGGCGAATTTATCGCACCTTTGGCCCTAAACTTTTCACTATCTCAACTTTTTTATTCAGTCACTATTGCTGAAATATCTATCTGCGAAGGCGCACTCTATTCTGCTTGACAATAAGGTTATTCCCTGAGCGAAACCCGCGTTACGGCGATGTAGTTAAGAACTTAAAGGATATAAACTTGTGTATACACAGTGAATGAATAAACAGGTACTTAAACGACTGTTATGTTCAATGTCGTTTATACTTTCCTCGAGTGTTTATTGAGTGGCGGTCTAGACGAAAATCTATGCAAAATGTACACGATCTTTGTGGCTCACTGGACGGTTAGCAATTACAGAGAGGAAAGGTAAAAAAAAACAGATGGGAGGAAGAAAAGGGTTTTCAGGGAATCGCACTCACCGAAAAAAAAATCACCGGTGAAGCCAGTCTTACCCTAACTTAGTCCAAAGTAACTAAACTGTTAGCTAAATAATAATAAAATCTTTTTTACTCTATTACAATGGGGCCGCGCGTCTCGTACAATTTATGCCAGCAGCAAATTCCTCAGGCATTTTGTAATTATAAAGTAAAAGCACAAAATACTGGAAGCTTATCAGGAAGGCCTCATCTGCATTTCATCGGCGGTGGCTCGCCAGATAAATGAATGGGGTATGGCGGTTTGATTACTATTCATAAAGCACCGCGTACATTAAATTGTTTCGTCGCCTAATAGAGACGGGGTCAGCCGGCTGCCAATGCCACGGTGGTGCCCGGAACTTATTTTCCGGTTCCACAGGTTCATATTTACATAACAGATTCCGACATCGCGCTAAAAATGAAACGTTGATTTTTAAATAAAATATCAGGAAAATACACATTCGGCTTTTTTTGTTCGTGATATCCGCGGCACACTTTTGCCGACCGATGACAGGTTATCTTTTACAAACCTTTATATTTGCACTGCACTAGTCTTACCTCCAGCTGTAGAGTTATAGAGAAAAAAAATCTTTTCTCGATATAAAGTAAGACTTCACTAGTAGCTGAATCACATACTCATTTGTAATGTTTCAATAATCATTGTTCAGCCTGCTTGTTTCTAACCTACCTACCTGTTATACATCGTATCTTAAATGCCTTAAACATAGCACCTGCGTCCCTGGAACGAAGCACTATTTCGTTCACAGTTTTATAATACATTTATAAAACCGACTCGATTGGGATGATACCGTTTTCTCACAGAAAATCGAGGTGAAATAACCATATTGCTCTTGCATTTCATCTAGGGAGTGAGATTACCGCGAGTTTTTTACCTTTCCTGTCATTATTCCAGCTTATAACAAAGGCTTCCTTACTTTAATTATTGTGGCTATTTATAGTTCCTGTTGATTAATTACAATCGAGTCACTAGCATGTTCATCGGAACCATCATCATTTTCAACAACGGGGGGTTACTCTATGATCCGAATCGAAGTTCGCATGTTCGAACGTCGTAGTTAAACTGTACGAATGTGCATAATGTACTCCACAACATTTTCGAATCCTCTACCGTACGTCTTAACCATAGACTTAGTTCGGAGTGAAAGGTAAGTGTCATAAAGTAATGCTATAAAGTATTGATTTATAGAAGTGGAAAACTTATAACTTACTTCGGACGTCGAACGTTCGAACATTGGAACTTCGTTTTGGATTATAGAGTAAGCCCCCAGGAAGTCCACTGATCAACAAAGGCCTCAATAAAATAATGTACATTACCGTACAGCGACGGCCTATAACTACATTTCAAAATATCTCTTCGTCTTCTCCTGAATCACGATTTCTTTTGAATTGGAATTAGTTTATATTATTATACATACATACATAAACTCACGCCTTTATCCCCGAAGGGGTAGGCAGAGGCGCCACCAGGACACCCACATTTCGCCTTGTATGTTCCGTCCCATGATGAGATAGGGGGCGAGCCTATCGCCATATCGGGCACAAATTCCTGACTCCGGGCTGATAATGAATAGAAAAATCCAATATCACTTTGCCCGACCGGGGACTCGAACCCGAGACCTCAGCTTTGTAACCGTACCGTAATACAATAAGAGTGGTATATAATTTTACTTGATGATGACATTAAATGAAACTAAACGCCATCAATTGTCAAGTGTAACCCTACTGACCAAAACAATATTCGGCGAGACCACACCCATGACCTATGTAACATGTGAGCGTTAGTAAGCGACTTCGACGCTTGTCAACACAAAGTGGTAATTTGATGGAGGATAGCAGCTCATTTGCAGCTCTGAGGAGCCGTGTCAAAGAGCCGAGCACCTGATGCAGCTCGTTATGCAAATTGCCATGTGATTTCTCCAACTTACTTAAGTGTCACTTGCCGTACGCAAATTTTCGTGGGCGATTCTGCCTAGAAGCTTTAGGTATTTATAGCAAAATATCGCGTTACGTGCAACTGGAATTGTCTTTTTAGGTGTTCGGAATTCAAAATGAAATTCAAAATATTTTGTATTCTAGGATTCAGGGATCTTTTGAATTGTTGAATAATACTTCCACCGCTTTTGAACGTACTTTAGCTGTGAAGAAGAAACGGCGCTAGGAATTCCCTGAGCGACACCAACTGAATTCTTTTCATTGCCTTTTTTAAATTATTTACAGTAAAAACAATGCTCTCAATTACTTTTGCTAAAATGTCAAACATTTCACTGATTGCACCAACATAGCAAACATTGATAAATTTATTTCCATGCATTTTAATTTCCCATACAGTCTGAAACATTTTAATAAGCTTTTCCATATTACATTCGCGGTGTTTTTAAAGGCTTATGCTGTGTGGTTCTTCATTACTTAGTCGTAATTATTTTTTATTTTAATTGGACTATGAATCTGTTTCATCGTCAACGACATATCGTGAAAATTCAATTTGCAACGCGTTCTGGAATATAGTGCAAAGCAATGACATCTATATCGCTATATGTTATTTTGCCGGACGTGTACGAAAATTGATGACTTTCCTTTCCTTTCATAATAGTAAAAGAAGCGAGTGAGCGGCGCATCGGGCGATAACGAGGTTTCCGCACAAATAGCAACACGTGTGTTCCGTCTAATGGAGCGGGTAGCAGCCTGTCCCATCCAGGCCTCCACACAACACCGCTCGACCGAACACCCTTATTGTCATTGCAATAAAGACCACATTTAACATCCTTTACTATTGTTGTGAACCGCAATTAGCACGGAAACTGAAGCTTACAGTGTGTTCATATTGATAGTTTATAACGTGGGACCGTAAATCACTGAATGGGATTTTTAATAGATAAATTTATTTAACAAACCCACTAAATAATAAAACGCTATTTACATGAGGAGAGTTTCTCGCGGCGAGAATTGTATGCGATTATCGCATGATATAACTACCATAGATTATCGTGTTCTGACGAATGTTTACACGATGCAACTTTTTTATATCCTTACGATAATCGTATCTTCGAGACGAGAAACTCTCCCCGTGTAAATGGGGCTTTAATCTGGTGACAGTATCAAGGGCCAATATTTATGTATCTTAATGATATTTGTCTTGGTAGGGTGATCGAACCCACGCCTTCTCGTTTCAAAGTTGGCTTTTCGCCCACGACTATAGAAGCTAGGAAATAAATATCTGTCTATGTCTAAAGCACACTTACGCCCTTGCTTCGAGGCCAAAATGACCGAATAATTTATTACACAAGAACTTTTCATAGAATTCTCGGAGAGTATGGTAAGCCGTCGATTCCAGTACCACCTATTCTATAATAGAAGCAGTTGCTAACTAGTTGAGTGATTAAAAATTGTAACTAGATAGTATTATAGATTTGTCTAATAATATATTAAGTTTTGTATATTTTTCACTAATTACGCTTTTAGATAAAATTATTTCAATAGGATTGTACTATTCGCCTCCAGGTTGAGGTATCTACTTTACTTTAAAAACTAGTGAAACTACCATTTAATATTGCAAAATGTAATCGAATAATCCTTTACATACTCTGCGAGTCATTCAATTGTCCCGTCACATCTCACATACATATTACATCAAAAATACGTCTTAGACCTGTAACGCCTAAGGATAAAAAATGAACAAGACTTATACATTGCTTTTTACCAAGGGTCAAAGCACTCCCGCGAAAACGCCTTTGAACACAATTCTTATATCACGCTAAATGACTTTTTTGCTTTTTAAAATTGTCAGGTATTTTTTGCTCTTATAAACGAGTTTTGAAATATTTTGCTACAAGTTAGATATGTCGAACATAGGGTATCTAACCGAAAAACTTAAAAATATTTGTAAAACGTTAGCAAAATATGTTTATTTTTCTTGTGAAATTTCACGGTGCGTGTCTGTACCTATTAAAAATACGCTCGGGCCTTCCATCTATCTCCTCTTTTCCGCTACTGGAAAAACCCTAATTTCCTGTAATGGGATATCAACTGCAGGCTTTTGATGCTTTTCGGAGTATACGCAGGATTACTAAGAAATAAATGCATGTATGTAGGTACATACAAGTTGTTATATCGAGGTGTAATGTCGAAATTAATTTTCGATATTCTGTTTTTAGTTCCAGTTTTAGTTTAAAATGACATAAGATTGAATAGTATTACTAACGACGTTATTAAAGACGAAAAATAATTCAACGTCGAAAAATCTCAGCGTATTATATCAACAATAATAAAGTAACAAACAAAAGCTTTTTGATCGATGATCGGCAAAATATTTTTTAATAATTGCTTTAGTAATTATGTAGAAATAAAATATTAACAGTTAGTATACTTGAGCACTTAGAAGTTCCAAAAAACACAGCGGTACATGCCAAGTTTGAAAGTTGAATTCGCATCCGTGTTCCAAGTTGCAAATGTTTTAACAAGTAACATAACTACTAGTTGATTTTAAAATCTCCTGATTTTCTGTATAACTTCACAATTTTCTTTAGGTAAGTATGTAAGTAGCTGAAACTTCATCACGCTAGCAGATGAAACAGCAGTTTAAATTGAACAGCTGCAACGTCTATATGAAAATAATATTTACCTATTGTGAAATTGAAGTGGAGAATTTATTAACATGTAAAGACTTAATCCAAGCCTACGCAGATCATGGCTGCCAAATATTTGCTATACATAATAAGAACATGCTCCGAAAACTGGTAACCGAGAATTAGGCTCTGAAACGATAAACTGTTTGTAAAAGTGTGTATAAAAGCTGTGACACGAGTGCAGCGGAATGAAATATGCCCCTCTAAAATTTACGACAATTAAAAAATAAATTCTATAGTAAAATACCTTATTGGGAGGTAATATTTCGTGCTGATCTATCAATTCTGAGAAATGGGTAGATATTTGATAACTTTTTATTTTTCGTATCTTGAACATGGTATGTAGTAAATTATATTTACTACACATAATATCACACTGGTAACTGGTGGCTAAATTAATTTATTATTATAAAACCTCTATCCTGGAACCAAATTCACTTAATGATTTACAAATATAATATATACGTCGCCACAATGGCAAAGTGGCGATAGTTTTAACACAAAACAATTTTAAATGGAAATCATCACGTAACAGCGGTCAATTACGAGTCGCAACCGCGCCCATAATATTGGCTGCATTGACACCGAAGCATTATCGGGTATTTGAATGTTATTATATGATTAGATGTGTGGGGATGTGTTCGCAGCGCGTGCGGTCGCCGGATAACCGCAGACATGTTCTGCGCGGTGCGGTGTCGTTGTCACCGTGTCACACACCATTTACCATACCTCGACCCCTTTCACGTTTCATGTCATTTGAAAAACTATGCCATAAATTACATGCGCTTTTGTGAAATGTTTTAAAATGGACGTGAATTTTTAGAAAACTCGAATTGTAAAATATTTTTGTTACCTATCTATAAATAACAGGCGATACATCTCTAATTGTCAGAAACCACCCTTTGTAAGTAAAGATTTTAATCCATCAAAATTCATGGTAGCTCAATGCGGTTAGATGGACATTTTTCTACAAATGTACAACTATCTGTGTAATATTGATTTTGTCGCAACGCGTACATAATGTAAACTAATATTGGTCTCTTCGACTTACATCTCTCTTAACTAATTTGTATTGGGAAAGCGCGATTATACCTCAAACATCGTAATGTATGCTGAGTCTGTTGCATGTTTGGAATGTATATCAGGTAGGTTTCGTCTTATACCACTCAATCTGTATAAATTGAACATTTACATAACTATTGCTTCGTAGAAGCACTAACTCATTTCACTGAGCTTTGTTGAAGATGCTCTATGAATATTCCTACACAGAAATATACCAACATTACTAACACGAAACCTAAAACAAGTTTTTCTTTTAAGTGTAATGCACTATAATATATACATTCCAATAATAAACTGTATTTTTAATCAAACTATTTAACTTCTACAGAAATTAATAAACTTCCATCAATTATTTTCTTTAACTGCAGAAAACAATCGAAGTACGCGTACGGTTTTTTCTTCAGCCAAGTAACAAATACAACCGTCAATGGTTTTACGTAGGCTGGAGAAGTATAGCGTAGCAGTATTGAAGTGCGGTAAGCCCTTCGTGTTGGGATTTATGTGGGGTGACGACGCGGAACGGCCGCGGGGTTCTACCACGTCACTCTGCCACTGCACCACGCTACCACGCCACCGCCCCGTGGCCTTTGATTAACGCGACCATTCGGCACTACACCGCACCCAATAAACATTACTATAACGACCCGTTTAACTACAACTTAGACGCACTGGGACCGGATTGCCGTGTAAGTGAGCCTGTTAAGTCCCCAGATATGGAGCCTTAAAGCTGAAAGCCCGTACATTATTAACGAGTATGGACGAATTCGTGTGTACGGCGTAATTATAAATTCAGTGTTTTAGCTTGAAATCCTATTCGGTGTATTTACGAAACAAAACCGGACGCAATGCGTGTTTGCGTAATTATTGTATTTGCGTTAGGGAAACTGTAATACCCAGGTTATTATCAGCTTGTAATTATTAATCCCGAATTATCGGCTGATGTTAAAATAAAAATGTATATTTTATTTAACTCGAACACGGTGTGACGTAATCAGCAAATATTCAGGCATGACATTATAGTAAATATAGCCCATTATCCGCTGAATCGATGTAATATAAATTAAGTGGTGATCTTTTGATTTTGCGATTAACTGACAATTTAATAGCTCTACAAATAGAGTCGGGCTTTGGGACTGCACTCACTCTGATTACTAAAAGAATTGCAGGAATCCTTTGATAAATTATACCCTTTATTCTAGTGCAATGATTTGCTTCACTTTTATCATGTATGCAATAAGAAACTGTTTGGAATACATATCTAGGTATAGAGACCTCACGGTTCTCAATAAGAATTTCGATTTAACTAGTTTTCTTACATAGCATAAATTCACGTTGCAATCATACCGTAGCACAACTGCGGCACCGAGGCAGTCGTCAACTAGTATTCTTCTATTTTTAAAACTACTAAGAGCTATTTATATAGCGTCTATGTTATGCTTTTCATACTTATTACTATTAATCGTACACATAATTAAAATATCTGCATATCTACAAAACAATCCGGAAATATCCGTCGCATTTTGACTCAGCAATAAAATGAGAGTAATTTATTGGTCAACAAGTATATTGATGACGATCAGAATCCGATGTCGCCACAATCCATCGGATAATAATACGCTATTAAGACGAATAGGTACTTAATCAAGCCCGAACAGAGTTGGACACCGCGATTGATAATCGCTGCTAATATACAATTACAGATACACAATGATTATATGCCTCGCTAATTTATTAATATCTATGTAGGTACATAGATTCCTAACCTATCTGTTTTAAGTTTTTCGTTTTGTTCAATTGGCATAACAAATTAGATGAGATTATGTGGTCTAGGTTGAATTTATAAAAGCAAAAATTAATTTAAGAATTTTTTAAATGTAATACATTAATAATACTGTGGTATAACATCTTAAACACTGTCGATGCAGTTTGTAGAAAATAAAATTTTTGCGAAACGTCAGAAGCGCAAACATTGTATTTTGGTTGATTCCTTTTAGTTTACCAGCCTTTTTAATCGTTTAATACAGGGCTGACATAAATGCATTTTACTTACGTAACAATATTTTTTCTTAAAGGTAATTTTGTCGTATAAGTTCCAGAAATATTTTTTCAGATTGCATTTATCTCTATTGTCCAAATGTGGGTGTACCCATTGAAGTTCAACCAGCCTTTGGGGATTTTGCCGAATTGACCTTTAACATTGATTTTGCGAGCTAATAATGTCCTCAGACCTCAAGTACTTTGAACTTCCTGATTTGATAATGAGCAAATGCGGGAGAGATAAGATCGATAGTTCGTTTGAAAATGCAGTTTCGCAAAGTTGAGTTAAAATTATAAGTCTATTCTACTTGAGTCAAAACTAGAGAGGGCCGACGAGCTAATTAAATTGGAAGCTAGTTCACAAACAAAGTGACTCGTTAATGTGATAGTGTCGTTGATGTTCGTACCTGACCCAAAAGTTCGTGTTCCACCTCAAAGGAACTAGAAACTCGCCGAAGCCGCATTATGAGAATTGTTTTACAAGTTTTTTACATTTACTAAATTGCTTCGCTAATCTCAAAACTAATTACTTAACTTTATTTCCGCTATTATATCCGTTCCGTTATATCACTTATTGTTATTGTTGTTTGCAATACTGCGTTTACAAGACGGGCTGTTTCAAACGACAATTTCGTTTGAACTGTCGTAGAATAAACTAGTTTTAGCAATAATTGTATTAGGTAGCTATTTAAGTAGAGACATACAAGAGATATACCTACTTGTTTATAATTTAATCAACTTACTGTTCCATCTTTCAAGCATCTAATATGAGATTTGTCAAACAGAAGAAGTGAAGTTTGTGGGCTGGGTATTTTTATACAACGGCCTGGGTATCAAACTCAGGACTTCACAGTTATTAGCTCATACACAACGCAACAAGGCAAAAGCCAATGAGGATTGAGGAGAATTACCATTTCACACCTTTTCAGTTATCTGTTTTATTAATTAGCCACTTAAGATCTAAATGAAAACAACGAAAAATGGTGGCCGCACGCCATCTAAGGTAATAATTTATGTATAATATTTACTCGAGCTAACTTGCTAATATCCCGCAAGTAAAGAAATACATTGTAACAACTTAAGAAAAGCATTTTTTGTAAAGGCAAAGGTCTTCCCGAGACACCTGCGGTCGCCTGATCCAAAGGGCGTCTACCTCAGCGAATATTTTCGACGCACTCGCACAGTTTGTATTTGGCACACACATTTCACATAAAGCACAACCAATTCATTCTCGTAAAAAAGGTAAACATCTCATTATTTACACAAAACGATGTCCAATGTAAACGTTTTCATAGTATTGAATACATTTATCTCGTTCGGTAGTTCTGTAAATTTCGAATAAAATGAATGGTACAAATGGGATATTGTTTAATTATTTTACTATAAATATCTAGCGTTTGTAGAGGCGTCTGGAAAGAGTCTTTAATATTTTATGAACGAATGGTGCGGTGGCTAAGAAGTTGGCTTATTTGCCGGAGGTTGCGGGTTCGGTCCCACGCAGATATTTACTTGTATGTTTAAGTATTAACGAATAATTTGTTTGTCTTCGTATCTGTACCTAGATGCAGAATTAGGTTTAATGTAAGACACAACCTGAAATATAAATTGTAAAATTACAATTAGAATAGAAATATTAATAGCAATAAGATTTAAAAAACGAGACCAAGGACCTTAAGACTGATTAACTAGACTTAAAATGTAGACATGAATTAAATAAAAAGGGAATTAAAAGGTCTCAGCTACTGTGCTAACTTATTAGTAGTTTAATTATGCTTAATTGCATTTTTTGTATCTGAGTACGTCTCACGGTATTTTTAAGTAAGTACGAGTATATTTTTATATTGTATATTGGTAATTATACTTTATCTAAACTAAGAAGTTCCATTTGACATTGGGAAATAGGGATGCTGTCAAATAAATCGGTTCTTTCAATATCCGATTATTTAGAGATATCGATAATATTTGTTTGTATTTCTTAATCGATTACAGTTTATATTTTCAGTTTACATCATTTCGTTTATTTTTTCATGAACATTTTTATTCTAATGAGAAATCAACAATTGCATGTCACTTTACTATTTAGGAACAAAAGGAGTGATTTATCTATTACTAGCGGCCCGGCTCGGCTTCACCCGGGTGCAGACACTTTTTCGAGTCCAGTTCACATCACGCACATGCTTATGAACACATGATACATACATACAATACAATACATATACTCCAAAGTGAGGAACCTCCTCACTATGTGTGGCGTATCCTACAATACCGCCTTCATTTCCATTGTAATATCCAAATCTATTAATTAATAATAAATTAATTTATATTAATATTATTATTTCACTATTTATTGATGTATGTTCGTTGACAGCATACCTATTATTAGCTGAAAGTACAGTATTTTTAAAAATTAAAAAACAACTGTTTTATATCTGCTCGATTATTTAAATATTTTTACCGATTATGCGTATACAAATGCGTTTGAATAGTCTCGACTCTACCGGTAAAAGACCTAACGAGGTGACATTGCAATGACGTCTAGAAAAAAAATATGTTGTTTAAAATGGTTATTTTGCTTTATTTAAAGGATTCTAGTTTAAATTTAGTGATTATGGTTTGTATATCTAGTGATAAAATAAGAATAGCTTCATAATTCCATGGATTTACGGAAAGTGTTATTGAAATTGTGTGGGTTACGTCTGCACAAAGTTATTTACGTTAAAAGTATGAAACGTCAAATGGAACCTCTTACACCCGTATTCTAACACGTTTCCTCTAATCTTCCTCAACCTTATCCTAGTCGAGGTGACATAAAAATGAATTTAAGGAATCCTCGAAAATGGTATGCTTAGTTAAAAATATACTTTTACTAAAGGTTCCTCGAGTGAGGTTGAGTTGAGGAAAAACGTCATCATTTACGTCACTGATGTATAGATAAAGTAGAGATTTAACAAAAAAAACTTTGAAACTAGCCTATGGTCACTTGAAAAGTGACAGTCAAATGTCATGTCAAAAGTGTTTACAAATAATATATAATTATTTAACTCAAAATCTTCAGGATTATGACTGGAAGACAAATATTTAGTGAGTCGGAGAAATGGTGGCTGCAAAAAAAACGCATGCAGACAGGAGGAGGGTCATTCAATCCAACCCGGAAATTTCGAAGGATATTCTTATTGATGAATCGTCGTTCGGGATATTCGTACGGAGTATCGTACAAGTATTACAGGAACCGCTGGAAATCTTTAATAACTCGTTTAAAATAATAAACATTGTTTCCAAACGAAAAATCTTTTTTTAATCGACTTCAAAAAGAGGAGATCACCAATTCGAGCTGTATGTATGTAATTTTGTCAGAAATGCACCGTATAAGTTGAATCGAAATCGGTTCTGCAGTTTTTGAGATAGAGCAGGGGTCACAATCTTTTTCAGTCAGCGGCGCACATACATATTTACTATTTTGTCTCGGCACCCTAATCTATCTAGCTGGTTGAAACGTACAGCGATATTAGTCCTAACTAATATCGCTGCTATATAAGCACAAAACTAAAAATTTAGACAGAGGGAATTCTACGCGGCGCCCTCCTTTACTTTCTACGGCGCGGCGAACCAGGAGGCACACTTTAGGACACCGTGAAATAAAGAGTAATCATTCACTAGAAAAACGTGTAGATCGTGTAGAGGCACCCACCTCAAAAAATTGTTGGCATATTTAGGTATTTAAGAATTTTAAAAGGTAAACTTTATTTCTCTCTTTTAAATTACAATTTTAAAGTAGGATTATTTCTTTTATTTCTTCCTTAAGGTAGGTCGCGACGTACCTTGAGTTTGACAGTTGATTCCTTTCCTCGAGACAGGAAATTTTTTGAGTGACGTTGAGTGGAGGAGATTTTCTTCTACTAAGAATACGGATTTCCTCTAGTAACGTCAAGTGGAGTCGAGAAAACGTCTTAGAATATGGGTGTAAGTTTAGATAGACTATAGAGGCTCATAAAACCGTAAAACTATAATTAGAAGATACAAAACATACCTAATTTTGCTTAAAATATTAAAGTCAACACAAACAATAAGTAATCAATTAGGTAATAACGAGATATCTAATACGTGTCTTTGTTCAAAGCAAGAATAAAATGGCCCTGCTTGTTGTTTAACTTCTATTCGTTCGAGCACAATTTATGTATGTAGACAACATTTCTGTAAAGTTAATTATTTGGCGTATCTTTTCGTGGAAATGCGCACTCTGTGCTCTAAATATACACTGATTAAATTTGCAAACTTTGAAAAATGTAACAAATTTAGCTATGTACAAGGGTTTCTTTTTTATCTAAAACGTTTTTACCGTTTTAAAAATTCAATTTGAGTTGAAATGAATTGTGAGACGATTCGCTCAAACATTGTGAGCGTGAACTAAAGAAAAAAGTAAAATTGGAATTAAGTTAATAGTCAGCAGCCGGCGGAAACCGCACCACTGTCGACTCGAGGCTTTGAAACAAACGGCGATGATTTAACTTGTTCTACACTTCCTATGTACACGTAATTAAACTTCATCTGTTTACAAATTAAACCCTTAGATTGTTATAGCACACGAAAACAGTTCGCCCGCGCGTTAATTACTTTCCTCTTGTACTTTAATGCGGTCTTTTTAATGGAATAGTAGCTGAATGCAAATGGATTATCTGACATTAGTTTCAAGATTATGAAATTTCACAAAGGACAGAGTAATCTTGCGCACGTCGCTAACCTTTATGGGATAAGTAGGTACTAAGAAAGATTAAATTTTGTAGGTGAAGTTGTATTGTTGGTTTAAGAATACCTTACGACAGAAAATTTATTCAATTATCGTAATAGATATAATACAAAGTTAATCTCGAGCCCACGGCAGTGAAATTCGGGAACGCAAATAGTCATATGAAATTTAAAAGAACACCTAGTATATCATATACAGGACAATGGAGGAAAATCTCGCAAGTTGCATTCAGAGATCCCATTAAATTTTCTAAGGTTTTGGAATACTCTGACCCTCTCTAGGATAGCGTGAAAGAAACTAAACAGACAACCGTTAATATGCCCATGCGCATTATTACAATTAGTAGGACAACACAAGTGCTCATAAAGATATAGTTCAAAAACCAACACGTCCACTAGCAAAATATACACTAATATTTCATATTCTAACTTATTTCAGCTGGACAAAGGTCGCTGTTTTCATGACCCACACATAAGAATTAAATGTAGCGTCGGTGGGATTCGGGATCGCTGAGTTAGTGCGCCGTCCGCGCGGAAGCAGGTGCCGGCCCGCCCTCACTAATTTTATATAAATGTTAGCATCACGGCTCGCTGAACACGTAAATGTGGCCTCTCAATTTGAACTCATTTTATTTTTTTAACGTTTTATCTATAGCTGCTATTAGTTTTAGTGGATTTATTAATTAAGCGCGATCGGTGTGATTTAATTTATACGCTATTAGTTGTGAGGTTACAAAACGCGAGGTGGTAGGTTCGATTCTTAGATTGTGTGTGCTATTATAGGTGAGTTATCGGTTAAAAATCTCTTAGGTATGTGCAGCCCAGAATTTTAATTTCTATTTGGTATACTAATAGGCCTATTGCAATCTGGAATAGAAAAAAACTTGGTATATTGTGGGTGACATTGGCGACACCTTTGCTTAATTTGGATAAACAGACGAGATCTTATTTTTAATTTATCTTTTCTGCCACACATAAGTTATTACAATAATAGATTAACATTATCGTTTGACTGAACAAGAATTTATTTAAGCATTTTTTGCTCTTCTGCGGTGCGCATCATTCAAAAGCGAATGGCATTCTCCGGCAGTACCGTAGCTGTTCGCTAGGTTGCCTGCTGTCTGACTGAACCGATAAGGTTCTATGACAGCCGGTGTTACAACGAATTATATATGAGAATTGAGAACGATCCTGCATAAGTACTTTGATCTATAGATATTTAATTTTTAACTAAACTTGTTCATGTATTAGCAAGAAAGAAACGTATTTATGGCTGTACGTTTTAATTTGATAACAAGAATTATAAGACCGATAAATAGCTTTGGTGGTGAGTATGACGCCTGCTCATAAATAGGAGCAACACCAATCAGAATATATTATTACTAAGTACTACATGACACGCTGTTGCGCTCGTCACTCCGAGATAATAGGTGTTAAGTCTCTTAGTGCCCAGTACTTTAACTCGTTGACTTTATCGAGGAAATTTTCATTTTATAGGCTTTGCATTGCCAAAATGTCCGACTTCCACATATAAGATAGGAAGACGACCAGGTTACAGGAGACCAATGGATATACTTCGTTTTGAACAGTGAAATGTTTGAGAGGTAGCCAATATTCAGTAGTTGACTTCCAATGGCTAACAACAAAAATGATATCCTAAAAGTTGAATCAATCAGGAAGCAATAATAATGTTCTTGTCGGAAGGTATCCATAAATTGCCATTTGTCCCAGCAACCTGTTATTATGTGGGCAGTGCACACAAACAAGCATCGGTAGACAAGCCGACATTCAAAACGGTCCGTTTGATTTGTGTGCTCCATGCACATCTATGAAATACAGACTTGTTAGGCGCTCGGTCTTAGTATTGTTGGCGTAACCAATGATGTATTGCAGAATGTGACAATATTGTAATAAAGACAACTGTGTTAAAATATTTATTCAGTATATTTTTAAGACGCGAACTTATAATAGTCGAAGTACACAAGGATTTTCTCTAATTGCTACCCTGACAGTTTTATCATCATCATTCCGTTGCAGCCCACGGCTGGACATAGGCTTCTCCCAAGGTACGCCGCAGAGCCTGGTCTGCTGCTTTATGCATCCAGTCGCTGCCGGCCTTATTGTGCAGTTTAGAAAGCATATGTACTGTATCAGCCCAAATACGTCCCACGACAGGGCATGGGCCTCATCTACATTCGAGAGTGCGATTGAGAGGAGTAAGGCCATCGATATCAATGTTACACTAGATAAGACATTTAGTACAAAAAATGTGTCCCACCTACTTGCGGTGCATGCACCACACATGAATCAGTTTGCTTCGTGACAGTGACAGTGCAGTACGCCTTATCGCATGCGTTTAAAAGTAATAAATGAATGTTTCGCCGTCAAACCGAAAGGAAATCGTCTGAAGTTACAATATTTTAATAAAATACCAGGTAAGTGATGTAATATTGCAGTGTGCTTTTAAAATACGGGGGCACTTTATTTCTTTGACGTGTCTCGTCTATCGATATACCTAATATAAGTCAATGAGTAAGGCCGTATAGTCCACCACGCCGCGCTGGCCTAGTGCGGGTAAGAAGGCATAATTTATTTACATTTAAACATAAACACGGCATGAAGACAGTACTTCGATCAATAGATAGGTCTATTAGAGGAAGACAAGAACATAAACTGCCGTAAAGCACACACACATTGCACAAGATCGTTTATTTTATAGCGTAATTTATGGCCCGCCGCACTGCAACGGTATCCCATAAAATCATGGCGATGCCGTCTGCTACCATATAAACTATCCGTAAATCATCGGGATGTGTGTTAACACATTATTTAAGCTATATTATTATCCTTTTATACTGGCGACAAAGTAACTATAACGATCTGAGGATAAGTGTAGTGCAATTTGAATAGAAGTCTCAACCAACAAGAGATGTGTTTTTCTTCTTGATCGACCGAATTATGCATGTCTCTTCGGAGCTGGACATACACAAGCTAAACCCGAAGCAGTTTTGGGTGTTCTTGGTGCATACGAATATCCTACCACAAGCTTTTCACGCAGAAAAATCACTCACTGCACGAAACGCAATAGCTGTCACTCCCCGTCACCTTTCTGACGGACAGTGCTACCATCCCAGGCAAGCCGACCCATTTATATAGCTTGAACGTTACAAGGCTCTGTCACCAAAAAAACTATTGCGAATACCAATAAACACGTCACAGTTTTTAATGTCAGAAATTGAACCGATGTGTGCATCCATGCACCTATGTACCTATAGTTAACACGTCGCACGGCAGCTATTGATTTTTTATTTGGTTGAAGCTGTGGATAATGGACGCTTTTATGCAAATGCAGCATCCGCACTGCATCATATCCCGGCGAGGTGAGCAAGGAGCCCAAATAAAATAAAAACAAATTTTATAAATGCATACCCGGAATATTTATAAGCACAGTGAAATGTAACATCATTTTGCGATACGAGGCGGTGCGTTCATTTGTATTGTTTCTTTATCAATGTTCAATGAGAGTCGGGTTTTCATTTCTGATTTAATACTTTTTATATTTAAAATGATGTTTATTGTATATTTCACATATTTCACCTAAATAAATCTTTCGTGATTCGTCTTTTTACGCCAATTCTTTACTTGTTCCTAGTAAAGCCATTATTCTACCTACTACACTGAATAAAGATTACATATTCTAAATTATTTTGTTTTCTTGGGTTTTCTGGGGTTCACTTTGGTTATTGGTATATTGTTAAATTGTACTACTTTTAAAGCAATAAAGATATGAGCTACGCTATTATAGAAGTTATTAAGTGATATCAAAATGATTAAAGGTGACTAAAATTACAAATAAAACAACACACTCTTTTCAATAAATATCTCAATATTTCCCGCACAGACAGCATTTAAATAGGCAGAATTGAAGTTAATTTAAGCACTTAACCGGCGACCGCGAAAGGCAGGTAAGACAGCGGCAGATCAACTGCCAAAACCAGCGTCGGGACCCTCGGATATTACACTGAGACGTTTAATTTTCTACGTGAAAGGATAAGGCGAGTGGAATGTCCCAAAACATCCTGAACTTGCTTAAATTGTGTTTCGACCCGCTATAAATACGAGTAGACGCCATTCTGAGCATTACCTCGAGCTTGTTATTCGATAACAATATGGACTTCGACGCACACTCGCTGATATAATGTATTTACTACTATACGCGTCGTATCACGTCTTTTATGAATATGGTTATGGAAGGCAAGGTATTGAAGTTGATATTTAAGACTATTACAGTTTTTTCAAAGGTTTTATGAATCGTGGTAAATACCAATATAAAGTAAAATTTTATTTCAAAGCAAATATCTGTCACTGTTACGCTTAAAAATATTGCTCATTTATATTTATTTATTTATTAGGTCCACCAACAGCGCCATATATCATATAGTATGAAAGTAACAATATTTAATTTTTGCCTTTTTAACAGTAAGTTTGCTTTCGTATATGATAAACGTTAAAATAAAGATATTTTTTTCCTTTATATGGTTTCCAAAACTGGATTTAATCTTAAACTAAACTTGTACATATACTACATGCAATAACAAAATATGTTGTGATAAAACTATATCTTGCTAGATGCAAACACAGCATGCAATGTGGGGTAATGTTAAAGTAAGAATGGAGTTAAATTGCAATAAAAAATAATCCTCAATAATCTTTTTTTCCTCAATGGGCGAAATGTTTCCACGAACTTTCAAGTGAACTAACTAGGAAGTTCCCTTATATCATTCTCTAACGAATTACTCTATAAGAGGTAAAATTTAAAATAAATTGCATTGGATTCGTAACAATACACTTTAAAATTAATAAATATTCATGATTTAGACATAAGATAATGATGATATTAGCATTGACAAAATATAACTAAAGTCAAGTTAGGTACCTTTTCGACGTAATGCCTTGTGTTTTGCTCTAATAACATTCTACTGAAATCCACGTTCAAGTTGTGTGCAGGTAAAGATAAGAATACCGATTGTTTAGAAGAATTGTTTTGTTCATTCCATCCATCAGCCAAAGGACGTCCACTGCTGAACATATTGTCCACACTCCAATCCTGTTCATTCACCATAGTATATTATTTACTTTTTGAAATAATTCTGTGACACTAACACGATATAGTGTCTAAAAAAACCGGGCACACCTTCTTCATCAGTGTCTCCTTAAAATAAAATATTTAGAAAATAAAAATTATAGAATCAATGTGGTTTGCTGTATGGAGAAAGTAAAGCGGGAGTTGGATTATAACCACCCGCAGTTTTTTGAGAAAGTACTCCTAGTTTCTTTTATTCCTTAGGTGTATACACCCTAATATTATGCCCTGTGGGTTAATTTTTTTTAGTAAAGTAAATAATAATAAACATTTCATAATCTTAAATTTCGGAATGTGTTTCTCGAGTGTTCAATTAAAAATGTATTGAAATAGTTAAGTACAAAAGTGTTATTACGTTGTAATCTGGGTGCTTCCCCGTGAGAGCCGATCTTGTTACGAGGTAATCCCGGTTGTAGAATAAGCAAGGTTTCGCGTGAGACGGAACTCAGCGTCCGGAAGCGCTACCGAGCCTCCGCGGAATACACCACAATACTTCCGCGTCTAAATTACCTACGCAACCATTTAGTTGGTATTTAATTTTTCCTGCGATATTAGATATTATGTATCATTGGTTTAATTCGATAGAGATTTTTTAGTTACGATTTATACCTTGATAGTGTTAGACATAAAGACAATCCCAGAATTGAAATAGTTAATATATAAATTATAAGTCAATTACAATATTTCCTGAGAATGCTGTGTTAGGTACATCTAAAACAAAATCGTTAAATAAAAAAAAAAGTACAAGAAAAGTTAAAACTGAAATTGCATAACCATACAAAAGTATCATTCGAAAATTGGAAAATGTGTAAATGGATCAATTTTCTTTGTTATTAGTTTTGATAGATAAACTTAACCTTTTGACCATCCAATATGAATGAGACAACAATAACGACATAATGAAAGAGAACACACGAGCAGAAACAAACTTAATTCCGATCGAAGTATATCAGTGCCGATGCCGATTCAGTAACTCAGTCACGTATAGTTTATTAAAACAGGTATTGAGGTATAAGTTTCCAAGTTATTGTTTGGACTAAATCAATTTCGAATTGCGACTGTCACTAATTATTATTGAAAAGCTATGTAGGTTACACAGAGCATTGAAACACCGCACCATAATCCAATATCGCAGTTTTAACTTCCAACTCAACCGTGGCTGAAAAAACATTAAAAGCCACTCCATTCCAGTTTTTTGGCTGAAACGTCTGATAATTCTATTTCGGTGCTGTACGAGAGTGCTGTAAATTCCAATCGTAAAATGCTATCTTAAGGTATATTTTCGATGCGGTGTTATACCTTCATATCGATTTTGCGCAACGTTCACTTTTTAATGAACTTAATTGTATGTTTTGTTTTCTTTTTAGTTAAGAAATTGGTTGCCGGAACGCAAGTCACAGTTAAACAAGAGAAGACACTTTTTACATCGCGAATGTTTGAATACTTAATTAATTTTAATTTCAGATGATTTAGAAGCTATATGAAATGCACCAAGCTCTACTAGGTGTTCAACATAGTGAGTCGTGGCTTGATTTCTGAAAAGTGTAAAGGAGATTCGTACACAGCATCTAGACAGGTTTTTCACAATGATACGAGGACGTAACCACTTTGCACCCTCATGGCAAGTGCACGGCGTGCCGATAAAATGTAATAACATGGCTAAAATTGTTACTACTCGTATTATGGTTATAATATTAACTAAACCGTTTAAAAACTTCGCAAATGACTTACAGACAATGTAAAGCCGCAACCATCCACTTACCATAGTCGAGCAGTAACTTCTTGTGTATTTAGGCTTCAAAGCATACAAAGGGTTGAAACAAATTCGACTAGGTTCCAAAACAATAATTACAGCGTAGATAAACAGTTCTCTGTTATTGTAATGAAAATTCATTTCCTGGTAACCGAACGCGAACTGAGGAACCTATCTAGTATCTACCAGAAAACAAATGACAAGAATGTACCAATAAACGTCATAAACAATTGTGCAAACTTAATTCCATAACATGGTTACACAGGAAATACCCTGTATCAAGACTGCGACCGAAAACGAAGCCAGGTGGTAGTATTAGTGACTTCAGACACAATTGTATTGTATTAGCCCATATACGTCCCACTACTGGGCACGGGCCTACTCTACACAATGCAACTAAAGAATTCGCAAAAAGAAAAATATATATATTTTTTTTCGTCCTTTTTGGATGATTAATACATCTTCTTCTTCCGTAGGTGCCTCTCCATTATTGAAGGTTGGCAGTCAGTTCCTTAAACCTCTCCTTGTCCATGACTAGCCGGATCAACTTTTCGATTAATACATAGTTCTCCTAAAATTATAAAGTACACCGTTTTATTGTTAAATACGCAAAGTTATACAAGGGTATAAATTACTTTTTTTGCAAAAACTAGGTATTTACCACCGAAACACGATGATATTTAAAAAATTGCGACAGATTTTCGCTTTTTTTGCAAAATTTTAGTTACATCGTGTCTGTAACCACTAAAACTACCACCTGGCTTCGTTTTCGGTCGCAGTCTTGATACACCTTGTGTTGGCGCGGATGATCAAATTATTTGATCTTTAATATGAGTGGACTGTATTTTGCGGTTGGCGACTAGCACGGCACACGCGGAGGGCGGGATGAACTGCCTTCAGGAAAACTTGGCTCACTAGGCAGTTCGACAAGGAATGGTAGTGCACATACCTCGTGGCGGCTGCGGCGGTGTTTGCTGGCGGCTCGTCTGCTGCTTGGCGGAAATTCACAGTTCCCTTTGGCTATCTGAGCACTAAAGGAAGCACAAGTACGGCGACGAGACACTCAATCACTGATTAAATTAATAATTAGTGGAGCGGTACAAAAAACTTCACTCCAACGATGCGCGCGCGCGAGTCGAACTTTTTTACAACTACTATGTCGCCATCTTGCGGCGGATTGCGGAAATGTCTTAGAGCGCGTTCCAAACACGGCGATGCGGTCTCGTTCACGCCTTATTGTTGAGGCAGTGCGGGAAAGGGATGCGGGAAGGAAGTATGCCGTACTAATGAAAATATGAATTTACTGCGAGCGGAAGTGCAATTAAAATAAAACTACTTTATATCAAAATATACGTAATAATAAAGTGGCGCAACCATTCCCCCCGGGCTTGAAGGAACGGCTTCAAAACAAATTAAACCTAAATACGCGGATGCGGAATAATAAAACAAAATATTTTAATAATTATCTAGGTGCGAAAATATAAAACAAAATTGAAAATTTAAGATGCGGAAACATAAGCTAATATTGCTTCAACTATTTTAAGCGCGGAGTTATAATTTATTGAAAGGTAAAGGGCATACACGTACAACAGGGCGCAAATACGACCCCGTTGCTGTTTTAATGCGGACAACGCGAGTCACACCGTTTGCGGCCGGGAAAACTTCTTCAACTAACCCGAGAGGCCAGTGAAGAGGGGGCGCGTTATCCGTCTTCAATATAACGACGGTTCCTACTTGTATTGGGTTAGATGGCGTGTTCCATTTTGCACGCAACTGTAACGTGTGCAGATATTCTGCCCTCCATCGCTTCCAAAACGACTGGACCAATCTATCCAATAAATCGTGGCGGGAGAGTGCGGATAGCCTACTTTCATCTATCTCCTGAGCGGGAAGGTACCTTAGTGGCGTAAAGTTTAAAAAATGAGCGGGAGTTAATGCCAGTGGCTCTGAAGGATCACTGGACAAAGTCCTATACAAAGGTCGTGTATTCATGACGGCTTCTATTTGAGTGAGTACGGTACTCAACTCCTCAAATGAAAGTATTTGATCACCAATTACGCGAAATAAATGTGTTTTCAAACCTTTAATGTTAGCCTCCCAATTACCCCCGAAGTGACTGGCGGCCGGTACATTTAATGACCAGTCAATGCGGTTTTCGCTCAAAATGTGACCGAATTCGGTTTGGAAGTGTTTAGACTTTAAAAGTTGTTGGTGTTCGGAAATTGCACGCTTGGCACCGATAAAATTTGTCCCATTGTCTGAATACATACGACTAATGGGACCGCGACGCGACAAAAATCGTTTGAATGCGGCTAAAAAACTGGCGGTACTTAAATCGCTAGCAAGTTCAATGTGTACAGCGCGAGTTGTTAAACACACGAAAAGACAAACATATGCCTTGGTGGCACGGACACCACGGCCACGGGTTACGGTGACCTTAAACGGACCTGCGTAGTCAGTACCCGTATGAACAAATGGCTTCGCGGATTCTACCACACGGCAAGATCTATGTTCCGCCATCTCCGGAAACACTTCTTTCGGACGAAGGCGAAAACAAGGGAGACAATTATGTACCCGGTTTCTAATTAAATTGCGTGCAGAAAGTATACAGTACTTCTGCCTTAAGAGAGACATAAGAAGATCGGGGCCAGCGTGACAATTAACTTTATGATGATAATCAACAAGCAAATTCAAAATATGATGCTTGCGCGGTAAAACAATAGGGTGTTTTTGATCAAAACTTAAATCGGAGCGGATTAAACGACCACCGACTCGAATAAGACCATTCTGCAAAAATGGCTTAAGTCGTTGGAACGTGCGACTACAATTTCTTCCACTTTGTAGTTTTTTAAACTCATCGCGGAAATATAAAATTTGTAATTCTCGAAGAACTATGTCCTCGGCGAAGATTAAATCGGAAGCGAAAATATTCCCTCGCTGGGGTAATAATTTTATAAAGCGACATACATAAACAACACTACGCAAAAACTTGCTCCAAGAAGAAAAGCGAGAACCCAACGCAATAATAGGCGATACTTCGTTTGGAATCGCCGTAACTAAAGCGTGTTTCTTTTCTTCTGGCGGCTCTGAAACCAAGCTAGGTTCAAAGGCGGTAATGGGCCATTCCGATGGACCAGACGATGTCCAGGACGGACCATGAAACCAAAGCGGGTGATTTATAATTTGTGCGGGAGTAAGTCCCCGAGATAGACAATCCGCTGGGTTGTCAACACCGGGAACATGATAAAAGTTTTGCGGTGAAATTAAAGATTGAATTTTCGTAACTCTATTAGCAACGAAGGTATCCCACCTGTGCGGCGACGAGTGGATCCAACATAAAGTGACTGTAGAGTCTGAAAACGCGTATATCTTATTAATTTTATGGCGCTTATTACAAGCGTCAATAATATTACTAACTAATTTAGCAAGAACTAATGTGGCACAAAGTTCAAGCCGTGCGAGAGAAACAACTTTGCGGGGAGCAACCTTAGACTTAGCACTAATAAGATGGACCGTGTTAACATGGTCATTTTCGACATGAAAATACACAACGGCGCCATAAGCCTTTTCGCTAGCATCAGCGAAAGCAAGAATGTTGACAACGCTAGTCGGTCGAATGTCCACATGATGTGGTATCTTAAGTTGTTCTAGAATAGGAAGTTCTTCCCTGTAACGCTGCCACAACTTAACAATCTTCTCGGGTGGAACATCGTCCCAACCACAATTAATTAACCAAAGTTCCTTTATGAGGAGCTTAGCGTATAGAATAACCGGAGCTACGAAGCCCATCAGATCCCATAACCGTGCAACACACGATAATATGGTGCGTTTTGTACATTTATCATCGGTTGTACAAATACTAATAACCCCATGATGCGGTATATCGTAAAACGGAGCGGAAGTACTTTCCTCCGTGTCCTGAGGTGCGATAGAGATATATCCCTTCTCTAAATATTCAGCTATGACGTCATCATAAGCTTGCTTTAATTTAGGCAGAGCCTGCATTTTTCTTTCCAGACAAAGAAAACACTTCTCAGCTAATCGACGGGAATTTCCAAGACTAAAAACATCCCCTTTAAAGGGTAGAGCGACGGTATAACGACCATCATACTCGCGGGTGGTAGTGTGAGAATAAATATCTTCACACTCCTTATCATCTGGGCTTAAAACAGATGGAAGAACCACTTCTTCCAATTCCCAGAATTTGCGGACTACGGTATCTAAAGGCTCAACTGCACAGCAGTATGAGACTGTAGCGAAAGAATTACTAAAAGCGGGCGCGGAACCTACAATCACGTATCCTAACACGGTTTCTAATGCGTGCGGCGCGACGCGTGCGGTTTGTCCTTGAACCTTGTGGGACAATAAAAGGTGCGGGAAAATAGAAGCGCCAACCAACAGGTCAATCTCACCTGGGACGGCGTAAGTATCGTCGGCCAAAGGCAAATTTTTAAAATTCGAAAACTGCGAAATATCAATTGAAACCGTCGGCAAAACTTCAGTCACCTTATCTACAACTAAAGACTCCATGTCGAAATTAATGCTTCTATTAAAGCGAGAAAAGAATTTAATATTTACGGAACCTTGTGTAATTTTAGCGGAACCTCCTATACCTTTAACGGTACATATTTGACCTTTATGACAAATTAATCCTAAACGATCACAACATGAGCGCGTAATAAAATTACTTTGCGAAGCGCTATCCAGTAACGCACGAACATAATGTTCCTTACCAAAAGCGTCAAAAACAATTACACGAGCGGTAGCGAGTAAAACAGTACTAGGTACTTGCGAAGAATTAATATTGTGCGAAAGAGTGCACAGCGAAATCTCGTCCGCACAATGCGCGGCGTCCGAGCGCGGCAACGGCGCAAGCGACGGCGCTGTCCCGGGCGAGCGCAGCGGCGCGGGCGCGGGATGCGGAGCGGGGGCGAGCGGCCGCCCGCTGTTGTACTCACGCGGGGCTACGCTAGGGCGCGGTGCGGCGGCACCCGCAAACGATAAACCTACTGGGTTCACCTTAGATGCGGTATTGAAATTATCAAAATGTAACATAGTATGATGCTTCATTTGACATTTACGACATTGCATTTTAGAATTGCAATTGAATGAGCGATGTCTAGTACTTAAACAATTGACACAAAAGGAATTAGATTTTACGAATTTAAAGCGGTCACTAGGTGTAAGATTTTGAAAGCCTGAACAGTTATACAAGTGTTCATGCTGCGTATGACATAGTGAGCAATTAGGTTGCGGAATTACTAACGCGGTGTTTAAATAACTATGTGTTGATTTTAAAGGTTTTAAAGTCAAATCTGCCCGACGATCGGAACCTTTCCTAATAAATTCTTGTTTGCTGGATGTGTTTTGGTATATTTTAGTTTGTTCGCGTATAAAGGTAACTAAGGAATCGAATGAGGGTATATCGCATCCACGATTGTCTAATTCAAAGGCATGCGCGGTGTCTGTATCGACTTTCTTTAATGCGATGTATAAAAATATTAGGTCTGAAAGGTTATTAAAATTTAAATTATTTAACGCGGAGACTGATGTGGCAAACTTATCGAGAAAATGCTCGAGGTTATTTGCATTCGCGGAATGAAACGATTTGAATTCAAATATCTGATCTAAATACGAACTAGCAAGCAGACGTTTGTCTTCATATTTATTTATTAACGCCGTTAATATGAGGTCATAGTTTTCGGCGCATGGACTTATGCCAGCAATTACGGCTTGCGCCTTGCCCTTAAGTTTGCAAGTAAGGTAATGTAATCTATCCAAGTCTTCTAACATGGGATTATTGTGTACCATGGTCTTAAATGTAGAATAAAATAAGGGCCATGATTTAACATCGCCATTAAACTCAGGCAATTCAATGCGCGGTAGTTTGGGTCTATATTTGTTATAATTATTATTATACTTTACATCGGGCTGCGTCTCCGTATGTAAAGATTTTGCGGTGCGTTTGACTTTACTATACAAGTCGTCGAATGCAATAAGCGGTTGATAATTAACAATGTGCGTAGGCTTTAACTTTAGTTCTACGACATTTAACTCGTCTAAAACATTTTCAAAATCTGAGCGTAATTTGTCAATTAACTCCAGCTCACATAGAAAGGATTCCTTTATAATATCGTTGTTCAAATTACTAGTTTTGTCAGCTATAGACTGCATGCGCATAAACATACATTCCCGCTTAGCGTTTAAAAGAATTAATTTATTTTCCGACATTATGCGTTAATATTGTAGGTATAAATACAAGATACTAAAAACAATGTATGCGGTGTGGTACGATGGAGAAAAGAATACCTACAAAATTTATAAGTAGGTATGTTAACGACCGAAAATATTACTATAATTTAAAAATATAATCGAAACTTTCTACGAAGTTACGTTATTATTTGCGGTAATAATGAAATAGCGTGTTTCCTATAATAGGCGCGAAATAATAATAATAATAGACAATTGTTTAAAACAAATCTATATGCGAAACAATTAATGGGAAATGCAAAAATAATATAAGTTACTAATATAACATGCGGTTATAGTCCTCAAACTTATCTTGAGAAAGAATATTAGCGTAATTATTTACGATGCGGTAAGATTATAATTCAACGTGGTTGGACCCAAAATGGCGTCCGAATGAAATGCGAATGAAATGGACAAAATTAAGTCCTAAACTTAATAAATCGCGGTTTTAATGTATGTAATGTGTAATGCGGATGTGCGGATAATGCGAATAGACCAGAGTAGTCTAATCACGATTCAAATTCGGTTCGAATTGGACCATAAAAATGTTGGCGCGGATGATCAAATTATTTGATCTTTAATATGAGTGGACTGTATTTTGCGGTTGGCGACTAGCACGGCACACGCGGAGGGCGGGATGAACTGCCTTCAGGAAAACTTGGCTCACTAGGCAGTTCGACAAGGAATGGTAGTGCACATACCTCGTGGCGGCTGCGGCGGTGTTTGCTGGCGGCTCGTCTGCTGCTTGGCGGAAATTCACAGTTCCCTTTGGCTATCTGAGCACTAAAGGAAGCACAAGTACGGCGACGAGACACTCAATCACTGATTAAATTAATAATTAGTGGAGCGGTACAAAAAACTTCACTCCAACGATGCGCGCGCGCGAGTCGAACTTTTTTACAACTACTATGTCGCCATCTTGCGGCGGATTGCGGAAATGTCTTAGAGCGCGTTCCAAACACGGCGATGCGGTCTCGTTCACGCCTTATTGTTGAGGCAGTGCGGGAAAGGGATGCGGGAAGGAAGTATGCCGTACTAATGAAAATATGAATTTACTGCGAGCGGAAGTGCAATTAAAATAAAACTACTTTATATCAAAATATACGTAATAATAAAGTGGCGCAACCACCTTGTATAATATTAAGAATTAATTTTTATGTTTGATACAAATAATAATATTCGATGTTGTTGTGAATGTGTAAAATATACTTCTATATGTCGCTTAAAATATACTTACATACTTTTATACAGGGTATATCAAGACTGCGACCGAAAACGAAGCCAGGTTGTAGTATTAGTGACTTCAGACACATTGCAAGTAAAAATTTCGCAAAAAAACAACGACAACTTTTTTTTGTTATTTTGTACTTATCGTCGTATTTGAGTGATAAATACACAGTTTTCCTAAAGTAATGATGTAGACCTCTTTATTTTTGAACATTCAACGGTGCGTAAGGGTTTAAATTATAATTTTCACAAAAAGTAGGTATTTTAGGCATATTGTAGGTACCAGCCAAACAAGATGATTTTTAAAATATTCTAAAAAATATCTGTCGATGTTTTGGTGAAATTTTTATTTGCATCGTGTCTGTAACCACTAAAACTATCACCTGGCTTCGTTTTCGGTCGCAGTCTTGATTTACCCGGTATTAATTCAATTTAGTTCTACAAACACTATTCTAATTAGTACATGTAGCTACGACCAAGATGAATACAACAATTTCTAACAGATAGAGCAGAAACAGTTTATGCAAATCCAACACATACATGACTACATGCTTTTAAAAGAGAAATAATTCATAAACGTACCGCACTCCGAGCTACAGGTGCCCACCCAAGTCTAAAAATAAATTTAAAGGATCATAATTTGAGGCTTAAAAGGTCAAACCCCACTTAAATGTTTCCTGTAGACGTGACGCTTCTTTCTCATATATCGATCACGTTTCACACAATATCTTCAAAGTCACTTCCTGCTCTCTTGAAATGGGTATATACTTGCCTGCGTTGAATTTTTAACATGATATATTACCTTCACGTTTTCATATACGCAGCGCGTGTTATTTTTTATTTATCGTAAGTGCAACAAGAAGTTTACATTGCTGTGCATTTTTATCTTTATAGTTATACATACGCATTTCGTATTTTACACAAGGTAAAAATGCTTTGTAATATGTTTTCCCCGCGGATACAGTTGTTGACAACTGCCCGTTTTTCTCGGCGCGCGTAGAATTTCTCCTAACAACGAGGTGCGACACACAATGTTCTTTTGTGCTACTACTACCTCCATTTTGTATGCATGCATGCGCCATTTCATTCCTCGGATAATATTCTATGTTCTTTTATGTTTTCAATTAACGTCAAATAGATATGACTTACGTATATGACTTCGTACAACACCGCGAGTGAATCTCCGTAGTATTAAAATTAAATTGGACCGTTGGCTTATTTAATTGTGCAACAATTTCATTGTTCTTTCATTATTTTTGTTGTTTAGTATGGATATATTGTGTATCGACATGCTCGTCAAACTACAAACTTCCCGAACATTAAAAAAACAACAGATGTAAGTGCGGAGGTCGTTTTAGTGTTCTACAAAATTTACATTACATTAAAATGTCGTGTGTCTGTGCGTCATACGTTTAAACAATCTGTTTCGCTTGTCAAGTATTACCTATATAAGATTAGGTTGAGAAATAGAAGAGTACAGTTGGTAGATATGGCGCGCATAGACTTGCGAGTTGTGATCGTTTTGCTGGCTATTATTGGTTTGGCGAGGAGCGCCGATAATGTTACCGTGACGGCGCCAACGGCAGCCGTCGCCGCCTCCGCATCAGCCACATCCACAGCTACAGCAGGAGTAAGATTTCACATTCAGAAATGATTTACCTATTGCTATAAAGCCTGACTTTTAGAATTTACATGTACAACCGTGCCTAATTATCGCTTACTTTATAAATATTGTAAGGAAAACCATGTAATTTAAAGTCCTTCACACGAATTTATTTATTTTATTACCTCATCATTGTTACTAAATAGCGGCTATGTCTTATAGAATAATTATATACTAATAAAATAATACTTATTGTTTTCTAACAATACTACGAATTTATCGGTTGCGTTGAAGTGAGCAATTGAAGTTTTAATATTCATTAGTTATAAGAAGTTAAGATTTTTATTGTTCGTATAGTAACAGAAATTCAATGACTTTGTTTCCATACAACGTTAAAATCCTTTGGATATAAAACCACGCGTGTTGTAATAGCATTCTCTGTACCCCCGAAAATCAAAATGATTCTGATATTAGATTCTATTTATTTCAAGTGAATCTTAGCGCGTTTGTTGTAGTTTAATACCGTCTTGACTGCACCTCTCTGTAATAAAAAATAGTAATAAATAAATGTGAATGCCATTACAGTCTAAAAGAAGAAAAAATTAGTGTAAAGTGCTCACTATAAAATAAAAGTGCTCTAAAAGAAACGTAATAATTTAGACGTCAGAACAAACTGAGAGATGTAATGGGCGCACCAGTTGTGGTTCTGAGATTTTCATAAAATCTAATTTTATTAATTTCACTCAGAGTTTATATTAGATTTTTTTAGTTTGCGTAGTTTTATAGTGCAGTTAGAAGGGCTCGTAAGGAGAAATGACGACCGGTAAGGTAAAAGTTTCTTGGGTCGAGGGTATGTACTTGCCAACTCAGCATCGGACGTCCAATCGGTAGACCAATAACCAATATTGAAGGTTGCCGGAAGCCGCCCGATGTAGCCCTATTTCAATAGATTTCAATAGACTTACTGCTGGACGGTGGTAGGTCTGTTATACATGAGAGGCTACCTGGGTATATACCACAGCAATGTCTATTACTGCCGCCAAACAGCAGTGTAAATGTACTGTGCTCACATGCTCGTCTCGCCATTCATGGCAATAAAAAAATATTTTTTTGTGTAAATCCGTTGAGGGGACCTAATTTCAGCAGAGAATTTCCTAGAGCTGACGACAATGATGGGAGTTAGTACCACTGCGATATATTTAGGGCATCTAAGAAGCCCTATTCTAGTTTTCATGATGGATGGATATTTGAGATTTATTGAAAAATCATGATCAACATCACGAAATTCTTAACCGCGTCGTGTTTCATCGCAATCTAGGTATAGGATTTTTTAACTGATTGTTTTACAAATAAATGATTTATTATTAATAATCTTGATTCCTAATAATGGTGTTAAACTGGTTAGCAATAGGATTACGACGTTTTCTTTAACGTGTTTTTTAGATTTAGCATAGTTAGGTATCGTGTTTTGTCAATTGAGATGAAAACTGTTGTTAAATCTCCTTAATTTTTTACAGGTATTCCAAGATTTGGTTGAGTTTATTCAAATTATACCCAATGCGATGTCTAAAGCATGTAGAAAGGTTTGTTGACCAAAATAAGTTAAGTCAATAACTGTTAAATTAAAATAGTGATGTTTTACGATTTTGAACAAATTAAATTTTTTATTGTACATATATATGTTTCTTTATACCGTATTAACATATTTTTTTTACTTCATATTAAACTGTAACTTATTTTTCCAGACTGGCGATTTGATGGACCATGTATTTGGATCTTTAAGAACATAAACTCATTTATAAACCTAATTAACCGAAACTCACCTTCGGCAGAGTTGAAATTAGTTTTAAGCGATGTAATAAGTATAAATCTATTGTTGTAAGCAATATTAAAAGGTAATTTTTAATTTATGAAATGATTTTTAATTCCTATTAAGAAAATAAACCTCTTTTTGATAATTTTGTTTTGTCGACGCGGGAATACCTAGCTATCACTACCGCCCCACCTCAGGGGAAAGTGGGGCGATTATGTTGGGCTGGTAGACCGCTGGATCTACGGCATACCAACCAAAACTTCGAGTGGCCCTCTTCGGCGCAATTGGATCGGCCCCGGGAACCCGAAACGAGAGCGCCCCAGCTTCTACCGGAACCCTTCCTCCACACTGCCGCTTAATTTGCGGCCCGTACCTCATATTAAGGGCTAAGAAGCCTCATTCCCAATGATGCCCTAGGCATCCACGGCAACAGGCAGTTGCTTTGCTGGAAGCAACCGAACAACTCGGGGTCGAACAACCTCTGCTGCCGAACAACTCGGGGTCGCATTGTGTCCAAGTACAATTGGCGCTAAGACGGTCCCCAGCTGCGCGCCTGCGACCCCCAGTTGCCCCATTAGTCGCCTCTTACGACAGGCAGGGGATACCGTGGCGGGATTCTCGAAACGCCCCCATACCACAGGGCAATGCACCTGTTTTGTTGATTCATGCAAATATTACATATCGTATTTTATTTTTGAAAATGTAAAATTAATCTACATTTGAATCGTATATGAATCAAACAAAAAAAAGCTCACAGAACATAAATACTGGTGAAATGTGCGTTTTATTATCTCCCGTTTAACACTACACTATATTTTGTATGGGTACTAAAATACGTCCGTTTTACGGATTCAAATACGTTCAAACAGAAGTTGTAAATATTATTTACATCATAATATGAATGATAATATGCAATTCCTTTTGCTGGTGAATTAGGGCTGATTCCATGGAATTGAGCTAAGTCGGCTGATGCATATGTACTTATAGATTGGCTAACAGAATTCCTATACCACGACAGTTTTCTTTGTGGTTTTATTGCTGCTATTTCCAAGCTGTGTAGCTTACAAGAAAGACGTACACATAATCGAATTATTTCTTTCGAAATCAAGAATATAATGATAAAATGCGACATCAGCTATAATTCCCTACAGGATAATTGATATGTGTGCAATAAAATCACCTGAACCCTGAAAAATGCATACAAGCCTGATCTTACTTAATCAGCTCAAAATCGCCGACTGCCAAGCTCAATGGAGCTTTGACCATCCGCCATAGTCCACCACGCTGGCGTATTGCGGCTAGTATGGACTTTTCCCGTAGAGATCTTCATGCTACACATTTTTTCACACTGTTTCCTTGCAATACCAGTGCATGATATAATTGGCTAAAAATACACACATGATTGAAAATTTACAGAGGTGTGACCTGGAATTTGAACACAGTCCACCGTCTTCGCAAATAGTGGCGGTTTGCTATCACCATGCCACAGATATGTACACCTATGGTGTTATTTATATCGATATTACGGCACAGCACTAACTTGTGAGCTAAGATCGATACTCAATTAACTGTCACAATAGCTCTGCTAATGCAACACGGATGACGCTCTATTGAACGATAGTGATTAAAACATTTATGTTAATTTCTTGTCATTCAAAAATTATGCATTCCAATATCTACTACAAAAACTTCCGTCGTTACGCTTTTCTATTAATTTTAAGGGAAAATTACATGTAGGTAGTTTAAAGTATTCTTAAAAGTAAAATTATTAAAGATAGGTTTATTTAAGACGTAATGTGAAATGGCATAGTAAAAAGGAAAATACATTTATGTATAACTTTTCCACCTATATTTAATTTATTGTTTATAGACCACAAAATACTTGGCATTTCAGAAGTAAATCTATTTATACATAAAATTAATTTAATTGTACAAAAGTGTGACTAGAAAATTTAAGAGTTGTTTAAACAAATTAGCTTTTAGACACTAAAAAAATGCGTTTGTTTTATTTTAATTTATTGCACATTTCATCAGAAAAGCTAATTGATATTAAAATGCATAGAATTGTGCCAGAGTACATCTCTGTTCCACATACATATCTCTAACTTTACACAACTTATGATGCCATTAAGGTATCAGATTTGCGCTTTGTAACGGAGGGAAGTAGACAATAATTTATTTCCAAATCATCCTATTCATTTAACTTTGTGATTGATTTCGTTGCGGGAAAAAGACAAGTTAAGCCGGGTATCGACATCACGAGGCTGGTTCGCGAGGCGTAGGCCGCTCGCGCCAGCCACCTCACTGTCGGCAAAGTCAGCAAATGGCGGTGCTCAAAGGGCGCTTAGTGTGAGCCGCTCAGTTGCATGAGACGCATTTGTATTGCCTCGTGCGCAACATAGAAGACAAAGACAAACTTGTAATATTAAGTGTTTCATCCACCGACGTGGTTTTCTTCTCTATTTTTATTAGTTTCTTGTTTTAAAAATTTTACACACGATGAAAAACGCTGTTAACGCATCTAAAGCGTTTGGTTCCATGGTCAAACTTATACTGACGCCTCGCAGGCTCGGCGTGGCTCGGCCTGACTGTGTACACGCTAAACGAGCGCACCGCGAGGCTGCCTCTCGACACACTGCTCAAACGAGCTAACTCACGAGCAGCCTCGCAATGTCGATACGCAGCTTTAGACATTACCGGAAACTCGCTAAGCTTCGATGCTCGATGTCATTAAAATGCGTGCCACCGTTGATCCTGGCTTACTGGAGTTATAGGGGCGGGTGTGAGTGTCAGTATTTAATGGTTCTGCATTAAGTACTCTTAAATAAATGAAAATGCAATCGGTTTTCTACATATTATTATATACACTTTTGCTTATTATACCAGAAAAGCGACTTGTTCGATGTCGATATTTAAATGAGGCAAAGATTCTGAGAATCAAAAACGTATAAAGTAAATGATTGATTTATTATTTAAAAACAGGCCCTCACTCTACTGTCGATGCTGCTTCCACCAGGTCGATGTCGAAAACCTTGAGCTGGACTTTTGTTCTGCATTTGTGGTGGCTAACGATGGTGTGAAAATGATGATGATTGATGTTAACAACTTCTTTGTAGTGGCCAAATTTAGCCCTATTTAGCCATAGAAATATATCTTGAAGTGCTTGTTGAAGTCTATTTACGTAAAATTTTGTTCTAGAAATGAACATTGAAATTAACCTGTCATCTTTGTATTTTTGGTTACAAAACTTAACCTTGTTTCCATAGTTATTAACAAACGCTTGTCATGCCTTCAATGCCTTGCAAAACTAATTAGCATATCTTTGGGCAGCTTGAATACTTTATCTCCGCTTATTAAGGTCTATTATTCATGTACTACATGCTCCCTAGAAAAGCGTATTTAAGTATGCAGTGTTTAAAATCTCAGACAGTACGATGATCAGTACGACATGTTTAAATTTGAAAGTGCTTGTGGTCTTACTATGCTATGTTTGGATAATATGTGGTGAAAACGAAACCGTGGCTGGATACAGTGGCCCTCCCACGGGCCCAGCGCCGAAACCGCCAGGAGTAAGTTAAATGTGCTTATTTATTAATATGCTTATTACTCTAAAACTACACATACAAACAATGTATTATAAATGTTCATTTAAAATTATGACTTAAGTATATAAATATAATTCAGTGTGGAAATCTAATGTAATCCCTGTTCAGGTAATCCCTCATGTACTTGAATTTAATATCCATCATCAAGGATAAAAAGAAACAAAACATATTGTTTTTACCAACTTGAATTCATAAGTAGTCAAGTTTATATTCTAACTAATAAACTATTATAACTGTGACTGTAATCATTGCTATAGAATTAGAATGTCTTTGAATCACAGTTTGAAGACAATTCCCAGGGCAGTAGCAGTGCAATTTCTACCGTCATTGGCCGGTGCGCTGTTGCAAATAAGATATAGCACAAGGCTCTTTTTCTCCTTATTCAACCGCGAGACTAATCAAGTGAAATCTATCACCCTACAATCTCTACCCTATCATAGACACATGACATTATCCTCAAAAAGGGTAGGTAGAAGTTTATTTTTTGATGCTTGAATCATTACCCGTGACTTAATCGTAATTAAGTGACACAAAATTAACTGCCTAATTTTACGTTTGTCATATATTACTCTTGCCATATATTTTGCATGTGGGGATTCGCGTTGATATTAATCTTCTTTGGTTTAATTCCATTCTAGGTATTATAAAATTTGGTATGAGTTAATAATGCAATAATTTTTTTTTCAGGCGATCGCTAGCTTTGTTAAAATGATAATGGACATACCAATGGGATTAGTAGAAGCATTTAAAGATGTAAGTACAACAACATTATTTGAATGTGTATTATAATTATGTTTCTTTTCATTTATTTTCTACATATTTTTTTATTATTCGAAATTGTTTTGGAGATATCAAGTTATTCCTATACAGTATTGTACGTATTTCTATTTCTAAAGTAAAATACTTGTTGTTTTTCAGGCGGCAGATGGAATAGAAGCACTGGTTGTAGCGTTCATGAGAGGATTACTATAATTCACTACAGCGTTAGTCAAGGATATTAACTTTTTAAGAATGAGATGGTGCACGCGCTTTCTTCACAAAGGACTTGGTTATAATTTTTCATTTCAATCTGACATATCTTTCTAACGTGCTAAGAATGAGGTTAGCAATTTAGCTCACCCGAGATTATGCGAGACAGGCGAATCTAGACGGTTTCAGATAACGAATGTATATACACCGTGTTTTAATTCTTATTTGATAAATAAATAATCTCGAGCTTTTATCGTGGTCTTTTATTCTGTTACTTATGGCGTTTATTCTGCATATCAATGATATGTTGTCACTTGGCAACATTCATTGCTATGCAGATGACAGCACGGTTCATGGGCGATACTGCCATGGGTCCCCAGGTTGCCGGGTCGACACTGTGAGTGGGCGCGAGGATCTTGTCATTGAGCTCAATCGGTCCTTGGATCTCATTTCTACATGGGGCTCCAGGAATATGGTTGAGTTCAATGCCAGGAAAACCCAGGTGTGTGCGTTCACGTGCAAAAAATCCCCGTTCTCTCCCCTCCCCATTCTTCAGGGTATTCCCCTCTCAATGCGGAATGACCTGAGTATCCTTGGTGTGGATATCCGTTGTGATCTTAATCCAAGGAATCACATCGAGGGCGTAATATCTGCCACTTCCCGCAGGGTTGGGGTCCTGAACAAGGTGCGTCGGTTTTTCGCGCCCGGTCAACTCTACCGCTTGTATAAAGCGCAGGTTCGGCCGGGTATGGAATACTGTTCGCACCTCTGGGATGGATCCGCCCAGTACTTGCTCGATGCCTTGGATGGATTGCAGCGGCGGGCCATCCGCATTGTGAATGATGCAGACATTACGGGCAACTTAGAGTCGCTACAGTTACGGAGGGATGTCGCCTCTCTAAGCGTGTTCTACCGTCTGTATCATGGCGAATGCTCTGAGGAATTGTTCAATTTAATCCCCTCCTCTCCTTTCCTTAACAGAACCACGCGTGCTGGCTTGCGGAGCCATAGCTTGACTGTTCAATCCATTTCGGCGCGAACCAAAAGGTTCTCTAATTCTTTTTTCTGCCGTACAGTCAAGCTGTGGAACGGTTTGCCACCGCACGTGTTCCCTCCTTCCTATAATCCTGGGTCCTTCCGCCGTAGCGTGAAGAGGCATCTCAGCGGGCCGGCATGATTGTATCGAATGGTATGAGACTACCGTTTGATACCATTCGATACTCTATCTAGACGGCATTAGCACTTACCATCAGGTGCAATGCAGTCACTATGCCGTGCCAGGTTAAAAAAAAAAAAAAAAAAAAAAATTGTAATGTGGTTGGCTATCTAAATCGGTATAGGTGCATTTATATTTGAGACTTTGTTAGCAATATTATGTTGAATTGTGCATGTTGCAGAGTTTTCATATCTTCTTACACGCGCTTTTCTAGTAACCATTTGTCCTCGGCGAAAGATGACTTAATTAAGTGGTGTTGTAAAAATGTTTTGATTTTTTTATTTTACGTCCATTGACCTCTGATGAAGATATTTATTATCCCGGACAAATCATTTGTAACAGAATCTCACGACTTACGGGTGTTTTTATATCTAATCATAAGATTATACTTTTTTTACTCCAAACTGCTACATCCTATTTTTCAAATCTTCGCGTTTGTGAATGTAACGCAAAGAGTTGAACTATATCTAGAAATGTAAACAAATGCTTGATGTTACTTTATTGGAAAGCTGTCTTGTCTACAATATGAATCAAGGAAATCGATCTAGGTTACACTATTCTCGCATAGATCACATATAAGAGCCACGCGGTAGCGGCTTGTACGGTGAACGATACACCTGTAATATTCCCATTCGTTAAATTCCTCGATTTTACTTTGGACACTAAATAATTTGACTGCCTTCGTGCCACTGTTGGTTAGAAGCCGGCTGTGAAACGAGAGGCCGCGGGTTCGATCCCCGCACCAAGAGAAATGTTTGTAATGTGAAAAGCCGCGCCACTAGTCGCAGGGTTTTTGTCCAGCGTAATGGTTTCTTAGATTTACGCGAATGTTACACATTGAAATAAATTGAGTTAAAAAATGTAAAAATTAAACCAAATCGCGATAAAATCCGTAAAAATAGTTTTATTTTTGTCCAGCGGTGATGATTTGTGTCCAGACCATGATATTAAATCTAACTTAAACACTCCTTGAGATTCAAAGCTTCAATAATAAGTGTTATTTGAATGTGTGCCACTGTTGATCCTGTCCATTGCGTGTGGCGTGCGAGTCTTTCTTGATTAAAGCTCAATAGTATAAAATTGATAATGCGTGAATCCTGCAGTGAACCACAGGGGTTCGGCCAATGGATGGTAATCATATTCCATCAAATAAACCGTATGGTTAGTAACGTTCCTTATACGGTTATACCTAATTCATAGTTGCATCTGTCTTCAAAAAAAGCGTACACTCTTACTCTTATACAATATGCGTATGACTGAATTAAAAATACAGTTAATATCACATTAATTTATTAACTACACTTAATCTACTTGTATCTCTCCGACACAATACAAATATAGATCATCTAAAATAACAGAATCTTCGCAAAGCCCTTAAACCACATACATTTTGTTGTCTACATAACAAAAATATATTAATCTGTAACACCGAAGACTAGGATTATTGACTGACTTTTCTTAATCAAAATATCAGAATCATGTGATTTGATTTCATAACTCTTGGAAGAGGATTCGTACAGCGAAACACAAAAGTGGCTACATATGTATAAAATCATCAAGCATTATATTATAATAATATAGTAGTCGCTATTCTGATTTAAACTTCACTTGTATAACTCTCAATATAATATATATACAACATACCATCTATTATTTCCGTATTTATTAACAAAAAGGTAATTTGAAACATAAATAATTGATCGTATTTCTTGTATTGAAATGCACAAAAGTATCCATCACTGTTTCAGATCGACCATGTTACAATTCACACGGTCTCCTAATATAAAATACATTATTAAATCATAACATATATTTTTAATAATTAAACCTCATAAATATATTAGTCACTGCTAATACAGTACCCGGCTTTAGTTTATTTATATTGAAGAACAAAATTGCATACAAGTAATGTATATTATTGTACCTATTTTTGCATCATTTGTACTGACGGTACTAAATCATAAATTGCCGTCAAACTAAACAACTATTATACGTTCTATTACTAGAGTAATGTGCGTTTCGTTTTCACTGAAAATATTACACAATGAGGAATGATTATGTAAAGAAATACTAAATATATTTACAATAATTACTAAAATGGTGGGGTTCGTATAGCATACTACATACACTTTCCTGAATAATATTCTAACAAAATATCACATATTCGTCACACGATAATATACATAATATATATCATGCGACGACACTCCACGGCACTCGTTATCCTGAGCCGACGATACTCGAAGCCGGCCATTAATGATTACACCGAAACATACCTACATCATACAGGGAGTAAGGAGAACGCTCTTCAAACTGAACCGCTAATACATAACCTTCAAATTGCAAAGTATGCACTTACCATTTCAATATTATCAATATTTTTGACCTGGCAATGTACAATGAACTCCAGTATCAGACTACGGGTTGTTGATCCGGGTCAGCTGATTAATATTAAAAGACGAGGAAATACGTATTATTGTACTGGTATTACAACCGTAGTTCCAAGTACCAAGAGCGGTCTCCTGACCCAAACAAGAAAATGAAGTAGAAGGTTGAGAAATAGCCATACTGAGAGAAAGACAAGAACTAACTAATAAGAGATTAAGTAAAGGAAGAGATCATCGGACACAAATAACAATAAAGCGAAGATTATACACACAGACATGAGAGAGTGATCTCTCTAGCTGACGACGCCGTTGGGCACGGCGTTGATGTTGACGTAGGAGTTGAGGTCGCGCGGCTTCTTGGCGTCGACGTCGAACGTGATGTAGGTGGGGTTGGACACGGCCGTGTGATTCTTGTGGTTGGACTCTGAAAACACGTCATCTTCTTCGTCAATAGGCGGGCAGGTGGGCTCAGTCTCCGAATCAGACCCACTTCTCGCCGGCAGGTTGTTGAGAGTCAACATCGGCGTCAGCTCCGACCCCGTACTACGCGCCTCCGATACCCGCGGGTTCAGCTTCCGCGCGTCGAAGTCGAACGACGTGTTTTGCGCGCGCGGACTGAATATTTCCCGTTTTGTTGGACTCATTTGAAGGTACCCCTCCTCGTCTGTAAATAAATACGCTGATAAATTTTTGGTTAATGATCGATGCAACAATCACAACAGCGAGCCACTACAGTACCGACTACCGATCCCGTATTATGGACATTTTAGTACATATTATTATGAAGTGCTTAGTTCATCGCTTTATTTAAAGAAACTCTGTAAAGCGAGAAAATTTTTTGTGCCTTTTTTATTCGGTTATTATTGTTAGTAACGACAAGAAGGACATGGTACACCGAAAACATCCCGTGCATTGTTTCTTTAAGTGCACAGTTTCACGCATTACGTACGTATATTCGATAATCCGTGGTCACAACGAAGTGTTATTGGGTTTCTGACAAAAGGAAATTACATTTAGAATTCTTGCTTCGGTCTGTATTACTATTATAGCTAAAATTTCCGTTACTTATTTTCAATCCATGAAAAAAATACTATATATGCTTATGCTGTGAATCAATATGTGGTTGTATATGTTTCCTGTAGATAATGTTAACCATTTACCTCTTTTCACTTCGGCGGCTTGCAAATTAACAACTTGCATTAGAAAAATCAACATATTGACATACGTAAGTTTTGGACTAGTATTAAGGTAAATACTCCAACAGTAGAATTTCTTAACACCCCGTATCATACTAACCTTAATCCCCAAACAGTCGCTTAATACTTTATGCTTCAAGCATGCTTACTATTAAAGAAACGTTAATGCTAAAAGAATGACTTGATGGAGAATGCTATTAATTCGTTGATTATTGGGTTACGTGGAACAAATGAGACGGTTGTTTGTAAACATAACGATGATACAGGAGATATCCTAAGTATATGGCATTAAACAAAACTTTTCATAAAAGGCAATGATGATATTATATCTAACCAGTAGTGACATACATATTTATTTATTTTATTTATATATTCTTTATTGTACACCAGGAAAAACAAACAGTGCAATTCATAAAAAAAATGGGTATGGTTGATATGAAATCAAAACGTCTTCTACATTTTTTAAGCCTGTGTGTGAATGTACATTGTATATATTTATTTATTGTGCTTTATAGCACATTATAACGAATAAAAACTAAATAGAATATTAGATTTTAAAGTACAAATAGCCTAATCGCTCGAGGCGATTTCTCGCAGATACCATTGTTGTAATTAATTTAAAGTGGTATGGTACATACCAACTGGTGTGGGCGTGGCTGGGAAGAAGCTGGTGGTCATGTTGACGTAGTGGTGGGGGCTGGGCGTCACCAGGTTGTTGTAGTCCGGAGAGCACATCATGGCCAGGTAGTCCTCGGGACCACCTTGCTTCGCGTTCAAGTCTATGTACGCGGAATTCAAATCCACGTAGTGCTGAAAAAACAGAAAATACATATAATTAAATTCATTTTTCACTAGTTATGTCAAATGCAATAGTAACTTATCGACTTTGGCCTAACTCTCTGAAACGAATTCTAGATTTTAAAGGGGACCGTGAGGACGTATATGGGCTAGATATTTATTATTTTTAGTATACAGAAAATACCGATTACCGTGCATTGATAGAGTATTTGCAGTTGCGTAGTTGAGTCGGTTAAAGTCGCAAGTTTACTCCTTTAATATTTGTACACTTAAGAGTTGGTTATTTTCAAGCGGACTACTGAGCGTCATTCTGAGTAGTTGACTGTTGTAAGTGGACTCAAAAAATACGCGAACAAAATAACATTTAAATGTTTTGCGTAGTACCGTACTTATAAAATATCAGATACTTAATATCAGATTATAATTCCTCGAATAATATGACTCATTTGATTGTTTTCAAAAAGTAAGGAAACAGGATAATCTTTCGTCAAAACCAGTGAGGTAATTCCAAGCTAATTTCATTAGGATCTAACCAACTAAAAAAGGTTACTAAGGCCCCACCAGGTGGAGCCACTAAAAGGCTACTATACTTACATTCCGCACGTTATCTTCAAGGAACGTTCCGAGTATGTCCTGCAGTTCACTGAATGACGGCCGGGCTGTTGGCTTCTGCTGCCAACACCGCATCATTACGTCGTATATTCGATCATCTGCGTACGTCGGCTTCTCTAGCCGATTCCTAAAATGACCGAAGATTTTATCATTACATCATCTTACGATTTTGTTAGGTTTCAAAACTATAATTTTTATTAATTCCAATGCAAAATATTAAGTATAAAAAATCTGTATGTCATTTTTAAGGTAAATAATCTTACCCTTCAGACAGCCACTGCAGCAAATTAGTAGGGCTTATGTTGGGGTAGGGTGTCTTAGCGAGAGAGAACAGCTCCCACAGGACGATCCCGAAGGACCACACGTCCGACTGCGTGGAGAATATCCGGTCCGTCATGCACTCGATCGCCAACCATTTTACTGGTAATGGACTCTGTAATACCAACAAACAGATCATCAGCAATTTACACAACTCACAGACAGCAACTCTACTCTTCTCTCTCTTATTTTTCTCAAGTCAATTGCTCCGTGACGATATTTGCTTAGCTATATTACGATTATCGCGTCGTGGAAGTATCACATATAATTCTTTCCGCCCTTATTCCACACTTATGACGTGTGAACGCCACTTTATAAACGATGAAAGGATTTGACTTTAAATTTACAACCGTTAATAATAAATATTTATAACCTTGTATTTATAAAAGTATTTTAAGGTATATGTTACAACTAAACCGGTTTTATCAATACCTATAACGAAATCGATTTATTTTTATAAAATTCATAGTGTCTTACGTTTTCTTTCTTTTGATATTCATCATTCTTGTAAATGCTTCTTGCTAAGCCGAAATCGCATATTTTCACAATATTGTCGTCGGCTAAAAGAACATTTCTTGCTGCCAAATCTCCATGTAGAACCTGAAAAATAATAAAATATTTTTATAAGTAAATATTTTTTGTAATATATAATGCATGTATAATGTATCTAATTCGTATCTAACTTGATATGTACAATAAAGAGTATGAATAAATAATTATTTATTTGAAATAAGATAAGATTTTCGAATGGCGAAGAGTCTTGCGCTCAGCAGTAGACTGTTATAGGATGACACACTAGTTTATTTTTATATCCACTATGTTTTGTATCAGTTAATCCAATTATTTTTAGCGATGCTCCCTTCTGTTCCCACTGCCGAAAATAACTGAAAAACCCCAATAAATTATGTCATATCCATTAACGTCCGCGTGTAATGACCTAATGCTATTCAAGTTAAGCGTCTTAAATATTGTGAAGTCTGTTTGAGAATATCTTTGTGAACATTTGTTGCGCATTACTAACTAGGGCATATTATTATGACTTCACTAGTAAGAATAGATGCATCGAATACTCTTAAAATATTGCTAACAAAATACGAGTTGTAATATACAACAAGCGTAAAAATCTTGGGTCAATAAGTTTATACGATTTGTTTATGTCTACTTATTATTAAAAGCATAATATTTTTTTAATAAACTAGCGGCCCGTCCCAGCTTCGCCTGGGTGTAGATATCTTTTGATTCAACTCCACATCAGATAGATTTTATTTTTCGTACAAACTCTTGTATACCTAAACCTCTTGAAACCTAAACTCGACGTAGCTACCCTACTGTCGCTTCTTTTTTGACTATGACCTGTACTCCTCAGTCCCGTCCCGTCCCGTCTGTCAAGTCACATCCGATCCGTCCCGTTCTTTCTCCTCATTATCCATCCTGTCTCGTCCCGTGCCTTTACATTTCGTACTATCCCATCAAATGAAATCTGTCAACTATCCAATCCTATCCCGTCCCTCTCACTCTATTCTATCCCATCGCTCTATACCCAAATAGCGTGCCTTACGATTTTTTGACATTAAAACTTCAACGATTGCGGATAAGGAAAATCGGATGAGTAATACGGACGCTTCAGCGATTTTGGTTTCCATACAACATGTCATTACTTATAACGTAGTGTTTTATATTCTCTTTGATTCCTTATTTCACCTCAATAATTTTCTTTTCCAAAATTGTTGGTTGTCATTATTTTTCGTTTGTAACAAAGAGCTGAAATATAATTTTTCATAGAAATAACTTAACTGGTTTTGATTTTCTATACAACATTCCAATCCTTTATTCAACCGCTTTGGAAAAAATATAGCCTATGACACTCAGCGATGTTACATGTTTTTAACGGTGAAAGAATTTATAAAATCGATTCATATTCATCATTCCAGTGATTATGATATTATGTGATTTTTAAATTATACTCGTATAATGGTGGTGAACGATAGGACATTGTAAAAAATTGTGATAAAAGTGATTTCCGATTTTAAAAAGAAGTTTAGTTTTACACAAAATACATTTCTGAACACACGCATAAACATTTGACAGCCAATTTAAATGTCAATCCTTTTTCATTAACGACATTAATCTACTTAATTAAAATCTAAAATGCGCCATTATTCGAATATTGTGGATACATGTTGTCGATTCGAAACCTTTATTTAAATACGTTCTTTAATTTGCGGGAAGAGTTTGAACTATTCGATTTCGTTTCCTTTTTTTTTGTTTATCTGTTCTCCAACGCACACTGTTTTGATAGATATGATTGAATTTGAACTTTGTACAGAGGTATTAAAGTGCAAATTGACTCTTTGACGTTAGGAACATACCTACATTGTTTAAACAACAGTAAGTGCTTGTAATTCAATATGAACTTTATACAATAGCAATAAAGCTCGTTTTAGTTAGAAAACGTTTGTATGGGAAAAAGAAAAGGGCTGTTTTTAGGGTTTTTCGGCAATTATTTGAATTTTTCTCGCCGTAAGAACCATCCTTGGACTTCCACAAACATTTTAAAAAAAGAATTATCGAAATCGGTTCAGCAGTTCACACGTGATGCCATGACAACGCGAAACGGGTTTCATTTTTATATATATAGATTAGTATCTTCCACGGCGGAATTGGCCGATGCCAGATGCCAGTATTGCAACAAGATGCCGCAGTTTCAATTCCCTCACCGAGAGAAATATTTGTTAGACCCGTTAATATTTACGTCAGCTCTAGATGTTCAGCGACCAACAAATCAATCAACACTGCCCCGAAACAAATATTGATCGTACAAACATTCATCTCAACGCGCGGCCTCTCGTATGGGATACGCTTGTAAACCGACTGCGCCACGAAACTGTGTGTAATATTCTTGATGATGACTTCGTAACCGTTTTCGGCCTCGGCGAATTTTATATTGGACAATTATTCGGAAACAGTCCGTTACCTACGCTAGGTATAATAATATAGTGCGCAAGTGCTCCTGCACACACAGACGCGCTCTCTCATCCTCACCCCTTTTTCCCATTGAAACGGATGGCCCCTACAATCAGAAGGGAGTTAGGCTGCAGTATCTGGAAATGCAATATTCTTACCTTTCTACTAGCAAGGTACTCCATTCCCCTGGCTATCTGAAATGCCCAGGCGAGGAGGTCCCGTGACGTCAGCGGGCGAGGGGTGCGGCCATCGTAGCTGTAGTCGCTCTCGTAGTTAGACCGCCATTCAGGCTGCACGTACCCTTCTGACACTGGAATTATATTATGCAACTCACTATTTAATCCCATCAAAGATATACACATAACATAATACGATAAGTTGCCGATCATCATATTGAGCGGAGTCATTTCCTTATGATTTAAAAGTTATTCTTAATTGTATTGTAGTTTGTAACTTAATTGAAGAAATAGTTTATTTTTAACATAATTCTCAATATTATGAACATGCAAAGGTAAAGAGAATATTATACGTCATATTTCTGTCCGTCTATAAGTAATTAATAAATTGACGTATTTTTATACAAGATTAAGTGACCAAACTCGCAGTGGATGGGTAATGGAAATGGGAGCATGACGACATCAATTGAAACCACATGCAGGATATTGTCTCAGTTCAAAAACCGAAAGGCTATAAATTGCTATATTGATGTATATAAGTATAAACAGTGCCATGGGAAGTTGGATTTTTTACTATATTATTATGAGATAGGCTATTTTCTCATTCAAATCGAAATTATTAATTTATCTCAATTTGAAATGATAACGAATTTTATAATTGTAAAGTATATTTATGGGTTCATATGATAATGGAGTTTAATGGTCTCCGTCATTTTATGATCATGATGTCACCAACTATATTGAAGATAGAGCACTTAGTGGCACGAGCGGTGTTGTGAAGGTAAAATATATTAGCCTCTGCATCGTGGGTCGCTTGCTTTGATATAATCATAATTTATGGAACACTGTTTATGCCATATCCGTGTCTGTGGTGGATAATCACTCAAATTAATTGCTACTAATTAAATACAGGTGAATATGTGTTTTTACTGATCTGAATAAGTGACTAGCAATGTTCGGCTTATTTTTGGATAAAACTCAAGGACTGAAACCTACTATTAAATAGGTACTACTGGTAACTTGTAATAAGAAAAATCGCTCATTTTTAGAATCGAATCATAATTCTATAAAAAAAGGCCAAAGCTTATATTTTATAAACCACCGTGAATTCGATTGAATTGTCAAATTATGGGCTTCGTCTTATTCGTCTTTATATTCGTATGACTGTAGCTATGTACAATATTATGGATATTATGTTCATGTTCCGCACGGTGCATCTGTACAAATATGTTACACTTATTTTTATATTTTACATTCTAAAAACTCCTCCAAAACGATAGCCTAAATAATTATGTTTATGAAACAAAAACCAAGATTAATAATTGCAAGCTTATCTAGTAACTTTATTTAAGGATTTGGCGCTGGATGCGGCAGTAGGTACTGCAACATACATACACTAATACTAGATGATTTATTTAGAAAGTGCCATGATTATACTAAAAAAGCGTTGTTTATTATGTTTCTATAGCAACTAAACCAGATATCCGGCGGATTACTGGGGCTTTTGTATTGTATAAAAATAGCGGAAAAATTCCAACTCTAAATATTTTTATATTCAAAACTATCATAGCATAAATCATAATCTTTATTTCGAGACTAAATCATTTCTGAAGATCCGAAATATAAAAATTAAGTTCATGGCAAACAAAATCAGCTAAATTTAGATAAAGAGAGGCGCAAGGAGAAATCAAAGATGATAAATGGATTGCACATCTGTTCCGAAATGAAAACGAAGCGCGTGTAAAAATAGTTTCAAACACAAACAATATAAGTTATAGAATGCTTTCAAACGGCACAAATACCATGCGAAATGAAGGAAAACATTAAGATTCCACATGCATTCGATACCTTGTTTCATTTCCACCGGCTGACTTGGGTTATCTGGTAGGAAATTAAATTTCTATGTTTAAGCAACAATTATGATCAAAATAAACTTTAAAATTGTTATTTCTACATTTTAGAGTACTAGTAAACAATTTGATTTTCACCATTTGATGTGGACCCAAGCCTCAATCTTCGCAAGTAATTTAAAGAGGGCCTTTTATGAGAACGCGGAAAACATATTTAAAAAATTCTATCATCTCTCTTGATAAAATATTAAATCGTTATATTCTTTTGAAACAGCTCCAAATTTTTGGGCTGTAAAATGTTACCCTAGGGCCTAGAGTAATGCTTTTTTATAAAAGTTAATACAATACCTTTTCTCGTAGATCTATTAGTATTCGCCGTATTCAAGAATGTGTGATCTGTATCCTGAGTATTTGCCGAGTTAAAGTAGTCTGAATGCGCGCTGAAATGAACAATGAGATATGAGTTACATTCATATGTAAATATATCTTATAATTACTAGTGAGACGTTATTGTATACTCAGACACTACATCCACATACCGCTGATTCACAACAAGATTCTATTATACGTATAATGAGAACATTTTGCAGATAAACAACATTAAGAATACAGGAAAGGATATGACGTATCGTCTGTGTATACAATATACTAGGTACGTGGGCAGTGGACATTCTGGTTGTACACATAATTTCCTTAGATCTTAAACACTTGATTGAATGAAAAGTAGCAAATGGCTAATACATGTATTACATAGCGCCCATTTTGTATACTGTACTATCTTTAAACATCTAGGGAGTTTTACTTGATACGAGAACATCATAAATACAACAATGTGGTTTAGCTCAATGTCATAAGAATGTGAAGATAGCTTCAGTCCTTAAAAATATTGTAACAACAGATGTACTACTTAAAAAACTAATAATTATTAAGATATTCCATTTCCAATAAATAAACTAAACCAGTGAGACTGTCGCCGGCACTTAACCGATCCCGGTATATCTTTAAATTGTGGGAATAGGGGCCAATTATATTAAAGTGATACCATCCTGTGTCTGCTTAAATTCATTTTACTTGTATTAACCAGGCCTCACTGATCTCACAACATATAATATGTTGTTATGTAATGTTGTTAAGGGTTAGATTCCCTAGTCAAGCATAACATGAGCTATTTTAATTCGAGATTGCTTCTCGAAGATTTCTCTGAGATCAGATTTTAACACACGATAATTTCGCTCTCAAGCACTTCTCGGTACAGAAATATCTCGGGCACAGTAGCACCGGGCTACCACTCCGGCTACGATGGGATGTAATATTAATACATGTAATAAGACGAATGCTATAGTGATTGCTTGTCCTAACAAAAATATTGTTATCCTGATTTTTCCTAATTTGTGTAATATAACCACGGTCTTTACAAAGGGAAATAAACATGAAACAAAAAAGAATTAGTTCGTTATTACTAAGATAAATGCGTATTTCTTTTAAAGTAAGCAATCATTATCCACTAGGCACTATAGCGTTTTAATTACAATTTATATATTTTATAAAGCATAAGGTTGGTTCATCGTGCAATAAATTCACCCGGTTATAATCGACACTCCAGACTAGGAGAAGAGCATGGGGCTATTTAAAATAATAATATTTGTTATACAAAATATTAAAAGCAATTTTTAAATAACTTACCCAGCACTACCGGTGTACGTGAAGCCTCTATTAATTTTCCCGAGATTCTTCTCCACATTATCAGTAAGTTGATCTATAAACACTTCCCTATGCCTTTGCATGTAATTATGAATGTTTCCAAACTTGCAGTATTCTACGATCACAATCAGTTCACCTGAAAAGATACATTTTATTAGTACAGCATTCTGCCGTGCGATATTAGTACAGCTCCATCTTTATAGATAATATGATTCGTAAAATAGGATGACCATAATATATTGATCATTTAGGTATTACACCATAAAACATTATACAATAATTTAACATTATTATGTTTTTCATAGTTAGTTATCACTAGCTGACGGTGAAGGAAAAGTTTATAAATAAACCTGGATAGGTACCTAGGAGTTCTTAATTTTATACGCATATAATATATATTACACAGGTCTCGTGTCTAGTATAGATAAGCCCTGTAGCCAGCAGGATATATTTTTATATACCTATTGGTCAACTAATGGCCTTATTCATACACAGTTTTAAAACTTATTTTAGTTAAAGAATGTTTTCTCTTCTTCGCTCAAACTGAATTCAAAAGTCAATCGGAAGGGACAAAACATTAGATAACTAAAATATGTTTTAAAACTGTGTATGAATAAGACCGTATGTCACTAAACTACACGGTGGTTGTCTACAATTTGTCGAAACAATTATGCCGACCTAATGATATACTCCAAATAGGATCATACTATTATTAAGTTAAACCAGAAGCGCGACGCAGTAGTGTGGTTGATCCACGTACTCGTAAGACGGGATTTCCGCCATTGTGTACGGTCGCAATCTGGACTGTAAGGTATGTCCTACTAGCAGCCTTGCTAATTTTATTTCTAAATAGAAATATTTAAATAAAATGATCGTAGTTGTGACAATTTCAAGTGATATCGCTCTGTTCAACGTGTGTCACATTTCTTCCTCGCATAGCCGACCACATTGTGCTAAAAACCTCTGTAACCACATTTTGCGAGACTGCAGATATTTATGAAATATAAATCGTTAATTTAAAGAGCATATGCTACCAATGTCTGCTCTATTATAAAAGAATTTTAGAAGAAAATGCATTCATCTTTTCATCGCACATGTTCAAATGGAAAATCAGGAAAAAGGCTCAAAGGGGATTTGGATAATTTCTATTTAGAAGAAAATAAGAGTTTGATAAAGCAACTGGACGGAAAAAGGAAAGGCCTTTGACCAGCAGTAGGAACACTAACACAAGAAATATTAATCAATGATGTAAAGATAAATATAGAAAGCGACAACCAGGCAAAGGCCGCAACTGCTACAAGTATAAAAGTAAAAGTTCCAACAGTTTACTTTATAAATTTTTAGTAGAGGCATTGAGGTATTTAAAGCGAACACCGCGAACAAAATGTTTGTTAAGGAAATGTCCAGTCAGTCGACTGGCAATTAGTGCGGATTGTGCATTGAAAACAAGCGAAAATCATTCTGATACTGACTGCCTGACGTTTCATAAGTAATTCAACGACAATATAACTGAAGTAAGATAAATTAGGTAAATATTTTGGAGCCAGCGTGGTGAACCAGCCAAACCTCTCTCAATCGCATTCTTGGTTGTAAAAGACTCCCGTGCTCAGTGATTGTGGGCTGATACAGATTTTCGAGAATAATTTTGTCAATGCTGTCAAGTACCTGCACGGAACCTCCGCATACGTGGTACGGACGCACATATTTTGTTTTTGTTGTCCGTTCTAGGTAATAGGTGTGATATGGGTAAAAGCTTATTTTTGTAAAAGACATTCTGCGCTTGATGATGATGTTGGGCTGTCTAGCCTCAATGTAACACGCCCCTATTTATTTAATTCACTTTGTAGTTTGTACTTCAAACATAATTCTCGAAAGTAATGTTTAATACAATACGAAACAATTAAACGATATTCATATAAATTGCTAGTGCTAGTTACACACTTACGAAGGCCATCAGTATTCACCGATCGATATTTTTAAATGGACAGTTCATGGTTGAAACCTTCATTAATTTACATTGCAAATATTTAATTAATATGATTACTATATCTACGTAATATGTGCATTATTTTCGTTATGAGTGATGTTTAAACTAAAGCATTTCTTAGTAAAATAATTATTGCACCCAACAATACGATTGCTGTTTTTAACAAATTGCCTAAAGGAATAGGATTGTTTTTTAAAGTAATTGAACTTAAAAATAATTGTATCTTTAAATTTTCTGATATATTTTCATATCTAGCCAGTAGTGATTGATGCGAGGATTTGTCCTGTTAGGCCTGATGGACAAAACTACTTATACAGAGAAGAGGTTCCAACCTGTTCCCATGTTAAGAACCTACGAATTATATTAAAATCTGCATCAGGGGTCCCAACGGACTGGTATATTTGTGCATGTAGTTATTGTTATGGTTTCTTCTACTAAAAAGAGTCAATAAACAAGTAAAACACTCACGTTTGCCGACATTTTTCGTGCAAGCGCCGAGCAAATTGACGATGTTCACGTGTTTCCCCAGGTGAACCATAATTTTTAGCTCCGAAGCAAGAGCTTTTATGTACATGTTGTCTGCGGTCTTTTTCACCATTTTGACGGCGACTGGAGTGGTTTCTTCAGCGTTTATAATCCCTCTCGCGTCCGCTTTGTATACCACACCGAATGCTCCAGCGCCTAATTGCTTCCCTGTCAAAAAAATACTTTATTAAAATATTTCGACTGCCTCCGCGATGGTATTGGTAGAGAACCGGCTGTGAAATGAAAGGTCACGGTTCAGTTCCCGTATTGAGATAAATGTTTGTGTGACCTACAAATAGTAATTGTTTCGGGTTTGGGTGTTGTGGGACTAAATAGTCACTCGTATATTCTGATACCCACGAAATAAGACTTGGTATCTTACTTTGGATTCATGACTATGTGAGAAACTGTTGGGTTTATTAATTTATATGTATACATGCGGGTTCTTCCAAACGTATTAACAATATATTATGATAACTTAAGACTCAAAGGCGATGACGTCATAGTGGCGTGCAAGCACGTGCGCAGTGCGATAAAAGTTTATTCACAATAAATATACGTCATGTTCAAACTTCAATCCCTAATCTTTTACAAAGCTTTTAAGTATATTAATTGGCTAACAGAGTTTATCTAATAATGTATCCGTGAGAGAGTTGATACTAAAGATAGGTAACAAATGAAGAAAAAAGTGTTTATGGTAGAAGTCTTTTTTTGTTACGGAACCAAAAGTAAAGAAGACATAATCTATATCTATCTATCTATATCTATATCAGCCCATATACGTCCCACTGCAGGGCACGGGCCTACTCTACAATCGAGAGAATCGATTGAGAGCGGTTAGGCCATATAGTCCACCACGCTGGCCTAGTGCGGGTTGGCGGACTTACATACCGTAGAAATTCTTTAAAATCGCTACGGTATGCAGGTTTCCTCACGATGTTTTCCTTCACCGTTAAAGTGCGTGGCGATTGACTATCGATACACACATAGCTCCGAAAAGTCAGAGATGGGATTTGAACCTGCGACCACCGTGAACCTGTAGGCAGCCGCGTCTGGTCCGTTACCAACAGGCCACTACGCACTTTTTTTTAGAAGAAGATATAATTATAACTTAAATCGCCTTTCCAGCTGTACAGCAGGGCTGTCTCAGGGGATATGGATAGGATAACGAGGACTCTCATTTCATCCGAGCCTCAACTTATCGCGTAGGAGTTGTAAATTAACATAAGAATTTATCAACGTCGCTTAAGTATCGTAAGTACATTGCCGTTGTATTTTAGTAGTTTATGTATAAAAAGTGTGCCCGAGCCGAATAAAACTATTTGCTTTGTAGTTAAAATGACAACGTAATTATAACCAAATATAGTTGCGGAATAAAAATAGTGGCTTATAGTTAATGTTATTCTAAACAATAAGGTATTTTGTACGAAAAATAAGATCCATATAAAAATACCTATACCTACTATAAATGTAGTTCCGATAAAAAGTATTAAATATTATTTATACGTAATCCAATTGTATCATCTTTTGATGCGTCATATCTACACTCGTTCGCTGGGTAAATAATTATTATACGATATAAATTATAAACAGCTCAAAAGGATAAATATAATCTGTGAGCCGCATCAAATATAGCGGATATAAT